>CP139509.1:328298898-328961756 GCA_021014915.2 Artemisia tridentata subsp. tridentata
CACATACACGTTTTTGAAAATTATAAGCAAACTCTGCCCTTTTTCTCTCTCAAAACAAATTGTGTGTGTGTTCTTAGCATTTAGAATCATCCGACCATTTTTTTTCGACCAAAACCAGATCATAAAATGGCTTCCTCTAATGCTATAACCACCGCCCCCAATGTGAACTTCACAATGGAGGGCGTGGACCTGACCAAAAACAATGTGGTTGGAAATTTCCACTATCCCCAGCAATATGGGGGTTACAAGGATGTAGTTAAGTATTTACAAAACTGCTTCCTTGCCACAGCTTTTACTACTACCCCAGAAGTCATTTATAATGACTATCTCAGGGAGTTTTGGTGTACCGCAACGACTACTTGCCCTAAGGACACCAAAGAGTCGATCATCACTTTCACTGTGATGAATGGGACTAGGACTCTCTCCCTGAACTACAAGACCTTCATCATGGCCACAGGTCTTAACTTTGTTGAGAACTTTGAGGCAAACCCTACTGATCAGGAAATAAAAGCCGAAATGCTTTTCCTAGGGCCTCATGATGTTAGGCGTCCTACCGAGTCCCCTGAAGCCTTGCTGGCAAAGGCTCCAATAGTGAAGACATGGTTTCACCCTGTTTGGAGACTTATGATGACATTCGTCATTCAGGTACTCGGAGGAAACAAATCCTCCACTGAGCAGTTGAACTCATCACAACAATTGATGATGTTCAGTCTCTTGGAGGGTAGAAAAATTGATATCGGAGGAATAATCTTCCGTGACCTCGTGTCAAAGCTCTCAGGGAAACATAGGCAAAGACACATGTCTTATCCTAGGTTCATTTCCTGTGTGCTTCAGGATCTTCTTGGTTCTGACTACTTAAGGTCTGACGATGAAGGTACAAAACCTGACGTCTTGCATAAGACCAACTTTAGTAGTGACATTACTGAGGTACAACCTGTTGCCCTGACCACCTACATGTTAATGGTGATTCAGGGTGAAAATGTATGCTCACCAGTTCCTTCACCAACCAAGAAGGTGAAGAAGACCAAAGGGAAAGGGGGACAATCCAGTAAGGTGGTTAGACCTAAACCACTCGTCACTGAGACTGTTGCCTCAGGCACCAAGAAAGTTGTTGTGACCTTGACCTCTGAGACTCCCATAAAAGAGACCACATTGGCCACAAAACAAACGCCACTGGAGGGTGCTGAGCAATCATCCTCAGTATCCTCGGGCAAACCCTTTCCTAATGTCCCTACTGACAAAAACAAGTCAGAAGGGTCAGGAGCATCCACCCACTCACATCCTAATGAAGGCACTGATAAATCACAATCAGAGCCTGAGGGAGTTCAGGGTTCTATATCCTCGGTGGAGCAGTACTACTCCACTGAGAAGGGGACCCATACCCATTCACATCCCGTTAACGTCTCTAAGCAATCACACTTAGAGTCTCAGGGAGTTCAGGCCTCTAAATCCCCAAAAGGACAGCACAATCCTGATGGGAAGGGAGGCCATCAACAATCACCAATAGTGCCTCATGATTCCACTGGAAAACACCCATCAGTGGATGAAGGCGCTCAGGGGGACAAAGACTCGGAGGGATATAAACCACCCGCCGATACGGAACCCAAACCCACCTCAGGCACTTTTGTTCTCTCAGGAACTGACCCTAAAAGTCAGGCTGGGAAACCCCCCAGTTATTATGACTAGTCAGGCTGGTCAAACCCCACCAGTTATTATGACAAAAGAGTCAGGACCTGGCCACAACGAAGGTGAGCCCTCTTCTGAGGGGGAGACGGATATCCTGAAGGCTCCTTCTCTGGCTGACTATGAAAATTTGTTGGCTGATGAGTCAGAGGAGGAGACGGATTTCAATTTTGGTGAGGATGAACCACTTCCTGATATTGAGGAGGAAATGAAAGGTCAAATTAACCCTCCTCTGCAGTCTGAGCAACAACTCTCTTCTCCTCATCCTGAGGATCAACAACCCAGTTCACCATCATCTTCATCATCATCTTCATTAGGTGCCTCAGCCACCCCTGAGTGGTTAACCAAGTATGATAATGTTCATCCGCCTTCTGAAAGAAGTATGGCCAAATTCCTTCGCCAAGCCAACGAAGGTCTTTACAATGCTCTTACTGATGAACTAACGGATCAGCATACTGAAGCGGCAGCCTCCTATGCTGACTTCAGGGCCTCTGTGGAAGAATCTCAGGACAAGATTCTTTAGGCTTCCAGGCTCGCTGACAAATAACTTGGAGAACTAACCAAAACCTTTGATGAGACAGCCACTGGTCAGCATCAGGAACTTGCAAACCTCCTCAAGGCCGTTGAATCAGTACAAGAACAACTTTCTGATGATCCCACACTGATTAAATCAATGAAAGACCATATGGCCACTCAGACGACTTCCTCCACCAACCTGACTGAGCTTCTTAAGCTCTTTCAGGGGGTAGATCTCAAAGGTCTCAGGGAAAAGCAGGATTCCATTCATCAGACTGCTATGGAATCCAAGGGGCACCTCAACAAGCTTTCCTCAGCCATTGATCAGCTCTCACAAACACATAATGAGCTGATCAACCACTACACCGAACTCTCCACCACCCAACAAGTCATGGCTACCGAACTCAGTGCCGTGAAGAATGATGCTTCTGAGACAAAGTCCATGGTCTCTGATATCCTATCACTTCTTCAGGCCTCTCATACTCCTCCACCTCCTCAGTCAGCAGGTGTCTCCACTGAAGCTCCACCATCTGCTGAGGGGGAGAAAAATGATGATCCTCCAATCCCTGACCCTACTTCTGCTTTGGTAACTGTCCCTGAGACATCCACCAGTCAACCTCCTCCCATTGACAAAGGAAAGAAAATCATGGTGACCGAAACAAACCCTCCTCCTGAAGCACGCTTAGTCAAGGCTTCAACTGAAAAACGTGCCGATCCTGATGCACCGTTCTATGTTGATTTAGAGGATGGGAGAAGGGTCTATGGGACTCCTGAACAACTTGCTGAAATTTTACACCAAGAAGAGCTTAGGAAGGAACAAGAGAAAGAGCTGGAACTCAACAGGTCTGAAATTTCTAAGGTTGCCAAAGAAGTGATCAAGGAGTCTGAGAAAAAGGACATCAAAGGGGATGAGTTTCTCAAGCTTCAGGCTGAACTCCTTAAGGAACACAACAAACAAGCCAAACTTAAGGAAGAAAAGAGGCAGAGGATATATGAGAGGTATGTATGGCACATGACCAAAACCAAGGATGAAGGCACTATCACTGACATCTCCATTCACAACACAAAACCCCTGAGCATAACGATACATAGAGGTCCAAGAAAGTCTGAACACCTTCCAACAATCAAATTTTCAGACTATGGGTTAAGAGAATGGGATATGATGATGCCCATCCTAAGGAAGAAAACCACAAGCAAGAATGCCCCAAACCTTATCAAGTCTCTGAGTGCCAAGTATGATGAACTCGCAAGAGTGGCCAAGAGTCTCGAAATTGACCATGATAGGGCACTTGCTTCTCAGGGACTGGCTATCCCTGAACTTACTCAGAAGACTAGGAAGAAAAGAAAAGCTGTGGATATTGAACCTGAACAATACATAGCTGCACTTCATTGCAACAGGACTACTCCTCAGGGAGTCAAGTTCCGTCCCAACCTGGTCATCAAGGAACCTGAGTATGGTATCTTCTTTGTGGATGAATTTGGTCAGGAAGCCTTTCAAAGAGTCTCTGACATCGATAAAGTGGAAACGACAACACTCCTTGCTTACAAACTGATGGCGCTTAATATCAGGAGACCTGAAAAAGAGGAGTTTGTCAAGCTGATGGATCAAATGATGAAGGATCGACCTGATAAAGAGGTGTTGATGTCAAAGAAGGCGAAACTTGAACTCATGGGTCTTGTTCAGGAACCCTGAGTATTTTGTACTTAGAATAATAGGACTTGTAATGATATGAATAAATTGATGAATGTTTTGCTATATCAATATCCTTATTTATTTTCTAGTACATTCAGTATGAGTAGAAGACTTTAGCTCACTCATACTGATCAAAATACTTAGGCATAATTTATATCCAAATAGGGGGAGATTGTTGGGTTCGTAAAACACCCAATTATCTTAAACAGGATTTGAACACAAATTAAGCTAAGTGTTTGCTAAACCGAGAACAATTCAAGTCACTGAGAGAACAGTCTCTCAGTGAGTCATCTTCAGGATGCTTAAGGCGAGTTCAATAAAGGACTCACTCTCAGGAAGGCGGTACTCCCTGAGTAGGACTTAAGCCAAAGAAGAAGATGATGGTTCAGTGAGTGTTGGACAAGAACTCACTGAACCCCAGTCTCCTCAACAACAAAGTGATTGAAGACTGAGGAACCAATGCCTGAAGAAAAGGCGGGAACAAAAGGGAAAGATCTGAGAAGATAAAAGTGTCAGACCAAACACTCTTATCTTATCAGATACCAACCTTCCCTATTGCGGCTAAAAGTCATGGAGTGTCAGCCAACAACTCCCAAAGTCTTATTAGCCCTTTCCTTGGAAATGACAATTACTATTTGTAATTGTCAGACACGCTACCTCAACAACTTGTAATATTTTAATCACTTATACTTATATTACTTGTGTATAAATAGATCAGATGGAGAGATGTTAAGTGTGCTTTGTATATTGAAAGCTTAGAACTTTTACAAAGTAACTTCTCTCCTACAAAGAGTATACAACTCACTGATATAGCTCAGTGGGTATATTGTTACCACTCAAGCAAAACTTGAGTTTCGATAGGAGACACCCCATACCCTTGTCTATTCAATCCCAAGTGTTTGTTCCGCAAAACACTTGGGTAATAGATTCTTGGAATTATTTCTAATAAGAATTTAAACGTTGAAAAATATTGTGTTTTTTATTCACGTTTTATAACTGTTAGAATTAATCTTAACATTGTATTAGTCATAAACACAAACGGATTAACTTTCTAGTTAACTCTAATCGTGTAAAGGGACCAACAAGGACGCAATATAACAGATGATTATATGGTTGACCACAATTTTAGCGACGATTAAAAATAAGTTTCCCACGCGTCCTGATGTTGCTATTTTTTATTATCACAATGTTTTTTTTTCTTCTTTTAGATTTTGTTTATGTTTGATTGGTGTTTCAAAAAACAAGACCACTTAAAGTTGGTTTTGTTTTTCCTACGTTTGAAGAACTCTTTTTCATAATAAGTTGTCTGTTTGCATTTTTCGCATGCCATGGTTATCAGTACTATCATCTTTATCGAACCAAATTATTTTTTTAACACAACAATTTTTTTTTTGTTTCATTCTCATTTTTTTTATACTATAATACACAAGTATGCTATTTGTTTTTTTTTTTTGCAGGATACAATATGACCACAAAATGGTATCCTATATGCAACTTAAATAGATTATAATGACAAATGTTTATCGCAATTTACAAAGTTAGTCTATTATCAAACCATTGTACTACTTATTCTTATCTTAAAAACAAATTCTTCAAACTAGCCGCCCATCGGGCGGGCCTTGAAGCTAGTATATATATATATATATATATATATATATATATATATATATATATATATATCGGGCCTTGAAGCTAGTATATATATATATATATATCTGCCACTGTTGTGATGATATGTTGAAGCAAGTAATGACTGAATGTGGTATACGAGCCAATGCAGCATCATAATCGTCCTAAATGAAGTACCTTTTTTATATTACTGATGTTACCGAGATCATACTTTTCTGCAATTTTCCAGAAACATTCGATGGATTACTAATTTCAACGCTGCTTATCTACAGTAAAATTCAATATAAATATGATATAACTACTATATAAGTAAGGGTGGCAATTGAGTCGTGTTCGTGTTGACTTATTCGGGTTTCCGTGTTGGCGGGTTATTATAACTTCTACCCAAACACGACCCATTTATTAATCGTGTCAAGAAACTCAACCATAACCCGCACCTGCATAACACATATAACCCATTTTTGACCCGTTTAATCTATTTAAATAAATAGGTCAAATAGTGAATAAAGTTGGTGGTTTGTTGATTTAACTAATTTAAATGTCAAAATGATATAAGGATTTAAAATATGATAAAAATAACAGACAAATAACTATACGACAATTTTATCAGTTAAAAGCGTCAATTTTTATAATATATGAGGTATAATCGTAATTCAATCATATCAAGTAAATAACAGAATACATTTAATCCACATCCAACATAAAAAGGCATGTTATATATTTTATTTTTAGAGTCTTATATATTTAAACGGGTTCACGGGTTGACCTGTTTAATATTTACTCAACCCAAACACGACCCATTTATTAAACGGGTTAGACGGGTTGACCTGTTTTTTACCCAAACCTGTTTATCCTCAACACAAACCTGTTTAGTTCGTGTCGTTTATCGTGTCGTGTCGACAATCGGCACCCCTACATATAAGTGTTGTAATCAACCAATATCCATTTGAATTCATTATAATATCCATTTAGGATTCACTAGAGATGATAGTAATATGATTCATTGGCTTGTTATCGTTTGTTCTCTGTTCCTAATTTTCCATGTTAATTACAGAGTATCACCTTCCATCTTAAACGATTAAGTGCAAAAGAAGATTCTCGACAAGAAATTTAGATTTGCATCCAACATTTTGTTAAGGTGAGAGTACCTTGTCGTGCTATGCCTTTGCTTGATATGTGAACTATAAGAGATGTGGAAATGGTATAGGTTACGCTCATTACTCGCCACATCATAATTGGATACGTATATATACACAAGTTTATGAGTGTGTATAACATCCCAGATCCCTATCAGAAGGTTATGTTGCAAATATGAACAAAATAAGATTTGTAGTTTGTCACCGTTTGAGAAGAACCGATGCGAACGAGATCAGTCGATCACATTCACTGTTGCTCATTAATTCCACTTAAATCCCTCATTAAACCAATTAATGCATATTTTACCGTCTCGGTACGAAACATAGAATCAGGGATCGGATCGACTACAGATTGATAAAAACCTAGAACCACCAAAAATAACATGAAAAACTGGGGATAAAACGATAATAAAGAAGTGATAACAGAACTTGGAGAAAACAATTGAAATTTATGGCAGTGGGCAAATGGTCATATACTCATTTTTAAGAATGTATTTCCTTTATCATCGCAAATCATATACCTTACAAAGTGGGTAGGAATATAATACTAGCTAATATAAAGCAAGCTTGAATAGTGAGCATAACCTATGATCGTATTGATAAAACATTCTCAATTTTATTATTTCAAATATTTGATAACCTATGATCGTAGTATTTTTATATATATATATATATATATATATTTAAATGAACGCAATCGGAGAAGTTAAAGAGCGAGATAACGACGAAACCGAGACGCGAGTTGCGGTGGAGCGTGACAGAAAAGAGGAAGAGCATGGTTAAGTCAGATGGTGAGGACGTGGTGAAGGTGACGTCATCAAAAAATGACGTAGAACGGTTGAGTAATGAAGAGTTTAGAATTGCGATTGAGGCTTTTATTTCAAAGCAACAAACAAACTCTGATTAAATAACAAATTATGGAAATATTGTGAAATAGCAATGAAAATTTTAAATAGAGTTGCAGTTACTGTTTCTTCGCATTAGTATTTTGATGTAAAGTGTGTAATAATTTCGAATAGAAATCCATCGTATCTGGGTTTGACATATCCACACATGTCCAAAATCCGAATGGGCTAAAACTAAGAAAGCACTCAACAAGTTACGTCTTAGATGATCAGGTTCTCCTTGATAGAGGGTGGTGGTGGTGGTAGAGGGTGGTAATGTGGTGGCTTTCAATTAAAAAAAAAAAAAAAAAAAAAAAAAATTGGGTAAATTGCAAATTATGTCCCTGAAAGTGGGGAAGAAGAAGAGGGTATATTAGTCATTTCGCGTGCTACTAACGAGATTAATAACGGGCGTTAGCAAAAAGTAGCTCTTGGTTGCAGTTTTGAGAAAAAAAAATAAAACATTAATGTCGTTTTTTCAATACTTTTTATCTCGGTGTCTTTTTTGCGCATTTAAACTACTTTAAGGACTAAATTTGCAATTTACCCTGAAATTAAATCATGCGGTCAAATTTGCTTTCTACCTAACACCTAAGACAAAGATGTAACAAAGGTACTTTAATAAAGTTTGGAAAATGAACATTTATCTAAGAGCACTCTAGCGGTTAACACATGAGGTGCGTTAAAGCTTAACTCGCACCGTGTTAAGGTGCGTTAAGCAATGAATCCTGCTGCGTTAAGGGTACGTTAACGCACTTGCGTTAACCCTTTAACGCGGCGTTAAGGTGTTTTTGTGGGTGTTTTTGTTAAGTTAAAGGTGAAAGGGTTAAAGCTGACGTGACAATTTGTTAAAGTTTAAATCCCGGACACTCCACCACCTTAAATGAGGCACGTACCTCACACAAAAACATTAGGAGATCAAAGTGTCGTTAACTTGTCAATGCCATTTTGATGATCTTCTTAAGATTAATTGATGTACTGCATATTTTTACAACATCTTTGCTCTTGAAATGATAGGAATACGGTATTTTAGATGTTGGATATGTTGAATACACGTTTGCAATGTTTCTCTAGTGTTTAGGATGATCAAACACATGGACAAGTTATTGTTTGAGGATTTATTAGTATTAGTTTTGGATTAATATTTGTTTTAGATTGATATAGTTTATTCCTAAACTCATGTGTTAAGGTATAAATATTAAATATAAGACATATGTAATATCACATTATCAATATCAATCAATCAATATTATTCAAGATCAGTTTTTTTCTAAGTTTCTTAGTCGACGCCATCTAAAGTCCACTGCTTGTATAGTGATGTTTGGTTTTATTTTGACAATTTTGTTTTGTTTTGTTTTTTTCTTTTGTGTTTTTGATTTGGAGCGACATGGAGATATAGGTCATCTAAAGCTCGGCCAGTCTCTTCCAAAAGCTCGACTTCACGTCTTACAGCTTTTTTTTTTTTTTCGGTCTTGATTGAAGATTCTTTTGAATTTGGTATTAGCTGAAGACAAAATTAAGTTAGGTTGTTTTCCGTTTGTGTTGTTTTTTAAAATTCTCCATGTTTTTTTTTCTTTACACCTAAACTCGACTAAAGCTCGACCATTCCTCGTTCTTCTTAAACTTAATGTGGACAAAGCTAACTATGACGCATGGTGTTACTTATTAAAGAATCACTGTGAAAATTTTGATGTCTGTTGAAGTAAAACCTTGCAAGCAGGTCCCATTTCTATATTTTGTCCTTCGGATGGATTCCTTCGGACCTCGTTCGCTCCTACACACAAGAAGAACACGCGTTAGGCTCGCCCCGGGTTTTATCCCAGGACCAACCTCCGGCGTGAGAATGAGTATTGAGCGATTACAATATGAACACTGATATCAGAGTAAAAGTAGTATGTGTAAAATTGAATGCATATCATAAATGAAGTGTGGGTATTTATACTACCCACACCTACTGTACCTGTTTACCTTGGGACCAAGCGAGTTGACATATGCCTGACCTATAAAGTAGGTGTCAAGCCATGTGGGAGACACAATCCCGGGAAATCTGGGATGTCAGTGGCTGATGAGACTGTTTACTGTAGATGGCGGCGGTCCGCTCCGTAGGTGTGTCCGAAGGTGAGATCTCAGTTCGGACGAAACATGACGTCCGGATACAAGTATGGTCCGGACGAAGCATGGCGTCCGGACACATACACCAACATGTCCCCCCCAGTATTGTAGCATCGGTTGAAGACTGATGGTGAAATACTTAAATAACATATCTACGCCTTTTGGCTTCTTGGTACAGTATCGGTCCGGCATGGGTTCATCCGGACACATACACCAACATGTCCCCCCCCAATATTGCATTACTAGTAGAAGACTAGTAATGTAATACTTGATGAATATCTTGCGGTTTTTCATTTTGTATTCTTCGGATATGTCCTTTATTTCTATGCCCTCGTCCATGTTTTGTTTGTACATAACTTTCGTTATAAACAATGCATAGTTCCAGGGGCAACAAACCCTATGTATGGATTACATAAATGTTAGGTCGGTGATTGAAAGGCTCGTCAAGCCTTGATGGGCTAGTTTAATTGCAGGCCCATGGGCCGAGCAAAATAGTATTCATTTGAGTGTCAATATCGGCGCGCCACGCGTATGCTGATCATGAATATCTAACGTTCTATATTTTGCCACGTCAGTGAGTGGCAGGCTGACGTGACGCTTTCGCTTGTTTCCATGTCTTGCCCTATATATATATAGGTTTGGCTCTTACAAGTGTTTTTCTCTTAACTCTGTATTCTCTTACCTTATCTTCGGTGTTTATACATTTTTCACGATTTGCTCAGCCGTTGAGAAATTCCGAGAGGTGCGTTATTTTATTTTTGTAATTATCTTTAGTACTTGTTCCATCGGCATCTTTTTAGATATGGCCGCTGAGATGAGTGAACAGGGGGATTTCCCATTAGTAAGTAGACTTGGGCCTCAACCCAGTAGAATAGCGCCTAAGTTTGACATGCATGTACATACTTTCAAGTTGACGCAAGGTGAGCTGGACCGTTTGGTTGAGGAGTTCGGCGTTCCTTTAGACTTACATCCGATGCTTCCTCCGGTGGGCATGACCATGGATATGTTTTCGGAGAACAAAATTGGTGTTTATGTTCATCAACTGAGGACGGGGGGTGTCAGGATTCCTTTCTCAACATTTTTGCTAGCGGTGATAGGATACTTTCGGGTACACATTTCTCAGCTGGTTCCGATAGGCTTGAATAGGGTAACCATGTTTGAGATCCGATGCTATAGTCTGGATGTGGTGCCGACTGTTTCCCTATTTAGGGTTTTTTATAGGCTGTGCAAGCAGGGGCACTGGTTTTCTTTTGAGAGCCGGACGGGAGCGAAGGCCCTGAAATGTTTCAAGGAGGTGTTGACCGGGCTGAAGAACTGGAAGGGTCATTTCTTTTTAATAGATCGGAGGGCAATACCGCATGGTATGCCGTGGAGGCATAGGGACTCTAAAGTTACCGATGATTTTCCTAGGGCTTATTCTGAGAGGGACGCTGAGAGGGTTGCGGAGAAAGTTATTTTCTTGAGGAAGCCTTCGGATGCTATTTTATGGATGGTGGGGCTTGGTAGAGTTTTCGAGTATCCCGGATATAAGGGCGTTTTAAAGGATGCCGATGGGCATGGTAATATAAATTTTCTTAATTATCGTTCGTAGGAGTTGTTTGTTTCTTGGTTTGGTCTTGACTTTTTTTTTTTTTTTTTTTTTTTTTTTTTTTTTTTTTGTAGTTCTTTCCATGACGGAGTATCTGGAGCTTCCGGTGGAGATCGATGTGGAGGTTGGCAGGGGAGATCCTTTTGGGGAGGGGAGTGAGAGGCCGGTGAGAACAACCGAGCCTTTGGCACCAGGGAGTGCCGTTCCCGAGACCACTCCTTTACAGAAGGTAGTTGAGAAGGCGGATTTGAATGTGCTGACTGCTAGAAAGGAGAAAGAGAGAAAAAAGCTGGAAGCTGAGGTCGAGGGGAAGAAAAGGAACGCTGAGGAACCGTCGGTGACTACGACGTCTCGGAAGAAGAAGAAGAAGAAACAGAGGGAGGACGACGAGCCTTCGGACCGAACTCTTTATGTCTCCCCCCTTCGTCACATTGAACCGCAAGTGGTTGCCAACATTGCAGGGAACCAGGGGGGAGGAGAAGGGCCGGAGGAGCAGGTTGAAAGAGGTGATGATAATCCAGAAGTTCAGGCGTCCGAGCATGAGCACACTGCTGAGACCAATCTTGAGGGGCAACCTACTCAGGAAACTCATGCGAGAAATCAACAATTCCTTCTGATGGTAAGGAATATCCCTCGCATGCTATTTCCCCCTCCCTCTTTTTTTTTTGTATATATATGTTGTGTTTATGTTTCCTCGTTGGTTTTGCAGGTCATTCGGATCATTCCATACATTCCTCGCCTCCTTCCACGGTACATCCGTCAGCCGGAGAAGGTAAAAAACTCGCCTTGTGATATCCCTTGTTGTGGCCTTGTTTTTGTTGAGTAATTTTAATCTTGTCACAGATGAGGGTTCTTTCGAGGGAGAAATTTTTGTTCCCGGCTGGTCTCTTCCCAACCATGTCCGGTTGGACTCCTATAGGGCTTGCCTGGAGTTACTGGCGCATCTCACACCTCCTGCTGAGAAGATGGTACTAGAAGGACTGACCGATAACCAGCTGGTTCATCGGTCGTATGAACAGGCCGGAGGTGGGATAGCTATGCAGGCTGAGCTACTTCGCCGCTTCAATCAATTGCTTGGTGAACACAAGGAGTTGGACCGGACCTATAAAGACAGCATAGTGGACCACAGCGCGGAGCATGGCAAATATGTGCGGTTGGTTGGAGAGTTTGATGCTCTTAAGCAAGAGTTGGATGATGTGAGATCCGGCATGTCAGAGCGAGAGGAGGGTCTATCTATTCGGCTGGCTGAGATGGAGAGAGATAGGGATAACTTGCAAAGAGCAGTTGAGTCCCACGCTGAGGGTGTTAAGAAGCTGGAGCAAGAGATGGGGGAAAAAATGAAGTCTTGGGGAAGCTAGAAGGGGCAAATAGGGATCTGCTAGCTGAGGTGGGACGACTGGAGATGGAGCGTCAAAATGTTGTGAAGGATCTTCTTCCGACTGCTTGTCAACGGTTGTTTCGTAGCTCCGAGTACAAAGAAAAGATGGGATGGGTTTACAGTTTGTCGTACACCATAGGGTTCCTAGATGGTCTTGCCTATGAATGAAAGAAAGATGACCATGAATGACTTTTGGGTAAATTTGACAAGCTTAACATGGAGGCTTCCCGTATCTGGCAGGCGGAGTATCTGAAGTTGTTTGATGCCCAGTATCCATATATTCAAAAGCTTGCCGATTCTTATCGGCTGCCATTGGGTGACCTCATGAGTCTCTTTCCTGTCGTTAGTGCTCCGAAACCGAAGGCTGTAGCAGCAGCAGCCCCGCCTCAGAAGGTCGGAGAGTCTTCCGGCGCGAAGCGCAATCCAGGCGAAGGTTCCTCCCTTGTTGAGAATGTCGCGGGTGAAGACTCTTGATTGTCTTATTTGTTTCTTCATTTGGATGAATGTAATAATAATAATTGTTGTAGACAGATGCTGTGTAATAATTTGTTTGTGATGATTTGAGAAACGTTGTTCTTAGACTTACTGAAATAATTGTTGCCTACATTGTTTGCACAAATATTTTATTTATATGCATGATCGGCGACGAGGTGTTTTTTAGGTCGGCCTATCTGGTACGGGGTATTTAGAACGCCGCCCCATATCCATACCTTCAGAAGTTTGAGGATTTTGCTCGTCTTCTATTAAGTGGCCTCATGAACCTTTTTTCCTGATTTCCCTCTTCCAGAATTGAGTACCGTTTGAGTCTTTGCGATCCAGCATACCGGGACCTATTCCGGTGTGAAGGAGGTCGCTGTGTATGGTTGTTCGTGACTGATGTCACTTTTTTGCATCCTTCTTTTGTGAACGCGCAAATTGATTTGCTTGATCCTTCGGTATAGGTTGACCTGATGGTTTGGTCTATAAAATCGGAGTGTTACACATCTCTTTTACTTATCGCTTTTACCGTCGTTTGATTTTACGGAGGGTTTGCCATGATCCGTTGAGTTTATTGGATGGAGTGATTTCACGATCCGCTCACGAGGGAGGGAGTGTTTTCCACAATCCGTTATGAGTTTAGTTAGGACGGGAGTGATTATCATATCACGATCCGCTCACGAGGGAGGGAGTGTTTTCCACAATCCGTTGAGTTTATTGGACGGAGTGATTTCACGATCCGCTCACGAGGGAGGGAGTGTTTTCCATAATCCGTTGAGTAAATTGGACGGAGTGATTTCACGATCCGCTCACGAGGGATGGAGTGTTTTCCACGATCCGTTGAGTAAATTGGACGGAGTGATTTCACGACCCGCTCACGAGGGAGGGAGTGTTTTCCACAATCCGTTGAGTAAATTGGACGGAGTGATTTCACGATCCACTCACGAGGGAGGGAGTGTTTTCCACAATCCGTTGAGTAAATTGGACGGAGTGATTTCACGACCCGCTCACGAGGGAGGGAGTGTTTTCCACAATCCGTTGAGTAAATTGGACGGAGTGATTTCACGATCCGCTCACGAGGGAGGGAGTGTTTTCCACAATCCGTTGAGTAAATTGGACGGAGTGATTTCACGATCCGCTCACGAGGGAGGGAGTGTTTTCCACAATCCGTTGAGTAAATTGGACGGAGTGATTTCACGATCCGCTCACGAGGGAGGGAGTGTTTTCCACAATCCGTTGAGTTCCAGGTCGGAGTGACAGGGCACATGACATTTTATAATTGTAACATAATTTGCCCGGAAACTGGGGAGATCACAGATTATTACAGATACTAATGAGCGTTAGTTTACATTTTCCACAAAAGACAATTCCAAAAGTAAACTTCATCATACATCCATTATTGTAGCGCTCCAGTCATCCGGTGATGTTTTTTTTTAATAAGGTTTTGAAGCCAAAGCCTTTATGTGAAGGTTTTGGAGTCAAAGCTTCCTTGTTTGTTCTCTTTGAAGGTCCTGTGTGAGAAGTTCATGTACTCCGTTGGTAGCATAGTTCCGGCAATGTCTTTTTCTTTGGAGTTCTCGAAGCTTGCGTTTGTTCCTTTTGGCATCCCGTTCGTCTCCAGGATGAGAGTCTTGGCTTCCTTGGAGGCTGCTTCTGGTCGATTTTTCTGGAAGCCTCGGTATTCGGCCTTGGCGGCCAGCCGAGTAGTTAAGGTTGCGATCCCTTTCGGGGTGGGGAACTTCATCATGGAGTGGCTCATCGAGGTGATAGCTCGTAGCTCTCCGAGACCAGTTCTCCCTAATATCACGTCGTAGGATGACGGAGACTATATGACATAAAATTTCATAACTGATCTTCTGTACTTTCCACAACTGCCCAAAAGCACCTCTAAAACAATCTTCCCCCTCGGCTTGCTCCTTTCTCCTGAGAAACCTGTCAGGGCGGTGTGGGTCGCTTTGATCCTAGCCTTTGTTTCGGTGTTTAGCTTGTTAACGCAATGCTCGTATATAATGTTTACCGACGACCCCCCGTCCACAGGTATCTTCCGGACCAGACTTCCCTCGATACTGCCTTTTACAACGAGGGGTTCATATGATAATCTTCCGAACACAATGGGAGGGAAAGTTATTGGCACGTTCATCCATTTCTTACTTCCATGTTCAGACTCCGGTTCCCGATCGTCAGGTGAGTTTTCTATCAGATTGATTACTTTGGATTTCCCATTATCATTCTTCCTTTGTTGGTCTTTATCCCTCTCCGTCTCCCGTTGTCTGAAATCTTTCAGGAGGTGGTCCAGCTTTCCGGATTCTAAGGCGAACGACAGTTGTTTCTTGAGTTGGTGGAAATCGTCAGTAAGATGTCCTTTTTCCCTATGGTATTCGCAGAATTTGTCTAAATTTTCCTTTCTCGCCCTGCTTCCGGTTGGGCGAGGGGGAGGTAAGTTCAAATGGTGTTCTGTGGCGAGGATTTCTCTGGGGGGCTTAGTTAACGACCACAGTCCGCTGGGCCGTTTGGGTGGATCGTTGCGACGGTAGTCCAAGAGGGGAAGATCATTGCGGGGAAGATCACTGCGGGGGTAGCTTCTGAGGGGAACCGCATAGGGGTGGTATGTGTCCTACTGTCGGTAATCGTTTCGGCGATCCACTCGCGGTCTGTCGTTTCTAAGACCCTGGGTTCCTTTCTTGTTTGAGTCAAAACCCTCACCCTTCGGCAGTTCCGTACTACGGAACGCTTCTTCAGACCTTATGAAGTCATCCACCCTGGTAAACATTTCCGTGACCGTACGCGAAACCCTATCGGAGAACTTTTTGGCGAGAGCTGGGCATTTGTGTGCGCTCATGAAGGCTGAGATTCTCATAATCTCCGGTATACCGCTTATGTAGCTTGCCTCGTCTGTCCATCTCTCCTTAAAGTCCGAGAGGGACTCGTGAGCCCGGCGGACAATTTTCGTGACCTCTGTGGGGTTCTTTATACACTTCTTCCTGAGTGAAAATCTCGTGGAGAACTGTTCCCTCAATTCGTTCCAACTGTCAATACTTCCGGGTTCTAACATTTCGAACCATCCACCTGCGGCCCCATCCAATGTTTGTTGAAACATGCGGCACCATACGGGCATCGGCCACTCCCCCTGGTTTGCGGCTCCTGTGAACCTGGTGAGGTGATCGTTCGGGTCCGTCGAGCCATCATAAAACCTCATGTTCAGCGGCATGGTGTGACTCAGTCCGGAGAATTCCACAATGCGGCGAGTAAATGGCGATCTCGACGTCTCTTTAAAGGGCTTATGTAAATCATCATCCTTCCCCTTGTCCTTTACCTGACTTGCATTCTCTTCTTCCTCGAAGTTTAATTGTATTGGCTTGAGAGCACTCCCACTCAACCTGTTGTGCTTTTTGATAAGTTCCGTCAGTGATGCCACTTGGGCCACAATCATTTCTCGAAGACCGGGGGACTCTTCGCCCGGGCCTTCGTTCGAGTTTCGGATGTTGCCTGTTTCGTCCCGGTTGTTATTATTGGGTTGAAGGGTGCTATCGGTTTCATTCAGGTTCCGGACGTTATCAGTTTCGTATCGGTTGTCGTTGTTGGGTTGAAGGATGTTGTCGGTTTCATTCGGGTCTAAGATGTTGTCGGTTTCATATCGGTTGTCATTGTTTGTTTCATTCCTTCCATCTCCGAAGCGGAGATAAGTAAAGGAAGGACCAGCCATGTCAATGCTCTAGTAGATTGAATAGCGGGTCCCACGGATGGCGCCAATTTGTTGAAGTAAAACCTTGCAAGCAGGTCCCACTTCTATATTTTGTCCTTCGGATGGATTCCTTCGGACCTCGTTCGCTCCTGCACACAAGAAGAACACGCGTTAGGCTCGCCCCGGGTTTTATCCCAGGACCAACCTCCGGTGTGAGAATGAGTATTGAGCGATTACAATATGAACACTGATATCAGAGTAAAAGTAGTAGGTGTAAAATTGAATGCATATCATAAATGAAGTGTGGGTATTTATACTACCCACACCTACTGTACCTGTTTACCTTGGGACCAAGCGAGTTGACCTATGCCTGACCTATAAAGTAGGTGTCAAGCCATGTGGGAGACACAATCCCGAGAAATCTGCGATGTCAGTGGCTGATGAGACTGTTTACTGTAGATGGCGGCGGTCCGCTCCGTAGGTGTGTCCGAAGGTGAGATCTCAGTCCGGACGAAACATGACGTCCGGATACAAGTATGGTCCGGACGAAGCATGGCGTCCGGACATATACACCAACAATGTCCTAATACACATCATTAGTGAATCTACAAGTATTTTTTTTACCAAGAGTCTTCCTTCTGCTTTGTTTGCTGAGTTTCGAGACAGTTTTAGCGTTTGTTCCCCGATTGCTCTAACTACGGGCGCTATTAGAAGATTTATTAGTATTAGTTTTGGATTAGTATTTGTATTAGATTAAGATTAGTATAGTTTTTCTTAAACCCATGTGTTAAGGTATAAATATAAGACATATGTAATATCACATTATCAATATTATTCGTCTTACATATGAAGAAATATTCTTAAGGGTTTCAAAATCATAGCTGTGATGTAACCTTCCAAATAGATATGCTACCTCTAACTTATTATCTAAAAAAATGAGTCGATTTGCATTATATTTCAACCATAACGGGTTAAATAAAAAAGTTAAATTATAACGAAACATAATCTATTATTGACCAAAAATATATTCGAATAATACATGCAACTTCCTAAAAATGGGAAATTGCATATATATCTCGTGAATAATTGCATATATATATTTTGTACAAATTTTTGATGCACATGATACAATGGTTTTTATGCATGTTTCGAATATATATGTATTTTTTGAAAGATATATATGCAAATGCCTATTTAAAAATATCACATGATTCACATCATTAAATTCAATTATACATTTTTTTCAAACAATTTAAAATATTATAAATTCAAAAGGGACAAAAAATTGTTGGTAGGCAATCCTAACCAGCCAACTACTTGTTGATGATATAATTATGAGTTGAGGATTATGTAAGCAATATAGATTACAAGAATGAAAGGACCAGTAGTGATGATAGATTTCCAGCACAAATGAGACATTTATATACCGGGGCAAGTTATTTGGACCCTCCCATAGGGAGAGTTTCCAATCATTGCACGCATCATCGGTTTGTACGGTATGCATCGCGGGTTGTACGGTTTGACCAAACCCATGTGGCAATATAGGGAGCCCTATACCAGAAAAGAAGTACAAGGCAGACCTTTTTTACCAACAAAAAGTGTTATATACACACATTAAATTCATTTCCTACATTCATATTTGGTTCCTGCATTAAAGAAAAAAAAAGAATCTATGCATGTGTGGTATCCTTATAAATGTTGATTAACATAAACACATAGAATTCAAAAGCATACGATGGAGGGTGGTGAGGTCTTTAGAGTTAGCAGTGCGCGAATAAGCACTTCTAATATATGGAGGAATAGTGGCAGAGATTTATTTTCAAGGTCTTCTCATGACGAAGACGATGAAGAGGCGTTAAAATGGGCTGCTATCGAAAAACTTCCAACGTATCTAAGATTAGAGAGAGGCATACTAACCGAAGAAAAAGGTTGTTCTAAAGAGATTGATATCAAGAATCTTGGATTGGTTGAGACGAGGAATTTGCTAGATAGGCTTGTTAGAATAGCTGAACAAGACAATGATAAGTTTTTGCTAAAGCTCAAGGAACGAATTGATAGGTGGTTAAGTTCAACCAACTCTTTTTAGCTGATAACGTGACCGTTGGTCTTGAATTCTTGTTTTTTTTTTTTTTTTTTTAATACTTACTTGAGGTTTAAATGAATACAGAGTTGGACTAAAGCTTCCCACTATCGAGGTTCGTTTTGAGCATTTGAACGTTGATGCAGAAGCTTATGTTGGCGGGAGAGCATTGCCTACTATTATTAATTTTGTGGTTAACATCCTAGAGGTTGTTCTTCTTTCATCTCTATGATTCCATAACTTGGCAATTCTGACCCATTTACTTATAATAGGAGATACTTGCATCGTATTTATATCCCAGACGGGTCATATAAAAAATGTTACCTGAATAGGCCCAACGGCACCCACAGTCTATTTTTATGCTTACAACATCCTAAATATCTTTTATCCGAAGATATAGATTGTTAGCATGGGCAAGCCAAAACCTAGTCCCAACAAGTTGCTGGCTTTTCATCAGCTCTTGCGCGCTAGCCTTTTCCCTTTAATATTGTTTTACAATCGCAACTAACTAAAACTGATAATGGGTTATGGACGAAAAAGTGTTTGCACCCCTGTTTCAACAAAAAAATGTGTTTGCGCTCAACCCAAGCCAGTGAGTTACGTAATAAATTGACCCACTTCAGTATGACCCATTTCTCAACTCATCCGGCTTCCCGCCTTTAGTTGAACTTCTTTCAAATAATCTCTCTTTTTCTCCTACAATACAGGGGTCCTTGAATTATTTGCATCTTCTTCGAAGCAGAAAGAAATCATTACCGATCCTTCATGATGTTAGTGGTATTGTCAAACCTGGCAGGTAAGTTAGCTCATTAACAGTTGTATCGTATGCAATGCCACATCACATTGAGCGGGAAAGATTCTAAACTTATCCACAAATGGAACGAATCAGAATGTCACCCAAAAATGTATTACAATCTCCGAAATTGCTTTATATAAAAAACACAATATCTTTTTATAAAATACAATTTTGGTAATCATAAATAGTACATTATATATTTATATGTAGATGTTTGTTAAGAAAAAGTGCTGGTAAGTTAACCCAAAACGACCCAACCCGTTTTGGCCAGCCTAAAATTGAAGTCGTTTGACCAAAAACTTGTTTTCTCTGATTGCTGAAATCACCCGACCTGCCCATTTTGACACCTATACTTCAAATATATGCCACAACACTTGTCATGATTAGTAAAAGAGACACATATGGTTGATTCCACAGAATGACATTGCTGTTAGGCCCACCAAGCTCAGGGAAAACAACGCTGCTTTTGGCTTTGGCAGGAAAACTTGGGTCCGATTTACATGTAAGAAAACAGAATCTAAATCAAGTTGTCATTCATCTGAATTAAAAAAATTTAAAAATAAGTTTAACGCTTAAAAATGACTCCAGGTATCCGGAAAAGTGACTTACAATGGGCATGAAATGAATGAATTTGTTCCACAACGAACGTCCGCCTATATAAGTCAATATGATCTTCATATAGGAGAAATGACAGTAAGAGAAACACTTGCTTTCTCTGCCAGATGCCAAGGAGTTGGAGCAAATTATGGTCGGTAAACTGATTGCAAATTTGAGCAAACCTATCTTTGTATACAAAATACAGAATCGAAAAAGTTGGACATGATTATACAACTGTATCCCACTTTAGTTCATAAGACTGGAAATTTTGCAGAAATGTTGGCAGAGCTGTCAAGGAGAGAAAAAGAAGCAAACATCAAGCCTGATCCCGATCTTGACCTCTACATGAAGGTGGCATTTAAAACTTAAACAGTATTCATGATTATAAATATATGCGGAATAAAACTATCTTACAAATGTAGGAAGTTGCAAACACTTGATTGGTGTCAATAAACAAAACCGAATTGATTTTAACAAAGAGCGGCCTAGCAGTAATTTTGCATAAATGTTTTAGAAGACATTTAACCCATTCCTCTTTTTGCTAAACCTTTTTTGACCAATTTGAGATAGAATTAAACCAAAATAGTCCCCTTTTTAATTGAAGGGTCAATATTGCCACCTAGATTTTGCAAAAATGTGTTGTGAGTTGTCCCTCTAGTTATAACTGCAATATTATCATATGAACTATGCATTGTTAGCTGACTAAATCTTCAATATTTATCAAATCATTTTCTTAGGCAGCATCAATGGAAGGGCAAGAGGCCAGTGTCGTTACCGAATATGTTATGAAGGTAGTATCTTAATAAGTGTAGAATATGAATTGAGTTTGTGAGAAAAAATCACAACTAACTTTCTGGTATTTATGCTCACACATGCAGATTTTAGGTCTTGAAGTCTGCGCGGATACTGTAGTAGGAGACGAAATGTTCAGAGGAATTTCTGGAGGGCAAAAAAAGCGAGTGACAACAGGAGAAATGATGGTTGGACCTTCAAGAGCACTATTTATGGATGAGATATCTACTGGTTTGGACAGTTCAACAACATTCCAAATAGTAAATTCAATTAGGCAATCAATTCACATACTTGAAGGAACTTGTGTGATCTCACTCCTCCAACCTGCACCAGAAACATACAACTTATTTGATGATGTGATACTTCTTTCGGATGGACAAGTTGTGTATCAAGGTCCCCTCGAAAATGTGCGACTACATGGGTTTCAAATGTCCTGATAGAAAAGCAGTTGCTGACTTTTTACAAGAAGTAATATTAATTCTCAAGTTCCTGTTCCCTATATTAGAGGTGGAAAAACAGGCGGGTTGGGTCACTGGTCAATGGGTAATATCGGTCGGATTCCTGAAAAACATATTTTGTTTATGTATCATGACCATTTTCAATATAATATGATAAACTATACCATTAAAATGCTAATCTAACATTTTTATCAGATAAAATAATTTAAGACGATAAGCATTTAATGCATTACAGGTCTCATACGACCATTTTCATTTTAATTAAGTTTTCAAAAGGTACCCATTTGACGCGTGAACTACAAAAAGATAACCTGAATCTAGCCATACATAAGTACTGTAAATGGGTAGAAATTTCCACCTACACTTTTACTAATACGTTGTTTGGAACTTATCATACATTCAACTCATGCTCCTCTTAATTTGTGAAATAATAGGTGACATCAAAGAAAGATCAAGAACAATACTGGGTAAGAACCAATGAACCTTACAGTTTTGTTACGGTACAAGAATTTGCAGAAGCATTTCAGCTGTTCCATGTGGGAAGAAAGCTTGGCGATGAACTTGCTGCTCCATTTGACAGAACCAAAAGCCACCATGCAGCCTTAACTACAAAGAAATATGGCGTTAGCGGAAAGGAATTGTTGAAAGCTTGCGTATCTAGAGAATACTTGCTTATGAAAAGGAACTCTTTTGTCTATATATTCAAGATGACTCAGGTACGTAACTAAATTGTACAATGTAGATTGCTTAGGGACTGTTTGAATGTGTGTTTAAACTGATTATAATTATGGTTTCTGGGTTTATTTAGGGACAAAATTTACTCTAAGCACTGATTATGTATTTGTATTTCTTCAAGTTGCAATAATCCATTTAACAAACCACAATCATTTCCATATACACTTAACTATTAACTAGTTTACCGGTTACTCTTTCAGCTTATATTTTTGGCAACTACAACAATGACAGTATTTCTACGAACCGAGATGCCAAGAAAAACAATAATGGATGGAACTATTTACATGGGTGCTCTCTTTTTCACATTACTAACGATTACATTCAATGGATTCTCGGAGCTCGGGTTAAGCATCATAAAACTTCCTGTGTTTTACAAGCAGAGAGACCTTCTCTTCTTTCCTGCTTGGATATACTCGCTACCCACATGGATCCTCAAGATCCCAGTAACATTTGTTGAAGTTGCCACTTGGGTCATCATGACCTATTATGTTGTAGGCTATGATCCAGATGTCGGAAGGTAATAATTTCTAACTCATTTTAAAATAGAATGAAATTACGAGCAATTTAATTATAAATCGGATCAAATGAGTCAGAAACATGGCTTAAAAGTGTCTGATCAAATGCGGGAACAAGTCAAACAGGTTGAAGGTGACGTGAAGCATTTTTTATTGCATACAACATCCAAAATTGTTTTACAGAAAAGTCTATTAATTTTGTAATCATATGTAAGCCTGTAACTATTTATTAAAAACTTTTATAAGTTGACAAAAAAGTGTGTTGGGGACTACTCACTAACCTGAACCGTTTTGAGCCAAATTGCCACCACTATTTTAAAATGTCTACTACTCTACTCTGCAAGAGCAGATGTTGCCTGCTTAAATCTGACAAATTTATGACCTTGCAGGTTTTTCAGACAATTGCTATTGTTCATATGCATTCACCAGATGGCTTTTGCATTATTTCGTTTCATGGCCGCGTTAGGACGGAATATCATTGTAGCCAACACATTTGCCTCACTCGCACTTCTCGCCATTATGGTGCTTGGTGGATTTGTCTTATCCCGAGGTAAAGCATATGACTTGATATCTTAGTAACCATCCTATATTTGTTAGTTAGCTCAAGATGATTCCTTTTCTCATCTTTTCAATATACTGGGATACTTCTTTGTTCAAAACCCAAGCTTTTCAACGAATCAATCACAATACCAAATCTGGTTAACAGACAGTGTTTTTTTTAGTTTATATCATAAAACTAGCATGTAACTATTGGTAATTTAAAACATAGCACCATCCTTTGTGAATAGTTGATGTTATTCCTAGAATATTCAGTTTAAAATATTTTTTCATAATAAGTATCTCCAAGGTATAATAAAGGAAATATATACATAATATAGACATATCCACTGCAGTTATACTTTTCAATATATGATTTACCGTATATAACTTGATCTACTCCCTCTATTCACGTCAGATGATATAAAGAAGTGGTGGGCATGGGGTTACTGGATTTCACCTCTGATGTATGGCCAGAATGGTATGGCTGTCAATGAATTTCTTGGAAAGAGCTGGAGTCAGGTAATCTGATATTCAAACTTACACAAAGCCTTTCTATCACTTAAATCTAGTTATAGAAACATGCACCATTTAAAGCTCATGGAGTAGTTTTGTCTTGCAGGTTTTACCAAACTCCACAGAAACATTAGGTGTTGCTGTTCTAAAGTCTCGTGGACTTTTCACAGAAGCAAAATGGTATTGGATCTGTGTAGGTGCTTTAGTTGGCTACATTTTCCTCTTCAATATCTTCAACGTCTTGGCTCTCACATACCTCAACCGTAAGGAATCAATATATACCTTATATATGTTATAATGTTGTCATTATGATCTCCAACAAAACAATACAAATTCTTGTTATAATGAAATGGGTCATCTGATGCAGCCTTTGGGAAGCCTCAGGCAGTCCTATCCGAAGAAACAATGGCTGCAAGAAATGCTATAAAAATAAATGAAGTTCAAACAAGTGTATCATCAAGATCAATGTCATCAAGAGTAGCCACTACAACTGAAGCTGATAAGAAAACAAAGCGTGGGATGGTGTTACCCTTTGTTCCCCTTTCCCTCACCTTTGATGAAATCAGATATGCGGTAGATATGCCTCAGGTAACTTGATGAGACAAAAAAAAAAAAAAAATGATTGTATACTTAAGAATCGAAGAATTTCAAAAGTATATAACTCTAAATTCATTGTTGAGTTACAGAAAAAAAACATCAAATTCTCATAAAGGTAAGCAATTTTATAAAAGTATTAATGTTAGGTCAACGGCAGATACCTAGTCAAAATGATGACATGACAGCTGATGTGCCACTAGCTTTAACTAGGTTTACTTTTTCTGATGCGGTGCTTGAGACAAACCTGAATCTGACTTTCTTGACATTTCGATGGTTTTTTCTATGTTTAGATGCAAATTTACCTACTCTAGAACCAAAAATTTCATTTTGATACTAAAGTAACATGTGGCTATGCAGGAAATGAAAGCTCAAGGTGTAACACAACAGAAGCTAGAACTATTAAAGGATGTTAGTGGTTGTTTTAGACCAGGAGTTTTGACAGCTTTGATGGGGATCAGCGGGGCAGGAAAGACTACTTTAATGGATGTCTTAGCGGGACGAAAAACAGGTGGGTACACTGAGGGAAGGATCAGCATCTCTGGGTACCCAAAGAAGCAAGAAACATATGCTCGCATAGCTGGATATTGTGAGCAAACTGACATTCACTCCCCGCATGTCACAGTCTCAGAGTCCTTGCAATATTCTGCATGGCTACGGTTACCTCCTGAAGTTGATTCAGCAACCAGAAAGGTTAAAATTTTCCGTCCTAGCATTATTAAGGGCCAATTAGTAGCATAGAAACAATGGTATTTCCAAAATAAACGTAGGCAATGATAGTTTTTTCCAAGATTATTATTTCAGCAATGATAGTTTTTTCCAAGATTATTATTTCGATAACGAAGTAACTTGAAAAGTAGGGATTATGACATATGGTTTAGTTAAGCATTATTGGAGAGAACCTGCATCCCAAAAGTAGCTCATTTTCTATTGTGTTCGTATGGCTATTCTCAATCTGAATTCAGTCAGGGCAACTGTAACACAATCCAACTGTAATATATATTTAGTTACATCTTATGATGTGCAGATGTTTATTAAGGAGGTGATGGAGCTTGTGGAGCTAACTCAACTGAGTGAAGCACTTGTGGGATTGCCTGGTGTGAACGGGCTTTCAACTGAACAGCGCAAGAGGCTGACAATAGCAGTTGAGCTAGTGGCTAATCCATCTATCATTTTTATGGATGAACCCACATCAGGTTTGGATGCAAGGGCAGCAGCAATAGTCATGAGAACAGTCAGAAACACGGTTGACACGGGTAGAACAGTGGTGTGCACGATACATCAGCCAAGTATCGACATCTTTGATGCTTTTGATGAGGTAAGCTTTCTTTAGAGGTGTAAATTCCAACGGTTTCACTTATAAATAGGTCGTGTTAAGTTGTTGTTACTCCAAACAGGTCAAATAAGATAAATTTAGCTAAAATAGAGCCGGTTAGATGTGATGAAAAGTCACCAAAATCTTTTCAGTACATTCACTCTCCAAAACCGTCTATTAGTTTATTGTTTTGGAATCATAATCAGTCAATGAATAATAATAAAAAGTTTCGGAAAGTTTTTGTGGGTCTACCTATCTCGTTTTGGCATGTTGTACTACAAACTGTCCCGTTCCAAGCAAAACCTATCTTGACGTGCTTATCTTGTTACCTCTAGTTTTGGTCATAATAAATGCTTATGTAGCTATTCAAAGTCAAAACAGAAAGTAATTATTGAATTTCCCACTTTCAGTTGCTTCTTCTTAAACGAGGAGGTGAAGAAATATACTTTGGTCCATTAGGCCGTCATTGTGCTCATTTGATCAAGTACTTTGAGGTGAGTATACCAATATGTGATCCTTCTATATCTCCTCGGTTCAAATGCCAACATCAATTGATCATCTTGAATTGACTTCAGGACATTAATGGAGTGAATAAAATTAAAGATGGATACAATCCGGCAACTTGGATGTTGGAAGTGACCTCGGGAGCACAGGAATCAGCTTTAGGTGTTAACTTTGCTGAAATATACAAAAAATCAGAACTATACAAGTATGCTGATCACAACACTCGATATTATCTTAAAGTGCTTATTGTATATACTAATGGTTCCTTTTGGTGAAACATCAGGAGAAATAAGGAGTTGATAAGCGAACATAGCCAACCTGTACCTGGTTCCTGTGATATACATTTCCGTACTCAGTATTCACAATCTTTTTGGACACAATGTATGGCATGTCTTTGGAAACAGTATTGGTCTTATTGGCGAAACCCGCACTACACTGCCGTGAGGTTCCTATTCACTACATTTATCGCCGTCATGTTTGGCACAATCTTCTGGGATATGGGCTCCAAAAGGTAAGCCAGCAAGTGATAGACTCATTCAAAAATTAGGGGTGGCAATTTCAATACATTTACTGATGAACGTGTCGACTTGGGTTGTAGCTAATAGGGTCACATAGGTTGAATGAGTTTATATTGCTGAAATTCTACTTTTAATGCAAACAACCTCATAAATCTTTTTGTTCAAGGATTTAGATTAGTATATTAGCAATATAGTTTTGGTGATCATAACTAACACATTAGTTATTTAGATATTATTTTGTATTGTTATTCCAAAATTGGACATAGAAGTGTTTCCCGGGTCAACCCACTATGATCCGTTTCGACATAGTGCCCACCTTTAACAAAACTATCTTTCAGTTTTCTTAATGCTAACATAGAAAACTATTGGAACCCTAGGGAAAAGACACAAGATCTTTTTAATGCAATGGGTTCTATGTACGCTGCTGTAACATTTATTGGAGTACAAAATGCTGTGACGGTACAGCCTGTTGTTTCCATCGAGCGAACGGTATTTTACAGGGAAAGAGCTGCTGGAATGTACTCAGCTTTTCCGTATGCTTTTGGACAGGTATATAACTGGCTCTTTTAAAAGGGATTATATATATATAAATATATAGTCTAGGAGCACAACTAGAAATGAAATAGACACTCATAACTGACTCCTGTGCAGGTTATGATTGAGATACCATACATTTTTTTTCAAACGATTGTCTACGGCATTATTGTATACGCAATGATTGGATACGAGTGGACAGTAGTGAAGTTCTTTTGGCATCTCTTCTTCATCTACTTCTCATTACTGTATTTTACATTTTATGGGATGATGACAGTGGCGGTTACCCCTAACCACAACATAGCTGCTATTATCTCATCTGCTTTTTTTGCAATATGGAACCTATTCTCGGGATTCATTGTTCCACGAACAGTAAGTGGACAGCATCATGTTTATGTCTTATAGATAGATTGATTACAAGTAAAAAATGGGACGGTATGGGACTTGGGTAATAGGTCTAAACAACTGCATTTTTTTTGGTAACTTCTTTAACCAGTTAGAAATAAAATTTCACACGAATCAACTGCTTCATAATAATTGTATCAAACTTCCGCCTTTCAGATATACTATCATCTATAAAAACTAACTCCAATTCGCGTTTTTCACAGAGGATACCCATATGGTGGAGATGGTACTACTATATATGCCCGGTTGCTTGGACATTATATGGATTGGTTGTTTCACAATTTGGAGATATGAATGACAAGCTAGAATCGGGGGAAACAGTTTCAGAGTTTGTCAACGAATATTTTGGGTTTAAACATGATTTTCTTGGTTATGTTGCATCAGTCAATGTCGGGTTTGCTGTACTCTTTGGATTCATTTTTGCCTACTCCATTAAGGCATTTAACTTCCAAACACGGTAATGAAAGATTATCAAAGCAAATAATGCGCAAACACAGCAACTCATAGCTCAGCTTATCCCCAGAAGAAGGTCCTAGAGACAACCGGCAAATAGGCAATATGTAAATTACTCTAGAAACTCATAGCTCAGCGTACGAGACAACAAGCTATGTGTAAATTATTCTTTTACATTCCTATCTAGTAGACAAATTTGGCGTTTCACTAAGTATTGAATTGTATGTATATCAAGGGAAGAACGAATTTTTGTTCAAAATGAAAAATAAGATTACTACTCATAACCGACTCCTATGCAGGTTTTGATTGAGATACCATACATTTTTGTTCAAACAATTGTCTAGGGCATTATTCTATGTGCAATGATTGGATATGAGTGGACAGTAGTGAAGTTTTTATGGCATCTCTTCTTCATCTACTTCTCATTACTGTATTTCACATTTTATGGGATGATGATGATGGCGGTTACCCCTAACCACAACATAGCTGCTATAATCTCATCCGCTTTTGCTGCTTTATGGAATCTATTCTCCGGATTCATAGTTCCACGAACAGTAAGTGACCAGCATCCTGTTTATGCCTTCCTTAAAGATAGATATATTACAACTTTACAAGTGGAAAATATTGGCAGGTCAGGGACTTGGGTAACAGGTCTAAACAACTGCATTGGTAGTGGTTGAAGCATGCTGGGTCGAACAAAATACTTTTTGTCCAAGCATTCAGTGTGAAAAGTTTGATAATAATGCTTATGTTATTTCAATAATAATCTAAAGGTTGGAATAAAAGGACTTGGGAGATCTTATGCATTCAATTTACAAGCATTTGACCAGTTTTTTTTTCAATCTTATTTTAACACATTAGAATCAAAACTTCAGTCAAATCAACTCCTTTTTACGTAAAGGTTTCAAATCTGCCACCTTTCAGATATACTATCATCTGTAAACACTAACACCATTTGGCTTGTTCCACAGAGGATACCCATATGGTGGAGATGGTACTACTATATATGCCCGGTTGCTTGGACATTATATGGATTGGTTGTTTCACAATTTGGAGATATGAATAACAAGCTAGAATCGGGCAAAACAATTGCAGAGTTTGTCGACAAATATTTTGAGTTTCAACATGATTTTCTAGGATATGTTGCAGTAATCAGTGCAGGGTTTGCTGTACTCTTCGGATTCATTTTTGCCTACTCCGTCAAGGCATTTAACTTCCAAACACGGTAACGAAAGATTATCAAAGCAAATAAAGCCAATACACAGCAACTCATAGCTCAGGTTATCCCCAGAAGAAGGTACAAGAGACGACAGGCAATGTGTAATTTATTCTTTTACATTCCTATCTAGTAGACAAATCTGGCGATTAACTAAGAATTAAATTTTATGTATGTATATCAAGGGAAGGACAAATTTGAGCAATATAAGCTGATTGAACTACAAAGTTTTACATTCCGTTCTTAAGTTTGGAGAGCAAACAAATTTTACGTCAGAAAACAAAGTAAAGAAAATCAGTGTGTAGTAATTTTCTTTACATGTTCTCAAGTTAAGAAGAAAGCAAAACAAGATGTTATGTCAAGCAAAAAACTCTCCTGACTTGTCGTAGGCAAAAGTTATCTCATATTTGTCATAGATCCAATGAATCAATCATGGCCACTCATTTTTTTGATCAAAACAAAAAATATAAACTTTCACCCCTTATTTTTAAAATTAAATATCTCGCAAACCGTTAATCGTTACGTGAAAAAAATTATATCATCGCGACGAGAATTAAATTATCTTTCTATAAATATGCAATTCTATATACTTTCGACGAACTTTTTTTTTTTTTTAAATTTCCGCCAAGAAAAATCACACGTGATTTGTAAAAATCACATGTGATTACGAATCACATGTGATTACGAATCACTGGATTTCTGAGCGAAAATTTTGAAAAAAAATTCATCGAAAATACAGAGAAATGCATATCTATAGATAGTTAATTTAATTCTCGTCGCGATGGTGTATTTTTTGTAGCTTGAAGATTTACCGTTTGCAAGACATGTTTTTTTAAAAAGAAGTGAAAATTGGGTTTTATTAATTTAGATGAAAAATGGGTCGCTAAGATTGATTATTAGATCTATGAAGATTCAATCCTTGTCGATCTGTATGGAAACAATTTATGTATATTTTGAATCTTAGTCACACAAGTGTAGCTAGTCATGTGACTTTATATACAAAGTATTTCGTATAAAAATCCATGAATGAAACACAAACAGAAAACACTTGTTAAAAAAAAAAAAAATAAAAAAAAAAAAAAAAAAAAAAAATCACAACTGTTACTGTAAAAGACATTTTTTTATGAGCATTATTTTAACTGCCTCTAGCTGCGGGAAAAGTGGTATATCTAATGTGACCAGTTAATTTACATAAATTAGTTAATTAGATTATCAGAATTTTTATAATTAGGTTTTTGGAAAGTTACAAGTAGCTATGTTGTGTTCCAAGTTATTACAACCACGAGAGGAAATGAAATACAAAAGTAAATACCCTAGGGCTTTGAAAGTTGAAACCAGGCTGATTTAGTACAGATGAGCAACCTAAGTTATCGCAGTCCCTTGGATACATGATACAGTTCTCAAGACAAACATAACTCACAGGAACCTATGCTACACGCAAAACCAACCGACCAAGTAGGTAAATGCAATCCACGAGATGACAAATTTGATCTACTTAGTTGCAAACTGTTTAATCTAGCCATGTTTTATCTTAATCACGTCAACTGTTATAGTTCCAAAAAGCGAAAGCGAAAAAGAACGGGTTAAATTCGCCAAAACTGTTTACCCACAATGTATTCGATATAAAACTGATTAATCAGTCAAATCATATTATTTTCATTAGATTATATTTTTTTTATATACCTTTCGTAATAAGAGTGCATCTCCGGGTTAAACCCAAACAGACCCATTCAACTACTAATTGAAAGCAGTGCAACCAGCCTATATTACCATCTCTAAATGAAGGCATTTCCAACTGCGATTTTGGGATTTGGTATTAAAAAGCATACTAAATTTATTCAACCAAAATTCTGCAAATTCTCAGAGGTTAAACCATAAAAAGCTATTCAAACAACAAAGACGAACAATATTTTTAACTGTGATATAAGAATATGAAGAGTCGCACCGGAACACAGAATAACATATCAAAACTTCAGGAACGTAAACACTGTTTGCCGCATATGTTACAGTTAAACTAATTTCTCTCTCAACAGCTAATAACAAGCAGTATAATTTAACAAAACTGAAACAAGAAAATCCCTGGATAAAAAATAAGAGAGAAATAAATACCGCCTGTAGCTAACCTCAAATTTCTAAACCATCTAAAAAGTTCTGCAACTCCTTCAAACCCTCAGCAGAAACACTCCTCTGCACTCTCCTCTCCCGTGGGACCACCAGATTGGGGGGCGGCTGCGATTGAAAACAGACCACAACAGCAGATAAGTTGTCTCCACTTTTTCTCTTGAGGGCCTCGTGGACCAACTCTTTACTACATAAAACTGGATCATTGTGTTCTTGCAGTTTCCTTCTAGCAAAGTCAACTGCATTTTGACTCATGAAAACATCCCAAATGCCATCACAGCCTATGATGAGGAACTCGTCCTCTTCAGTAAGTCTAGTGGTCATGAACTCAGGTTCACAACTGAGGGGCCCACCATCTTGTTTCTTGAGTCCCTCCATATGCCAGTCTCCTATAGCACGGGCCACGTTAAGTTGCCCATTGAGATAACCGTCATCAACATATCCTCCAGAATCTTCTATACGCTGTCTTTCTATAATGCAGATAGGTTTGTGGTCCCTAGACATCTCGATTGCTTTACCACGGCGACATAGAACTGCCCGACAATCTCCCGCATTTGCGACCACCAAAGACCTGCAGTCAGATAACATACGTGTTAGAGCGGTTAAATTGAAGTTACTAACAAAAACGAATGGTCAAATTTTCAGGTCGTTCCTACACATACTTAGATGTTGCTAGTTATGCAGCCACAAGATTGTGGTCATTAGAACTTACTAAAGGTGGCAAAATGGGTTGTTTGCGAAGGTTGGGTAATAAGTCCAAACATGTTCGGGTTACCACGGGTCATATCAAGTAAGGGTTAACTACTGACATTTTTTAAGTCTTCTACAAGATCAATTTGAATAACTATTCTGTTTAAATAGGGATATATCTACTTTGAATAACGCAATTTAGAAGGTTGCAAGAAACTTTAAGTGACCTTTTACCCATTTGACCCTTTTTCATTTTCAACTACTAGTATGTTTTTTAATTCTAAGAACTTGACCCTTTGGAGATCAATTATACCAACAATGGGCCCATTTTTAGGTGAAAGGGTTGAGACTACCAACTCTAACACCAACATTTTCCAATTAAGATGCATAACTTCACGGAGAAAACACCCTAATATTAAGAAGGCAGACAATTGGATTATCGGGACTAAACCAACCTTTACAAAGTATTGGTGATAGATAGAGTATAAGTACTTTAATGGAGCAAATAGAAATCTATTAAGAACTACAAAACCGAACCTCCCCATAACAAGAGCTGCCAATGCAGTTGTACCAGAAGCAAGATCAGCATCCGAAGTGCAAGCTTCAGCAAAAGCAGTGTCAGTCTGGGCAAAGGCTGAAGCAATGACCCTCTCAATCTCCATTGGGAAGTCATCATCCTCAAAAATGAACCTTGGCAAATGGTGGCATGCAAAATCAGCTGCATGTTTTCCTCCATGCCCATCAAAAACCTGAAAAAGAATAAAGTATCAGACCAAAATATAAATAAAACTTCTAATGAAGTGAACATTCTTTCTTTCACAAGGCTGTTGAAATTTGGTTTTGTACTTTCACACGGTTCTGTCACTATTATTAATTTATGTTTATTGATCACTTGATTCACTTTTTTCAGATGAGTGAACCTCAATAAATTATACCAATCGAGATCCAGTTTTCCTATAATACTTCTATTAAACGCTACATCATACAATATCTGGTGAAAATACAAATGCAACCTAATGATCTCCACACAAATAGATGACACAATATGTTGTTTAAGACATCCATCTCTCAATATGCGGTTTAAGACATCGCTTCCTCCTAACTGAGCGTCTCTTGTCACTTTTTATTAACAGTTACTCTTCATCTTGTACTTAGCAACTGTCAGAGCCTACAGTGTTTCTATAGCTGGCCCATCATGTGTTGCATGATCTGCAAATATTTGCTTTCATCAATCATGCCACAATGTTTGTCAGACATTGCACACTAGCCATTGCCTCTACTGAAACACAACTATCATTACTGCCTTTGATGCCCTCTTATGGCCTAAGCAGAATCTAAAAGACATTAGTCTAATATAATTAAATGCAAGGATGGACCATACTGCTTTCACAGATGAGGTTTAGTTGCTGCCTCTAAACAACACAAAACAAGCATTGAACCCTGACTAATGAGTAACAAGGAATAAGAAGCAACATGGATAGTATCATCACAGACATCAGGTTCCGATTCCATCGTGGATCCGAGATAGGCTTAGACAATTGTGGACAGATAATTAATAGTGATCTGGTAAATTTCACAACCATGAATCTGAAAACTTATTGGTCTCTATTGGTAGCAACATTCATTATTAGATCACAAAAAATATCTTCTTTAAGCCAATCCAGCTAAAACTGAACATATTGATTATACGGTAAGGCATCTAAAGTGTCATAGAATCAGTAAGTTTACCAATAATTCATTAGAGCTACTAAAAAGTATAAAAGTGCAGTCTACTTCACCTATCAAATAATTAGATCCATCACTTTTCTCAGAACTAAGTGTGAGATTCAGCACCGTGCCACTATGGACCTCGGTTATCAACAGTTTAACCCTATGGGACACATACGTCTATTAACTCCACAGATGTTCGCCTCTCTAAGTCATGAACCCTGAGTAGATCATATAAACTTTCATATGACTTTCATGCTTGCAATTACAGGTCCTTGGTGTTTGATCTGAAAAATTATAAAACTAAAAATATCTTTGCTCCACAAAAAGCTAGCAAGGAGTTCATATCCTGCTTATGACCTAGGACATGTAGAGATAGAATCAGGCGTAGTTTAATTCCAATGTGCTGCCACATTGGTTGCTTCAGTCATCAAAATCACAAATATTTAGAAAGCATCAATATAAATAGAAAACTAAGAGAAATTGACTAGTTTTAGGACCAATCACACAATCATTATTCACTAGAAAATGATCTGCAGATGTTCATGGTAACCAGCATTTGCAAACTATGATGCATATCACCAGTTGTTAGCTTTATTGCTGTCTGCTTAAAACCAACCCATTGCACTTCACAATCATGTAATGTATACTCTTAGCCGACAAGAAAATATATAGATAAAACGAGTATAACTGTTAATCAAATCTGTCAACATGAACGTTTCTAACTACTCAAATATGATTACCGCTTAAAAATGATACAATCATTAGTCACGACAGAGAACATACCGCATAAAAGGCACCTGGTCCTTCAACTGGATTCTTCCCACCATAGTCATGCACAAAACTGTCAGCACAGATATATGCATCCTCCATGCTTCCACGAGACCCCATGTCTGCCCATGCCCCTGACCGGAGAAGTGGTACAAATTCAGGTTTACAATCTTCTGGATTCAATATTGGTCCAACAGGTTCATCTGCGATCCTCGTCCTCACCTACACAACTTCTGGTCAAATTCCGTACACAGAATAAAATTATCCATTGACTAGAGAAAATGAATAAAACCACCCCATACATTTCAGGTTTGACAATAATAACAATAATATTTAAGATTCCGATAAAACAGTTTAAGACCTTAAAGCCTGATGATTTTTCAATCCAAAATCATGCTATGATCAAGAACTGAGGAATCTAATACACTATCAATCATATACATTTTGACAGCAGAAAATACTACTTAAATGCATGCCAGCACACTTAAACAGTTCTAAATGATTCACCTGAGATCCCCGGTATCACCCCATGGAGATAACATTGGAGCATGCAAGTTAAAGAATTGAATTAATATGCTGCCCTATGACATGTTTAAATGAACATACTGCATCTTTACAGCAATGAATCCATTAGATAAAATTAGTTCACACCATTATTTTAGACTGAATCATTCAATACACACTCATTTTCCTAATAGAGAACTTTTCTATAATTGTTGATCAAGTACACATGTGAATAAGTCTAGATATTGATCAACTAGATTAAAACTGCGGCATCCTCCCTAGCACTTAACTTACAATAAAGTTATGAAAAAGTGTTGGTCATGAAGTTAATGAAATTCACAAGCATGTGAGCTAACCGATCCTGATGGAAAAATGTTCATCCCGGTGTTTCTTAAGTTAGTTTATCTAGAGGATTCAGGAGAGAGAACATTTTTAGTCTAAGTCAATATCAATAAGTCTGTGCAAAGTTATTGAATGGAGTTATGCAACTAAAGATAAGAGTACTCCCTACTTAAGTGGTCACAAATCTATGTAAGAACCCTCAGATTCTAGAAACTCGGTTAGCCAATTAAATAAAGCCTTCCAAAACGAGAGAACATGGCCTCACTTCCTAAACGAGATAACATAGTGTCACTTCGATAAGATTTTAAAATCGTGTATCTACGGATACTGAAACAGCAAGTGATCTCTTGCTAAGAAACTTATCAGAGTCATCTATAGGCTGTCATTCATTTACATGTTGCATTTCAAGCATCTCGAGAAAAGACACACAAAATAGCTTATGTGGATAAAATCTCACTTCCACTAAAAAATGGATCTTGACTTAAAACATCATTGAGTTCATTCAAGGAAAGAATCGGAAGCCTAGTTAAGTTATACCAAAGTTCTTAAATTTATTGACCGAACAGTGCCCAAGTGAGTAATGCGTCAACAGATAGTGTCTAACTACCAATGGAAATTCATAAATTGTGTTTATTCGAGCATAAACGGCTCCCTTAATTCAAACTTCCAGTGATTTCACAAGGAAGTCTCTGGGTGATTTAAGTGGAGGAGAGAGTATGATTTGAAGCATAATAGAGAGTCCCAGTTGGAAACCAAGACGACACGCAAAATTGTGTGTATGATAGAATTATACCCCTTAGGTTAAATATGACTACTTGAAACTAAAGATAGATGAGATTAAACAAAAGGGTTCAATCAGCCACAACATATTTAAAAGTGATGATTAGGGGGGTGTTTGTCTAAGAGGTTATTTGATTTCGGCTTATATTTCACAAGCCCTGATTTTTCGGCTTATTTTGAAGCTTATTGTCCTATATAACCTTGTTACTATCATAACAAGCATATCTAAACCAATAAGTTTCAAAATAAGCCGTAAAAAACTAAGGCTTATAAAATAAGCTCATAAACCCATAAGGGGGTGTTTGTTTCGGCTTATATAGCCAGCTTATGGCTTATTTGGCTTTGGGCTTATGTTTCATAAGCTCACTTTTTGTGGCTTATTTTGAAACTTTTCAGCTTATATACATTTATTATGTCATAATAAGCTTATATTATAAAAAAAAAAAAAATATATATATATATAGCAAAATAAGTCACAGAAAGTGAGGTTATGAAACATAAGCCCATATTATAAACCAAATAAGCCATAAGCCGAAACAAACACCCAATAAGATTAAACAAACACCCAATAGCTATCAATTAATTAAATGGCAACAACACATTGATACAAAAATGGAATCTTTTTGAATGCCATAAGAGCAAAATTAAATCTTTATTATTAAAAAAAAAAAAAAAAAAGTAAGTTGTAGTACCAGAGAGGGATGGCGGACGAAAATGTTGTTGGTTGTAAGTGGATGATTGGGTGGTTTACCATCTTTATTATTAGACGAAGATGATGAACTACAATTATTAATTCCTCCTTCCATTGTCATCCTTCTTATTTATCATTACTCTCTATTTATTCTTCTTTTTCCTTTTTATTTTAACTCTCGATTGATGGATGGATGGATCTAGGGTATTCTTCTTCTATTTATTAGTCAACAACAACAACAAGAAGGTGTGTTTGTGTTTATTAGAGACTCCGACTATTGCACGCAATTGCCCACACGGTACGATGTCGTATTGCTTTCTTTCTACACGTGTTTCTATACTTTCTTTACACCTATTCTATTCTTTCCTCTTCCAACCATTCAAATTTTTTTTATTACTTTTCCTTTTTTTTATTGCCAACTCAACAAAAAATAATTGTACTATTTTGATTTTTGAAATATGAAAAATACATAAATAATTTGAGTTTTAAATGTATTTAAATTAGTTAATTTTCATCAGCTATTATATAACACAAACAAAAATATTTAAAATCAAAGTTAAAAAATAAAAACTTCAAAATTCAAAACAGAACAATTATTTTGAGATGAAAAGAGTATATACTGTACTAGGTCATAACTCGTCCATTGACCGCTTTTTTAATAGTAGATCAATCTTATAAATTCATATTTAAAAATTGTTACGCTAATTATAACTATACAATATGTAGTAAACACTCGAGTATATTTGAAAAGAAAAAAAGATTGAGTTACCACTAACTAATCTCATAGTTATTCTTTTTATATAGTAGGTGTACAAAAGAGTATGAATTTTGTATGTTTGAAGATCAATAATATCTTGCAATGTGGTAAGTAGGAATTGTTGCATAAGTTCTATGAACTAAGCGTCGCAAGAGTGAATTATGTTGTTACGCGCTCTAAGGTAGCAAATCAACAGACCTTGACAATAAACCATACATGAAACGCTCATACTGGAAATATTTTATTTTGTGGAGCATACATTTGTATGCAAAAATAGCATACGATCTTGTTGTCATTTCAATATCTGCCAAATACACTTTTTTTAGCATACGGTCGTATGGTCACTGACCTGCACTTTTTAAGAACTAGTTTTCTACACTTGACATATTTTTCGGAAAACCTATTTCCATAAACTTAAACTTTACAAAACTGAACATAACCATTTTATAACATAAGAACAATTGTACATAAGGGTGGTAAACACTGTTAAACCCATATTGTTCTAAAATGGGTAAAAAAAAGGCATAATGCCAAACACCCCTTTACATAACATACACAAAAGTGCTAAACTTAAGCATATTAATTTTGCGTTTTTTGTTAATACAACACAAAAGATATAAGGGCGTTTTAGTAGTATCGAGAGAGGGTTAAAGAAATGCTCTACACATCCAAGCACCACCTAAGCCGCTAAATCCTTGCTCTTTAACTTAGTCTCACTTGGCTCACCTACATCAAAACATGAAACGGGCCAACGTAAGCTAATAGCTTAGTGAGATAACGTAATATAAACTGAGATTATGAAATAACATCACGCATAAACGTTGATTCGTATGATATAGTCACGATGTGAACAAAAGTGCTAATATAGCACTTAAACTCCACACATGACGTCATATTCATGATATTCCACAAAGGAAATCTAAACACTTAGATGTGTTACACACGTATATGTTAGATGATGAAAACCCCGTAAGGCCTTATGAATATTTATCAAGTCTTTGTAATGCATAATACATATGAAACCTAACCCTAATGGACCCTAACCCCACATCGGGCTTGGGCCATATCTATCTAATACTCACCCGCAATTCGAGCGACGAAATCGCAAAAGCTCAAATTGGATGAGAAAGCTAAATAAACAGTAAATCAATAAAAGTTTTGTTGATGAAGACGTTCGACAGCAAGCAGAGACAAATCTTCATCTACAGCAAAAGTAAAAAAAAGCGGCAGAAAAGCAAAAGCAATAAAGCAAATAATTAATGTTGATGACGACATCCGACAGCAAATAGAGATTAATCTTCATCATGCAGCAAAAGCAAAAGCAAAAGCAAGAAAACAAAAATAAAAGCAAATCATAGAGTTTTTTTTTCGGAAAAGGGATAAATGGTGGTGGCTAGGGTTTGACAGGGTGGCATAAAGGAGGCAGCTCAATGTAGCCACCTAAATCTGAGGATCAAACCCGCTCCGATACCATGTTAGATGATGAAAACCCTGTAAAGTCTTATGTTTATTTATCAAGTATTTATAATGCATATTAAATAGAGTTAATTCATTTTTGGTCCCTATGGTTTGGCCAAATTGCAAGTTTGGTCCCAAAAACTTTGAAAGTGCAGCGATAGTCCCCATTTTAAAGTTTGGATTGCATTTTTGGTCCCCGATCAGTGTGAAATGACCAAATTACCCTTGTCTTCTTCTAAAGAAGACAAAGGGTATTTTAGTCATTTAACTTTATCCAGGGACCAAAAATGCAATCTAATCTTCAAAATGGGGACTATCGCTGTACTTTCAAAGTTTTTGGGACCAAACCTGCAATTTGACCAAACCACAGAGACCAAAAATGCAATTTACTCTAATAATAAGATAACCTAACCCTAATGGACCCTAACTCCACATCGAGCTTGGGCCATATCTATCTAATAGTATAGTCATGAGTGCCATGTATGCACTAGTCATATACATAGGATGTCTAAGTTCCGTATTCGGAACATAAATGCCATATATATACTAATCATCCACATAGGATGTCTAATTCCACTTTTGGAACATAAGGCTATATAAGCGCATTAATCATCTACATAGGACGTCTAGTTCCATATTCGGAACATATTACCATGTATGCACTAATTATCCACATAAGATGTCTAGGTTCCGTTTTCGGAACTTAAGTGCCATTTATGCACTTGTCATCCACTTAGGACGTCAAACATGTAATAAGTCTTCTTATCTACTTAAAACATGTTACAAGACCACAAGTAAATCACGGGCTGAAGTTAAACCACTCGGGTCAACATGTACATGAAGCTTATGACTGGTAAAACAATTAACACATATCCTACATATGATCATAACAAGAAGTTGCATAACACGAACTCGTAGCACGAGTTATAATACTAATTTATTATCGTAATATGACCATGAGTTTCATGAAATTCATAACATGTCTCACGGGTACATAAAGACCCGTTTCTATTCATAATCTATGTTACTCACCTTAGTTAGGGGTGGCAATTCGGGCCGGGTTCGGGTTGGCAGGTTCGGGTTGTCAGGTTGGCGGGTCAGAATACCCTAACCCGAACCTGACCCATTTAAATCATTAGGTCAGCTACGTCAACCCTAACATGTTTACACGTAACCCGAACCTGACCCATTTAACCCGTATATATACTTGGGTTGACGGGTTAAATAGGTTACACGGGTTGAATATGTTAAACGGGTTTCGGGTTGACCCATTTAACCCGTTTTATATACAAAAGTTAGCATATTACACTAGTTAAACGGGTTAGCGGGTCGACCCGTTTAACCCATTTAACCCGTATAATTAAATATAAATAATTTTTAATTTAAGAAAAAAATCTTAAACGGGTTGGCGGGTCGACCCGTTTATTTTATTCTCAACTCGAACCTGACCTGTTTAATAAACGGGTTAGATATGTGTTGGTCCCTTCACACGTTTAGAGTTAACTAGAAAGTTAATCTATTAGTGTTTATGACTAATACAATGTTATGATTAATTCTAACAGTTATAAAACGTGAATATAGAAAACTCAAGATAATTTTCAACGTTTAAATTCTTATTAGAAATGAATCAAAGAATCTATACCCAAGTGTTTTGCGGAACAAACACTTGGGATTGAATAGACAAGGTATGGTGGTGTCTCCTATCTAAACTCAAGTTTTGCTTGAGTGGTAACAATGCGACCTCACTGAGCTATCTCAGGGATGCGTTACTCTTTGTAGGAGAGAAGTTGTTTTGCAAAAGACTAAGCTTTAATTGTACAAAACACACTCAACTTCTCTCCTTCTCAATCTATTTATACACAAGTAAACTGAGTAAAAGTACAAGTTGTTGAGCAAGCGTGTCTGACAATTACAACAGTAATTGTCATTTCCAAGAACCAATAGAAATGGCCTATTAAGTCTTTAGGAGTGGTTGGTCTGACACTCCAAGACTTTAAGCCGTCTTAGGAAGGATTTCTTCCTGACAAGATAAGATTTGATCTTATCTTAAATCCTTCCTAGATATTTCTGCCTTTCTTCTCAGGCACTTAGTTCTTCAGGACACGCTTCTCAGTTATCACTCTTAATTACTTCATTGTTGTTTGAGGAGACTGGGGTTCAGTGAGTTCTTGTCAAACACTCACTGAACCATCATCTTCTTCTTTGGCTTAAGTGCTACATCAGGGAGTACCGCCTTCCTGAGTAGTGAATCCTTCTATTTGAATTCGCCTTAAGCATCCTGAAGATGACTCACTGAGAGGCTGTTCTCTCAGTGACTTGAATTGTTCTCGGTTTAAGTTAACACTTAGTTAATTTGTGTCCAAATCATGTTTTAGGTATTCTTGGGTTTTTCCTGACCCAACAATCTCCCCCTATTTGGATATAAATTATTCCTAAGTGTTTTGATCAGTTATGAGTGAGCTAATGACTTCTACTCATACTGAATGTACTAGAATGTAAATAAGGACACTGAAATAATAAAAACGTCATCTTATTGATATCATTACAAGTCCTATCAACACTAAGTACAAAAAGGTGGTGGTGGTGGTAGTCAGGCAGATTTATCAGTTCAACTTAATACCAAGGGCTTCAAGCTTGGGCTTCTTTGACTGCAGCTCTTGTTGGTCAGGGTGCTCATGGATTTTCCTTTTCAGATCTTGACAAAACTTCACATTTTCAGGACTCTTGAGTGGAGAGGCCATCATTAGAAAACCAAGCATAGCTTTGATCCCTGACAAATCGATATCACTCCACCTTTGGAAGGCTTGGTATCCGAACTCATCAATGAAGAACAAACCTCTTTCAGGTTGTTCAATGACCACATTGTTCCTGAAAGGAACACCTTCAGGGAGAGCCCTATTGCAGTCAAGACCAGGAACCTTGATCTCAGGCTCAGCTTCAATCTTCTTTCTTTTTCTTGAAGAAGACTGAGAGGGAGCTGGTTGAGTTGAATCAGGAAGAAGAGATGGAGTGCCAAGTTCCTGAGGTGCAGCTGCCAATCTTTCGTACCTCAGACTCAAGGACTTCATCAGACTAGGGACCACCACATTTGATTTCTTTGCTATTAATGGACCCAACTCATCCAATTCTGTGATCCCAAAGTCAGCGAATCTGAAGGGGATATGAACATCAAAGTTTCTCATGTCAGCACCTCTGTAGACAGTAACAGTGGCAGGATTGGTGTTTCGATGAATATGAACATCAGTGATTGGTTCTGGCTTCAACCTGTTAGTCATATACCACTGATATTTCTTAATCCTGTTCTGCCTGATCTCTTCAGCCCTTTTATTCCTTTCCTCCCTTTTCTTCCTGAGAGTGATCATCTCCTCAGTCTGAGCTTTTACAAAAGTCATACCACCCTCTCTTCCTGAAAGATCCTTAGCCTCAAGACCAATCTTCTCAGCCTCTTCATGAACAACCTTAATAATAGCAGACTTGCTTACCTTTTCTTCCTCCTTTAACTTCTTCTTTGCTTCCTCTTCCTCCAGATAAGCACTGAGTTCATCAGCTGAGAAGTGGTGAAGAACTCCATCAATATCATACGGGATCCTGGCTGGTGATTCAGGATCCTTTGCTACCAAGATTGGTGCTGGTTGAGGCTCAGGATCAGTGAGGATGCCTTTGCCTTTGCTTTTATCTTGATGGGTGGAAGAAGCTTCAGGAATCTCCCCTTCAGTGTGAGAAGGAGGAAAAGGAGGTTGCTGGCTTGTGGAAACTTCAGGGACTCCAGTGTCTTTCTCCCCCTCAACTGTTGCTTGAGCCATGGTGATAGCAAGAGTTGGAGCCACTGGAGCAGCAGGACCCTTGAAGGCCTGATAGATCTCAGTCATCATTGATTTGATGTCCGAGGTGTCTTTCTGAAGAGTTGAGATCTTATCCCCCAGAGATGCCTGAGAAGCTTCGATGCCTGTCATCCTTGACCCAAGAGACCATGCCAAGGATGTTGAATATTGTGCCCAAGTACTCAGATGGTTTACCTGAAGACCCAAGGAAGTCCTGATTGAGTCGAATGAAGAGCTAAGACCCTGAATATTAGAATCCTTCAGTAAGCTGAGAAGATCACTGAATTCAGCTGAGTGCTTCTGGTAAGTCTCAGCAGCCTGAAGGACCTTCTTGTTGAGTTTCGGGTCATCCTTGACAGCTGTTTGAATAGTTCCAAGGCTTTTGGTGATACCTTCAAGAGTAAGATTGAACTTCCTGAGATGAAGATCAATAGCTGTCAGGGAGTTATTGGTGTCAGAATGTATCTCGTTCACATCATCATGATAACTTTCAACATCTGCCTTCAGGTTGGCATAGTGAACAGCAACTTCAGTGTGATGATCGAACATATCTTCAGTGAGACCAGTGTAAAGAGCTCTATTGGTCTTGAGTAGGAACTTGACCAATTTTCTTTCAGTGAGGGGAAGAGAGTCATCATACTTTTTGAGGATGTCCCCAGTATCAGAAGAATCAGAAGATTGAGAACCTGAATCTTCACTTTGGTGTGGAGATGACTGATGTGATTGTTCAGGTTGTTCAGAGTGTTCAGGTTGTACATCAGTTTCCATATCCTCACCTGCCTCAAAAATTTCCTCTTCACTCTCTTCCTTGAGCTCTTCATCAGACTCAATAAGAGCCTGAAAGTCCCCCATGGACTCAATACCCAAAAATTCAACCGGCTCCTCTTTATAAAAAGACTCGCCTTTGGTTTGGCCAGGTCCTGACCCTGTTGTCATTATAACTGAGTGGGTTTTCTCAGCCTGACTAGCCATAATAACTGGGGTAATACCAGCCTGGCTTTTGGGGGCAGTTCCTGAGAGAATCGGACCGCCTGAGGGGTTTATGGGTTCCGTATCAGCGGGTTATTTCTTTCCCTCTGAGTCTTTGTCCCCCTTAGCACCTTCAACCACTGATGGGTGTTTTCCAGTGGTATCACTAGGTACTGATTGTGAAAGTTGGTGGACCCCCTTCCCATCAGGATTGTGCTGTCCTTTTGGGGATTTAGGGTCCTTTTCTCCCTAAGATCCTGAGGGTGATTGCTCAGGAACATTGACGGGATGTGAATGTTTGTGGGTCCCCTTCTCAGTAAGGTAGTGTTGCCTTACCGAGGATTTAGAACCCTTTCCTCCCTTGGGAACTGATTGTTTTTTGACAATTCCTTCATCGAGATGTGATGGGGGAATGCTTCCTGATCCCTCTGACTTGTTTATGTCAGTGGAATCATGTGGAAAGGGTGTGCCCGAGGTCACTGAGGATGATTGCTCAGTGACCTCCGTTGGCCTTTGTTTTGTGGTCAAGAGGGTCTCAGAAATGGGTGTCTCAGAGGTCTCGGCCTTTTTCAACCTCTTTTTAAGGTTGAGTTGGTTTTGAGGATCAGTCTCAGTGGCGAGTGGCTTGGGTCTAACCACCTAGCTGGACTGACCCTTCTTTGTCTTCTTCACCTTTTTGGTCGATGAAGGAACTGGTGAGACAGCGTCTTTACCCTAAATGACTGATTGCATGTATTCAGTCAGGGCAATATTTGTAACCTCACTGATACCGCTAGTGAAGTTTGACTTGTGCAGGACGTTAGGCTTCGTACCTTCTGCATCAGGCCTCACGTAGTCAGAACCAAGTTGGTCCTAAAGCACACAGGAAACAAATCTAGGGTAGGACATATGCCTTTGCCTATGTTTTCCTGAGAGCTTGGCAACAAGGTCTCGGAAGATTATTCCTCCGATGTCAATTTTTGTACCCTCAAGGAGACTGAACAGCATCAATTGTTGTGATGAGTTCAATTGTTCCGTAGAGGATTTATTTCCACCCAGGACCTGAATGACAAATGTCATCAGTATCCTCCAGATAGGATGGAACCATGTTTTGACTACTGGAGCTTTCTCCAATAAGCCTCCAACAGACGTTGTAGGACGTCTGGGGTCGTGGGGTGCTAAAAAGATCAGTTCATTCTTTATGTCCTAATCAGTAGGGTTGGGTGCAAACACTTCAGCAAAGTCAAGGCCTGTAGCTTTGATGAAGGTTAAGTAGCCAAAGGAGAGGGTTCTGCTCCCATTCATCACCGTGAAGGTGATGATTGACTCTTTGGTGTCTTTGGGGCTAGTAGCCACAGCCGTGCACCAGAATTCCCTCAAATAGTCATGGTAGATGACTGAGGGGGTGTGGGTGAAAGCCTTTGCAAGAAAACAATTACGAAGAAATTTCATAACGTTCTTGTAGGCTTGGTAGTTTTGTGGATAAGAGAAATTTCCTACCACATTGTTCTTTGTTAGGTCAACGTCCCCAGTGAGGAATTCCACATTGGGGGCGTATGCGATAGCTTTAGAAGAAGCCATTTGTGGGTAAGTCTGGGTTTAACTAAGGTTTCTGGGTTTCTAAAGCTTAAGAATACACACACAATTTGTTTTTGAGAATTAAAAATGGCAGAGTTTTGCTTAAGATTCTATAAAAACGTGTGTGTGTTTCTTTTGGTTGTGTTATTTATAGGGAAGTGGAGATGGGGGTGTTTTAGGCATTAGCGGTTTTAATTTATTCAAAAAGAATTATTGGAAACTGTTTTGAATAAAATGTTTTGGGATCCGCATTTAATGCCAACACTCCACTTTTCCCTGGTTTGGCGCAACAGTCAAGGTGAACAGTTGAGCAGTTCTGCAAAAGTGTAATTTACAGAGATGAGTCATCATATATCTGTAATGTGATTGGAGAGGCATTTAATGCCAAGTGAGAATGTGGTGGCCCATAGGTGGAAGCCAGAAAGGCAAAAAGAACATATATTCTTAAATTAAATATGAGTTCAGTTACCAACCTCGGACATTTACTAACTAGATACTTAGAGCATTTAAGTCAGTATTTAATGTCTCTTTTCAGGGCCCTGAATGACTTTTCATTCAGTGATGGTTTTTCAGGGACTTGGGATTAGTCACTGATGACTCAGGAATATGGAATGATTCCTGAGCTGCAAGGATTCAGGAACTTGGGTTTAGTTCCTGAACCCTAAAGATTTCAGGAACTTGGGTTTAGTTCCTGATGTTGAGGATTCAGTGATTTTTTTTCACTGATGTACACATTGAGTCAGGGACCTGAGGTTATAAGAATTTACACTTCAGTTGGAAGGATTCAATCAGTGGACTGATTTTCTATATCCAACATTCCTAATTCAGCTTTCAGCCTTGTGAAAGTTGGTTCATCCAAAGGTTTGGTGAAGATATCAGCTAACTGATATTCAGTAGGGATGAAGTGTAATTCAATGTCACCATTCATGACATAGTCCCTGATGAAATAATATCTGATATCAATGTGTTTTGTTCTCTGATGAAGAACAGGGTTGTTGGATATTGCAATTGCACTTGTGTTATCACAAAAGATGGGTACCATCTTATACTGAATTCCATAGTCACTGAGTTGACTTTTCATCCAGAGTACATTTGCACAACAACTAGCTGCTGCAACATATTCAGCCTCAGCTGAGGACAAGGCAACTGATTGTTGCTTCTTAGCACTCCAACAGACTAGTTTCCCACCAAGAATTTGGCAAGAGCCTGAGGTGCTTTTTCTGTCCATGTTGCATCCAGCATAGTCAGAGTCTGAGTATTCTTTAAGATCAAGGCCTGAGCATTTTGGATAATATAATCCAAGGTTTGGAGTACCTTTCAGGTACCTGAATATCCTTTTCATAGCAGTGATGTGTGATTCTCTTGGGTCAGATTGATATCTGGCACACAGACATACTGAGAATTGGATATCAGGCCTTGATGCAAGTAGATACATCAGTGATCCTATCATTCCTCTAAAGAGAGTTTGATTTACTGGTTTACCAGTGAGATCAGGACCAAGGTTGTTTGGGGGAACCATGGGAGTTTTGACTGAGGCACAGTCACTGAGTTCATACTTTTTCAGTAGGTTCTTAACATACTTTTCTTGACTGATAGTGGTTCCTCTATCAGTCTGCTTGATCTGTAGACCAAGGAAGTATGTTAGTTCTCCCATCATGCTCATTTCAAACTTCTTTGCCATTAGTTTTTCAAATTGTTTGCAAAGTTTGAAACTTGTTGAGCCAAAGATGATGTCATCAACATACACTTGTACTAGTATGACATCATTATTTGTCTTATAGATAAACAATGTGTTGTCTATCTTGCCTCTGACAAATTTGTTTTGGATTAAGAAGGCTGAGAGAGTCTCATACCATGCCCTGGGAGCTTGCTTCAGTCCATAAAGGGCTTTGTTAAGCTTACAGACATGATCAGGAGACTCATGGCTTTCAAATCCAGGAGGTTGTTGAACATAGACTTCTTCTTTCAGTGAACCATTTAAGAATGCACTTTTAACATCCATTTGGTACACTTTGAAGTTCATGTATGTAGCAAAAGCAAGGAAGATCCTGATGGCTTCCATCCTTGCTACTGGTGCAAATGTTTCTTCATAGTCAATTCCTTCTTGTTGATTATAGCCTTTAGCTACAAGTCTGGCTTTGTTTTTAATGACTATGCCATTTTCATCAGTTTTGTTTTTGAATACCCATTTCATGCCAATGACTGAGACATTCTCAGGACATTTGACCAAGGTCATTACCTTGTTTCTGTCAAATTGTTCCAGTTCATCATGCATGGCCTGAACCCAACTTGGATGTGTAAGTGCTTCTTTAACACTTTTGGGTTCATTTGTGGAAATAAAGTCCACAAATAGGCATTCATTGGCTGAGGCTGCTCTTAGACTAGCAGCCATGCTCCTGGTGAGCATGCCTTCAGTAGGCTCTCCAATAATATTGACAAGTTCAATGTCCTAAGACCTAGTCCAACTTTCCTGAGGTCCTGGATACTGATTTGAACTTGTGGAGGCCTGATTGGGTAGAGGGGTTGGTTCTGGAGTAGACACATGATCATTGATTGGATCTTGAGTGTCTACCTGATCACTGAGATTGTTTGGTTCTTGAGCATTTTGAACAAACTGATTAATATCATCAGTGTTTGCATGTGCCTCAACAAACTCGGTGATGGTTGGGTTAGGTAGGTTGTGAGGGATTATGTAATAGGTGAGGTTAGCATCATCTTGATACTGAGTAGAAGGATTGTTTTCAGGAAGATATTCATCAGGAGGATATCTTGAAGAATTATCAATTCCTATCTCTTCTACTGAGGCAGTTGAGAACCTGATTGCATCAGTGCTCTCATCAAAGGTAACATGTAATGTTTCCTCAGTCTGCTGTCTCCTTGTGTTGAACACTCTGAAGGCTTTTGAGACAAGTGAGTATCCCAGGAAGTATCCATCATCAGCTTTTGCATCAAATTTCCCTAAGTGATCCTTGTGATTATGAATAAACACAGGACACCCAAAGACATGAAAGTAGCTGATGTCAGGGATTCTTCCTTTGAATAACTCATATGGGGTTTTCCCATGTCTCTTGAAAATGATGGATCTGTTTTGTGTATAACTGGCAGTTCTGACTGCATCAGTCCAAAAATGGATGGAAAGGATGATCCACATAGCATTGTCCTAGCAGCTTCAATGAGTGTTCTATTTTTCCTTTCAGCAACACCATTTTGTTCAGGTGTGTATGGAGAGGAAAAGTTTTGGGAAATACCTTTCTCATCACAGAAACATTCAAGTTCATAATTTTTGAACTCAGTCCCATTGTCAGTTCTAATCTGTTTGACCTTAATGTCATTTTGATTTTCAATGTTCCTGACAAAGGACATGATTGTTTCAGCTGCCTGACTCTTTTTGATCAGGAAGAATACCCAAGTGTATCTAGAGTATTCATCCACTATGACCAGAGTATACTTCTCATGGTTAATAGACCTTGGAATGATAGGTCCAAATAGATCCATATGGAGAAGATGTAGGCAGTTCCTGATGGAAAAGTTGGTTTTGGTTTTAAAGGATGCTCTGTGATGTTTACCTTTTTCACAAGCTGAGCATGGTTTATCCTTTGAAAACACAAGTGATGGTAAGCCAAGGACCTTGTTTTGTTTTACAAGATTGTTTATGTTTTTAAAGTTCAGGTGGGTGAGTCTCTTATGCCAAAGCCAGTTGAGTGTATCAGTGGCCTTAGCAAAGAGACAAGTTCCATCCTGAGTTAGACTGACATGTCTAATACATAAACATCTTGTCTTCTTGGTGCAATGAGGACAATTTCCTTATTTGCATTGAAGATTGTTCCTTGCTTATCATCAAACTGAACTATGTATTTTGCATCACATAGTTGACTGACATTGATCAGATTGTACTTAAGACCATTTACATAAGCTATCCTAGTAAAGACAATACCATTGCAGTTTACTGAACCATAACCCTCAGTGAGACATGATGAATTATCAGCAAATATCACTTTGGGTCCTGGTTCTTCCACATATTTGTGCAGACGCTCCTTAACACCAGTCATGCTCCTTGAACATCCACTGTCTAGATGCCAAACAGGATCCCTGGCATGCCTCTGCACAAATAGTAAACTGGGTCAGTTCTTTCTAGGACTCCATTTCATGAAGGGTTTTGTATTGTAGGTCTTTATGAAAGTATTAATCGATTCATGGTCAGTGGTTGAGTGGACTGAGCTACCACATGTTTTGCATTTAGTCGTAGGGGTGGCCTCAGTAGTCTGGGAGGATTGTTTATTCATTCCTCTTCTTGACTGAATGACCCTCTCTTTTCCTGAGGATTTCTGAGTGGAACTTCCACTAGATTCACAGTGTTTGTCATTTTGACAGTCCTCAGGATGATGGTTGATGAACTCAAATAAGTACATTTTATTACCATCATTTATCCTATTTATTTGACTTGTTTTATTATATTATCTGTGAGAATTGATACGTTAATGTTTACTTTTGTAATTCTCAGGTAAAAACAAGTATTATGTGAAACTTGGCGATTTTGGACTAATTATGGAGCAAAACAAGCAAGAAGTTAAGAGTCTACTGAAATGTACAAGATCAAGACCATTCTGCTCCAGATACGCCGCATCTTAATTATTACATACGGCGCATCACTATCAAGATTTCACAAGATACGATCCAAGACAGCAAGGACATGCGCCGCATCTAAGAATGGAGTTACGCCGCATCTTCTGGCGGTGTACGAATATTCCTGAATATATTAATCTTGGACCCCACGCGAAGTTAAGTCAATGCCGATGCGCCGCATCTACTCATTAGATGCGCCGCATCTTGCCCTCAGACAGAAACTATAAATACCCCAAAGTCAGACGAATTTCGGAGTTGGACAGTTTTAGAATACCGAAGACCACAGAAACCTAAGGCCGAATTCAGTCGAAGTAGCAGCACAAGACACACATTGAACGAAGATACAAGAGCTGTAAGAAGGTCCTGCATGTATTTAATTCATTAAGTAGTTTTGTTTTATTGTATTAGTACACTTTAATTGGTCAGGATTGATGGGCTTGTGATCATGGATTTAACCATGCACTTCGACTCCCCTTAAAATTGCTTTCCCATTAATTAAAGTTTATATGTTGATGTCTTTGGTGACTTTTATTAGTGCATTGATAACCTCTGTGTCTAGCTGAGCATTGCTTGGGTCGCCATGCCCCTTCCTCGCCTATTTATTAGATCGCCTATGCATTCTATCGTCTGTAGAAAAGTAGGAAGAAAGATAAATGGGATAGTCATAAGTAATCATTAAGGGTTTACTCGCCGATAAGATTAGAACCAACGAGAAATGACTTAATCTCGGTGCGTTGCATCGAACTATACACTTCATATAAAACTAGCAATAAAACAAGTGACAAGCTACTTAACTATCAGGACATGTCTTCTTATTGTCTCAAGTATTTATCTGTGTACGTGTGTGCTACTCGCTGATTCGTGCTCATTAGTTTAGTTTATTATTTAATTGCAACCAAACCGTGCCAGTCTCTCAGGCTGAACCCCCTTGCGTTAGATTAGGTTATATAGCTAACTTAAGATATTAAAATACTGATTAGAATAACTAGATAATACGTTCCACTCTTAGTGATCGACATTCTACTTACCATTATATTCATACTGACTGGGTACACTGCTCGTTAAAGTGTGTGTGTTATTGATAAGTCGGCTAAATATAAATTTAAAACTTGAATACTGCTAAAACCACAACGACATACCGTGGGTATAAATTAGAGCATACGCACACGCGCACATCAAGTTTTTGGCGCCGTTGCCGGGGAGTGAATTGTTATTATCTGTTAATTTGATTAGTATTTTAATTAGGTTTTTCTTTTTAATTTTTATTCTAACCGCTAACCGTGTTTTGTATTAGATTAATTGCATTCATTGTATTATTTGCATATTTTCTGTTTTGTGTGTTATTTGTTTTCTTTTATTTTTGTTGCTTTTCGTTTGTTTTTATTTTTCGTATTTTCTGTGTTCTGCTATCGTTGTACTGAGCTTATTCAAACGATACGGCGCATCTATTTTCATAGATACGGCGTATTGCGTTTAATTTTTATAAAATACAACGCGTTTAATTAATTCGATACGGCACATCTTTCCCCAAGATACGGCGTATCTGTTTTTAATAAGAAATTTTTCTAAGCGATAACGCCATACGACGCATCTGCTTTTACAGATACGGCGTATCTATTATTTTAATTAAAAACAGTTTTCGAATTATTAAACAGATACGACGCATCGATTTTTATCGATACGGCGCATCTTTCTGAATAAAAAATCTTGTATTTTGAAACGTAACGAAAATACGGCGCATTAACTTTTGTTAATACGACGCATTTAATTTTAATAAGTATATCGATTTTTGATAAATTAAAATGATACGGCGCATTCTAAACTTATAAGCGGCGTATCTATTTTCTGAATAAAGACTGATTAAATTTTAACGATTATAAGATACGGCGTATCCATCTTTTTGGATACGGCGCATCATCTGCAGATATCAGCAACTTTTATTTTTCTTATCTTCGAACGGAAAATACTCTGACCCTTATACTAGGAAATTTTTACTTTGAAATCTACCTGTCTTTAATTTTCAGGAACAATGTTCGATATTTTCCCCAACTGGTTCGGAAGACCCCAAAGAAACCTTACCATGGAAGAGTTTGCACTACAAATCGCTCAAGCAAATGAAAAAGAACATCATGAAGCAAGAAACTTTATTAATGAATTCAAAGGCAGTCATGAGCTGTTACTAAAGGAGCAAGGCAACATGATTAATGGATTAGCAATTGAAGTGCACCAATTGTCAACAGTGCTTAACAAGATTCTTTTGGTAATGCAAGATTTGAAAGGGATTACAACTAGAGGCGGAAAGTCAACCTTTCAAATCGGAGAGACACCCGAGGATGACAGTACAAACAAGATTTCCCCATAATCTTTATCACCTGAGCAAGAGCAACCAAAAGAGACTAATCCAGAACCAGTAATTAGAGAAGAACCTTCTGTTGAACCTAAACGATCAACACTACCTTTCCCACATAGGGTAAGGAAGGAGAAAGAAGATGCCTATCAAAAGAAGTTCTTGGAAAATCTCAAGCAGCTGCAGCTAAGCATACCATTTATGGAAGCCCTAGTGCAAATGCCAAAATACGCTAAATATCTGAAGAGCTTACTTACAAACAAGTCCAAACTTGAAGAGGCTTGCACTGTAACAATGGGGGAAAGAAGCTCAGCAGCATTGCTCAACAAACTTCCATCTAAGGAAAAAGATCCAGGGAGTTTCACTATTCCTTGTCAAATTAAAAATTTACATATTAGTAATGCTTTAGCCGACCTAGGAGCTAGTATAAGTCTTATGCCCTCTTCTATGTATGAAAAATTAGGCCTTGGTGAGCCAAAACCTACTAGGATGTGCTTAGAGCTAGCTGATAGGTCCATACAATACCCATTAGGAATAGCTGAAAATATACTAATAAAAGTTGATAAATTTGAATTACCTATTGACTTTGTTATCCTCGATATGCCCGAAAATTCTAGAACTCCTATAATATTAGGACGACCATTTTTAGCCACTGCTAGGGCCATGATTGATGTTTTTAATAAAAAGATAACTCTTACCATTGGAAACGATGAGGTTGAATTTAATATGGAACAATCTATGAGTAAAAATAATTCTGAAGACGATGAATGCTATAATATCGATGTTTCTGATGACACGATTAATCAATTTACTCAGAAATTGTTAAAAAGTAATTTGCTTGATTCTTTTCTGCTGAAAAATTTAGAAAACACAGTTGCTATAGAAGATCAAGTTGATGAAAATACTATTGAAAATTATTTCGCTGATGATTCCGCTGTTTGTAACGCCATACGGCGCATCAGAAATTTCGATGCGGCGCATTTATCTGATGATAGCAACGAAATAATTAAAGAACAAGTTTATTCCGCTAGTGCTAATGAAATTGATAATGTTAAACCTGTGCTTAAGGATCTCCCTTCTACTTTGGAATATGCCTATTTAAATGGGAACACTGATTCGCCCGTTATTATTGCATCTGATTTAACGCCAAAAGAAAAAGATTCCCTTTTGCAGGTACTATATAAACGAAGAGGAGCATTAGCGTGGAGTATGTCTGATATTAAGGGAATTAGCCCGTCATTCTGTACACATAAAATCCTCATAGAAGATGAATTCAAACCAATTATCCAACCCCAAAGGCGTTTGAATCCAAAAGTCCAAGACGTGGTGAAAAATGAAATTGTGAAATTACTTGACTCCGGACTTATCTACCCAATTTCCGACAGCTCATGGGTCAGTCCTATTCACGTTGTACCAAAAAAGGGAGGAATGACGGTTGTACTCAATGACGACAATGAGCTAAACCCTTCAAGAACTGTTACTGGATGGAGAGTTTGCATTGACTACCGCAAACTCAATGATGCTACGCGAAAAGATTACTTCCCTCTTCCATTTATTGATCAAATGTTAGAAAGACTGTCAGGACATGATTATTATTGTTTTTTAGATGGTTTTTCAGGTTTCTTCCAAATACCAATTGCCCCTAAGGATCAAGAGAAGACGACTTTCACCTGCCCTTATGGAACCTTCGCCTATAGGAGAATGCCGTTCGGACTATGCAACGCCCCTGCTACTTTCCAACGTTGTATGACGGCTATCTTTCATGATATGGTAGAAGACTTTATGGAAGTCTTCATGGACGACTTCTCGGTGTTCGGTAACTCATTTAGTGATTGTCTCTTTAAACTTGATAAAATGCTCGCTAGGTGTGAAGAAACTAACCTTGTTCTTAATTGGGAAAAATGTCATTTTATGGTTAGAGAAGGAATTGTGTTAGGACATAAGATTTCTGGGAAAGGTATAGAGGTCGACAAAGCTAAAATTGATGTAATTGCCAAACTGCCTTATCCCACTAATGTAAAAGGTGTTAGAAGTTTTTTAGGGCATGCTGGATTTTATCGTAGGTTCATTAAGGATTTTCAATGATATCTAGGCCTATGACCCAATTATTGCTAAAAGATGCGAAGTTTGATTTTTCTGAAGATTGCAAAAAGGCATTTAATATACTTAAAGAAAAACTAACTTCCGCACCTATTATAATTTCGCCGGATTGGAATCTGCCTTTTGAACTAATGTGTGATGCTAGTGATTATGCTGTTGGAGCTGTACTTGGCCAAAAGATAGATAAGAAATTTAAGCCAATTTATTATGCTAGCAAAACATTGAATAATGCCCAAGAACATTACACCACCACGGAAAAAGAACTTTTAGAAGTAGTTTTTGCATTCGATAAATTTAGATCATATCTTATATTGTCAAAAACTGTGGTTTACACTGACCATTATGCTTTGAAGTATTTGTTCAATAAACAGGATGCCAAGCCAAGGCTTATTAGGTGGGTTTTATTGCTCCAAGGATTCGATATTGAAATTAAGAATAAAAAAGGTGCCGAGAATCTAGCTGCTGACCACTTATCTAGACTTGAAAACCCTGACATGGAGGTGCTTGATGAAAGGGAAATCGCTGATGACTTTCCTGATGAACACCTTATGATGGTAAGAATTAAGAGCAATAATAATGGACCATGGTATGCCGACTATATAAACTTTATTGTTGCAAATGAAATTCCAAAAGGGCTAACATCCGACGAGAAAAGAAGGTTTCTAAATCGCGCTAGCGAGTATATTTGGGATGAACCTTATGCCTTTAAATTATGTCCTGACAAAATTATACGAAGATGCGTAGACGGAGATGATGTCCCAGCAATATTAGCGCATTGCCATTCAGGGCCGACGGGGGGACATCATGGTGCTGTTATTACAAGAAGAAAAATCCTTGATGCAGGATTTTATTGGCCCACTATGTTGGTTGATGCAAAAGATTATATAAAAGGATGCGATGCGTGTCAACGATCCAGAAATATAACATCAAGAAACGAAATGCCGCAAAATTATATCCATGTATGTGAAGTTTTCGACATATGGGGATTGGACTTCATGGGACCGTTTCCTGAATCTAAAGGTAATAAATATATTTTGGTTGCTGTTGATTACGTATCAAAATGGGTCGAAGTGCAAGCATTACCAACAAACGACAGCAAGGTAGTACTTAAATTTTTGCAAAGTTTGTTCTCTAGGTTTGGAATTCCTAAAGCATTGATTAGTGATAGGGGAACACACTTTTGTAATCATCATCTGGGAAGAGCCTTGCAAAAATATGGAGTATATCATAGGGTTTCCACCGCATACCATCCTCAATCCAATGGGCAAACTGAAGTAACCAATAGGGCTATAAAGCGAATTCTTGAAAAAAACGACTGGATATAATCCGAAAGGGTGGTCTGACAAGTTAAATGATGCTTTATGGGCATTCCGTACAGCCTATAAGACACCAACGGGATGCACTCCATTTCGTCTTGTATACGGAAAAGCATGCCACCTACCGGTCGAAATAGAACAAAGTGCATATTGGGCTTTGACGAATTGTAACATGGATATGGAAGCTGCAACGAAGAACCGTTTCATGGAAATTAATGAACTCTATGAACTAAGAGATGAGGCCTACAAAAATACTAAGATCTACAAAGAAAGAACTAAAAGATGGCATGACTCGAGGTTGCATGGGGATAAAACGTTTACTATTGGAGAGAAAGTGCTACTATTTAATTCCAGATTAAAGATGTATCCTGGTAAACTTAAATCAAGATGGACGGGTCCGTTCGTTGTCAAGAAAGTGTATCCATATGGAACTATTGAAATATGCGATAAAAATGGTTATATATTCAAGGTAAACGGGCAACGAATGAAGAAATACTTTGATAATAAAATTGAGGATACTGAGAACGAGGTGGTAGAATTTGAACCTGAAGTATTGGAATAAGAGCTGAACGTGAGTCTAACTTGAAGACTCTGGAATAAAGACAAGTGCTGACCGGGAGACAACCCAGAGAAATTTTTACTATTCTGTTCTGTGTCGAGTCAGTCAGGCCCGCAGAGGATACGGCGCATCTCAATCCTGAGATGCGACGCATCTCCTGCACTGGTCATATCTTACTTTATTTTTCTGCATTTTTACTTTTGACTTTAAAACTTTTTGTCAGTTTATTTTAATGCGGCGCATCCTTGGTTAAGGATGCGACGCATCTTCTATTCTGATTCGTATTTATTCCAGGCTCGATACGGCGTATCTTCTTCCATAAGATACGGCGCATCTACTGACCTGATGATTTTCATTTTAATTTTTATGTTTTATTTTTACTAACTACTAATGTATTATGCAAGTTTGAACCTTCTTAATTTAGGTGTGTTAAAATCTTGGTGGTATTATAGATTCCTGCATTTCCTGTGGATACATCAATTATGAAGCTTAAACGTTCTCATCCACAAGGAAGATGATTTTTGCTCTTATACAAATAATGGAGGATCATACCGAGCAAATCTCAGGGGAGTTTTTTCTGTTCTAATTCTTTTATTTTCCAGTTTTTAACCTTTGATACAAACAACGAGGACGTTGTTTAACTTAAGTGGGGGGATTGGAGAATTAGAACACTTACTTGTCCTAAACTTTTCAAAATATGCTTAAAATATGCTTAATATATCAAAATTAAAAAAATTTTAGCATGTTTTTGTTTAAGATCTAAGTTGCATAGCTGCACACATGACGTTATTTTCAAAAATTGTGATTTTTCAAAATTCACAAATCTATGAGTGTGCCGGTGACTTGTAAACTTTAGAACTTGGCTTGTATACTATTCGAGACCACCATAATGAGTATTATTTTTATAATTGGAATGACTTGTCTAAATTGGTAAAATTCTATGATTACACCCAAATAGCCTTTATATGTTATGCGTTATTAGCTAACTACACTGGTTAGTTAATCCCCGTATAAACCCTTTTGTTACTCTCACTTTTAGAGTAAGATACCCCTAGAAAAACACTCAGAGCCATTCCTTTCGTTTCTTACACCATTGTTATAATGTTTCGTTACACCCTTACACCTTGATGAAGCGAAAAGTGTACCGCTTTTAGGGGGTCATTTAAGCCCTAAATCGTAGTTATTTGATCAAATATTGCCCTAAATCGTTCCTTTTGTCATTTTAGGTACTTTGAAGAAGAAATCTGGAAAAGGAAGCATTTTGGACGTTTTTGGAGCATAAAAGTGAAGAAAACGACAAAGTCTCAAAATCGGCTGGAAAAGTACCTTTGACGGCGTCAAGTATTGCTCTTGACGGCGTCATGGCTTGGCAAAAGAGGTAGATATGAAAAATACACATGATAAGCCAGAGAATTTTACAATGGAAAATCTGACGGCGTCACCCTTTAAGATGATCAAGGCCATCACGGTTTAAGTTAAAGAGAGACGGCGTCAAGCACTATTCTGACGGCGTCAAGCCTTGATAAGCCAGGGAGGATTTTGGAGGATTAAAGAGGGACGGCGTCAGGAAGGCCATCCGGGAACCCTAGACACGGCGAGGTGACGGCGTCAAGATCTATAACGTGACGCCGTCAGCCACTAAGTTCTATATATAGTTATGCAATTTTTTGTCATTAGTGTGCAACTTTGTGAGGAAAAACCCTAAGACGAATTTCTGCCATTTTTAAGGGTTTTCATACCCTTGGATCTCCCATGTTTAATTGAAGATAAGTATTCATTTAATCAATCAATATGTCTATGTGTTGTTTGATTATATCTTGTTCTTGTCTTTTAATTAACATGCTAGGCTAGATTTATCTTGTGTTTGCTTAGATCTAATGAAACCTAGCTATTGATTATTGGTTATTAGTGTGTTATTAATTGTATTGGATGATTGTTTATCGATGTTAGGCTTAAGAAAACTGGCTAACCTCCTATTCGGTAACTTGCTTGAACGTCTTAAGAAACATGAACCAATGCGTACTAAGGTTTTTATGGTTGTATTTAATGCATGAGCGAATTCTAGTGATCCCATGTTAGGAGCTTCTTAGCCGGCTCGACATAGGAGTGAAGTAGGAGCTTGTAGAGTTGGGGAAGTACGTACGCCACCCCACGATTGGTATTAAGGAATACACCCGTCATCCACGCAATTAATACACACTAATCAACCGGTAAAAGATAGTTAGGGAGTAAGGAAATCTAAGTAAACACATTTCTCTCCATATAAGTTTCACAACCTTTTCATTTTCAGTTATTTATTTTATTTGCATTTGTAGTTATTTGGGTTAGTTGACTAGCAACTAATTCCGCCCACTCCTTCAAACCCGAGATTTTACTTGCTTTTATAAAAAATATAAAAATACAAAAAAAGAATCTTCCCTCACCTTAGACCTATTAGAGTAGTTTTTCAATCCTAACGACAGTATTCCCTGTGGAGAACGATCAATCCCCCGTACTTACCACTACACTATACTACATCGGTCAGGTACACTGCCTGGTGGGGTTGTAAGCCTCTTGAGATCCCTCGAGAGGTAAAACCTGTTGTAAGGTCGCAAAACCACGCATCAAGTTTTTGGCGCCGTTGCCGGGGAATAGTTATTGTTTAGGTTGAATTTTTATTTTATTAGGTCTACTCACTAGATTCTTTTCTAGTGAGATTTTTTTTTTATTTTTCTAGGTTTTCTTTAGTCTATCTTTTTTCTTCGTTTCTTTGTTCGTAACCATTACCATCCGACATCATGGAAGGTGGTAATATCCTTGATCCCAACAACCCACCACCACAACAACACCCACCTCCTAGAGCCCGTACCTTAGGAGACTACTCTCGTCCTAGCCACCATGGCTATCGAAACACCATTGAGCTTACTCAATGAGCCAATGTCACTCCCTTGCGATCCGACACCATCCGGTTGGTGCAAAGCGGATGCGCATTCCATGGACTTCGTTCCGAAGATCCTAATCAACATATCAAGGACTTTCTCAAAATCGTTGATTCTATAGACCTTGATGTTGCCACTCGAGAGACGACCCGACTGCGTCTCTTTCAATTCTCTCTGCGGGACCAAGCTAGTCAATGGCTAGAGCGTCTACCCGCAGGATCCATCACCTCTTGGGATGATCTCACCACTCGTTTCCTTGCTCAGTTTTTCCCACCAGGAAGAACTACCAAGTTAAGGAAGGATATCTTGATGTTCGAACAACGTCGAGGCGAAACCCTGTATGGGGCATGGATTCGATTCAAGGACTTACTCCAAAAAGTCCCTCATCATGGCATAAATCTCTGGCTTCAAATCCAAATCTTCTATGACCATGTTGATTACCACACCAAGCGTGCCATCGATCGAGCCGCCGGAGGCAGATTGCGTGAAAAAAGCACCGAGGAATCATGGGAAATCATTGATGAGCTTGCATCCGACGATGATGAATTATGGCAAGTTTCCCACGACGTACGCTCGGCGGTCAAGACATATTCATCACCCGATAAAGCCAATCAAATCACCGAGTAAAGCGTTAGTGAACTTGAGAAGAGGGTTGCATATCTTATGGAAAAGCAAAAGAGACCCTTAAGTCTACAAAATGCAACAGTTAACTCGGTCTCAAGCATTAAGCAAATACCATTGTCCGAATCACTCCGGAGGGAAAATACTAAACCCTTCCATAAACACGCTCCATCCAACTCACCACCTCAGGAACTTAGTCCAACATTCGAAGCTCGAATGAGAGAATACATGTCAAAACACTCCGAACGGTTGGCAAAATTTGAGGAAGCTATCTACAAACAAAAGGAGGAGATGGAAGAGAAGATGGCTGAGATGATGGGCCTTTTGAAAGAATATACAAAAACAAAAGCTCCTGAAAATGTGTTAGTGCGAAAAGACATTGAAGTTCCCAACACTAAATGTGTTAATGCCATCTCCGTCATCCAAGAGGGCAAAAATGATGAAAGAGGGAAGTTGATAACTATGGAAGTTAACAAAATTGACCTCGTCCCACTTAATGACGGAAACACCAATGCCTACAAATGTGATTCCGACAAGGGGAAGGAGGCGCCCTCTGAGGAGCGCCAATTGGTAGAACCGCCAAAGTCACAACAAGTGAGGCATTACTTGAAGCACAAAATAAACAAGGAGACCATAAACGATTGGGTGAGAAACTATCGACGTACTCATCTACCCAACAAGGAGTCCAAGAGGATGGAACCGGATGATGAATCTGACACATTACCCGGAGGGCAATTGTATGAGAGCCTCATAAGACAAAAGTTAGTGGAAAAGCAGGAATTCTACGGGGTCTTCGAAATACCATGCAGCATTGGAAAACTCAAGTATCTGGATGCGGTTGCTGACCAAGGTTCCGACGTAAATTTGATGCCCTTATCCGTTTATGTCCAGCTAACCGACGAACTGCCATCCATCACCCGTACTAAACTCTCCTTTGCAAAACATTCTTATGAGTACCCGTTAGGAATTGCAGAAGATGTGTTGGTGAACGTTGCCGGATTCCTGTATCCGGTCGACTTCATGATCATTGAAAGAAATGATATGAATATGCCAATAATCCTTGGGGCACCCTTTCTCGCTACCACTAGGGCACAAATCGATTACGAAAATAGTACCATCCAAATGAAGAAAGGGAAGAAAACAATAAACTTCCCAACGATCCCACGACATATACGAGATGTTGCTCTACAAAAGAAGATGGAGGCGAACCCCAATATAATCCGTGGTAATGTTCGTGAGAAAATCCTTGCATGGGAGGCAAGGATTAAGAATTACAATGAAAATGAGATTAGAGAATGTAAGGGTGGAAATGACGATTATATTGAGGCTGATGAGCAGAACAATAACCCCGTTGAATTTACAAAAGGAGACTCAGTGCTCCTAAGGCATTCAGAAACAAAAGCACCTACCAATGAACCAAGTCCCTGGTGGTACGGACCATTCACAATTAAAAGTCTACACCAAGATGGGGTAGTAAGCTTGACCAGCAAGGGAGGAGGTGAAGTGACTGCGAATGTCGAGCGATTGAGACACCACCACCCTAATAACAAGGATTATATCTATCAGGGATACGTCATTATGAATGATGGAATCACGTAATGTACGTGACTTTGAGTCTAGCTACAAGACTCGTTAATAAAGAAAAGCGCTTCTTGGGAGGCAACCCAAGCTTTATTTGCTTTGTGTGTTTATTTATTTGTTTGTTTGTTTGATTTTATTTGTTTCCGTATGTGTGTTTAATTTTTATTATTATTGATTCATGTTCGAAACTAAATTGTGAAAATGCTTTATCTTGTTTTTAACTTCGTCTTAACTACATGTAAAGGTATTTTGCAAAAGATAAGTGTAAGGGAAATCCAAATCGGTTTATTAGAACACAAATGAACATGAATCATAACAATATTAAATTAACATACATATTAGTAATTGTTTGAGTCAAATGCTTGTATCGAGTCATAATGATGTTTTGCAGGAATTCCAGGAAGTAAGGTAGAGGTTTTTCCAGAAATTTTCCGGAAACTTAACATGAGAATTCTGTCAAATCATTTTGACGGCGTCAGGCATTACAACCTGACGGCGTCAGGTTTTAATTTTCTGAAATTTTTGAAAGTTTTGTTTTCATAAAAAGTTTTTATTAAATCTCTAACTTATAATCTCCAGGAATCTGCAAAATTATCATTCTACAAGCATTATATCCTTATATATAGATTTATCCCGCCGATGTTATGCAGGTTTTCGTGTTTGTTTTCTCAGGTTTAACAGGTTATTTTGGACAAGGAAATGTATGTGGAATCAAGCTTTTGGCGATGCTTTAGTCTTGGAGCTTCTACATTCACTTGGAAGAAGATCTAACCATGTTACTTCCTTTATCCACCGAACGAATCAGGGGAGTATTTGATTTCATTCTTTTACCTTATTTACTTTTACATCTTGTTATTTGAACATTGGGGACAATGTTCATCTTAAGTGTAAGGGGGGGGGGGGGTAAAGTACGATACTTTAGAGAATGCAATTACGCTTGATTTTTGTTTGTTTAATAGTAGATGTGTAATAAAACTGAGAGAAATACCTGTTAGGGCAATTTTAGTGCCAAATTTAAATTTTTTTACAACATATAGGAGTGAAACTTTGATCTTAATGAGCGTCTCATGGATAGGAGTTATATGACTAGCACAAAACTGTACCACTAAAAAATTTTCCACCCCCAAATATGTGAGGTTCGCCCCTAGAATTGGTAGGAAAAGCATTTATGCTATGATGTGTGTACCGGTAGCACTTAGATTCTAGAACTTGCGTTAGGACCATTCCGAGGCCACAAGTGAGACTACATTTGTGTAGTTAGATTTACTACATGATAAGAGGCATTAGGATTAACCCATTGTTTTACACCTGTGTTTTTGTTATAATTACATTGGCTACATTGGTCAAGTAATTCTCCCACACCCTTTGCGTTGTACTCATTTTTAGTACACGATACCCCTAGTACACCCCTCAGAGCCTATCTTTTCGTTTCGACCTTTAAGCATATTACTTAAAGGAAGAATTTGTTACACCCCACTTAAATGTACACCCAAATCGCCTTAGCCTACCTTGTATGCACTCATTTTTAGTGCATTATTGTGACGACATTTGTTTAAACCCTTAGTTAATTATCTAATTGATTACATGGTTGCTAAGTCGAGTCATATCCTTGTACATATTGTTTTGGGACGATTGGGACTCATGGGTAAAGTACTAGTGTAATGGAGTAATGGGGAAGAACAACATTATTACCCCTATATGTGCTAAATATTTTTAAAAGTACTCCAAGTGTTTCGATTATCTTAATTCGAGTCATTAGAATAGTTATTTGTAAAGTTATGTAAAAGTTCAAGTGTAAGGGGAATGCAACGCCCCTATGATGTATTATTTTGGATGGTAGGGCAAGAGTGTATGAAAAAAAAAATCAAGAAAAATGCAAAAAAATGAGAAAAAGAAAAGTAGAAAAAACATACGGACTACCATCCCGTTTCATTTTATGTTTATTTTATGTTTTTGTTATTTTGTTTTTAGCTTAAGTCGAGTCTAGTCTTGGCTTAGCAACGCCATATTGTACATGTAATTAATCAAGATCTTTAACTCGCCACCAGTAAAATATCCCTTATCCAACAAATCCGTGTTTATCATATCCCTACACCTCACGTTATAACCCATGTAAAAGCCCTCTTTGATAGTTTATCTTAGGTGCTTACGCCTAGTGGAGGAGGTTTTTGATCCTTTCCCAAGCCTATGGTAATCTATTTGCTATGACATGTAGTGAGAGATATTATCCGTTTTCATTTATGAGATTTATTTTGATGACACCTGAGAGATGTGAGTATCTAAACACTACTTGTGAGGTGCTAGTTTGTAATCTCCGTGCTTATTATGATTAAAGTGGAATGACTATTTATTGTAATTACTTTTATATTAGCATTAAACGACCCCTAACTTGTATTTTGATTAGAATAAAAACGCATTTGCTTGAGGACAAGCAAATCTCAGGTGTAAGGGTATTTGATGAAGCGAAAAGTGTACCGCTTTTAGGGGGTCATTTAAGCCCTAAATCGTATTTATTTGATCAAATATTGCCCTAAATCGTTCCTTTTGTCATTTTAGGTACTTTGAAGAAGAAATCTGGAAAAGGAAGCATTTTGGACATTTTTGGAGCATAAAAGTGAAGAAAACGACAAAGTCTCAAAATCGGCTGGAAAAGTACCTTTGACGGCGTCAAGTATTGCTCTTGACGGCGTCATGGCTTGGCAAAAGAGGTGGATATGAAAAATACACATGATAAGCCAGAGAATTTTACAATGGAAAATCTGACGGCGTCACCCTTTAAGATGATCAAGGCCATCACGGTTTAAGTTAAAGAGAGACGGCGTCAAGCACTATTCTGACGGCGTCAAGCCTTGATAAGCCAGGGAGGATTTTGGAGGATTAAAGAGGGACGGCGTCAGGAAGGCCATCCGGGAACCCTAGACACGGCGAGGTGACGGCGTCAAGATCTATAACGTGACGCCGTCAGCCACTAAGTTCTATATATAGTTATGCAATTTTTTGTCATTAGTGTGCAACTTTGTGAGGAAAAACCCTAAGACGAATTTCTGCCATTTTTAAGGGTTTTCATACCCTTGGATCTCCCATGTTTAATTGAAGATAAGTATTCATTTAATCAATCAATATGTCTATGTGTTGTTTGATTATATCTTGTTCTTGTCTTTTAATTAACATGTTAGGCTAGATTTATCTTGTGTTTGCTTAGATCTAATGAAACCTAGCTATTGATTATTGGTTATTAGTGTGTTATTAAATGTATTGGATGATTGTTTATCGATGTTAGGCTTAAGAAAACTGGCTAACCTCCTATTCGGTAACTTGCTTGAACGTCTTAAGAAACATGAACCAATGCGTACTAAGGTTTTTATGGTTGTATTTAATGCATGAGCGAATTCTAGTGATCCCATGTTAGGAGCTTCTTAGCCGGCTCGACATAGGAGTAAAGTAGGAGCTTGTAGAGTTGGGGAAGTACGTACGCCACCCCACGATTGGTATTAAGGAATACACCCGTCATCCACGCAATTAATACACACTAATCAACCGGTAAAAGATAGTTAGGGAGTAAGGAAATCTAAGTAAACACATTTCTCTCCATATAAGTTTCACAACCTTTTCATTTTCAGTTATTTATTTTATTTGCATTTGTAGTTATTTGGGTTAGTTGACTAGCAACTAATTCCGCCCACTCCTTCAAACCCGAGATTTTACTTGCTTTTATAAAAAATATAAAAATACAAAAAAAGAATCTTCCCTCACCCTTAGACCTATTAGAGTAGTTTTTCAATCCTAACGACACTATTCCCTGTGGAGAACGATCAATCCCCCGTACTTACCACTACACTATACTACATCGGTCAGGTACACTGCCTGGTGGGGTTGTAAGCCTCTTGAGATCCCTCGAGAGGTAAAACCTGTTGTAAGGTCGCAAAACCACGCATCACACCTTAGCTTACCCTGTAGATTAAAATCCGTGGTTGGTTAATTGCTTTAGGCAAAGTGTGTTTCCTTATATTACATGTGTTCGCGTGCGTAATTCATTATCTATGGTTAGGTCGGGAAATTGCACAATGTAATTGGAGTGAAAGTAAATATTGTATATTTTGAGTTTATTTTTCGTGTGTTTACTACTTTCACTATTGCCGTTATTTCTGAAAGTATGAAAAGTATGGAAAAATTATCCGGAAAGAAAGTGATAGAAAAGTTGTGAAATTTTACACATCTATGTTTATGTTTCCAAAAAAAAAAATTCGAAAAAATGAGAAAAGAAAAAGAAAAAGGAAGAGTTGGATGTTTGTTTTAACCAACTTATGTAAAGTTTTGTATTAAGTGGTCGATATCACCACTAGTTGTTGTATATTATATTTATGGATTGAATGGGAGTTGAACGTTATGGGAACGCCAACTAAAGGTTATTCTTTGATTGAGATCTTTTTGAGTATAATTCGTGTCTACTTAAAAGCGTGTGTTTCAAGTGTTAAAGCATGAGTTATTCAATGATATGAGTCTTATTCATGGGATGGTTGGGATAGTGATTAACCACACTTAGGATTTTAATTTATCTGTTTTGTTTATTTTTTATTTTACACCAATTTGTATCCCAAATATTATCCATACCCTATATTATTCTTTATCCAAACCTTTGATTTATTGAGATTAGGGATTTGAGCAATCTTAAGTATCGTAGTCGTGGATTCGGCTATGTATTTATGTTTTTGTCGCCCTTTTTGATATAATATTATTGGTGAAGATTACTTGGTCCTATCTTTAGCCTATTCGAGTTAAGGATTTGAGCAATTGCAAGTATCGTGTTCGTGGATTCGATCATGTATTTGTGATTTTGTCGCCTTTTCTGGAATTTGAGATCGATAGAGATTAAGAAGAATGATTAACCCTGAACCTATAAACCCTTTTTACCGCTTTAGACTTGTTATTCCTTGGCTTTAGTGGAGAAGATGCGTATACTTGCCAAGCCTATGATAGAATATTCGTCACGACTGGACAGTTAAACGATTAGATTTGCTTTTATCAGAATATTTTATTTTACTTCTAATTCGTTAAGTGTTTGGTTGTGTGATTATGATAAAACGAATACATGCTTAAATATAAAAATAAATCCTAATTTCTTTTAGGATACATTTTCATAAGATTAATTCTAAGGTTTACTTGGGGACAAGTAAAGTTCAAGTGGGGGGATATTTGATGAACTCAAATAAGTACATTTTATTACCATCATTTATCCTATTTATTTGACTTGTTTTCTTATATTATCTGTGAGAATTGATACGTTAATGTTTACTTTTGTAATTCTCAGGTAAAAACAAGTATTATGTGAAACTTGGCGATTTTGGACTAATTATGGAGCAAAACAAGCAAGAAGTTAAGAGTCTACTGAAATGTACAAGATTAAGACCATTCTGCTCCAAATACGCCGCATCTTAATTATTACATACGGCGCATCACTATCAAGATTTCACAAGATACGATCCAAGACAGCAAGGACATGCGCCGCATCTAAGAATGGAGTTACGCCGCATCTTCTGGAGGTGTACGAATATTCCTGAATATATTAATCTTGGACCCCACGCGAAGTTAAGTCAATGCGCCGCATCTACTTATTAGATGCGCCGCATCTTGCCCTCAGACAGAAACTATAAATACCCCAAAGTCAGACGAATTTCGGAGTTCGACAGTTTTAGAAGACCGAAGACCACAGAAACCTAAGGCTGAATTCAGTCGAAGTAGCAGCACAAGACACACCTTGAACGAAGATACAAGAGCTGTAAGAAGGTCCTGCATGTATTTAATTCATTAAGTAGTTTTGTTTTATTGTATTAGTACACTTTAATTGGTCAGGATGGATGGGCTTGTGATCATGGATTTAACCATGCACTTCGACTCCCCTTAAAATTGCTTTCCCATTAATTAAAGTTTATATGTTGATGTCTTTGGTGACTTTTATTAGTGCATTGATAACCTCTGTGTCTAGCTGAGCATTGCTTGGGTCGCCATGCCCCTTCCTCGCCTATTTATTAGATCGCCTATGCATTCTATCGTCTGTAGAAAAGTAGGAAGAAAGATAAATGGGATATTCATAAGTAATCATTAAGGGTTTACTCGCCGATAAGATTAGAACCAACGAGAAAGGACTTAATCTCGGTGCGTTGCATCGAACTATACACTTCATATAAAACTAGCAATAAAACAAGTGACAAGCTACTTAACTATCAGGACAGGTCTTCTTATTGTCTCAAGTATTTATCTGTGTACGTGTGTGCTACTCGCTGATTCGTGCTCATTAGTTTAGTTTATTATTTAATTGCAACCAAACCGTGCCAGTCTCTCAGGCTGAACCCCCTTGCGTTAGATTAGGTTGTATAGCTAACTTAAGATATTAAAATACTGATTAGAATAACTAGATAATACGTTCCACTCTTAGTGATCGACATTCTACTTACCATTATATTCATACTGACCGGGTACACTGCTCGTTAAAGTGTGTGTGTTATTGATAAGTCGGCTAAATATAAATTTAAAACTTGAATACTGCTAAAACCACAACGACATACCGTGGGTATAAATTAGAGCATACGCACACGCGCACATCAATGGTCATTGAATCCACACAATGGGCAAGGTGGAAAAGGCTTGGCCTTTTGCTTCTGTTTCTGCTTAGAATCAGAAGGGTAGTTTAGGCACTGAGCCTTAAGTCCTGAAAAGTTTGACATGACTGAGCATTGTTTATGATCAGAGGTCCTGTGATCTTCCTTTTTGCAAATCATGCAATAAAGGACTCTATAGCAATCATCAGTGAGATGATTTGTATAGTTGCATAGTTCACATCTTTTCAGGGGTTTTGTGGGTTTGGGTTTGGTCTTTGAGGAAGCTGGTTTTTGTTCCTTCTTGGATTGAGAAGGTTTCTCATAAGATGCAATCTTCTCTCCCAGCTTCCTGACCATTTCAGCCAACTGATCAAATTTTGAATCAGGGCTTTGGGTTGTTACTTCAGAAGGGACTGAAGTTGATGAGTCATCAGTATTTACTGAGACATCAAGGGTTGGTCTCTTCAGGATGGTTGTTCCCTTTCCTGATCTCTCCTTTAGAGAGTGTGGTGAGAAGACCATTGGTGGGAGGCCTAAGTTAGGTGTAGCACCCTGAAGGGTATTCAGTGGAGGAAGTGGTGGGTATGATTCTGATTCAGACTCTTTCTCAAACTCAGTATTATTGAGTTGTTCAGTGAGTTCAAGCTTACTGAGTTGTTCAGTAAGTCCAAGCATATTTTTCAAGGCCTGACTTTCAGGAAGCAAGATCTTTCCAGTCTCAAAGTTTGGTAACTTACTGACTGGGTTGTCCCTGACAATCCAGTCATTAGACTTGGGAAGCATTTCTTGCTCAAAAGATATGCCAGCTGGAACAAAGTTTAGTTCATTGTGACACACATTTGGATCAACCATAAGAGGGTCAATTCCAATGGTTTTCTGAGAGATTAATCCCACAGTGTCAAAAACTTTGGGGTTCTTCTTGGTCCAGCTTTGGATGACATCCTTTTCTTTGTTAAGTTCAGTTTGAAGGGCTTGGTTTTGTTTCAAAATCTCAGTGTTTTGAATTTGTAGAGTTATTGTTTCTAGTTTGGCTTGCTTTAGTACAAGCAGTTCATCTCTACATTTATTCAATTCTGACACAATATTGTTATATTTTGAAAACAGGTTAAGCCTTTGTTCCTCAACAAACTTTAGATCAACACAAATATAATCCATGTAAGACTGCCAATCAGAATCATCATCCATAGAAAGTAAAGTATTTACCTTCTTTATGGTGATGTTGACCCACTCTCCATCCCTAGCATGGCTTTTTCCCACAGCCACCTGATCCTCTTCAGAAAGTGCCATCAGTGCACTAACTCTTATTTCCTCATCTGAGGAAGCCTCTTCTTCATCCCAGTCATATGCTTCAGCTACTAATACCTTGTTCTTTGTCTGAATAGGTTTAGATGTTTGAGCAGCCTGAGGCAATATGGGGTTAGTTTCAAGAAGTGCAAGTTTAGCTTTGATTTTCCTATACTTTGTTTCAAAATCCTTTTGACCCTTGTTTTGAAATTGTTGGGTGGACTGAAACATTTTTGGTTGAAACTTGCTAAGCTGTTTCCTGAAAATTTGTAAGAGGGTTCTGAGATGGTTTTAGAATAACAGTCCCTAGCAAAATGACCCTTTCTACCACATTTAAAGCATTCAGTGGTCTCATTTGCTTTTGGTTTTGTAAAGTTGGACTGATTTCTTTTGATGAAATGTCTTGAACTAGCAAGGAGTGCCCTTTCTTGGAATTCCAAGTTCAAGTCGTTCAGGTACTCCTCACCAGTCCTTTCATCAATTTCATCTTCAGAATCCTCTTGAGAATCCTGCACAACACCATTAGAATAGAAAGCAGTTGATATGGGTGTGGAGGTTAAGGCCTTTTTGGACTCAAGAGCTTTTGAGTCAGGGTATCTCCTTGAGATCAAGTTGTCCTCATAGACAAACTTCCCATAAATTTCAGGGAGCTCAAGGGTCTGAATGTGGTTAGCATTCCTCAGGCCTTGTGAGAAGTTGAGCCACTTCTCAGGGAGACTGTTGACAAAGCCAACATTAGTCTCATGCTTAGTCAGTACAACACTATCATTTGATAATTCATTTATCAAAGTCTTGTATCTGGTGTAGGTCTGTGAGAGACTTTCAGAGTCTTTTGCCCTGAAAGTATTATACTCAAGTTTAAGGTCCATGACCCTATTTTCCTTGGTATCTGAGGGACCCTCAAAGCTGTTTACCAAGTCATCCCAAGTTTGCTTGGCTGTTAGACAGTTGATGACTGATTCCATTATATCGTCAGGAAGACATGATATAAGGATGCTTTTCAGGCGTTGGTCTTGATTGACCACCTTCCTCTCATCAATGGTCCATTGGGCCTCAGGCTTGTTTAGCCCTGCGGCTGGCTTAGGGACAAATGGGCCATCCCTGATACAGGTGATGTAGTAGGGTTCCATACCGGTAAGATAGCAAATCATACGCTTCTTCCATTTGCTAAATTTCCCAGCTTCAAGTCTGGGTGCAACAGCGGAGTAGCTGCCACCCTTTTTGTCGACTAGCTGAGGTACATTGATATCGGCCATAGTAGGATCTTGGTTTTAAAAACCTAGAGCACTCTTGGTTAGTTTAAAAAGATTTTATAAACCAGAGGCTCTGATACCACTTGTTGGTCCCTTCACACGTTTAGAGTTAACTAGAAAGTTAATCTATTAGTGTTTATGACTAATACAATGTTATGATTAATTCTAACAGTTATAAAATGTGAATATAGAAAACTCAAGATAATTTTCAATGTTTAAATTCTTATTAGAAATGAATCAAAGAATCTATACCTAAGTGTTTTGCGGAACAAACACTTGGGATTGAATAGACAAGGTATGGTGGTGTCTCCTATCTAAACTCAAGTTTTGCTTGAGTGGTAACAATGCGACCTCACTGAGCTATCTCAGGGATGCGTTACTCTTTGTAGGAGAGAAGTTGTTTTGCAAAAGACTAAGCTTTAATTGTACAAAACACACTCAACTTCTCTCCTTCTCAATCTATTTATACACAAGTAAACTGAGTAAAAGTAATTAAAATATTACAAGTTGTTGAGCAAGCGTGTCTGACAATTACAACAGTAATTGTCATTTCCAAGAACCAATAGAAATGGCCTATTAAGTCTTCAAGAGTGGTTGGTCTGACACTCCAAGACTTTAAGCCATCTTAGGAAGGATTTCTTCCTGACAAGATAAGATTTGATCTTATCTTAAATCCTTCCTAGATATTTCTGCCTTTCTTCTCAGGCACTTAGTTCTTCAGGACACGCTTCTCAGTTATCACTCTTAATTACTTCATTGTTGTTTGAGGAGACTGGGGTTCAGTGAGTTCTTGTCCAACACTCACTGAACCATCATTTTCTTCTTTGGCTTAAGTGCTACATCAGGGAGTACCGCCTTCCTGAGTAGTGAATCCTTCTATTTGAATTCGCCTTAAGCATCCTGAAGATGACTCACTGAGAGGCTGTTCTCTCAGTGACTTGAATTGTTCTCGGTTTAAGTTAACACTTAGTTAATTTGTGTCCAAATCATGTTTTAGGTATTCTTGGGTTTTTCCTGAACCAACAATATGTCAACACAAACCTGACCCGAAATCTATTTAGCTCAACCCGAACCTGTTAATTTTCGTGTCGGTTTCAGGTCAGGTCAGAAATTGCCACCCCTAACCTTAGTAACCTTAAACACTTTCCCAAGCTCCTGAAAAGGTTCCGGCTTACTTTATCACCTATTAACATAACATGACATAAAAGTTCACTTAGAACTTGAACTTATCTTTCATAAGCTAGTGTTTGGAACTATCTAGAACATAAGGAGGCATTTGGTTTCGCGACTTACTAAAGATAATTTTACTTCTCATAATTTAATACAACAAAATGGTGCTATATCATCATACTAAAATACCCATGGTTTGTCATAACATCAAAACTTGATTAACATAATTTCTTAATGATTTCCAAAAATCATAACTTAACATAATACTCTCAATATCACCAAAACTCACTTATGATATCATAACATGAATTCTAAGCATAACCTCATGATGGGTATAAGCTTATGTTGGGAATTAAGTAACTGCACACTTATTACTATCAAGCTAAAGTTTGAACTGCTGAAGAATATAACTAACAGTACTAACTGAGTTAGTACTGCTAGCGTAAATATTGGTACTGCTAGTATCAGACTTAGTACTGCTGAAGACTGTTGATGAAGAAGGTACTGCCAGAGATGAAGACGCGTAATGTAATATGTATAGAAGATATTTAGTGTATATCTTATATGTTTAGAATGATACGAATATTGTATATTTGTAGTTATCTTGTAAAGGACTCCTTGTGCCTATAAAAGGAGGTCCTAGGTTAAGGTGTTAGACACATCTCATATACATCTCTAGAATACGTTTTTGTTAAGCTTCAAGGTTGTAAACCCTAGTACTACACAAAGAGTACTCGTATTATTGAGCTAATAATATTGAAGCGTTTTGGTGAATTGTTCTTGTTAATATAATAGATTTTACTGTTTCATTGTTTACTGTTACATTATAATTCTTCTAAATATTGAAGAGTAGATTCCGCATACTCTTTGGGATCAACAAGTGGTATCAGAGCTTAGGTTCTAAAACTTTGATCTAGAAGAAACATACTAGAGGAAGCTCCTACCAACATGGCACTGATGGCATTTTCTGACTCTGAGGTACATTCAAACAATGCTTGTTCGAAATCTTGTGTAGCTTTAAAAAGCTATGAATCTCTTAAAAAGCATTATGATGACTTAAGAATAAAGCTTAACCAATCTGAATTTAATATTGCAAATTATAAAAGAGGTTTAGCTGTTTTAGAAGAACAACTAGTGTTTTACAAGAAAAATAAGACTGTCTTTACTGAGGACATTGTTGTGCTTAAAAGAGACATCTCATACAAAGATGCTGAGATTAGTGTGCTTAAAAATGAACTAGACAAGATTAAGCAACAAAAAGAAAACATACAACTAAGTGTAGACACTCTTGAATATGCATCTAAAGGGGTTAACAAGATTATAGAGTGTCAGATTGTTAACAAAGCTAAGTCTGGTCTAGGATACAAGTCTGTTGCACCTACTTATAAAGGGGTACATCCACCCCCAGGTATTGATTTGTCACATACTGGTATGGAGGAATTTATTCATTAAAAGAAGAACACATCATGAGTTTGACAACTCCTTCACCTCACCAAATGCTCTCTTCAATAATCTTGAAAATTTACCACCTCCATCATCCATAATCTCATTAGAACACCTAGCTAAACAACCTCCACCAATCTCTGACATCATGGATGTTGATCACTCTCTACCAAACTTTCCACCAAACCTTCCGCAATCAACTTGGATGGATGAATCTCTACCACCTCTTTCTCACCATATCTTTTGAGAACATTGCCAAAGCTCTAGGGATCTAACCATAGAAATTAAAGGACAAAATGCGATTCATTCTAAACCACATTAGAAGAACTACTCAGGACTCCGAAAACAACTTCATCTTCTAAAACCTAGGATTGTCCTAAACTAGCTCGTCACAACTCTATTGTCTAGAACACTATCACATATCCTCTTATCTCTCAACACATACCTTACACACCATTTTTAGTGCATTTAAGATAGTCCCCTTCACTCATAAATACAACTTATATAGGTTAGGAGCACCTAAATACACATCAATCCTACATCTCCCTATCTTAGTTATCCGGATCCCTTTTGAGAAGGATCCAGTGGATCCGGGAAAACAGAGCAGTTAAAAACAGACTCTTTCATTTATAATATTCCTTTCTCCACTCAAACATTAGCTCAACACATAGGATTATCAGTTTCTTTTAAGGCCTTGTTCTTTAGTCTTTCTCTTTAAAGCTTGTTGCGACATTCATGGAAGAAGAAACTTTTATGTTTATAAATGTGTTCCGTATATGTGACCATTTATGTGTTCTCTTTGGTTTTCATGATATTATGTGAACAATTTTTCTATCTGTACTAACTGACAAAATTGTTTTCCTTTTATACTAACTCATTTGGATTTGTATAGGTTGACAATGGTCAAGTTCATCATTAAGTGAATGTGTACTCATTCGCACATCTATCATATTCCTTATCTTGCATTATCTTCACCATCTTCCTCCACTTCTTTCACTACTCATAGAGTCATCATGTCTACCACCACAACTCCATTCTATCAAACCATCACTTTCATCTGTTAAACCAACTTCTTCTAAACCTACACCCTAAAACACTCCCATATCTACATGGTATGTGCTAAAACACATACATTTTCTTGACCAAATTAAGACCAAAACGACCAAAAACTGACCAAAATGCCAAAGATATTTGTGTTTTTGTGTTTGTTATTATGCAGGTACGGATATCCCGAAAAAAGGACAAAAAACGAAGAAAAAACAACAAAAACCGAGCACGAGATTAAGAAAGAGTATTTAAAGAGCCGAAAGCCGATGCCGGGAAAGACGATTTTCATTTGGATTTTTATTCGAGCTCAAGAAAATCCCAAACGGCCCTTGGATTATTCTTACTTGGCAACAATGGTCCCTTGAAGAACTTTGAAGGAATGGCAAGTTTGGTCCTTGAAGTTTTCAAGTTTACACCTTTGGTCCTTGGTTTACTTACCATTTACACTAAACTAAAACTATAAAAAAAAACAAAAATACCCGGATCCAAACAACAAACAACACAAGCCCAGCCCACCAAAAATACCCGTCCAACCCATACCCGGTCCACCAACCCGACCCACCCACTCTAATAACTAATACCGGGGTCAAACCCCTCTTTTTGGTCAAATTCCCAATTGATACAATCCCTAAACACTATTCATCGTCACTTTCCCTCTTAATCCCGCCCAAATACCCAGCTAATCCTACCAGTCCCCATCACCTCCACAACAAGCCAAAGAACCCACATGGGGTTGTCTTGGTCCCCCCTCCACCTCATCAATCCGAGGGCAAAAGGGTTTAATCAACGGCCTACATTAAAAGCTGTGGAGAACAAGAAATGATCCAATGGCTATGGAAGAAGCACAAAGTGCACAAGTGGGAACACCCTCACAGAGAAAACACACGAAAAAAGCCCTATATATATAGCAGATTTTTCAGATTTATTTTTTGTCCCTCTTTTCATGTTTTTAGAAAAGTTTAGACCATCTTTATTTGTTGTCTGATTTAATGCTTTCTTAGGGTGATGTTTTATTTAAGTTGTAATTTTACTTCCAGTTTGATGCTTAATGAAATTTTCTAGTTTTCTTGTTTGGTCAACTCTGGTCAAACTCCTTATTTTACTGCTTATCTCTGCTTATTCATTGCTTGTTACTGCTTAGTTTAGTTCTTGGTAGTTTAAAATTAGTTAAGAGCTTATGTGTTATTTGTTGCTTTAGAATTCCTTAGCAGCCTGCATTTGTTATTATTGCCTCACTAGCCCTCTTTTTTTAATCTCAGTTTAGAATAGTAAGTTCTCAGTTTATCCCTTAGAACAGCCCTGGATAGGTGTGTTTGGATCAGTTTAACTTTTGAGGTCAAACCTAGTTTAGGTCATTTTGTGAATTTCAATTAGCTTTGATTTGATAGTAGTAGTTGATTTTAGTCAAGTTTTAGTAGATTTGTCAAGTTTTTAAGTATTGAAGTGAGTTTTCAAAATCTCATGTGATGAAACTGTTCCAGTAGCATGCTGTGTGAATTCATAAAAAAGGGTTTTGGACCTTGTATTTATGAGTCAAAGAGTTAGAACACAAGTTTAAGTTTAATGTCATTAAGTTTTTGCAAAAGTTAAGTGCCAAAAACCAATTCTGCACACTAAAGAAACTAGCAGCCTGCAACTTTTTTTCTTGGTCCCTGATCAGTTTTTTTTATAAGCTAAAGTAGGAATTAGATTTAGATTATTAATTTATTGATAGCTTGCAAGGTGTTCTGAATCTGTTTGAGCTTATTTGAACCTAAGGAGCTTATTTCCTAGCTTGTTGAGGCCTTAGATCAGCAGCCCCAAAAGCCATGATTCTGCCTTGTTCTGCTTGCATCAGCAGACTCTTGGTTCTCTTTTGCTTATGTTAGAGCTTTTGGAACTTATTTCTGTTGATTCATGGTTAGGTGTGATTGTTATCTTTAGTCTAATTGTTATCTTTAGTCTATTTTTTTAATTGCATAACTTAGCTTGTTTTCTTTCTTTTCATAGTTTCTAAAACTGGTCAAACTGAATAAGCTGTTTCTGTGTGTTTGTGAGTTTTAAAAAATTTCTTTAGTTTTAAAATCTGCTCATTTTCCCTTGTTAGTTAAGTTTTAAAAGAAAAAATCAAAAAAAATAAAAAAATAATAAGTTTGCAAAAAAGTGACAGACCTGGGACTCGAACCCAGGCCTTTTCACTCGCATACACACGCACTCTACCAATTCGCCTAGGTACCTTTTTTAGTCATCTCTTGCAACATTTATTTTAAAACCTCTTTTTCACTTTCCTCCTTTTGCTTATTCGAACCTTATTGATTTTTCCCAGCTTATTTAAATAAGTTGGGATCATTTTTAGATTTTTCATAGCTTCAGTTTAGTTTAAAGTATTTTCACAAAAATTTTCAGATTTTTCTCTTGTCGTTTAGTATTTTTAATCTTTTATTTTCTTTTAATTGGTTTTAAATTCGTATTTAATTATTTAAAAGTCAAGAAAATGCATTTCTTTTTTCTAAAATTTTATTTTATCATTTAGGACGTAGGAAAATTATTTTTGCATCCGTAGGGTTAATTTTCATAGATTGTTACGTTTATGCTCGTTTTTAGTTTCCGGTTTACGTTACGTTATTTGATTTCCGTTCGTGTTTTTTAGATTTTCGTTACGTTTGTTTAATTTTTTAGATCTTTGCGTTTCTTGCTTGTTTATTTACTTCAATTAGGTTTAGAAATCAAAACTCTATCGTATTTCAAGCATTTTAATACCGAACCCCAAATGATATCCTCTATTTCACGCCTCGCAGGGAGAACGACCCGGGTACACGCTTATCCGGTTTATTACAATTGGTTGTTTTTGCGTTAATGGTTTCAAGTTGACTTTTCTTCGTGAGAAGTTTGACTTGTGATTACTTTGACCAAATATAACCAATATCACTAAACAACCTACACGAGTTTCACCTCTTGAACCTCGACTTCTCTCCTCTACTACACCTCATTCTTCACCTCACCTCATCCTTCCTTAAACTCTCTAGAAAATTTACCCCCGAGAACTAACAATCCTCAACCACAACCTACTTGTGTTAACCACATCCTACTAGTGTCTCACTACCACTACAATCCATGGTCGTTGAACCATCTTCCACTAACATCTATGTTGTCAAAAGCCAAGTGAATTTCGTAATGAAATGCGTCTCATTCCCAAATACATTCTTTCTACCTTGAACAACCTTACAACCTCTAAACCAACCACGATGATGCAAGTAGTAGGATTATTTTCTTTTTGACACTAATCTTTTCTTTGTAGGTTCTTCTTGACACCCTCGAGCAAGGGGGAACTCCCGTCGAGCATCTATAGTGTGAATCGTCCAAGGACGAATATAGTTTTGCGCTAATTCTTGTTTTGCAGATTTTCAAAAACACATTTGGAGTACTTGACGCCCTAAATAATGGGGAGCTTTCGTCAAAGCCAAATCATTGCAAAAGTTTGCAATACTTTCGTCTTAGCCTTCCTAAAACACTTGACGCCCTTACTAAGGGGGAGCACTTGTCAAGGGGGAGCAAAGACGCGTCACTTTACATCTCATTTATCCTTCTAATCTCTATTATTCTTATTTTTCTCTAACCTCAAATCCAAGGATCATTCTTATAGCTTTTTTTGTAGCTTTCTTTCTCTTGCGTTTCTCAAGGTTCTTCTTACAAGACGAGATCACGATTCTTTCATACAAGTCTTCCAAGCTTCAAGAGAAGTGTTGCTAGACTTAGGGGAGCAATAAGGGGTTTTCAATTTAACTTCACTAGGGATGATGCAAGCTCGCCATTCTTGGGAGAAGTAAAGTCTAAGTCCAAAGACACACCCTTTTGTTTCGACAAAAGGGGGAGAAGAGTGTAAACGAAGAAGGTAATATAAAGGAAGTACGAACACAAGTAACTTGATCATTTTACCTATCTATTACGTTTACATATATTTTGTCATCATCAAAAAGGGGGAGATTGTTAGTGCAAATATTACGATATTTAATCTATACAGTATTGTTTGTTTTGATTGATGACAAACCATGTAACTTGTAATACATAACGTAAAATTTACAAGTTACTCGTAATCATATTTTGTCTCAACATACTTTCAACAACTCTCGACGCCTCAAGTCCTTGTATGCTACAACACAGGTTCGTACATGTTTGTTATGTTGCGTTATGATCAAAACCCAAATAAACCATTAAACACATCTAGTAAAATAGTTTATATAAAACCAAAACCATTTTTATGAAACACTTATAAGTAATATTTATTACTTACATTTTCATAAAATACATTCTTTAGAATCAACTAGTTAAATGTAATATACTAGTAAAATGGCTTGGACTATCCATAACCCAAAACCCATGACCCATGACCCATGTGCATTAATGTGCATTACATCATGCATGACATCACAATGGGTAAAACCCATGACCCATAACCCAAATAAAGAGGAGCGTCGCCGGGTCCCTCGCGGATCCCTTGGTTTACAAGGGCCGGATCCCTTTCAAAGGGATCCGGTGAATAGTAAACAACTTCTTCTTTTTGCGTATAAATAGCAAACCGTTTCTCATCATTCAATCACACCTTTCATACACTTTCTCTCCACCATTACTAACACATTTAGATCAGTAGGAAAACATGTAGAACACCTTCTTTCTCATATGATCATAATGCTTCTAACTTTCATTTTGTTGTAAGCATACTCCCGAAGTGATCCTCCATAGCAAGCCTAGAGATCTTGCGTCCTTACCTACTGAAGTGATCCTCCAAAGCAAGCTTAGAGATCTTGAATTCTCATCCACTACAACCATATATATATGAAGATCTATCACAAAAAGCTTATGGAACTTGTGATCTTCATTGAAGGCTTTCTATTAAAGGAAGTTCATTTAGTTTAGTCATTCATATTCATTAGACACATTGTCTTGGTTCTTCTCTTGTATTATCTTCTTGTAACTCTAACTAGATTAGTTAGTTTATGTGTTTGTGCCATAAAACACAAGGTTTGTTATGTTGGGCCACGAAACATAACGGGTGTCATAGATGTGTTGTGTAGATTGGTGTAGTAGGGCGTTGGTCCCTCATGATGTATTGTGTTGATCGGGTAGTGGTTCCTCCTTTATAATGGAACCTGGTATCTAGCCTTGTACCGGATAAAGTGTAGGAGACGAAGGTTTGGCTCTACCTCGTGGAAGAGCTCGGTATCTAGCCGTGTACCGGATAAAGTGTAGGCGACGTCGTGTAAGGTTTGGTTCCACCTTGTGTGAAGGACCCGGTATTTAGCTTTATACCGGATAAACTATAAGCGATGTTGTGTAAGGTTTCTCCGCCGAGAATGGAGCTTGTTGATCTAGTGAAGTAACTCTCGAGTTGGATACTCGGGGAGTGGAGTAGGGCGAAGAGGAGCTTCGTGACCGAACCACTATAAATCCTCGTGTTGGTTTGCGTATCCTTCTTACTTATCGCTTTACTTTTACTCTTGCTTTATATTGTTGATTGTCTTTGTGTTGACACTTTACATATTACGTCAAGCTTGATCGGCAATTTGTCATAAGGATGTTTTTGGAAAAGAAATATAAACCGGACTAATAATGGCGAAACTTGATTTATACTATATTTGATACAAAAGTTTTTAAATTTGAAACGGAAACGTATTCACCCCCCCCCCTCTACCGTTTCCATATCATTTCCACACCGTTGATCCTAGGAAATACCGTAGTCTAATTGGGTTGCTGATGTACCTCTGTGCAAGTAGACCAGATATAATGTTCGCTGTGTATCTTTGTTCCTGCTTTCAGTCTAGACCAACTGAAAAACACCTCAAAGAGGCAAAAAGAATCCTTCGATACCTAAAGAAAACCATGCATATGGGAATCTGGTATTCGGCGGATTCTAGTTTTGAGCTAATTGCTTTTTCAGATGTCGATCATGCAGGTTGTTTAGATACCAGGAAAAGTACCTCCGATGGTCTACAGTTTCTTGGAAGCATGTTGGTCTGCTGGCTATCAAAGAAACAAGACTGCACAACAATGTCATCTGTAGAATCTGAATATGTGGCAATGGGAGTGTGATGTGCTCAAATGATATGGAGGCATCAACAACTCATGGATTACGGATATGTTTTCAACAAGATCCCCATGTATTGTGACTCCAAGAGCGCCATTGCCATTACATGCAATCCGGTCTCTCTCTCTCGTACGAAACACATTGTCATCCGATATCACTTTATCAAAGAACATGTCGAGAAGGGGATGATTGAACTATACTTCGTCAAGACAGAACACCAGTTGGCAGACCTACTCACTAAAGCTCTTCCTGAGGAACGATTCTCAGAATTGGTACGTCGACTTGGTATGAGGTGCTTAACACTTGAGGATCTTGAGAAGCTGCTCAACAATCCTTCTTAATGATCCTCGAACATCAAACGTGTAAATATCTTTACAAAAACAAAATACAAAAATATAAAACCCAGAAAACACAAAAATATTTTTTCTTTGTCATCTTTTTAATCAGAAAAATCAAAAATATTATTCTCTCTTAAAGCAAACTACATACTACATCGAACTCTCAAAATTTGCTCCCATTTTCAATTATGTACTTCAAATTAAAAACGGAACACATTTTGAGGGGGAGAAAATTCTATTCACGATGAAAGAGTGTGCATTCTTTTACATTTATGACATTATTGAATCATCATTTATCATCAATTGTGTCTATCCCTCGAATTAATGTACAAATTGTTACAAAACAAATGATCATTATTCGATGGGGAGCAATACATGTTTACACGGGCTGAATTTGAAATAATCCTCAACTTGAGGGGGAGTTTATGTAACTTACTGGACTGACATTGAAAAATCCCCTCAAGTCAAAGGGTCTTTTGAGTAAATTGAATTAAGTTAACAGCGTGCTAGCCTAGGATATATAAAGGAAAAATCAGCATGGTAGAATCACTTTTCCAAATCCTACCACGCTGTAACAATTTACATTTTCGGGTTATTATTCATTTTTACTATTTACTTTTACTATTTACTTTCACTATTTACTCCCAAAATTTTTATTCTACATTCTTATAAGTTAACCTATTTTCATGATAACACGAGAGTTTGACACTCATCGGGTTTTTTTTTGCAAATTTCACAAAACCGTGTTTGAGATTTACGTTTAGGTTTAAACGTCATTTAGGCATCCCGATATGTCCATACAACATTAAAAACAAGAGAAATATGTGTTTTTCACATCTTACGACATTTTCAAGAGTTTTGAAATTTTACATTTTCTGGTTTTGCGTTTTACGCGATTTAAGCCTACGTTTCTAAGTTTTCACGACTTTAAGCATCCCGATAGAACATATCACTCATTTAATATGCTAATATAGAGTATATTGATAAGTTTTAGCATATTTATAAGTTTCATATTTTTAGGATACCCGGTTTTAAGTTTCGTGACTTAACGGCTTACAGTTAGCGATTAACGGGACCAAAACTCACTCCGTAAAAGCAAGATAACATCAAAACTTCATCTAGTCATCCTAGATAAGACCTTGGACGAAATTTATGGCTAGTCACAAGCCTTTTTGGCTTGTGATAAAGCCTTGATAACTTACGATCAAAACATGTGTCCAAACTTCCTAAATATCCTAATACTTGCACCTCCTCATTCTAGCCTATATATACTCATTCATTGGCCATGAAACAACTCATCCTCACTTATTTATTCACCAAAAACCGGCCATACCTAATTCCATAGCATTTCCATCTTTGATTTTCAAGTTACAAGTTCCATATCATAGTTAAAGCTCTTGTCAAGCTTTACATGATTCTAGTGTTTGTTTCTTCATTCTTTGGTTGAATCAAAAGCTACACAAGAAGGGTTTCTAGTAGAAGACTTCAAGTGTTTTCCCAAGTGATCTTAAGTTAGTATCAAGAGGTTGAAGGATTTGGAAGCTAGGGTTCCTAGTTCTTGTTCTAGTTCTTTGATCCTTGATTTCCTTTCTTATTGAAAGCCAAAAGTTGTAAGAAAGCCTAACACACTCTTGCTCAACACCATTTACATGTTTTTTATTCTTAATCTATGCTATATAAATCCTTAAAAATCAAGTTTAACTTATATGTTATCTTATGTTATCAAATAAGTAAAACAAGTAAAGTAGTGAATTATGCTATGAAAAACAACCAAACTAGAATAGCCATGACCTTGGATAAATTACCTACTGTTAAAGAGGGTTTTAAAAGGAAAACGTAGCAATTTGAATCACCCAAAACGAGTACACGAGTCAAAAGTTATGATCAAAAGAAGTTAACGAAACCGAAAGACTGAAAACTGTTAAACTTTGCTTACTGCATGAAATCCGAATTTTTTTTAGGCACTTCGGGTCCGATTCATCAAAAAGTTAAAACACGAAAGTTGTCCGGAATGATGTTTTACGTCCAACAGAAGGAAACTCGGCCTGAAAACGCCAAACAAATGCATTTTTCGGCCATAAATTATAAAACAGTTTTTGATATCGAAATTTGGTTTTTCACAAAGTTAAGTAATTAGAAACCATGTTATTTTCAAAACTAAATACTTACTAGACATAATAAACTTTATAAAATAACAATCTTTATTCAAAATAAACTTTCCTAAGTGTGGAAAATTAGAAGGGGGGTTGAATAGTTTTACCGTTTTAAAATTTGATTCGCTTTGTTACTTAATGTGATTTCAAGGAAATTATACACAAACAAATAATCACACAATATATATGAAAAGTAAAGAGAAGAAAGATCAAACCACACAACACTGATGTTTATAGTGGTTCGGCTACAAGGACTCTCTTCATTGCCCTAAGCCACTCCTCGAGCCTCTAACTCGAGAGTTATCTTTCACTAAGAAACAAACTCCCTTCTAGGTAGAGAAAACCTTTACACGTCGCTTACTTCTTTTTCTGGTACTAAGCTAAACACCGAGTTCTTTACAAGGGTAAAACCACTCCCGTTTGGTTCTTTCACAAGGGTACAACCACTCCCTTTTGGTTCTTTACAAGGGTACAACCACTCTCAACACTCTTTGTGTTTTAAGGACTAAAACACTAACCTCACTCCACTGATGTAAATGATACAAACAATGATATGCAAACTAGTACAAGATCACACAGTTACTAAACTAGACGGATAACGACAGAACGTTGATCCTTGTATGTTTGATCCCTTTGCTACAAAAGGAAAGATCAAATGAATGAATGATATGGGTTAGTAAATGAATGTGTATGTATTTAAGCTATATGAGTGATGAAATGTCTAAATGATCAGCTTGCTATTTATAGGCAAACTGAGTGAACAGCTGGCGGATCCGACGGATCCCAAACTTTGGATCCGTCCTTGTATGCACTTGGATCCGCCAGTGCAGGAAAACTAATAGATTTCCAAATCTTTCCAAATCTTGTCATATCTTTCCATATCTTCAAATATCAACTCTTTGGCTTGAAGATCTAAAAAAAAATATCACAAAATCTTACCAAGATTGTGTACATGATGCATGCCATGATGTCATCCTATCTTTTGAAAAATAAAGTTTCCATTATAGGAAATAAACATGTAAATGTATAAAATGTAAATTCTAGTGATCTTGTGAAATGTAAATGTGTTCTAAAAAGACTTTAGCTTGTATTTATGATTTGCTAAAAGATATACCTTGTATTTGTCATTAACAAAACTAAGTAAAGATCATAAAATATAAATAACGTTTTTGGGACGATATTTGTATTAACAATCTCCCCCTTTTTGTTGATGACAAAACATAAGGTGTATTTTTAAGCAAATGAATAAATGAAGTATGAGTCTTTGTAAAAATTTAGATTAAGTTTGTTTTATGCAAGTTTTGAAAATAATTTCAAGTATAAATGTATGTACTGTGATGTTTCACAGTAATGGAAACTTAATCCTTTCTCCCCCTTTTTGTCGAAACAAAAAGAAGATATGCGTAGCGGAATGTGATTTTGAGAACTTTAAAGCTCCCCCTTGATTTATACTCCCCCTAAATGGAGTAACAAGGATATGATGTGTGATGATGTATGTTCCTACAAAACAAATGGTTAGACTATGATATGCTCCCCCTCGATGTATACTCCCCATTGCTAGAGTACCAACGTATACATTTCAAGGATAGGAGATGCTACAAAAGAAAAGTTAGTTACTTGATGTCTTTTTTTTATTTAGTTTTTTTTTTTCAAAGAAATATTCGTGAGAATATTCCCCCGGGTCGTTCTCCCAACGAAGGTTTGACGGCGAATTTGTCGAATCGGTGTCGTGAAAATGTGAAGTGATTAAGTGACGTGAAAGATATTATTTTTTTTTGAATTGATTACACTATAATAAGAAATATTAAAAACAATCTATGCTATTAAAATAAATGCATACAAAGAAAATTCAAATAAATGCAAACCCCGGGCTAATCCCGAGATTTAAAAATCTATTAGTGAGATTAAACTTAAAATAGAAATAAAAATAAAATAAAATCTAAAAGACGAAGATGAATTTTATTTAAAAACTGATTTTATAAAAAGAGATTTAAGAAAATAAAGTTTTGTAAAAATCTTGGGACTAAAAATGCAATTTAGGAAACTTTATTTAAACTAAAACTATTTAAAGCAAAAGACAAGGACCAAATTGTATTTTACTGAAACTTGTTTAATACACTAATACTTTTAAGCAAAAGACAAGGACCAAATTGTAATTTTTGAAATTCTAATAAAACTAAAGGAGATTTGAAACAAAAACAAGGACCAAACTCGCAACACCTGAAACTAAAGGACTGATTTGAAAATTTTTTTAATAACTAAAAATGATTTACACAATCAAACCCAGGTTCGATTCCTGGTAATGACAAAATTCAAAACAAATACACAAAAAACAAATACACAATATCACTACTCAGACAGCAATATCAAATATAGCAAATTCAAACAAGCTAACACCTTATCTAAACTATGAGAAAACAAATATAGCAAATATAGAAATATAGCAAGACAGTTTTAAAGGAAATATGAGAAAACAAATTCAAATAAGCTAACACCTTATCTAAACTACTTCAAACAGCAATATCAAGACAGATTAAGATCAAATATAGCAACTAGCAAGCAAGTATCAAAGATCTAAACTATTCTATACTAGAAATATTAAAATGGAGTAAAAATAAAAAGAGAAGCTCACAAATCAATTCCCCTCAGCAAGAACAGAGGAGATTTCCCAGAAGCCTATCTTTAAGATAGGCTAAGCTCTTCCCGGATTAGCTCAACTTATCAGAATTTCCACAGATCAATGATTCACAAACACATTTGACTTTTGTTGACCGAAGGATGTTTTGGATGTTACAATAGAACCGACACTACTACTAACTTACAATAAGCTATAGAGCTTTCATAAGCTGAATTGAACTCTATTTTTTTTTCTTTTTTTTTCTTTTTTTTTTTTTTTTTTGTGATGAACTGATATTTAAAACACAGTTAACAATCTAAATACTGAAATCAACATTTAACTAAAAGAGAATTCGAACTAAAAGTTACTTCAAAATTAAACTTGTATTAAAACTTTAATTATTACAATACTCAAATCGGAATAAACAAAAACAGAAAAAATCCAACTCGAACTCAATATTAATCGACTTGAAATCAAACTTCAAAATCAAACTTTCATTACAACTTTTAAAAATTACAATAATCGAAGAACCGAATGAACAATAACAGAAAATTACAATCGAAATTATAACACTAAACTTCTAAAACTATTTCGACAGCATAACTTTGCTAAAAAGAAATTACATACGAAAATGGGGTAACCTCTCCTCTATTTATAAGCTCGATCCGAACCTTCTGGTCTTTGCCACGCTGGCGATCCGCGTCCCTCTTAGCTTCAAATCCACCCTTAGATCATCTTTCTCTTCTTTCTTCCTTTGCTAACCGTACGATCACAAAATAATACGTGTTCGATCCAATAATTTGCTCCCACGTGTCCCCGTGTGTGCTAGTTTGCTCTGACAAGGTCTGACAAGGGTACGAAAGGACCTAATTACCCTTAATTGCGGTAATTTTTGGGTTTGGTAATTAGGGTTCATAGGAAGAAATTGGGGATCGGTTATTTCTTTGTTTTTCGGGAGAGAGATAAGGTCAGTGAATGGGTGAGTGAGGTGTGAATTGTGTTTGTTTTATTTTAACTTTCTTTGGGTTAAATAATTGACCGGGTAGATTTTTAGCAAAAACTTTGACCGGGTTTGAGATTATTCTTCTTTGGGCCCGGATTGGATTGGGGTTTTTGTGGGCCGAGAGGATTAGGTGGAATGGGTTAGAGTATTTGGGTTGGGTTTGTAGGAAAAGGGTGAATGTGGGTTAGTGAAATGTATAGATCCGGTTTGGTAGTTTTTTAAAGGATTTAGAGTATTAAAAATACTAGGGACCTTTTGTGTAATTTTGGAATTCTTCAAGGACTGATCTTGCATTTTTTTTTTCAAAGTAGAATCCAAGGGCTAATGATGACGACTTCAGATAGATAGAGGACCTCGGACGCCTTTTTGATCATTTTCTTTGTTTTCGGTTCCGGTTCTGAGCCTTTTCGCATCTCGTGCTCGTTTTCTTGATTTACTAGTGTCTTTTGTCGATTTTCACGATATCCATCCCTGCACATGCAAAAACACAAAAACACAATATCTTTTGGCATTTTGGTCGGGTTTTTGGTTATTTTGGTCCGGTTTTGGTCTAGAAATGGTATGTGTTTAAGCACATACCAAAAATCCCCCAGACTAAGTATTGCAATGTCCTCATGCAATGTTATGAAAACTCCCCGATTTTCCTTTTATTGTATTTTTGTATTTTTCTTATTATTCAAGTGACGGCTTTTGATGACAATCATTATCTATCGATAATTTTTAGGGTCATAGAGTAGAAACACAACTCATAGAGGAGTGACCATAAGGATAAAATTCTTCGTCCTTGATTTTTCACATGCTCCCAAACTAAGCTTATAAACGAGATCACAACCTACTTAGAAATTAGATGCCAACACTACTCATGGAAGTTACTTGTGTAAGAACCTCTCGCTCCCATTTCCTTATTTTTGTTTCTACTTATTTTATTTTTGTGAGAGAAATGAATTTCTTCATAATCTTCTCGATTTTATAATTATTAGTCCGATAAAGATACCAAGTTTAAAACGCTAAGTAGTTTTCCATCTTCTTCAAGAAATTTGCCTTAAAAATGAGGTCCACATCAAGGTTATTACATACGTCCAAGACTGAAGAACTCATACAAACATGTAGACATAAGTTGTGGAGAAACATCACGTGCACCTCATGTGCCCGATCTAGGGTCATTCACATGCACCTCACGTGCCATCAACTTGTCTAACACAATAAGCACAAAATCCATACATCTCAACATACTTTTTTTTTTTTTTTTTTTTTTTTTTTTTTTTTTTTTTTTTAACTTCAAACTTTTCTTCACTCAATAACTTAATACCACGGGATTACCGGGTGTTTCCAAATCATCAAACAATCAATAGTAACCCTTAGAAACGAACCTTCACGGTTTAAATCCAAGACCTTACCGCCTTTAGAAGTAAGGATCCAAGGTCCGATCTCAATCCGAAATCTAAGAGCACTTTACAACTTATTCACTTGATACGGGACTTTGATGTGTACCCAATCTTTAGAGCAAAAATTCTTTTAAGAAGATGGAGAACTAAATTTCGTTCTAAACCTAAATATCTTTAATTATTTATACAATATATGGGGTGAAACAATTTTACGGGAGCAAAAGGCCACAAGTACCTACGACGAGCTCTAAAGAGAACCAACTACTCCACGTTTGGCATCTAACTTCTAAATAAATTCTATCATTTCTCGCTCTTCGCACATTTAAAAATCTCAAATAATGAAATTCGCGAATACTTAGCCGATAATCAGCCACGCATATATAAAGTCAGTTACAGAAACTTGCAAATTCTTGAAAAGAATTCGCGTTTTCTAGCTCCTTATGTAAAAGACTAGCGAAAGCTTTAAAGCCATGCATGTATAAAGTCAATGTACGGGAACACGCAAAAGAGCAGCTCCTTGTGTACAAGACTAGCACAAGCTTATATGATTATCATTGGTTAAGGGAACAAGCTAGGGCTCAACACGCCCGGTCAAGTCAAAATTTTATTCCTACTCTACCCAGCGGAAAATCAACAAAAATGTCAAAACTTATTATATTTTTGCACAAAATTTTTAAAAATTTTCTCAATTTTTTTTTTTTTTTTTTTTTTTTTTTTTTTTTTTTTTTTTTCAATTTTTGAGGAAAAACGGGATTGCACGAGACAATAGCAAAAATGCAAGGCAAAAATCAAATCGCAAGATTACCCCCCCCAGACTAGAACGAGACATTGTCCTCAATGTCTTAAAGGTACGGGCATCCCTACAAAAATCTAAGGCCGTTTATTAATTATGCCAAAAGATAAATGTAAAACGATAAGATTTTGGATATTGGATAAGCAGCGGATGATGAAACTCGAGTAGCGTGAAGGAAACTACGAGCACGAGAGTCTTCATCATCGGCATTCCTGGACACATCACAGAAAAACAACGAGGCACAAGATAGGAGGAGGATGCCCTCCTTTTTATTAAGAAAATAGAAAGAAGATAGATGGATAAGCATGGGGTGCCTCCCACGAAGCGCTTTTTTTTGTTAACCGAGTCACATGAGCTTGACTCGACCCCGAATTTAGTTGTCCATGGGGAAAGTTTGGAGATCCGGGACAACCATGGATGGTACGTCCCCTCCAAAATAGTGTTTCAACCTATGACCATTCACCTTAAAGTTTGGACCGTCATTTTGAGCTAACTCGACGGTTCCATATGGAAAAACTTGAGTGATGGTAAATGGCCCAGACCAGCGGGTTTTGAGTTTGCCCGAGAAAATCTTTAGCCGAGAATTAAAGAGGAGGACTCGATCACCAACATTGAAAATGCGGTTTTTAATCTTTGAGTCATGAATCCTTTTTGTTTTCTCTTTGTAAATCAAAGAATTCTCGTAGGCTTGATCCCGGAGCTCATTTAATTCATTAATTTGGAGCTTACGGTGATCACCCGCGGTCTTAAGGTCAAAATTGGCATGTTTTAAGGCCCAGTATGCCTTATGCTCGAGCTCGATGGGCAGATGGCAGGCTTTTCCATAAACCAGCTTGTAAGGAGTACACCCGATTGGTGTCTTGAAAGCGGTTCGGAAAGCCCATAATGCATCATCCAATTTGTCGGCCCACGAGGCTCGATTTTCACCAACGGTTCTTTCAAGGATACGTTTCAATCCACGATTCGAAACCTCAACTTGTCCGCTTGTTTGCGGGTGATACGCGGTAGAAAGTCGGTGAGTGACACCATACTTGAGCATAACTTTTGAAAATTGATCATTGCAAAAGTGAGTACCGCGATCACTGATTATAGCACGAGGAGTTCCGAATCGGGAGAAGAGATTTTTTAAGAACTTAACAACCACTCGGGCGTCATTAGTGGGGAGCGCTTTAGCTTCGACCCATTTTGACAAGTAGTCGACGGCCACGAGGATATACTTATTCCCTCGTGAAGACGGGAATGGCCCCATGAAATCGATGCCCCACACGTCAAAAATCTCACAGACTTGAATTGCATTTTGAGGCATTTCGTCTTTTTGCGAGATTTTTCCTTGACGTTGGCAAGAGTCACAAGACTTCACCAAGTCGTGGGCATCGCGGTAGATTGTCGGCCAATAGAATCCAGAATCAAAGATTTTTTTAGCGGTGTAGCTGGCACCATGATGTCCCCCTGTGGGTCCATTATGACAAGCGTTGAGGATATCAACGGCTTCTTGGCCATGCACACACCGTCTTATCACTTGATCGGCACATATCCGGAATACGTAGGGATCGTCCCAGAAATAATGTTTAACATCTTTGAAAAACTTCTTTTTCTGCTGGGACGACATCCCTTTCACCACAAAATTCCCCGCATGGTAATTTGCGTAATCAGCAAACCATGGGGTACTCGGATCATTTTTTGAAGATATTTTCCCAAGTGTCTCGAGAGGAAATGTCTCGGTGATTTCCTTATTCTCGAGAACACTTTGATGAGGATTTTCTAGTCTGGACAAATGATCAGCGGCTAGATTCTCTGCTCCTTTTTTATCACGAATGATAATGTCAAATTCCTGGAGCAGAAGAATCCACCGAAGTAATCTCGGTTTAGCATCTTGTTTTGCTAAGAGATACTTTAGAGCAGAATGGTCCGTATACACTATGCTTTTTGATAAGACAAGATACGGTCTAAATTTCTCAAAAGCGTAGACAACGGCCAACAACTCTTTCTCAGTAGTAGTGTAATGAGATTGAGCATTGGTCATTGTTTTGCTAGCATAGTGTATCGGTTGGAAGTATTTGGACTTGCGTTGCCCCAGGACTGCACCGATAGCATAATCGCTTGCATCACACATTAGCTCAAAGGGCAAGTCCCAGTCGGGGGCAACCAAGATCGGAGCTTCAGTCAGCTTTTGTTTGAGAACCTCGAATGCTTCGATGCATTCGGGAGAGAAGATGAACGGAGCATCTTTTTCAAGAAGATGGGTCAGAGGCCGGGCGATTTTTGAGAAGTCTTGAATAAATCGTCTGTAGAAACCGGCATGACCAAGGAAACTACGGATTCCTTTGACGGTCGTGGGATGAGGTAGCTTAGCGATAACATCGACTTTAGCTCGATCGACCTCAATCCCAGATTTGGAAATCTTATGGCCGAGGACTATGCCCTCTTTAACCATGAAATGACACTTCTCCCAATTTAGAACGAGATTGGTGCTTTCACACCGTTCAAGCATTTTCTCTAAATGGGAGAGGCACGAGGAGAAAGAATTTCCATAAACCGAGAAGTCATCCATAAAGACCTCCATCGTCGTCTCGATCATATCATGGAATATGGCCATCATGCACCTTTGAAACGTGCCCGGAGCATTGCACAAGCCGAAAGGCATGCGTCGGTAGGCAAATGTTCCATAAGGACACGTGAAGGTGGTCTTTTCCTGATCTTGGGGATCAATTGGTATTTGAAAATACCCGGAAAAGCCATCGAGAAAACAATAGAACTCATTTCCCGCCAAACGCTCAAGCATTTGGTCCATAAATGGTAATGGGAAATGGTCTTTACGGGTAGCCTCGTTGAGTTTGCGGTAATCAATACACACTCTCCATCCGGTGACGAGACGTGTGGGAATTAACTCATTTTCTTCGTTTGTAATGACGGTCATTCCACCCTTTTTAGGCACACAGTGGACCGGACTAACCCATGAGCTATCCGAGATCGGATAAATCATCCCTGCGTCGAGGAGTTTAATAACTTCCTTTTTGATGACATCATGGATTTTTGGGTTAACCCGTCTCTGTTGCTGAACAGCGGGTTTGAAATTATCTTCCAATAAGATCTTATGGGTGCAGAATTTAGGGTCAATACCCTTTATATCAGAGATCTGCCAAGCAATGGCACTTTTATGCTTTTTAAGCACGTCTAAGAGTTTTGTCTTCTCCTCATCTTTGAGAGCTTTTGAAATGATGACGGGAAATGTATCGGAATCTCCCAAGAAAGCATATTCAAGATGAGGAGGTAAATCCTTGAGCTCAAGCTCCGGAGGATTTTCAATAGACGGCTTAATTTCCTTAACGTCGGCCATTTTAAGGTCCATCGGAGGGGAGAAAGGGGTAGGGTCTTCATTCAAAAGTTGTTCAAGCATGAGAATATCCCCCTCCGGATCATAATAAGAATCATCATCTTCCGGTGAAGAAGATGTGTCGGTAGCAAGAAACTCATTGACCTCTTCCAAAAAGAAATCACCTCCCTCAAACGGAGTGAGGGACGGGGAAGAGTCGGAGATGATCGGTGAAGAAATAGTAGACGGAGAAGAATCATCAATAGAGGTAGAAGAAGAATCCAAAGTGGGATTGCCACTAGAAAAACCAAGAATCTCTTGAGCATACTCCTCCGTAGTGACGTCAATAATATCAATACGGTTCACGGACATGCAATTCACGTTGGAGGAGTATCTCGCGTTTTGATCCAAATCGAAAGTCACGGCTTCATTACCAACTCGCAAGGTAATCTCTTCATCATAAACATCAATCAACGCTCGCCCGGTTCTTAAGAATCCTCTCCCGAGAATGAGAGGAACTCGAGGATCGGCATCAAATTCGACAATCACAAAGTCTGCCGGAAAATGGAACTTTCCCACATTAACGTAGACATCTTCGGCTATGCCAATTGGACGAGTGATTGATCGATCTGCGAGCTCGAGAGTCATTCGGGTCGGAGTGAGAGCGGGGAGAGATAATTTTTCCCAGACGGACTTAGGCATTAGGTTAATGCTAGCGCCAAGATCGGCCAAGGCGAAACATTGAACCATCCCCGGAAAATTGCACGGAATAAGGAACTTTCCGGGATCTCCTAGCTTTTCTGGAAGCTTTTTAAGGAGAACCGCGGAACATTGTTCATTCAACGGGGTTGCTTTTGCCATCTCAAACAATTTATCTTTGTTACTCAGCAAATTTTTCACCATCGATGCAAACTTCGGCATTAAGAGAGCAGCATCCGCAAAGCTAATTTCGAAACTCATATCTTGAAAGATTTGATAGAATCTCTCCATCTGATGCGTATTCTTATCATGGTGCTTTTGTTCATCAAGTCGTGACGGATACGGAAGTTTTATCTTAACGGGAACCTCTTGTTCAAAATCAACTTTCCCTTTTCCTTTTGACGATTGGACAACCGGAGGTTGGATGTCTTCGGTCCTTCCGTTATTAGTAGGAAGTGCCGTATCCGTTGTCCCCTCGGTTTCACGGGCGACTACCTTGGGAGGAAGAGAAGAAGAGGTAGTCGGAGCCGTAGGTCCATCATAACAAACACCACTACGTGTTGTGATCGCTTTAACGTCTCCCCTCGGGTTTGCGATCGTGTTGCTGGGAAGAGAAGTAGTTCCCGAACCCGAGGGTTGATCATTTAAACGTTTCTTAATTTCACTCATTTCCTTAGTTAACAACTCTTGAGTTCTCATCAAATTTTGATTTTGAAGCATTAATTGTCGAAGAATCTCATCCGAGGGTGGCGGATTTGGAACAACATTTTGATTTTGATTAAAATTTTGCCCTCGGTTGTTGTTATTGAAACCTTGATTATGAAAATTTCCTTGATTTTGATTCATATTTCCTTGATTAGCATTGAAATTTCCATAAAAATTCCCTTGATTTTGATTTCCTTGAAAACCCCGGTTTTGATTTTGATTAAAACCATTGTTTTGAAAACCATTATTTGCACGATTTTGGTTATTGTTCACTTGATTGCGGTTTTGACCTTGATTTTGATTTTGATTGTTGAATCCCGGTGGTGGTCCAAGTGAATTGTTTGAACGGTAGCTAAGGAGATTTCGATCTCCTTGGGGCTGGTAACCATTACCACCCGCATTAGTAGCATACACATTCTCGTGTCCATAAGCCCCGGTGGCCGGACACTCGAAATAAGAATGAGGACCACCACACAATTCACAACCATGATTAATAACGTTGACTTGGTTGGGTGCTTTCTCAATAACAAATGAATCGAATCTCTTATTAAGTGCGGCGAGAGCATTCATAACTTCTTCATTGATCTTACTATTAGCACTAGACGTTTGAAGCTTGCTCCTTGAATTTCTCACACGGGCTTTGTTTTCAATTATACCGAATGCCTCTCGAATATTACGAGCCAATAAATTTCCACCGGCCGCCGAATTGAGTGAATCTTGATCGGCAAGACTCAAACCATTATAAAAGGTATCGATTTGATGAAGCTCCGAAAAACCGTGGTTCGGACATTTCTCAATCAACTCCTTAAACCGATCCCAAGCCTCGCTGAACGATTCATCAAAGGCTTGTTGGAAACGTAAGATTTGAGCGCGGAGATTAGAAATCTTAGAAGGAGGATAGAAATGGTTCACGAACTTTGAAGCTAGGTCACCCCAAGTATAGATCGAGTTCGGGGGTTCCTTCTCAAGCCAAGTTCGAGCCGCTCCCTTAAGGGAGAAAGGAAATAACTTCATCTTGATCGCATCATATGATACTTGGTTAAGCTTAATAGTCTCAACTATATCCGTGAAGTTCCTTATGTGAATGTGAGGATCTTCACTCTCGAACCCATGGTAAGAGATATTAGTGATGAGGTTCAATAACCCGTGATTGATTTCAAATTGATTAGCAAGTATGTCGGGAATCACAATGGCCCTTCGCACACCATTAAATGGTGTTTGAAGTTGTTCCTCCATCGGACGGAGGTCGGGGCCCGGTTGTGCTCCTTGATTAGGCTCCACCGGAGGAGCTTGATTGTGTTGGTTGTTGGCCATTTCCTCAACGTTTGGGAAATGAGCACGGTGTGTGTGTCGAATTACCCTTTCGGGATTTGATAATGGAGAAATAAGATTTTGAGAAGATGAGCGGGTGTTCATACACCAAAAAGAAAACAAAAATGAAAATCAAAAATCTTTTTGTATTTTTGGTTGGGAATTATTTTTGGCTTTTTTAATATATTGAAAAACAAAATATTTTATTTTCTTTTTGGTAACCGTTACGTTAACCGTAACCGTTTCCTTTAAAACTACGCGCAGCGTGGCGGGAAGGCAAAGGTAGCTCCGAAGATGCTTAAAAACCCGCCTTCTTCAGCTCGACAATTTAATGTCAAGCTTCCTTAAACCCCGTAATTAGGTTGTAGTAATAAAGTAATCCGATAACGATTAATTACACGATTTGTTTTGTTGTTATTTGGAATGGTTTACAACCGCCCTCCTTCAACGGAAGACGGAGGATTTATTATTAATGGTGAAAACACTTTAGGAAAAGTGTTTTTTAATTATTATATTTTTGTATTTTTATTTTTTATAAAAAACAATAACTTCCAAGGAAGGATCTTCAAATCACAAAAACAACGGACGAAATCGACGCACTCGTTTCAAGCCTTCCCCGGCAGCGGCGCCATTTTATTGATGTCTTTTTTTTTATTTAGTTTTTTTTTTTCAAAGAAATATTCGTGAGAATATTCCCCCGGGTCGTTCTCCCAACGAAGGTTTGACGGCGAATTTGTCGAATCGGTGTCGTGAAAATGTGAAGTGATTAAGTGACGTGAAAGATATTATTTTTTTTTGAATTGATTACACTATAATAAGAAATATTAAAAACAATCTATGCTATTAAAATAAATGCATACAAAGAAAATTCAAATAAATGCAAACCCCGGGCTAATCCCGAGATTTAAAAATCTATTAGTGAGATTAAACTTAAAATAGAAATAAAAATAAAATAAAATCTAAAAGACGAAGATGAATTTTATTTAAAAACTGATTTTATAAAAAGAGATTTAAGAAAATAAAGTTTTGTAAAAATCTTGGGACTAAAAATGCAATTTAGGAAACTTTATTTAAACTAAAACTATTTAAAGCAAAAGACAAGGACCAAATTGTATTTTACTGAAACTTGTTTAATACACTAATACTTTTAAGCAAAAGACAAGGACCAAATTGTAATTTTTGAAATTCTAATAAAACTAAAGGAGATTTGAAACAAAAACAAGGACCAAACTCGCAACACCTGAAACTAAAGGACTGATTTGAAAATTTTTTTAATAACTAAAAATGATTTACACAATCAAACCCAGGTTCGATTCCTGGTAATGACAAAATTCAAAACAAATACACAAAAACAAATACACAATATCACTACTCAGACAGCAATATCAAATATAGCAAATTCAAACAAGCTAACACCTTATCTAAACTATGAGAAAACAAATATAGCAAATATAGAAATATAGCAAGACAGTTTTAAAGGAAATATGAGAAAACAAATTCAAATAAGCTAACACCTTATCTAAACTACTTCAAACAGCAATATCAAGACAGATTAAGATCAAATATAGCAACTAGCAAGCAAGTATCAAAGATCTAAACTATTCTATACTAGAAATATTAAAATGGAGTAAAAATAAAAAGAGAAGCTCACAAATCAATTCCCCTCAGCAAGAACAGAGGAGATTTCCCAGAAGCCTATCTTTAAGATAGGCTAAGCTCTTCCCGGATTAGCTCAACTTATCAGAATTTCCACAGATCAATGATTCACAAACACATTTGACTTTTGTTGACCGAAGGATGTTTTGGATGTTACAATAGAACCGACACTACTACTAACTTACAATAAGCTATAGAGCTTTCATAAGCTGAATTGAACTCTATTTTTTTTTCTTTTTTTTTTTTTTTTTTTTTTTGTTGTGATGAACTGATATTTAAAACACAGTTAACAATCTAAATACTGAAATCAACATTTAACTAAAAGAGAATTCGAACTAAAAGTTACTTCAAAATTAAACTTGTATTAAAACTTTAATTATTACAATACTCAAATCGGAATAAACAAAAACAGAAAAATCCAACTCGAACTCAATATTAATCGACTTGAAATCAAACTTCAAAATCAAACTTTCATTACAACTTTTAAAAATTACAATAATCGAAGAACCGAATGAACAATAACAGAAAATTACAATCGAAATTATAACACTAAACTTCTAAAACTATTTCGACAGCATAACTTTGCTAAAAAGAAATTACATACGAAAATGGGGTAACCTCTCCTCTATTTATAAGCTCGATCCGAACCTTCTGGTCTTTGCCACGCTGGCGATCCGCGTCCCTCTTAGCTTCAAATCCACCCTTAGATCATCTTTCTCTTCTTTCTTCCTTTGCTAACCGTACGATCACAAAATAATACGTGTTCGATCCAATAATTTGCTCCCACGTGTCCCCGTGTGTGCTAGTTTGCTCTGACAAGGTCTGACAAGGGTACGAAAGGACCTAATTACCCTTAATTGCGGTAATTTTTGGGTTTGGTAATTAGGGTTCATAGGAAGAAATTGGGGATCGGTTATTTCTTTGTTTTTCGGGAGAGAGATAAGGTCAGTGAATGGGTGAGTGAGGTGTGAATTGTGTTTGTTTTATTTTAACTTTCTTTGGGTTAAATAATTGACCGGGTAGATTTTTAGCAAAAACTTTGACCGGGTTTGAGATTATTCTTCTTTGGGCCCGGATTGGATTGGGGTTTTGTGGGCCGAGAGGATTAGGTGGAATGGGTTAGAGTATTTGGGTTGGGTTTGTAGGAAAAGGGTGAATGTGGGTTAGTGAAATGTATAGATCCGGTTTGGTAGTTTTTTAAAGGATTTAGAGTATTAAAAATACTAGGGACCTTTTGTGTAATTTTGGAATTCTTCAAGGACTGATCTTGCATTTTTTTTTTTTTCAAAGTAGAATCCAAGGGCTAATGATGACGACTTCAGATAGATAGAGGACCTCGGACGCCTTTTTGATCATTTTCTTTGTTTTCGGTTCCGGTTCTGAGCCTTTTCGCATCTCGTGCTCGTTTTCTTGATTTACTAGTGTCTTTTGTCGATTTTCACGATATCCATCCCTGCACATGCAAAAACACAAAAACACAATATCTTTTGGCATTTTGGTCGGGTTTTTGGTTATTTTGGTCCGGTTTTGGTCTAGAAATGGTATGTGTTTAAGCACATACCATTACTTCATGGAAGTAAAATGCATATGTAATAATCAACCAAACAATAAGTTTCAGCCCATTTGACTTTTTTTTTAAAAGTCAAAATGAAGTGTCTGATCAAAATTTTGTACCTAATGTACATTTGATCAAGGCAATATGTTAAGTTAAAACAGCCATACTATGATGTTAGTATTCTAAAATGAGATAATATGCTTAATGTTGATCACCCACAAGCATAAAAACATAACATTCATTACTTGGAAAAAATGATGTTACATTTAAATAAGAAAAATAAATCCTAAAAAGAGAAATTCTAAAACAACATCCTAAAAGTTCCTATAAGAGGAAACGAACAAAGCTCCTATTAAGGAGGATGAGAGATTGCATTGAGACGCTCGAGAACATGGTTCAAGATGAACCTCATCTCATTTTGGAGCTCATGGACCAAAATGTTTGTCCTTTGGGCCAAGTGAGTCATTCTCTCGCAATGCGAGCAATCATGGCTTGAGAAACCGGGAGGAAGAGTGGTCTCAAGGTTTTGTGGTGGTGGTGGTGGTTGGTTGTTGTTTTTGGATGGTTGTTGTTGTTGTTGGTTGGATGATGGTGGAGTGGGGATGGAGTTCATCAAGATGGTTTGGAGATCCATTGCTTCATCAAGGCAAGATCCAACCATATTAGAAAGAGAATAGAGGCGGGTGAGTTCCTCACTAATCTCTTCTTGGGTTTGTGGTAGATTAATCCACATTGCCTCATCAATGGCAACTAGTGTGGATGTGAGTGATAAAGGTTGTGTTTGAGGTTGAGGTGGTGGTACATCATGGTATAAAGGACCATGGATATCCGGATAAACCGGATGAAAAAGCATGGGTTGTTGACCTTCAAAGGTCATGGGTGGAGGATTGGTTGACCTTGGTGGAAGGTCTTCCAAGTCATCAAGGTATGGGTGTGGTGATGAAGGTGGAGTCCTAAATAGCTCCATTGGTTGTAGTTTGGGTGATTTTGGGGGTGATGGTGATTTAACAGGTTGTGATGGAGCGGGTGGTGGAGTGGTAGCTATTGGAGTAATTGTTGGTGGTGGAGTATGAATGACTACATTTGGTGGTGTTGGAGTGGATAGTGTGAGAAAATTCTCACTTGCAATAGGTGATGAGATATTTAGAGGAGATGATTCCTCTGATGATGAGTTTGCTAAGTTTATGAAGCAACATGGTTTAACACTAATGCGGGCAGTTCGTTTTGGAGGTCTAGAGGTGGAAGAGTTGTTTGATTTAGTCATGGTGAAGTAATGTAGCTAAGATGTACAGTAGAGAAAGTAGAAGAAATGGTGAGTGAGTGAGTTTAGTGATGATCCTAAGGTACTAATTTATAGGCAGAAGGTTTGTTGGTCTGTGTGTTTGGATTGGATGTAAATCCAATGGAGAATGTTGGTTCCTAATGATTTGGAACAAAAATGTAAGCTTGTCACATCCTAAGGTCAATCCATTGAAATGGAGTTGAGTGATATGAGGGGGATTTGTAGTAAATGCAAGGAGATAGTGGAAAATCTGTTGATTTGATATTCCCACGGATTTGACGGATCCCTCAAAAGGGTTCCTTACTTGTATTAGAAAGGTAACTCACATGAAAATTTTGAAAATTCAAATTTTGGTGGGAAATTGAGTTCTTAGGGTTCTAAGGGTTCCTAAATCATTCTAGAGAGTTTAATGATCAGTGAGTATAATCTAAAGAAGCTACAAACCAAAATCTAAGTGTCGGGATGAGTCGGGAATTTTTTGAAAAAGTTACTGTTGGTACCCACGGATCCAATCGACAACAAAGGCGGAGCCAAAGTTTGGGAGCCGTCGGATCCGTGGGTTCTGGACTGGCGGATCCAAATTCTGGGATCCGCCAGATCCGTCGTCCGAAACTTCTAAAACAAACAGAGAGCATTGCAAATTTCGCGTTTTTCGACCAAAACCCGAAATTTCTCCTATAACGTATGTAATAGCTAATATGTACTACAAATATGCTAAATACATATATTCTAACACACGTTTTCACATAAATAAATCCGATCATAATATTCTACCATATAGGGAGTTAAGCCAAACGGGGGCTTATTCTCGGAAAATTGATAACACTAAGTGTTATCGACCTGCAAATCTGAGTTAGTTCACATACACATCAAGTACTAACATAATAAGTTAAGAAGCATACATGTTTAACACATCATTGTCTAATAACATCTAGACCCAAACACTCCTCTCACTTGAACATCTTGCTTAATTTCTTCATACCCTTGTGAAGTTTCATGATCCAACGCCCTAGATTCTTCACCATTCCCTTTGTTGGACGATGCTCCTCGGATTCATTCGCAATCGGTGGAAGTTGACGCAAGTATTCTGGTGGAGGTATCCTAGAATTTGGTAAGCCGTCATCGTCACTCATTGATGATGATGATGATGATGATGATGATGATGTTTGAGGACGAGGACGTTTGCCTTTGTCAACCGCTACCCTAAAATCGCTTAAGGGAGCAAAGGTGTGTGGAATCTCATCATAATCAGGAACAAATCCTAAGGCATTTCTAGGAATGGGTGCAAAAGCTCTATAGAGACAAGTCAAAAGCATCCCGTAGGGCATTGTCTTGGTACCTTGTATCGGAAAATCGGCCATTCGCTTGGCGATATAGTATGCAAGGTTGAAAGGTTGACGGGTAGACACACAATACATCAAGTAACAAAGACATGCATTGATATGATCACGATTCCCTACCGTGCTAATGACATTAGCTCTCAAAATATCTTCTAAATTCCTAAACTCGGGCCTAAGTTCGTTTAGCTCCATAGCAAATGGATCTCTAGCTACTTGTTTACCTCGGTGTGTCCTAGTTGGATTGTTTCTAGGATTAAAGAGATGTTCCCTAATGGTTTCTTTGGTGGTCAAAGGTGTGGCATATGGTGCCGTTCTCTCAAAGTTAGACTCTAAGATTGTTAATGACCACTTATCGGAATAGACACATGTTCCATAATTTGGAACTCCTAAGACATCTCCAAATTGATCTAAGGGAATGTTGAATTGGGTTCCATTGATTCTAAAGTGAATGTTCATGAGACCATCGTCGTTGGAACTAAGACCTATGGTTGCGTAAAATTCAAGAATGAACCTAGGAATGATAGGTTCATCAATGTCTAAGAGGCCATCGAAATGAATTACAGCTAATTGCTCGCAGAGATTGGTATCTTCATAGAATCAGGGGTCTACAACCCTACCCTCATGGACATATCGGTTTTCTAAGGCTTTGAATATATTGACTTGGGCTTCGGTAAGACCCTTGGTTTTGTGGTGTTTAGGAAGTTAATGGATGGTCTTTTTGTGATCGTATTTGGTTGCGGGAGGCATAGTTATTCTAGACACGAAAAATATATATAGTTTAGTTAAAATTATCGAAGATAAGTATAAAGGTCTAGTGTGTGCCTACATGGGGACAATGTGGAGGTGCGGTTATCTCGACTCCTTTTGATGCATGAAGATTATGTTTATGCAAGTTTTATGATAAAACGAGAGATAACCCAAACGCTCCTACTTCAATGTAGCTATGATTGAATGTACCCGAAAATACATATTAATTATGTATTCCCTTTAGCATTCAAGAGACATTATGCAAGTGATGCTTAAAACATAACGTTTTTGTATTTGTATGAACAATGTTCAAAAACCGTTTTTCCTAGTCGTGAGAAGATTTTAGCAAAAATTTCTCATGGGGTTTTTGATGAATAATGACAATGTACTACAAGATGCAATTCCTAACTATGAAAAACATGATTTGTTATGCAATTTAGTAAACATGCTTCATGATTTTTCAAGAATTATGCATATCCCCAAGTTTTGGCGACAAAAAAAACCCCTACTCCCTAAATCGTTTTTTCTTAAAATCGATCCTAGATCTCTTGTTTTCTGATCCCTCTTGTTAATCTAGTGATTTACATTCGTGTTTATCATTGATTAATCCTGTTGGGTGATTTTAATCTTGAGTTCTTGGGTCGGTTTTAGGATTAAACCGATTTAGGGTTTTATTATATTACAATCGTTTTTCATCTAATCTGCCCTAATTCCTTTAATTCTTGGATCGAATTGACTCTCCTAGTGATTAAACATTACGTTTATCATTGGTTTATGTCAAATCGTTGCTTGGATCTTAGGTTTTGGTTCAGATCTGTTGAAATCGTGTTTTTAGGGTTAAACCGCCATTGGGTATTATTTAATCGATCCTTATTCTCCTTCACTCTTAAGTCGGTTTCTGGATCGATTTTACATACATAAGGTCAATTCTTCACTTTTGCTGCACATTCTTTTAATTCTATTCGATTCCCCATCTTAGGGTTTCGTTTTTCTTTTGTGCGCAACTGGTTTCTGGTGCTTAATTTTATACTAAACTCGTTTAGGGTTTAGTTATCTTGGATCGTGGTGGTGACTTTGGACTTTATTGCTTAACAAATTCCGGTTTGGGGTTTGATGCTTTCTATTTTGCAAGTAACCTGTTCTTGGGTTTTGTTATCATACAAGTGCGCTTGTTTGCTGCTGAAAGTTGATTGTACGTATGATATAAGTGGGTTTTTGAGAGATGGAAGTCAAGTTTGAAGGTAATCTTGTTCAAAAACCTATCATTCTTTCGCAGGCCGTTCTTTGATTCATACTTTGGTTGGCCTGGTGTTTGTTGCTATGGTATCGGTAAGTTAGGGTTTCTGTAGACCCTATTATCTGCTCGTGCATGCATTATATGGTCCTTGCTGTTCAGAACTATGGTCTTGCTGACTTGGTGGTATGTTGTTGATATGGTACGTCTGATGCTAGGTGGTAATGCGTGGGTACGAGCTTTGGTAATGGTTTGTTTGCTGTTCGTGCTTTCTAGTGGATTGATAGTTATCTAAGTTCATTGTAACTTTCTATGGAATCTGCTGCTGCTCGAATTAGTGATGTAAGTTAAGTTTAAGGGTCTTATTCAAAACCTTTTTATCATCGTTCATGGACATGGCATTGATTTATTTGATCATGTGATCGATGGTGATCTTTTTGATGTAAGTTAGGGTCGTATAGCCCTATGTTTGTCTACGACTGATCAAGATACATTGTCTTTCATTCTTAGCTTGAGTTTCCTTTATTTTTGAAACTTCTAGTAAATGAGGTATTGGATCAAGTTGTAGTGATGGTTTGGTTCAGTTTGGATCAATGAAGATCGGTGTAGTTGTTGGATCATTTGTGGATTGGCGCTGTTCTATTCTACCATGGTTTCGGCTGCATCGTTGAAGGTTATGGACTTCTATGACGACATGAGAAGATTCAAGTTTTTACTTGATGTTTTTTATTTGTAATCTAATAGTCGTTGTAGTTTTATGTTCATGTATTTGTTATAAGAGTCTTTCTCTTATAGGTGGTCTAGGTAAGTTATAAGAATGGTTTGTCATTCTTATATTTGAGTCTGTAAGTGTCCTTCGGGACTGAGATGAGGGGTGTACGCCCTCATCCTTTGTACTTCAACGCTTTTGGTGTAATGTATTTTACCAGGGTGTGTTATCCCTTTTACCCAAAAAAAAAAGAAATCCTAGACGCAGATCAGGAATGTAAACATGATAAGGATACTTACAGTGATGTTTAGAGCTCAATTTGGTTGAGAAAGATGGCCTAATTTGTGGGTTTGGTGAATTATGGGTCGTATTCCAGTGGGTGATATGTTTTGGAGAGAGTGATGAATAGTACAGGGTATTAGTTTAATATATATAAAAACTGCCTCAGCCGATGATGGATCCGGCGGATCCCAAACAACGGTTCCGCCCTTGTTGTCGTTTGGATCCGCTGGATCAGAACTTAGGTTGGGTTTTTGCCGTGTTTGGTTAATCTAAGGTTTGAGCTAACGTTTAATCTATTCACTAGGTTCCATTAATCCTAAACCAAGTCTAAGATAGTTGAAAGGTTCTCTCTTGAGAGGTTTTGTGAGGATATCAGCAATGTTGTCCTCTGAGGAAACTTTCTCAATTGAGATGTTTCCCTTCTGAACATTGTCACGGAGGAAGTGATGACGTATTTCTATGTGTTTGGTTCTAGCATGTTGGACTGGGTTTTTACTAAGATCGATAGCTCCTTTGTTGTTGTAAAGAATGGGAATGTCGTTTAGTTCAATTCCATAGTCGACGAGAGCTTGTTTCATCCACAGTGCTTGTTGGCAAGCTTTTCCTGCTGACACGTACTCGGCTTCAGTTGTTGATATGGCGAGGGCTGTTTGTTTCTTAGCAAACCATGCGGTGAGACAATGTCCTACAAAAGTACAAATACCACTAGTACTTTTCCTATCAACATAGTCACCAGCATGGTCTGAGTCGGCATACGCTATGGTTTCTAGACCCGTCCCTTTGGGATACCATAATCCAAAATGTGTAGTGCCTTTAATGTATCTAAATATCCGTTTAACGGCTTCAAGATGAGATATTTTTGGATCTTCTTGAAAATGTGCACATAGACAAACACTAAACATAATGTTCGACCTACTAGCCGTAAGATAGAGCAAACTACCAATCATTCCTCTATATTTAGTGCTATCTACGGATTCATTTTCTTCATCCTTTGTGAGTTTGGTTTCTGAGGACATGGGTGTTTTCGTAGGTTTTGAGTCTTCAAGACCAAACTTCTTAAGCATATCTTTGATATACTTTGATTGGTTGAAGAATATCTCATCTTCTAACTGTTTTATTTGGAGACCTAAGAAAAAGTTTAGTTCCCCCATCATACTCATTTCAAACTCGTCATGCATGATTTTTGAGAAATCGTCGCATAACTCTTGACAAGTTGAGCCGAATATATTGTCATCCACATATATTTGGACGATGATAATATGTGATCCCTTTTTCTTGGTGAAGAGAATATTGTTTACTAGGCCCATGGTATACTTATGGTCAACTAGGAAGGTCTTAAGTCGATCATACCAAGCTTTTGGTGCTTGCTTAAGTCCGTATAAAGCTTTCTTAAGTTTGTAAACATGATTTGGTTTTTTAAAATCGGCAAAGCCGGGAGGTTGTGCAACATATACTTCTTCATTTATAAATCCATTTAAAAATGCACTTTTAAAATCCATTTGAAATAATTTAAAATCATGTGCACATGCATATGCAAGTAGTATCCTAATAGACTCTAGTCTAGCTACGGGTGCAAATGTTTCATCGTAATCTATACCCTCTTGTTGATTGTAGCCTTGTGCTACTAGCCTAGCTTTGTTTCTAGATACTATGCCATTTTCATCCATTTTATTTCTAAACACCCATTTTGTACCGATTATGGTTTGATTTTTAGGTTGTGGAACTAGTGTCCAAACGTCATTTCTAACAAATTGATGTAATTCCTCTTGCATAGCAATAACCCATGATTCATCTTTTATAGCCCCATTTATATTTTTAGGCTCAATTGTTGAAACAAAACAAAAGAAATTACTTTCATTTTGAGCTTAGATCTCAATGTTCTTTCATTAAGTTTTCCTATGACGTTTTCTAATGGATGACTTTTTGTTTCTTTGATGTTAACTAAATCTCTTTTTACTGGTTCATCTTCTTTATCATCTTCAATATTTTCTATATTTTCAACCATTTGACTTTCAACTAAGTCATCATCTACCAAAGGTGATGTCTTAGAGGGAGGTGGACTTTCGTCGAATGTTACGTTCAACAATTCCTCGATTCTTGAGGGTTCTTTGTTCAAAACTATATATGCTTTACTAGTTTGTGAGTATCCTAGAAATACACCTTCATACGACTTTGGGTCGAACTTGGTGAGATAATCTTTTGTGTTTAAAATGAAGCACTTGCTTCCAAACACTCTAAAATATCTTAAAGTAGGCTTTTTGCCTCTATATAACTCCTATGGAGTCTTTGTCAAGAATGGTCTAATTAGAACTCGATTTAGAATATATGTAGATGTATCTACAGCGTGACACCAAAACTTTTGAGGTATGTTTTGTTCATTTAACATGGTTCTACTCATTTCTTGAATAGTCCTATTTTTGCGTTCTACCACACCGTTAGATTGAGGGGTTCAAGGAGCCGAGAAATTATGAGTTATGCCATTGGCATCACAAAATGCTCCGAATTGGATTTCGTTGTCGAATTCACGACCATGGTCAGTTCTAATTGATACTATGTTACTTCCTATTTGATTTTGAATTTTCTTACTTAAGATTTCAAATTTATCAAATGTTTCGTTTTTAGTTTTTAGAAACTTAGTCCATGTATACCTAGAGTAATCATCTACTATTACTAAAGTATAGAAGTTTCCCCCGTAACTTTGTATAGCGGATGGACCAAACAAATTCATATGTAATAATTCTAGACACCTAGATGTAGACACCATGTTTTTAGCCTTATGGCTATTATGAACTTGTTTTCCTATTTTGCAAGCATCACAAAAGTGTTGGTCATATTTCAACTTTAGCAGGTTCCTAACGAGTTCCTTGGATGATAAGGATTGAATTAACCTCATATTGGCGTGACCTAAGCGTCGATGCCATAGAGTTGAGTTTTCGTCCAAGGAGGTAAGACAAAGCTTGTCTTTAGGTGTTTTGTCGAGTTTCATAACGTAAACGTTATTCTTCAAAACACCTTTTCCTACAGTTATGCCATCCTTAAGTATTTTACTTCCATTTTCACTGAAAATGACGTTATACTTTTTGCGGCACAATTGACTAATACTAAGCAAGTTAAATCCTAAATTATCTACATGAGCAACATCATCAATAGTGAGAGAGTCATGAGAAATCGTACCTTTTCCGATGATTTTACTTTTAAGCTTGCTACCGAATGTGACATTACCTCCGTCGTACACTTGGTAGTCTGAGAAAAGGCTTTTGTTTCCCGTCATGTGTCTTGAACACCCACTATCTTTAATCCACTCATCTGGTTCTAGTTCAACTTTTAAGCACACCTAAGTTCAAGAAAAACTCAAGCATTTGGTTCCTAATATCTCATGGGTCCGTTTGGGTTAAACATGACATTATCATGGTTCATGTAAGGAAATGGTGGACAATTGTTCCACGGCATGTAATTAGGACCATGAAAGTTTCTAGACATGTTTTGGTTCCAATTACTTTGGTAAATATGTTGTGGGTTAACATTACTTTTTGGAAATGGCTGTTTGAGGTCTCTGTTGAACTGTTTTAACTCTGTATTCATTTCTAGCTTGACCTCTTCCTATAGAGACTGCTGGTTTTTGTTTGTTATTAGTTATACTAGTACTAGGTTTTCTAGTGACTCTAAAGAATTCAGTACGGTCAGTCTTTAGAACCTTCTGTTCACAACTTTGTGGAAAACTAGAAGGGGGGGTTGAATAGTTTTACGTCTTTTTAATTTTATTTTGAAAACTTTGTTTACTTTTAAAAACTTAGATTTGAATTTATGAGAACTCAACTCTTGAACAATATGAACAAATATAAGTAAATCTAAATAAACAATGCAAGTAAAGTAATGAAATGAAATGAAAGATAGAGATGGAAAGATCTAACCGCGAGACAAAAGATTTATAGTGGTTCGGCTACAAGGACACCTTCCTTGCCCTACTCCACTCCCAGAGCACCTAACTTGAGAGTTTTCTTCACTATGTCAACAAGCTCCCTTATGGCGGAGAAAACTTTACAAAACTTTTGCTTACACCGGTTTAACGACAAAAAGCTAGATGTCGGGTTCTAATCGTAGCTAGAATCAATCTCACAACTTCTACACAACTTCTTCACAACTTATTCACAACGGCTTCACGACTTCTTTACAACTTCTTCACGACTTCTTCACAACTTCTTCACACCGACTTCACAACTACTTCACAACCTAGCACTACTTATGTACTCTTCTACTTGTTTACACCTTCACTACTTACACACCTTAACTTCTTCACAACATCACTACTTACACACTAATCTAGCCTAAGCAATTATGCTCACACCTATCTAAAAAATATACACAACTTATACAAAAATGAATGAATGATTATACAAACAACTTAGGTAGCAAGATGATACTAAGTTGCAATACTTCTTCTCTAGTTGTTGAAGGAGTATTCTTCTTTTGCACTTGAATGGTAGAAGCTTGGATCACTTGGAAACCAATGCTTAAGAATATATGATCAAATGATTTAGAAAGGATTTGGAAGGATAAGAAGAGATTTAGAACAGAAGGTTTGGGGTGCAAAAGGTGAGAAAAATGTCCAGAGATGAACCAATATTTATAGGCAAATCTGAGGAGCTAGAGGAGCGAGGCGGTCCTCTTAAATAGGTGGCCGACCCCCTTAAAATTAAGGGGACCACCTAGTAAAATTAAGGGGGCCGCCCATCTAAACGTTGCTCAGATTTGTCTTTTTGTTGGGAAGGTTTTTCTGGAACATTTTTACCATTTTTGGTTGAAAATTTGAATTCATAATTTTATAAAAGATTAAACATTTTTATTTAATACCAAAAATGATTTTCTAAAAGATATAAAATGTTTTGGGTCATTTTATATAAAATCTAGTGATTAAGAAAATGTTCATTTGATCATATAATGCATTAAGCATTTGTTCATTCATACCTTAAGTGATTAAGTTGTAGAAATGAATATTTCCAACTAAATACTTGTTTACTTAATAAGTTTATGTTTGATGAGTTTACATTTTGTGATCATCAAAACATAAAGATATGAATAAGTATTGATAATGTTTTTAGGCATTATTTATATCAACAATCTCCCCCTTTTTGATGATTACAAAACTTAAACTCATTAAATCCAAAACATTATTTATGGACAAGTATTTAGTGAGTTTATATTCACTTCTCCCCCTTTTTGTAAAATCAAAATGGTTATGCCGACAAATTTCAGATACGAAATTTGTCTGGGCGAAAACTCCCCCTTGATGTGTGCTCCCCCTCGTTTGTGGGCACCAAGGAATTGAGATATGGAATACTTGCAAGAAAAATATTAGAAGCACAAGCATACATAGCAAAATAGGGATATATAAAAACAACAATCATGGCAGATGTAACACCCCGAAAATCGAAATGAAGCAGCGGAAGACTTAAATGGGGTATTACCAATTAGATCACAGTCGTGAGCATAGATAATTGTTAAAAATAGAATTTATATCATTCAATGAAAGCTCAATATTCGATGTTACACAATGTTTTCCAAAAGAGATAGCTTTTCACAAAAGTGATGATGAGTTTGAAAAGAATGATATAATTATTTGAAATAAAAAGGGGTAGGTTTCCAATGCCCTTGCCAACTCCGTGCCTTGAGATCCCTTAGTTGCCTGAGATAAAACATGCTTAAAAGAGTCAACACAAAGGTTGAGTGAATCCATAGTGTTTAGTAGTAAAATAATTGATCACAAGATTTCAAGTTTAAGAGGTAATGGGTTCCGTTGTTACACCCATAAATCGAAAGTAGTTATTATTGCACTAAGCTAATGAAACCAAAGTGTTAACAGTGTACCAACAGTAATTGGTAGTGTTGACATAAATCGATATAACAATAGCATCAACAGTAATTGATAGTATCGACAGTAATCGATATAATAATCGTATCAACAGTAGTTGATAGTATCGACAGTAATCGATATACTAATAATTGTACTTAGGCAATAACACATTTAGATAGACATATAGTTTTCAAGCAATTGTGATCATAAAAAGTAGTAGCATGTATCTCCCCACGGGTTTAAAATCGTATAAAAATGTGGGACTATGAACTCACCTTGGTAGTAGTAGAAATCTGTGATGCAATAGAATCAAATGGTGTGTTGTATCTCCAACGCGTGACCTAGATTAGTATGGCATAATTTAGTTTGTATTTTTGATTAAGATTTGATGAACGTAAAATGGTTTATATATTTTCAAAACATGTTATTGTTGCATGTGTTAACTATATATTTTACGGCGTAATTATTATTGACGTATAACAGTTTTTAATCGTTTTTGTCATAGTCTTAATAATTAACATACGATATGTAGAGTTGAGTACAAAGTACCATCAAAATTGTCTATTCGGGTTTCGTTGACATGTTTAAAAGAATGAGTCATTTCTCTTTTTAATTTATAACTCAAACGCACCCTACATTTTATTGTTAAATCATGTGGGCTGCGGCCCTAATACAATTTTAATCCCAATTTGTTGTGGGCTTCGGCCCAGTGTTAACCTTAATCCCAAATCCATTTTTAAAACATGCACTGTTTTGCTTTTGTTTTGAGATTGGGGTTTGCCTGGTAATTCAGTTTGGAACAAAAACTGCCATTCGCAGGTTTTAAGAAAAACAGACTGTCTCAAACGAGACTTTGGCGAGGGATCGTATGCTACTAAGTCGAACCTAAGGTCTCGCTAGTTGTTGTTCTAAGTTCAAAATGCCATTTTGACGAACCGTACACTTCGACTACTCTTTAACTGTTATCCCTTGATAACTTTTAACAAATCCGAAATCAAAACTAACCCATGACTTTTTAAGTCAACCTTCCCATTCGACCCGTTTTACAACAACACCTAATTTGACCCGTTTAAACCGCAATCCATTCACAGTAACACAACTATATTGATTTATCTCTTCATCAAAGATCAACCATACTCATTTAAGCCTAATTCGACTTATTTAAATTAAAACCACATTCGATTAATCGCAACTTATTCTCAATTCTTATACTTACATTTTATCAATAATCAACAGAAACCACAAATATTCTAATTTTGCTTATATTCGATCCTATTTTCCAACTTATATCTCGAATGAATGCAGAAAAATATATAAACAATATCAAATAAAAATTTATAATTAACCTGAAACTTGAGGGATGGTTCGAACACAAATCAAGCTTTCTAAACCCGAATCCAAAAGCTCCAAAACCCACTTCCTTCTCCAATTCGAATCGCAACTTTAACCCTGATCTTGAGAACTTCTCAGATTGATGTGTGGTTGTAGTTTGGTGTGATTCGAATGGTGTCTCGGAGGTGTGGATTTAAGGATGAAAGTGGAGTTAGGCTCCATATTACTTTTGATTTGGGGAAAAGCTAACATTCCTAAATGGGTGAAAGATCCCTATATAAGCTTCTATTTCTTAAGAAATCTCGTGACCAAGAATGGGACAAATGGTTCATGGTCAATGGTTATTAATTGGTGATGGAGATGGATCGATCTCTTCTTTTGGGGAAGAAGAAGGTGGCGACAAGAATTAATAAAAGGAAATGGAGAAAAGTAGAAGCAGGAAAGTAAAAGTGGTGGGTTGACAAAAGTAAGAGAGTAGGCGTAGAAGCAGAGAAAAAGAAAATATAGAGTCCTTTTGGGGAAGATGGTGTGCCGACAAAAGTGAAAAAGAAAGGAGGTAGCAGCTATGTATTGATAGGTTTTATTTATTTAGGAGTAGTGTTTTAATTTAAAATGTAGTAGTGTTGTTTTAAAATTTTAGTAGAGTATATTTTGTGTTTTAAATACCCGAGTCTCGTTAGACAGTGTCGAGTCTGGTTTTGTTTAAAATGTCTCTAACTCGAGAGTTTAGAGTTGTCATATATTATTTGTTTATTTCCGAGTTCGTATTTATCTTTGTGATTTCTATATATATATTCTTCATTTTGATTTATTAAGCTTATGCCATACTATCGTGGTGTCGGTACGCGTGCGGTTCCAGTAAAAAATGGAACGTGAGTTTTGCCACCTTGTTCGTTTGGCAATATCATTTGTTGTTTCTCAGTTTAAACAGAGCAAAACTTTAAATGTGAAGATGAATAAAATGACTTGAATAAAACTTCATAATTGATTACTTCGAGGTTACAGGAAATTAGTAACTTGAAAAATTACGGGTTATTACAGTACCTACCCGTTAGACAGGATTCGTCCCGAATCCTAAGATGTGGTAGTGGTCGGGGTTGTCTTATCGAATAGGTGAGGGTATTTAGCACGAATTTGGTCTTCGTGTTCCCAGGTGTACTCTGGTCCTCTCTTAGAATTCCATCTAACTTTGACAATAGGAATACGGCTTTGTTTTAATTGTTTGACATCTCTATCCAAAATCTCCATTGGTTCTTCGACAGAATTTAGCTTATTGTCAAGTCGAATTTCTTTCAAAGGTACGACCAGGGTTTCATGAATATCAAAAATCTGTGGGGGTAACCTACCCGTTAAACAAAGGAGTTTGTTAATAACAAATTTTAACAATGAGGGTTTCGGTCGAGAACTTGGTGAATGTAGAGAAAGTTGCTAATCTTCAGCTTTTGTAGATGATGAATCAGTTTGTTTGTGTTAGGATTTATAAATAACTGCTCCCAGCATAACATGATCCCTCCTGAATTAGACATAGGTAGCTAGGCTATGTATAATTTAGGAACAATGATGTGATGTTCGGTTTAGTCGTTATAATTCTCAGTGTTTAAATAGATTCAACCCACGCCGTTTACAAAATGGCAATTTAAGGAAAGATGTTATGAGTGATAACAAATTTGTTGATAATATGGAAATCAGAAAGGAATAGAAAGTACAATAAATGGGGAATTATCACAGCAAGTCGTTTATAGAACAGAAAGTAGTCTTAAAAATCCGGATACTAGGGATGGCGTAGACTTAGTACAACATAATACATAAGGGAATAGGACTGCTAAATTCTAAACTTCATCAGTCCATCGCGTTGTTGAGGTCCTGGTGAGCTCCTCCTCCCTCCAACATATATGCTCTCCCGCGAGCACCTTCGACTTTTTGCCCACGGTTCTGAGGGCATTCGTTCCTGTAGTGTCCACGCTCCCCACAGCCAAAACAAGTCACTACTCACTGTAAGTCGTTCCCAGCAACGGGGCCTCTATCCTTGCAATTCTTGGTCTGATGGCCTACTCTGTGGCAGCTTCCACACTTAACAGTGCAAGGCCCCAAGTGATGCCAATTGCACTGATCGCACAGTGGGTGGTTCCCAGCATAAACTCTGCCTTCTGTTGGTGCAGCCATATAAGCCCTTGCGACTTTTTGCTCTCTGTTTTGTTGGTGGTGGTGGTTGTTGTTGTTGTGATGAGTGTTGTTGTTGTGATGCGAGTTGTTGTTGTGATTGCCCATGCGATCATCAAATTTTCGTTTGTGATCGCTGCTTCCTTGAGTCTGACTACGTTTGATTTCCCTCTCCAATAGCTTCTGAGCAGTTTTGGATGAGGATGGAGATATGGAAGAAGGGGATATTCTAAGAGTGGTGAGTGTTTTGGATGGTACATTGGTAGGTTGAATAAGATGTGAGGTGTTGTGAATGAGATTGGAATAATTGTTTAGGGATTGATCATGCTCTTCATATGAATCATATGGAAGAGATGAATGGGTATTTTTGGGAGTAAAGATGGGTGATTGTTTATGATGAGGTTTGTGAAAGGGTTAATTGGAATGAGTTTGAGGATTGGGAGTATAGTTGGGAACAAATGTGGGTAGAGGTGTTGTTTGTTTATGAGGAATGGGAGTGTTTATGAGATGATGGAAGATTATGAGGAATGGGAGTGTTTATAGTGTGGGATTGATGGTATTAACGAATGAATAGAATTTGTTGGATGGATTGGAATAAGATATGTTTGTGAATTTTGGGAAGTGTAGGATGAAATGGGCTAAAAATAGAAAAAAGGAACAACACCTTCAACCATCAGATGGCCGGTCCCCTTAATTAAGGGGTCGGTCCCCTTAAACATTAAGGGGGCCACCTTATGATTTAAGGGGGCCGCCAATCTGGAGGTTTCCTGATTACTGGAAATGGGTTTTTGGCAGAAAATTGTAGAAAGGGTTGTGTTTTTGGGTTTAGTTTCAAGCAAGTCCAACTCTTTGAGGCAATTAAGCATGTAATAGATATTTATGCAAAACATGTTAATTAAAGAGATTAAGCAAACACGTAATTTCATCTATGATGTAAACATACTCATCAAGAAAATAATATATATGGACTAGGAAACAATACACTACACCAAGTATTTTCTTAATTATATATAAGTGGGAAGATTAATGAACTATTTGATGGATCCTAATGTGTGCCTATGTGCAATAAATAGGAACTTAAGATAGCATGGACTTCTAGACTTGTTACAAACAAAATCTTAATAGACAAACCATGGTCCGCTTGATTTGACTTAGTTCACTTATAAATGTCATGTACATAAATATAGATGACAAATATGAGATCACCATGCATGATTTAAAGAAATGTTTTTAGCATTATTCAACAATGTTTGAAAGTGGGTTTTTATGTAGATGTGAAAGTTATTTGAATAAAATAGATTGGGTTTTATTTCAAAAATGTGTTTATGAAAAATGGGTAAAAAGAAATTCCCAATCTTTGACTTTGATCAAAATAGAATTATGGATATAGATAAAGAAGAAAAATGAGATAGTAAAACATGTTAATAGAAAAGTGAAATAGTCATTTAAAAGATCATTTTTCCAAAATGTGAAGTTTTTGTATATTTTTAAAGATACTAGATTTTTGACAACAAATACCATTAATCCTAGATTTTTTTTTTAAAAATGGTTGTTAAAGATCTCATGCTCAAGGGAATTGGTTGAGGCTATTGTCACATGCTACCCTTTTCTACATATCCTATGGTCATAAGGAAGTGATGACGAAATTCTATATGTTTGACGCGAGAGTGTTGAATGGGATATAACCTAACATCTATAGCTCCTTTGTTGTCGCACACTTATCTAACTTGATGCCATATTCTACGAGAGCTTGTTTCATCCATAGTTTTCTAACGCGAGAAATCTAATCTTACTTCTATGTTAATGATTAATCCACTTAACTCATTTCACTTCATCACCATGAGTTTTCTAATAGTGGACATAGAATATTTCCATTTTAAATTTGAGAAGGCTAAATGGGTTCGACAGTGAATACTTCATTTAATACTTAGGGGGCTAACTAAAGGGTTTCTAGTTTATTAAATCATAAAACGGGTATAACTAAAAGTGTAAATGCAATGCAACCTATCAAACTAAGCATATCCTAAGGCAATGATTAATAAGACTATATGTATGAAGTAACTACTCATGAAATTTAAAGAGAGAACGTACCTTATGTCCAGCTTTTCTTCAAATACTTCAAGGTGATATATTGACTTATAGAAGCCAATCATAGATGAGTTTCTGAATTATTCAATGAGTGACGATTTAGCCACTTGGTCCCCATTGTCTCATTTGTCCAAAATTGTTTGAACCAAACATGGTTTGCATTTGCATGTATGGTGAAAGTATTCCCCAAGGGTTGAAACTCGGTTGAAGTGAATAATTCCACATTGGGTGATTATTATTATTAGGAAAGTTTTGTCTACCTTGATTTCTTCTAGGTTGAGGGGTTTTAGACTGAGGATGAGGATTATTTGGTCTATTTGGAGGTGGAGTTTTAGATTTTAATTTCGGTTTAGAAAATCCGGTTTTGGCTTTTAATGATGGTTTATAAAAACTTTTTACTTCCTCATCACTCGCAATAGGTATTTTTCTATCTTTTATAAGTATATACTTAGGTTTTGATTCTAATGGTTTTTGTTTACTAGATTGACATTCAAACTTTACATTTTTATTTTCACTAGTTGAAACATTATTTGAGTTGAATCCTAGACCGGTTTTATCTCCCGAAGTTCCTTGACCACTTATTATTTTCTTAAGTGAGTTACTACTATTTTTAAACATGTCAAGTTTGGAAATTTCATTTTTAAGTTTTTCGTTTTCATTTTTGACCTCTAGACATGTTTTACATTCTATAAAAACTTCTTTTCCTTTTTCTAAATGTTGTAGTTTAATTTTTAGTTCGAGTACTTCATTTTCTAATCGATTATTAATATGTTTTAGTGATTTATTTTTAGCCATGACTTTTTGACCTAATTTGCATAACCTATTATATTCATTATCTAGGTCTTTTTCGTCTAATGATTGATTTTTGTCACTAAAGTATTCGGTTTCGGAAAGTACCTCATTTGATGTCTTTGCCATAAGACATTTTTCGTCGTTTGCTTTGTCCGCTTCGTCTTTGTCGCTATCACTCCATGTTCCACTAACAAAGGTGCTTTGGTAATCATAACCCGGTGGCTTTGGACATTCGCCAATGAGATGGTTTGGGCTTCCACATCTAAAGCACTTTCTTTTCCCGTAGTTATCATTCCTATTTCTTTGAAGCGATCATCTATCATCTCGTGGTTGTCTTGTGAATCTTCCTCGTCTCTTTAGAAATTTCTTGAACTCTCTTACGACCATTGCATATTCTTCGTTATCACTCTCGGAGGTTGAGCTATCCTCTTCACTAGATTTCTTCCTAGCTTTCAATGCAATTGACTTGCTTTCCTCTCTTTTTCCTTTGACCATCTCAGAGTTTTTCTTTATTATTGCTTCGTAGACTTTCAAGTTGCCGATCAACTCGTCAAGTTGAAGAGTTGACAAGTTATTCGATTCTTCAATTTCCGTAACCTTAGCCCGCCATTTTGGATGAAGAGCCCTAAGAAATTTCCTAACAAAATTCTTACTAGAAAAATTCTCATCAAATGCTTTTAAACTTGTGATGATAGTGTTAAATCTAGTAAAAGCATTATCTATTGATTCCTCTTTTGGAATCGTAAATTGTTCATATTGTTGAACAAGAAGATCTATTTTATTATCTTTGACTTGACTATTGCCTTGGTGAGTTATTAGTAAGGAGTTCCAAATTTCTTTTGCGGTTTCACACATAAAGATCCTTTCGTATTCTTTACGTGGTAAGGCATTATAAATAACCATTTTTGCCTCATTATTTTTAGCTAGTTTCTTTTTCAAATCATTATTTTATTTTTCAAAAGGTACAATTTCATCTCTTTTAGTTAAAGGATTATTTTGAATAGGGGGAAAATCACCATAGGTAATAACATGCCAAAGATCAAGATCTTTTGATTTCACATAAGTTTCGAATCTATTTTTCCAATAAAGAAAACCATTACTTTCAAATAGCGGTGGTCTTTGCATAGATTGCCCTTCTAAATATTTTTCCGATTCCATAGATCGATTCAAGTTTTAAAATACAGTTTATTTTAAAAATCTTGTTTGACGTGGCTCTTGATACCAATTGTGGAAAACTAGAAGGGGGGTTGAATAGTTTTACGTCTTTTTAATTTTATTTTGAAAACTTTGTTTACTTTTAAAAACTTATATTCGAATTTATGAGAACTCAACTCTTGAACAATATGAACAAATATAAGTAAATATAAATAAACAATGCAAGTAAAGTAATGAAATGAAATGAAAGATAGAGATGGAAAGATCTAACCGCGAGACAAAAGATTTATAGTGGTTCGGCTACAAGGACACCTTCCTTGCCCTACTCCACTCCCCGAGCACCTAACTCGAGAGTTTTCTTCACTATGTCAACAAGCTCCCTTATGGTGGAGAAAACCTTACACAACTTTTGCTTACACCGGTTTAACGACACAAAGCTAGATGTCGGGTTCTAATCGTAGCTAGAACCAATCTCACAACTTCTACACAACTTCTTCACAACTTATTCACAACGGCTTCACGATTTCTTCACAACTTCTTCACGACTTCTTCACAACTTCTTCACAACTTCTTCACGACTTCTTCACAACTTCTTCACACCGACTTCACAACTACTTCACAACCTAGCACTACTTATGTACTCTTCTACTTCTTTACACCTTCACTACTTACACACCTTAACTTCTTCACAACTTCACTACTTACACACTAATCTAGCCTAAGCAATTATGCTCACACCTATCTAACAAATATACACAACTTATACAAAAATGAATGAATGATTATACAAACAACTTAGGTAGCAAGATGATACTAAGTTGCAATACTTCTTCTCTAGTTGTTGAAGGAGTATTCTTCTTTTGCACTTGAATGGTAGAAGCTTGGATCACTTGGAAACCAATGCTTAAGAATATATGATCAAAGGATTTAGAAAGGATAAGAAGAGATTTAGAACAGAAGGTTTGGGGTGCAAAAGGTGAGGAAAAAGTCCAGAGATGAACCAGTATTTATAGGCAAATCTGAGGAGCTAGAGGAGCAGGGCGGTCCCCTTAAATAGGTGGCCGGCCCCCTTAAAATTAAGGGGACCGCCTAGTAAAATTAAGGGGGCCGCCCATCTGAACGTTGCTCAGATTTGTCTTTTTGTGGGGAAGGTTTTTCTGGAACATTTTTACCATTTTTGTTTGAAAATTTGAATTCATAATTTTATAAAAGATTAAACATTTTTATTTAATACCAAAAATGATTTTCTAAAAGATATAAAATGTTTTGGGTCATTTTATAAAAAATCTAGTGATTAAGAAAATGTTCCTTTGATCATATAATGCATTAAGCATTTGTTCATTCATACCTTAAGTGATTAAGTTGTAGAAATGAATATTTCCAACTAAATACTTGTTTATTTAATAAGTTTATGTTTGATGAGTTTACATTTTGTGATCATCAAAACATAGAGATATGAATAAGTGTTGATAATGTTTTTAGGCATTATTTATATCAACAAACTTGTACCGGCGGATCCTTTTGGTACTACTGGCGGATCCAAAGTTTTGGATCCATCAGATCCGTGGGCTTTTGACTTAGTTGGAACAGTTTCTTTTTCTTTCACAGTTTGTTTCTTAAAGTCACTTATAGTTCCTAGTTTCATAAAACCTAGTCCGGTTTTATCATGAGGTAGTTTTTGCATTTTCATTATCTCATCTGCACAACTTATGTTTTTATCAAACTTTTTAAACTTGGAATTTTGTTTGATGAGATCTTCATGTGTGGTTTTTAATGTTTCTAGTTCTAATTTAAGTTCCTGACACGACACACACGTTTCTTTAGTATTTTTACCTTTTTCAATTCGTATCTCCTTTTCTTTAAGCCAATAAACTTCGTTTTCTAAAAGTGTCGTTTTGGTTTTTAAGAACTTGTTTTTGTTTATGATTTTTAAGGTTATATCACACAGTTTGTTATATTCTACTTCTAAGGTTTCATCATCTATAGAAGAGTCAGAATGTACCTCTTCTGTATCTTGAGCCATGAGAGCAACTTCGTCGTTCTTGGGCTCGTTATCACCTCCTTCACTATCACTCCAAGCTCCACTGACAAAGGCTCTTTGAGACTTGTTCTTTGGAGGCTTTGGACATTCTCCTATAAAGTGACTAGGGTCTCCACACCTATAACACTTCCTATCTACCTTTCCTTTTCTATCATCACGGTCTTTTCGGACGGATTTCTTTTCTTCACGAGGTGGTCTGACGAACTTTCCTCGTCTCCTGAAGAATTTCTTGAAATCTCTTACCGCCATGGCATATTCTTCGTATTCGCTACTAGAACAAGACTCTTCATCACTTGACTCAACTCTAGCTTTCAAGGCAATGGATTTCATTTTCTCCTTCTTGCCTTTAACTATTTCTGAGTCTTTTTCCATCACCATTTCGTAAACTTTGAGGTTTCCTATGAGCTCGTCCAGTGTCATGCTTGAAAGATCCTTAGATTCTTCAATAGCTGTCACCTTTGCTCTCCACTTTGGGTGGAGTGCTCTTAGAAATTTCCTGACAAAATTCTTACTAGAAAAGGATTCATCAAGTGCTTTAAGAGATGTTATAATAGTATTAAACCTAGCAAACGCACTATCAATGGTCTCATCTTCAGAGATAACAAATTGTTCATATTGTTGAACAAGAAGACCAATTTTGTTATCTTTGACTTGTGAGTTCCCTTGATGAGTGATAATTAGTGATTGCCAAATATCCTTAGCCGTTTTACACATAAAAACTCTTTCATATTCTTTCTTAGGTAAAGAATTGTAAAGCATCATTTTGGCTTCATTATTTTTGGCAATCAACTTCTTTTGCTTATCACTGTGACGAATAAAAGAAGTACCTATATCCCGACCACCTGAAATATCATTACTAATGGGCTTAAAGTCACCCTCTACAATAATATACCACAGATCTATGTCTTTTGACTTCACATATGTCTCAAAGCGATTTTTCCAATATATGAAACAATTTGGTTTAAATAGTGGTGGTCTTTGCATAGATTGTCCTTCTTTAAAGTTTTCAAAATCCATTGATCGTTTCAAGTTTTTAAAATACAATATATTTTAAAAATCTTGAGTAACACCGCTTTGGTACCAATTGTGGAAAACTAGAAGGGGGGTTGAATAGTTTTACCGTTTTAAAATTTGATTCGCTTTGTTACTTAATGTGATTTCAATGAAATTATACACAAACAAATAATCACACAATATATATGAAAAGTAAAGAGAAGAAAGATCAAACCACACAACACTGATGTTTATAGTGGTTCGGCTACAAGGACTCTCTTCCTTGCCCTACTCCACTCCTCGAGCCTCTAACTCGAGAGTTATCTTTCACTAAGAAATAAACTCCCTTCTAGGTGGAGAAAACCTTTACACGTCGCTTACTTCTTTTTCCGGTACTAAGCTAAACACCGAGTTCTTTACAAGGGTACAACCACTCCCGTTTGGTTCTTTCACAAGGGTACAACCACTCCCGTTTGGTTCTTTACAAGGGTACAACCACTCCCAACACTCTTTGTGTTTTAAGGACTAAAACACTAACCTCACTCTACTGATGTAAATGATACAAACAATGATATGCAAACTAGTACAAGATCACACAGTGACTAAACTAGACGGATAACGACAGAACGTTGATCCTTGTATGTTTAATCCCTTTGCTATAAAAGGAAAGATCAGATGAATGAATGATATGGGTTAGTAAATGAATGAGTATGTATTTAAGCTATATGAGTGATGAAATGTCCAAATGATCAGCTTGCTATTTATAGGCAAACTGAGTGAACAGCTGGCGGATCCGACGGATCCCAAACTTTGGATCCGTCCTTGTATGCACTTGGATCCGCCAGTGCAGGACAGCTAATAGATTTCCAAATCTTTCCAAATCTTGCAATATCTTTCCATATCTTCAAATGTCAACTCTTTGGCTTGAAGATCTAAACAAAATATCACAAAATCTTACCAAGATTGTGTACATGATGCATGCCATGATGTCATCCTATCTTTTAAAAAATAAAGTTTCCATTATAGGAAATAAACATGTAAATGTATAAAATGTAAATTCTAGTGATCTTGTGAAATGTAAATGTGTTCTAAAAAGACTTTAGCTTGTATTTATGATTTGCTAAAAGATATACCTTGTATTTGTCATTAACAAAACTAAGTAAAGATCATAAAATATAAATAACGTTTTTGGGACGATATTTGTATTAACACTAAGTTTATTCGACCTTCGGAATAGTAACTTTTGTAAAACAACGAGAACTTTTATAACCATTTAAGTTACTTACACTAGACCAAGGATCATATAACTTTTATTAGACATCTAAACCAACTCAAACCCGCTTACAGAACATTACCAAACTTACTTTGCAAACCATGTCACCACTTAACTTATATGTCACATAATTAAACGCGCAAAACATATGACTTTCCATGTCGAACACTACAAAACTAGGGAGCTTCATGTGAGGGGTTTCATTTGGGTAAACAGATCGACAAGTTGCTGGATTGACGAATTAAAGTGTCCTAGCTCCTCGAACGTTTACCACATGACCTCTGAATTATGATGGCCCGAACGGTAATACGCGATATCTAAACTAAAAGTGTTTCGTAAACCGTTTCTATGAAACGACATACACAAACGACCAAGTACTATATCATGATCAATATAAGGACGTATATAGGCTCGTTTATGTTTTCCTAGACATTATTCCAAATCTAAGACGCAACAATTATTTTAGGTTGCTCGTAGAGATTTTCCTGGCTTATCCGGCGATTTCATTATATCCTTAACATCATTTACTCTGAGGTGAGTTTGTAGCCCCAATTTTACTTTACTATTTAAACTCTTTAGGGGAGATACATGCTCAACTACTTTTAATTTCAAACATGATTATTTGCAAACTGTATGTTTTATCTGAACTAAATGTTTATTTATGCTAGATAACATTATTGTCATACTTAGAGTTTCTATATCATTGACCATTAAGCACTATGCGTAGCGAGTACGAATATTGTGATTAGATCTATTGGGATTAATGTAACCATTAAGTTTACCCAGTTAGGGCAAACAAACATTTGAGAACACTAGGTATAAAGGCAGATTACCTACTAGGCTATGATTGCAACGATTATTCCAAATTCTATTGGTACGAGATTTACATTTTGGTTTTCATAAGGATATGCAAAAACAACGATTTTCAACGCTTTGGGTGTATAACAACGTAACCTATATTTGAAGATGTTTGTGTTAGCCGGGTAGGTAACCAAACACACTATATTTGAAGACGTTTGTGTTAGCCGGTTAGGTAACCAAACACACTATATTTAAAAAAGTACCAAAATGGGATGATTTCATGGACATGGTCCAAGCTATGTGAGCTAATGGACTTGGTGTAATCTCGGAACTAATAGAATTGGTATAATAAACAAACCAACAGACTTGGTACGATTGTGAACAAACCAGAAACGATAAACTAAGAAGTTTAAGGTTTCGATGTCAAGAACTAAGAGTAACAGAAACACTACCTGCATGTGATATTGTATTTAGTACAATAGTCATACACTTGGAATCCTAGAAATTTACATTTATCATTTACATATACTTGTTACCAAGATTTATTTACAAGGTTTTCACAATTACTTAAATAAACTCTATGAACTCACCAACCTTTGTGTTGACACTTTTAGCATGTTTATCTCAGGTCCATAATAAACGAGGATGGCATGGAGGAGCACGGATACTCTAGAAGGCTATAAATTTTATTATCATTCGAAAACTCATTTAATGTAATTTGAAAAATGTGAAACTACTGGGACCTCATTTTGTAAACTCTGATATTTATATAAATCGAATGATAAATCTTTTAGAAACGACTCCATTAGAGTTTGTTTTCTACTGTTATAACTGTTGTACCGTCGAGTAACACCCAGTTTGAATTCCGTTGCGTGTCACGAAATTGAGGGTGTTACACACGCTGCCACTAAACCTACCACGTTGCGCTACTTCGTCTTTTATATTCAAAGGATTTAAAGAACCCATTTTCAAGTTCAATTTTAAAATTGTTAGTATCTTTCATGTTATTCATCATGTTTCCATCATTTTGCCTATGTTTTTAGCCTATTTAATGCATTAGTTGGATCGATTAGGCAAATCTAGGGTTTCAATAGCAATTCATTCAATTAGATCCTTCTTAGTGTATTATATGCTTAGATTATAGGTGCATATTGATCGGTTTGATGTAGTCATGCAATAGGATAGTGGCCGTAACCTAAATCATTACAAATTGGAGTTTAATTGAATTGAGGGTTTTGAACTCAAAGTGAAGTAGGCTAGGATATAGTTGTTGTTGGAATCAGGCTTGTGTGTTTATTCCATTTTGTTTAAAAGGATGATAGGAAGACTTGGAAACTCTTTGGATAGAATTTGAACTCAAAATTGTTTGGATCAAAACTTACTTCGTCTTTCAAAGCGCGGTAGCTCCTATCTACCTCGCTGGTTAAATAGTCAAATGATTACCTCGCTGGTCAACGGTCAACTGTCAAACTTTTGACTTTGACTATTTGACTTAAAAGTTTTCAAAATTTTTAAAGGTTTTCATAAGAACACAATTGTGTTAAAACTCATTTCAAAAGGGAATCTAACGACTTTCCATCATTTGCAAAACATAAATGAACTCGTTTTCAAAAGCTCAAGAAATAAATTCTAATGGAAACGGTGTTTGTTGAGATTTTGAGACTTGTGAAAGTTCTATCAGGCTATGTATTCAAAGAATGATTCAAAATAGTAGGATTTTCTTCATAAAATCTGTTTTTGAGAAAACTGTCATTTTATAAGAATCTAGATGGGTAATAATTTCAAGCCGTTTTCTCAGAGCTAGTTATCACCTAAAAGTTGATAATGGAATTCTTGTGTAAACGGTGATGTAGACGTGTCTCGCATGATCTCTTAAAATTTTAGTTTTTCTCGCAAATTCTCATTGACAAAAGCCTTCAAAAGCTTGTATTTCTACTTCTTGAATCTACGACGGGTAATAATTTCCGGTGATTAAGATGACCTAGTCATATTAGTCAACCCATGTAAGCATGTCCCTCCCAGATTCATTAAGTCTTAATTCAGGCCTAGAAGAATTACTCTTTTCTCATCACGACATCTCTTAAAAGAAATGTTTGATAAATATATATTCATCAAGTCAAAACGTAGATTAGTTATTACCTTTAGAGGCCTATGACGGGTAATAATTTCTGATAGCTAATTAGATTTATTCTTGTTAGTTTATCCATGTAAGCGTGTGCCTCCTAGGCTCTTCAGTAATTAACTATATCTACCGTGCTTTCATATATAAAATCAAGTGACACACTTTCAAAAACTTGCTTTCAAATACGAAGTTGATTCTTGAATTTTCTTATGTCAATGAGATCTACAAATTCAAAACAAGACATCACTTCATATTTGGAAAGAGTATCACTAATTCAAATGTTTTTCTTGGTGAGGAATATATGAAAAACAGAAAGAGAGAATGCAAAAACAGAAAAAGAAAATAAATCGTGCGTGAAAAGAAAAGAGCGTACGTCATGTGTCAGAAAAAGCAAGTACAAGGCACATGAAAAGAAAAATGAGAAAAATACGTTCGAAAAAGAATTGCCACAATGTACAAAAACAGACAGAGTGAAAAGAAAAAGAATAAAATCCTTGTATTTAATCTGAATCTAATTCATGTATGTCTTAATCTCAGAACTCAAATGGCACAACAAGCACAACAATAACTTCTATCGGATGAACAGCTGGTACCAGGACAGTCACTCATGGGAATTGCAGCATGTAACGCCAGAGTCAGTCTCGAAACCATAAGTTGCAATGCTAAGTACCAAATCATTCTTGAGATCCTTAAACACCACCCGATTAATTCCACTCTTACAAACTCCGTGTACCCGTTATTTACATCAAACAATTCTGGAACACCGTCACCTTCTTTCCTGAGTACTCCAACTTAAAAATGGACAAAATATCCATCAAATTTACCCTGGATGAATTCTTCGCTATACTAAGATTACCCACCAAAACAAGAAATAAACAACAAAATTTTGCTGAACTTCCCCCAACAAAATCTTGGGTTCGATGATCCTAAAGATCTAACCATCTCGGAATTCAAAAGAAAGTTTCTTCCTCAACCCTCGAACACCTTATTCATAATTCTCAATCGGTGTACAACTACAAAGGTTACCGGGCTTGACGGATCTACTTTGAACACGTTGAGAATATTCTGGGAAGTTGTGACAAACAAACATATAGACTTTGCCTCACCAATATGGGATGATATGATTTCTCAGAAATCTAAACTGGGTAATGCCATTCCGTTTGTCAGATTCACGAAACTCATCATTGCTTACACCACGGCAAGAGGAATGGATATTCCTGAATGGTTATTAGTCGAAGCGGTTAAAGCTACAAAGGCTTATCTGGATTATCAGAATGATAGAGCTGGCATAGACATTCCTACGGCAAGACCACAACCGGTGGCGCTTACCCAAGGAACGATTAGGAAAGTATCTAGCGCCCCTAGGCCAAAACGAAAGAAAGTAAGTGCAGGAGTCACTATCAGGGAAATTAAAGAAACAGGAAGGAAGAAGAAATCCAAAATTGTGAAAGAGACCAAAGACAAAGATGATGTTGATACTTCTACATTGACTGCTGCTGAAATCGAAGAATTGAACTTCAAAGAAGCCATTGATATTAGTCTTGCTGAGAAAATCAGTAAACGTGATGCAAGAAGACGGGCAACGCAAGAATTAATCGAAAAAGCAACAATGTATGAAGATGTAGAAGAAATGGTTGAGGAGGGAGAGAAAGTGTCAAAATCTATGGGTAAAAGAAAAATGACACTAGACGACTATACATCAGGATTCTCCACCTACACAACAACCTACACCACCAACAACACCACCAACGGCATCTCAACCATCACCCCAACAAACATCTTCTCAATTCACACCCGCTCAACTGGAACAATTAAAGACTGTCAAGAAAGAAACCTTCATAACCAGAGACCAACACGATCAACTTTCACAAGGCGTCGAAAAAGTCTTGGTTGCTGAAGTACATAAGCACATGAGCGGGAATGTGCAAAAGAAGATCTTCAAGGAGAAGAGACGAAGTCTGTACACTTACATGAACAACAATCCAACACTTCAAGTCTAAGATCCGGAATTATTTGAAGTGTGGAAAACTAGAAAGGGGGGGGGGTTGAATAGTTTTACTGGTTTTCAATTTGTTTCAAATCTTTACTTTTGAAAAACCTTGATTCGAATCTTTTGTGTAATCAATCAACACCAATATGAACACTACACTAAACTATCTAATATAAACAATGAATGTAAAGAAAAGAGACGGAAAGATCAAACCGAAACAAAGAGATTTATAGTGGTTCGGTCACGAAGCTCTTCTTCGCCCTACTCCACTCCCCGAGTACCACACTCGAGAGTTTCAAGCACTATGTCAACAAAGCTCCCTTCAGGCGGAGAAAACCATACAACGTCGCTTATCCTTATTTTTGACACTAAGCTAGATGTCGAGTACTAATCTTAGCTAGTACCAATCTACCAAGGGTGATGTCTTAGTTGGTGGAGGGCTTTCATCAAATGTCACGTTGAGTGATTCTTCGACTTTCACTGTTTCCTTGTTTAGGATAACATAGGCTTTACTATTTTGGGAGTAACCTAGGAAAACACCTTCGTAAGACTTTGGGTCAAACTTGGTGAGGTAGTCTTTAGTGTTTAGTATGAAGCACTTGCTTCCAAACACTCTAAAGTAATCAAGAGTAGGTTTCCTACCTTTCAAGATTTCGTATGGTGTTTTTCCTAAGATAGGTCTAATTAGAATCCTATTTAGTATGTAAGTTGAGGTGTCCACCGCATTACACCAAAACTTTTGCGGAATTGATTGTTCATTCAACATCGTTCTACTCATCTCTTGTAGAGTACGATTTTTCCGCTCAACTACCCCATTTGATTGTGGAGTGCGTGGAGCCGAAAAATTGTGTGTAATACCATTAGCATCACAATATGCTCCAAATTGCACTTCATTATCAAATTCCCGACCATGATCCGTCCTAATTGAGACTATTGTACACCCTAGTTGATTTTGGATCTTCTTACTAAAGATTTCGAATTCCTCAAAAGCTTGTGTCTTATTCTTAAGGAATCTAGTCCAAGTATACCTAGAGTAGTCATCAACTATTACTAAGGTGTAGTAATTTCCTCCGTAGCTCCGTACGGCGGATGGACCAAATAAGTCCATGTGAAGGAGTTCTAGGCATCTAGAGGTTGAGACCATATTCTTAGCTTGGTGACTAGAATGAGCTTGTTTACCAACTTTACAAGCATCACAAAAGTGTTTATCAAACTTAATCTTAGGTAGGTTTCTAAGTAGTTCCTTAGACGCCAATGATTGTATCAAGCGCATATTGGCGTGACCTAGTCTCCTATGTCATAGAGTGGAATTATCATCTATGGTTGCTAGGCAAATCTTATCCTGAGGCTTATTTCCTATTTTCATAACAAACAAGCCATTCTTCCTAACTCCTTTGCCTATGGTTTTGCCATTCTTAGTGATCTCACTACCCTCTTCGGAGAATATAACTCTACACTTATTGTCTACCATTTGACTAATGCTAAGCAAGTTAAATCCTAAGTTATCTACATGCTCAACGTTTCTAATAGTGAGGGAGTTTTGAGTAATTGTACCTTTGCCTATGATGTTGCCCTTAAGTTTGCTACCGAAAGTGACATTACCTCCGTTGTACGCCTTGTATGATGAGAATAGACTTCGGTTACCCGTCATATGACTAGTGCATCCACTATCCTTGACCCATTCATCGGGCTCCAAGTCGATTCCCAAGCATATCTATTGAATAAGACAAACATTCAAACATTTGGTCCCCAATATCTCATGGGTCCAAAGCTGTTAGTATTAAACATCCCATGCATTAGTTGCATTTGGTTAGGATGTTAGAACGGAGGACAAATTTCCCATGGTAAGTAACTTTGTAGTTGACGGTTATTCCAAGTTACGGGATAGTTAGTTGGATAACTTGGTCTTCTAGAGTTACCTCTCGGCAGAGGAGTTCTTGACCGAGGTTTAGGAACATTTGTTTTTCTAGGTGGAGGAGTCTTTGACCTAGTGTCGGGTTTTACAAAGCCAAGCCCGGGGGTTGACAAGGGTTTGTAAAAGCTTTTGACTTCCTTTTGACTAGCAATAGGTACTTCTACATTATTAATAAATATGTGACTTGGTTTAGGACTTGAATTATTTTTCAGATTCGACTCAATTCTGACTCTAGCACCAGACGGTACCACGGTACCACTAACTTTAGTGGTGCCGTCTGTACCTTTAATGGTGTCGTCCACATTTTCGACAGAACTTGTGGGTTTGACAAATTTTACTTGTTTCGTTTTACTTGTCAAAGCTTTATTTGGGTCAAATCCTAAGCTCGCTTCGGCATGTTCACTATACCTAATGTTTTCAAGCATATCATTAAGTGACTTTGTCCCTTTTTCAAACTTAATGATCCTTAAAGTGTTTTCTTTGAGTTTTTCATTTTCTACTCGAAGACACATGCATGATCTATGTAACACCCCGTAAATTTTTGTGTAGCAGTGGAAGACTTAAACGGGGTATTACTTCTTAGATCACAGTCATAAGTATAGAAAACAACCCAAAAAGAGAAGTTTCTAAATTTTTATATCATTCAATGAAAACTCAATAATCAGAGTTACGACACATTTTCCAAAAGTAACAATGTTTCACAAAAGTGGTGGCGAGTTTGTAAAGAATGATATAATTATTTAAAATAAAAGGAAGGTCTTGAGTGCCCATGCCCGCTCCGTGCCTTGCTATCTTTAGTTACTTGAGATAAAACATGCTTAAAATGTCAACACAAAGGTTGAGTGAATCCATAGTGTTTAAATTGAAATAGTTTGAACACAAGTTGATTAGAAGCACAACGGCGATATCGTTGTGTAAAACATAAATATTGAGTTGATCAGTAGCACAACGGTGATATCGATGTGCATCATATAGATATATTGTCCTAATCCTCATGACACGCAAACGTTGACATAGTGTAGTATCATAAAATGATATAACTCGCAGCATAATAATGATGCAAGTAAAAAGGGGCCCTCGTAGCAGGAGTTTGCCATTCTCCTGGTTATCTCAAATAAAGTGCATTTGGGCTGCTAATCTAGCTAACACAAATGGGGTCGTCAACCCCAATAGATCTATCCACAATATTCGCGTTCACTCGCAGTGATTAATGGCTCATGATGTGAGGGACTTTTGGCAATATCGGTAACTTAGGCAATATCATTCAGGGTAGCATACAGAAAATACTTGTGTTCGGGTTTAGAGAATGTATCTCCCCACGGGTTTGAAAACATATAAAAATGTGGGACTATGAACTCACCTTAGTAGTGTAGTTTTTGTTTTAGTGCTCAAATGAAGAACAATGAATAGCTCCGGACTTGCGACCTGAATTAATGTGATTCATTTAGATTATTATTGGCTTTCAAGGTTGGGTGAGAAATAATGCGTGTGGATAACCTCCGAATGTGATAGTGTTGGATTTGTGTGTTTTAAAATATTTAAAGTTCGAAAATGACTTATTATTAGTATTATCGATGTTATGCGAAAATATGTTATTGATTTAGACATAACTAGGAAGTTTTAACATAGGCTAGTAAATAATAAGTTAAAATATTTATTTTAAATGTTTTTAGTTAGTAAAAGTTATAAAATATTCGTATTATTTATTTATTACACATTATTAATCGTTGAAAAAATATATTAATGGCACATTTATAAAATGTAATGAAATCTAAGTATAATACAAGTCTTTCCAAAAATACAATATAGTTACAACAATTTCCCTTAACTTTATAAAAGTTACATTTTTAACCCGAAAGTTAATTTATTCACAATTTTAGTCCAAAAACATTATTTTACACTTTTTACCCCCATTTTTTGTTAATTACAATTTTGGTCCCTCGTTTTATTTCAAGTTTTCAATTTTTCAGTTTCGAACACTGTTTTTCCAGAATTTACACTTTTAGTCCTTGTCTCGCAAAATTTGCAATTTTAGTCCAAAATTCTTAAAATACACTTTTTACCTCAAACTTTCTAAAAATGACAATTTATACCCTCAAGTTTTATTCAAAATTTATATTTCCAGTTTTGATCCTTCATTCTTTCAAATTTTACGATTTACACCCATTTGTCATAATTTTTGCAAAATTAGTCCAAAGTTGGTTTTTCGAAAAGTTAAGCTTCCCTTTTCATAAAAGTTACCATTTCTAGCTTATTCAAGCTTATAACATCAGCTTATAGCTTATCTTTTCCACGAAATGATTTTAGTTCAAAATGTGACATGTTAAACGACTTGGGCTTGTTAGGCCATCAAGGCCCAAAAATGATTTTTAGGAAAATAATGGGTATGCGACTGAGCTTAGGATTAGGGTCGAATTTGTTAGTGTTTATGACCATATAACTTGCATGTTTCGACATTTAGGTTCACCATGGTATAGAGATTCGAATGGTAGTAAGATATACATATGTCGCACGTTTAAATAAAAAGATATCGAGTCATTTCTTAGGCGTCTAGGGGGTTTTTAACATGTTCAAGTCTTTGAGTTTTATACTATTTATTAGATACGTTAAGTTGTGAATGCATGTTACACGTTATGAAAATAACGAAAGAAAGGGAATGAGGTCGAGTATACTTACAACACCAAAAGGTGGTGAAGAGTCGAAATGGAAATGGTGTACGAGAGAAAAGAAAGACGAGGCACTAGCTACGATCCTTGCTCCTCTTCGAATGTTAACCCACGATTAAAATAAAGACCCAAAAGACTTAGAAGACTTGTAAGTTTGAGTGTGTGAGGAATTGGGTGATATTGAGGGTTTATATAAAGGGAACTAGGCATGGATTTAGGATTTGTTTAATCATCCTTTTCATGGTTTCAAGGTGATGGAAAGTTGGTGCATGCTTGTCCCATGTCGAATGGAAGAAAAGAGGTCAAAGGGGCATGGTTTGTCATGTCGAATAGAAGGTCTAGGGTGAAAGTTTTTGTAGGCAGTTTGTATACCTTATGCAACACAAGATGTGATAAGAGAGTGAAGGTCAACTATAGGGGAAGTACTATTCATTTTATTATAATGAAAAGAGGAAGAAAGGGTGTAGCATGTTGGAGGTTAAGAGACACAAGATCCATTGGTTATCCATAATTATTATTATTTATGCTTTAGGTTAGAATTAGGGGGAGACATTAGGGTGGCTTGGGTCTTGCTTTGGCTAGTATTGCACGCAAGAGGAACAAAAGAAAAGGAGTGTGTGTGTCGACTGTGTGGGAGCCAAGAGAAAAAAAAATTTGAATGTGATTAGTTTAGTTGTAAGTTTTGGTTTGGGCTTTGGGGTCTTCGGCCCACTCGAAAAGAAATAAGAAAAGGGAATATATAGGTTGGGCTTGGAGTTGTGTTGCTTCGGCCCAAGGAAAAGAAAGAAAGGAAAAATTCAAATAAATAATGAAATAAAAATTATATTTGTAATATATATATATATATTATTTAGATTGGTTAAATATATCTCAGAGTTCATTTAACTTTTAGTGTCGGTGCGCAAGTGAGCTATTCGAGTCACGTCTCATAATCGTTAAAGAGTGAATAGTGAGTGTGATGCTTGATATGTTGAATCATAAAAAAAAATTAACTCGTAAAAATGGGTTAATCAACTTTAAATTAGAATTACTTTGTAATTAACATTAATAAATGACATGGAAAATTACAAGGTATTACAGTACCTACCCGTTAGACTGGATTCATCCCGAATCCTAAGATGTGATAGTAGTCGGGGTTGTCTTATCGAATATTTAGCACGAATTTGGTCTTCGCGTTCCCAGGTGTACTTTGGTCCTCTCTTAGAGTTTCATCTAACCTTGACAATGGGAATACGGCTTTGTTTCAATTGTTTGACATTTCTGTTAATACAAATATCGTCCTAAAAATGTTATTTATATTTTACGATCTTTACTTAGTTTTGTTAATGACAATTACAAAGTATATCCTTTAGCAAATTATAAATGCTAGCTAAAGTCTCTTTAAAACACATTTTACATTTCACAAGTTTACTTAGAATTACATTTTACACATCTACTAGTTTATTTCCTTAAAAGGAAACTTTATTTTTAAAATGATACAATGACATCATGGCATGCATCATACATAGATTATGTAATATCTTGGCTAGATCTTCCAGCAAGATAGTTGACTTTGGAAGATTTTGATGTGACATAAAAAAGATGTGAAGGATACAGCTTGATATGGAAAGATATCCATAAACTCTTAGCTGTCATGTTTGGCGGAACCAAACGATATCAAAGATGGATCCCTTTTATGGGATCCGCCGGCTATTCACCAGCTTGCCTATAAATAGCAAGCTGATCATTTGGACACACCATCACTCATATAGCCTAACATTCATACTCATTCATTTACATATCATCTAACATTTATCATTCATTTATTTCAGTGATCTTTCCTTTTGTAGCAAAGGAGATTAAGCATCAAGGTTCAACACAGACGTGTAAAACCTTTAGCATAAGTTACTGTGTGATATAGTTGTAGTTCACACATCATTATTTGTATCATTTATCTCAGTGAGTGTGGTTAGTGTTTTAGTCCTCAAAACACAAAGAGTGTAGGGAGTGGTTGTACCCTTGTGAAAGAACCAAACGGGAGTGGTTGTACCCTTGTAAAGAACTCGACATCTAGCTTAGTGTCGGTAATTGTATAGACGACGTTAGGTTGGTTCTACCTTGAAATAGAACCTGGTGTTTAGCTTAGTACCAGAAAAGGAAGTAAGCGACGTGTAAAGGTTTTCTCCACCTAGAAGAGAGTTTGTTTCTTAGTGAAGGATAACTCTCGAGTTAGAGGCTCGAGGAGTAGAGTAGGGCAAGGAAGAGAGTCCTTGTAGCCGAACCACTATAAACATCCGTGTTGTGTAGTTTGATCTTTCCTCTCTTTACTTTTCATATATATATTGTGTGAATATTTGTTTGTGCTTGTTTCCTTTGAAATAACATAGAGTAACAAAGTGAATTAATTTTAAAATGGTAAAACTATTCAACCCCCCCTTCTAGTTTTCCACAATTGGTATCAGAGCTACGTTACTTAGGATTCTTAAAATGTATTGTATTTTAAAACTTAAAACGATCAATGGATTTTGAAAACTTTAAAGAAGGGCAATCTATGCAAAGACCACCTCTATTCGAACCTAATTGTTTTATTTATTGGAAAAATCGCTTTGAGACTTATGTAAAGTCAAAGGATATAGATCTATGGTTTATAATTGTTGAGGGTGATTACAAGGCCATAAGTAATGATATTTCGGGTGGTCAGGATGTAGAAACTTATCTTACTCGTCACAGTGATGAGCAAAAGAAGTTGATTGCCAAAAATAATGAAGCCAAAATGATGCTTTACAATGCTTTACCTAAGAAAGAATATGAAAGAGTTTTTATGTGTAAAACGGCTAAAGATATTTGGCAATCTCTAATTGTCACTCGTCAAGGAAACTCACAAGTCAAAGATAACAAAATTGATCTTCTTTTTCAACAATATGAACAATTTGTTATCTCTGAAGATGAGACCATTGATAGTGTGTTTGCTAGGTTTAATACTATTATTACATCACTTAAAGCACTTGACGAATCTTTTTCTAGTAAGAATTTTGTCAGGAAATTTCTAAGAGCACTCCACCCAAAGTAGAGAGCAAAAGTGACAGCTATTGAAGAATCCAATGATCTTTCAAGCATGACACTAGATGAGCTCATAGAAAATCTCAAAGTTCACGAAATGGTGATGGAAAAAGATTCAGAAATAGTTAAAGGCAAGAAGGAGAAAATGAAGTCCATTGCTTTGAAAGCTAGAGCTGAGTCAAGTGATGATGAAGAGTCTTGTTCTAGTAGCGAAGACGAAGAATATGCCATGGCCGTAAGAGATTTCAAGAAATTCTTCACGAGACGAGGAAAGTTCGTAAGACCACCTCATGAAGAAAAGAAATCCCTCCGTAAAGACCGTGATGATAGAAAAGGCAAGTTAGAGAGGAAGTGCTATAGGTGTGGAGATTCTGGTCACTTTATAGGTGATTGTCCAAAGCCTCCAAAGAACAAGTCTCAAAAAGCATTTGTTAGTGGAGCTTGGAGTGATAGTGAAGGAGATGATGATGAGCATAAGAACAACGAAGTTGCCCTTATGGCTCATGACACAGAAGAGGTATGCTTAAAGGTTGAACTAGAACCTGATGAGTGGATCAAAGATAGTGGGTGTTCAAGACATATGATGGGAAACAAAAGCCTTTTCTCAACTTACCAAGTGTACGACGGAGGTAATGTCACATTCGGTAGCAAACTTAAAAGTAAAATCATTGGAAAGGTACGATCTCTCATGACTCTCTCTCTATTGATGATGTTGCTCATGTAGATAATTTAGGATTTAACTTGCTTAGTATAAGTCAATTATGTCGCAAAAAGTATAACGTCATTTTCAGTGAAAATGGAAGTAAAATACTTAAAGATGGCATAACCGTAGGAAAAGGTGTTTTAAAGAATAACGTATATGTTATGAAATTAGATAAAACACCTAAAGACAAGCTTTGTCTTACCTCTTTGGATGAAAACTCAACTCTATGGCATCGACGTTTAGGTCATGCCAATATGAGGCTAATTCAATCCTTATCATCTAAGGAACTCGTTAGGAACCTACCCAAGTTGAAAAATGACCAACACTTTTTTGATGCTTGCAAAATTGGGAAACAAGTGCATAATAGCCATAAGGCTAAAAACATGGTATCTACATCTAGGTGTCTAGAATTGTTGCATATTGATTTGTTTGGCCCGTCGGCTATACAAAGTTATGGAGAAAATTTTTACACATTAGTTATAGTAGATGATTACTCTAGATATACGTGGACTAAATTTTTGAAAACTAAAAATGAGGCCTTTGATAAATTTGAAATTCTAAGCAAGAAAATTCAAAATCAAATAGGAAGTAACATAGTATCTATTAGAACCGACCATGGTCGAGAATTTGACAACGAAATTCAATTCGGAACTTTTTGTGATAATAATGGAATAACACATAATTTCTCGGCTCCCCGAACTCCACAATCTAATGGTGTAGTAGAACGAAAAAATAGGAAAATTCAAGAAATGAGTAGAACTATGTTAAATGAACAAAACATACCTCAAAAGTTTTGGTGTCACGCTGTAGATATGATGCGTGGTTTTGCGACCTTACAACAGGTTTTACCTCTCGAGGGATCTCAAGAGGCTTGCAATCCCCACCAGGCAGTGTACCTGACCGATGTAGTATAGTGAAGTGGCAAGTACCGGGGGATTGATCGTTCTCTAGGGGAATAGTGTCGTTAGGATTGAAAAACTATTCTAATAGGTCTAAGGGTGAGGGAAGATTCTTTTTGTATTTTTATATTTTTATGAAAGCAAGTAAAATCTCGGGTTTGAAGGAGTGTGCGGAATTAGTTGCTAGTCAACTAACCCAAATAACTACAAATGCAAATAAAATAAAATAACTGAAAATGAAAATGTTGTGAAACTTATGTGGAGAGAAATGTGTTTACTTAGATTTCCTTACTCCCTAACTATCTTTTACCGGTTGATTAGTGTGTATTAATTGCGTGGATGACGGGTGTATTCCTTAATACCAATCGTGGGGTGGCGTACGTACTTCCCCAACTCTACAAGCTCCTACTTCACTCCTATGTCGAGCCGGCTAAGAAGCTCCTAACATGGGATCACTAGAATTCGCTCATGCATTAAATACAACCATAAAAACCTTAGTACGCATTGGTTCATGTTTCTTAAGACGTTCAAGCAAGTTACCGAATAGGAGGTTAGCCAGTTTTCTTAAGCCTAACATCGATGAACAATCATCTAATACAATTAATAACACACCAATAACCGATAATCAATAGTTAGGTTTCATTAGATCTAAGCAAACACAAGATAAATCTAGCCTAACATGTTAATTAAAAGACAAGAACAAGATATAATCAAACAACACATAGACATATTGATTGATTAAATGAATACTTATCTTCAATTAAACATGGGAGATCCAAGGGTATGAAAACCCTTAAAAATGGCAGAAATTCGTCTTAGGGTTTCTCCTCACAAAGTTGCACACTAATGACAAAAAATTGCAAAACTATATATAGAGTTTAGGGGCTGACGGCGTCACGTTATAGATCTTGACGCCGTCACCTCGCCGTGTCTAGGGTTCTCGGATGGCCTTCCTGACGCCGTCCCTCTTTAGTGCTCCAAAATCCGCTCTGGCTTATCAAAGGTTGACGCCGTCAGAAATGGGCTTGACGCCGTCTCTCTTTAAGTTAAACCGTGATGGCCTTGATCACCTTAAAGGGTGACGCCGTCAGAATTCCTTTGTAAAACTCCCTGGCTTATCATGTGTATTTTTCATATCCACCTCTTTTGCCAAGCCATGACGCCGTCTGGAACAATCCCTGACGCCGTCAAAGGTACTTTTCCAGCCGATTTTGAGACTTTGTCGTTTTCTTCACTTTTATGCTCCAAAAACGTCCAAAATGCTTCCTTTTCCAGATTTCTTCTTCAAAGTACCTAAAATGACAAAAGGAATGATTTAGGGCAATATTTGATCAAATAAATACGATTTAGGGCTTAAATGACCCCCTAAAAGCGGTACACTTTTCGCTTCATCAAATACCCTTACATTTGGGATTTGCTTGTCCTCAAGCAAATGAGCTTTTCCACCAATTGAAATACAAGTTAGGGGTCATTTAACATTAATATAAAAGTAATTACAACAAATGATCATTCCACCTTGGTCAAAATAAGCACGGAAATTATACACTAGCACCTCACAATAAGTGTTTGGATACTCTCATCCCTCGGGTGTTGTAAATTTATATATCATAAATGGAAATGGAAGAATATCGCTCACTACCTGTCATAGAAAATAGATTACCATAGGCTTGGGAAAGGATCACGCCTCTACCACTTTTGGCGTAAGCACCTAGGATAAACTATCAAAGAGGTCTTTACAAAGGGTTATAACGTTAGGTGTAGGGATAAGGAAAACACGGTTTGTTGGATAAGGATATTTTTACTGGTGGCAAGTCAATCATCTTGGTCAATTACATGTAGAATGAGGCATTGCTAAGCCAAGACTCGACTCAACTTAAACTAATCACGAACTAATAAACATAAAACAAAACAAAACATAAATAAAAGATAGAGGCGGATGGTAGTCCGTATGCTTTTTCTTCACTTTTTTTTTTTTTTTTTTTTTTTTTTTTTTTTTTTTTTTTTTGCATACACTCTTGCCCTACCATCCAAAACAATACATCACTAGGGATTCTTTGTACCATCCCTACACTTGAACTTTTACATACTTTACATAAAATTATTCTAATGACTCGAATCAAGATAATCGAAACATTTGGAGTACTTTAAAATATTAACGTACATATGGGGGTAATAAATGATGTTCTTCCCCATTACTCCATTACACTAGCACTTTACCCATAAGTCCCAATCGTCCCAAAACAATATGTACAAGATATGACTCGACTTAGCAACCATGTAACCAATTAGACAATTAACTAAAGGTTTAACACATATGACAATAATGCACTAAAGATAAGTGCATACAAGGTGGGCTAAGGCGATTTGGGTGTACATTTAAGTGGGGTGTAAACAAATTCTTCCTTTAAGTAAAATGCTTAAAGTTAGAAACGAAAAGATAGGCTCTGAGGGGTGTACTAGGGGTATCGTGTACTAAAAATGAGTACAACGCAAAGGGTGTGGGAGAATTACTTGACCAATGTAGCCAACGTAATTATAACAAAAACACAGGTGTAAAACAGTGGGTTAATCCTAATGCCTCTTATCATGTAGTAAATCTAACTACACGAATGTAGTCTCACTTGTGGCCTCGGAATGGTCCTAACGCAAGTTCTAGAATCTAAGTGCTACCGGTACACACATCATAGCATAAATGCTTTTCCTACCAATTCTAGGGGCGAACCTCACATATTTGGGGGGGGGGGAAATTTTTAGTGGTACGGTTTTTGTGCTAGTCATATAACTCCTATCCGTGAGACGCTCATTAAGATCAAAGTTTCACTCCTATATGTTGTAAAAAAATTTAAATTTGGCACTAAAATTACCCTAACAGGTATTTCTCTCAGTTTTATTACACATCTACCATTAAACAAATGAAAATCAAGTGTAATTGCATTCTCTAAAGTATCGTATTTTACCCCCCCCCCCCTTACACTTAAGATGAACATTGTCCCCAATGTTCAAATAACAAGATGTAAAAGTAAATAAGGTAAAAGAATGAAATCAAATACTCCCCTGATACGCTCGGTGGATAATGTGGTAACATGGTTAGATCTTCTTCCAAGAGAATGTAGAAGCTCCAAGACTAATGCATCGCCATAAGCTAGATTCCACATACATCTCCTTGTCCAAAATAACCTGTTAAACCTGAGAAAGCAAACACGAAAATCTGCATAACATCGGCGGGATAAATTCTATATATAAGGATATAATGCTTGTGGAATGATAATTTTGCAGATTCCTGGAGTTTATAAGTTAGAGATTTAATAAAAACTTTTTATGAAAACAAAACTTTCAAAAATTTCTGAAAATTAAAACCTGACGCGCGTGCGAGCGTCAGCAATAATCTGACAGAATTCTCATGTTAAGTTTTCAGAAAATTTCTGGAAAAACCTATACCTTACTTCCTGGAATTCCTGCAAAACATCATTACGACTCGATACAAGCATTTGACTCAAACAAATACTAATATGTATGTTAATTTAATATTATTACGATTCATGTTCATTTGTTCCAATAAACCGATTTGGATTTCCCTTACACTTATCTTTTGCAAAATACCTTTATATGTAGTTAAGACGAAGTTAAAAACAAGATAAAGCATTTTCACAATTTAGTTTTGAACATGAATCAATAATAATAAAAATTAAACACACATACGGAAGCAAATAAAATCAAACAAACAAATAAATAAACACACAAAGCAAATAAAGCTTGGGTTGCCTCCCAAGAAGCGCTTTTCTTTATTAACAAGTCTTGTAGCTAGACTCAAAGTCCTTCTACCCTATGTAAGTGAGCTCGTCATCGAGGACGTCTTTAGGGTTGAGATTGGATTGAAGTTTCCTATTGGTCCGCTTAGTACAATATATCTTTTCAAACTTCTCTCCATCCGGGTCATACAATGTCATTTTAATATGCCATGACCCATCTCCATCTTTGGGTGGTTTTTTCCCAATCCCACTTATGATCATCGTCCTCACAAGTCCACTTATTCATCCCTAGGTTAATTGGCAAAACTCCTAGGAAATCAATCATCTTCCTAAAAACTAGAGGGTCTTCAAATGGATCCAATTCGGTGTCCCTAGCCAAGAGTTGTTCTACCACATGTGTTCGGTTCACAAAGTCCTCTTCTAGGTAAAATGGGCGTTGGGGTCCTATGAAGTCTCTATCGATCCAAGGTCCATATCTAGATGGTCTCCTATTTAATTCTAACCAATGGGGTGTTGGTTCCTCACTAGTATCATAGGCATGTTTCTTCACATCATAGACTGACCAAGTATCACCTTCTCCTACCGCTATCTTAGATTCCTTACAATCAATCATAGCACTAGCGGTCGCCAAAAATCCTCTACCTATCAACAAGGGGCATGTAGGGTCGCTAACCATATCAAGGACGTGGAAATCGGCTAAAATGGTTAGTTTTCCAATGTGTACTAACACGTCTTTGACTACTCCAACCGGGTAAGCAACACTCCCATCCGCTAAGCCTATTATCACCTCGGTTTCTTCAAGTTTTCCTAGTTTTAGAGAGGTGTAGAGAGGTAACAGAAGTAGGTTAAGGCTTGATCCAAGATCGACTAATGTGTCATAAGCCTCCGAATTACCGATCTTGCAAGGTAGAACAAATAAACCCGGATCATCTAACTTCTTAGGTAGCTTATTTTGAACAAAGGCGGTCCCTTTTTCGCTTAACTTGAGCTTCTTCTCATCCAACACATCAATAACCGGACTTTCAAGGTGGAGCTCCTTGAATTCATTGTCAAGGTTTTGAGTGGAAGGTGTCTCAACAATGTTGTTGACCAATTTGGATATCATAACTTCTTGGTCATTTTGAACGACTTGGGTTTGTTCGAAACACGAGCTCATGGCATTGACCGAATAATATTATGGACAAGAACTAGGAGACGAAACCGACGTGATGGCGTTGACGTTTAGTTTTGGGTTCTTGACTGTGTTGCTAGGGAGTGCACCCATTTCTCGGTCATTGAGGGCTTTCAACAAAGTGTCAATCTTATTGATCATCTCGCTTTGTTTTTGTTTGAAATCGGCTTCAAACTTGGCCAAACGAGCTTCTTGAGATGCCATAAATTGGGACATCAATCCTTCAAAGTTATTGGTACTACCATTGCTGGAAGGATTGTTGCTGAAAGTACGGTTCGAGTTGGAACCGCTTGATTGGAAATGATTAGGTGGGTTGGAAGAATTGGTTTGTTGTGCGTTTTGGTTTTGTTTCCACCTAAGGTTTGGGTGATTTTTCCATGAGGGGTTGTATGAATCACCGTAGGGGTTTGGCTCGGGTTTGAAAGTGTACCACTTGTCTCCCGCTCCGTCGGTACGCGAGGATGCGTAGTCCGCAAAAGCTTGTTCGGGGAGTTCCATGCAATCACGAGTGTCGTGGGGACCACTACATAATTCACATGAAGAAGTGATTTTGTTCACTTGGCTTGAAGGTTTAGGAGCCTCGTAGGATTTCATAAGAAACTTGACTTGGTCTTCAAGTTCTATGATCCTACGGTCGGAAGTGCTTGAATTGTTCGAAGGCAAAGATATTGCCTTGACCGTTTTATTCAAATCACGGGGATCAATCCAACTTTCGTTGTCATAAAGAGCAAGATCTTCTAGGAGAGCCCATGATTGTTCTGCACTTAGATCACGTAGCTTACCACCAGCCGATTGGTCAATGGTTTGCCTCGTGGAAAGATTGATATGGTCATAGAAGATTTGGACTTGGAGCCAAAGTTCTATGCCATGGTGAGGGACTTTTTGGAGTAAGTCCTTGAATCGAGTCCATGCCTCGTAGAGGGTTTCGCCTTGACGTTGTTGGAACATCAAGATATCATTCCTTAGCTTGGTAGTTCTTCCTAGTAGGAAAAACTGAGCAAGGAAACGAGTGGTGAGATCATCCCAAGAGGTGATGGATCCTGCGGGTAGACGCTCTAGCCATTGACTAGCTTGGTCCCGCAGAGAGAATTGAAAGAGACGCAGTCGGGTCGTCTCTCGAGTGGCAACATCAAGGTCTATGGAATCAACGATTTTGAGAAAGTCCTTGAGATGTTGATTAGGATCTTCAGAACGAAGTCCATGGAATGCGCATCCGCTTTGCACCAACCGGATGGTGTCGGATCGCAAGGGAGTGACATTGGCTCCTTGAGTGAGCTCAATGGTGTTTTGATAGCCATGGTGGCTAGGACGGGAGTAGTCTCCTAAGGTACGGGCTCTAGGAGGTGGGTGTTGTTGTGGTGGTGGGTTGTTGGGATCAAGGATATTACCACCTTCCATGATGTCGGATGGTAATGGTTACGAACAAAGAAACGAAGAAAAAAGATAGACTAAAGAAAACCTAGAAAAATAAAATAAAAATCTCACTAGAAAGGAATCTAGTGAGTAGACCTAATAAAATAAAAATTCAACCTAAACAATAACTATTCCCCGGCAGCGGCGCCAAAAACTTGATGCGTGGTTTCGCGACCTTACAACAGGTTTTAACTCTCGAGGGATCTCAAGAGGCTTGCAATCCCCACCAGGCAGTGTACCTGACCGATGTAGTATAGTGAAGTGGCAAGTACCGGGGGATTGATCGTTCTCTAGGGGAATAGTGTCGTTAGGATTGAAAAACTATTCTAATAGGTCTAAGGGTGAGGGAAGATTCTTTTTGTATTTTTATATTTTTATGAAAGCAAGTAAAATCTCGGGTTTGAAGGAGTGGGCGGAATTAGTTGCTAGTCAACTAACCCAAATAACTACAAATGCAAATAAAATAAAATAACTGAAAATGAAAATGTTGTGAAACTTATGTGGAGAGAAATGTGTTTACTTAGATTTCTTACTCCCTAACTATCTTTTACCGGTTGATTAGTGTGTATTAATTGCGTGGATGACGGGTGTATTCCTTAATACCAATCGTGGGGTGGCGTACGTACTTCCCCAACTCTACAAGCTCCTACTTCACTCCTATGTCGAGCCGGCTAAGAAGCTCCTAACATGGGATCACTAGAATTCGCTCATGCATTAAATACAACCATAAAATCCTTAGTACGCATTGGTTCATGTTTCTTAAGACGTTCAAGCAAGTTACCGAATAGGAGGTTAGCCAGTTTTCTTAAGCCTAAAATCGATGAACAATCATCCAATACAATTAATAACACACCAATAACCGATAATCAATAGTTAGGTTTCATTAGATCTAAGCAAACACAAGATAAATCTAGCCTAGCATGTTAATTAAAAGACAAGAACAAGATATAATCAAACAACACATAGACATATTGATTGATTAAATGAATACTTATCTTCAATTAAACATGGGAGATCCAAGGGTATGAAAACCCTTAAAAATGGCAGAAATTCATCTTAGGGTTTCTCCTCACAAAGTTGCACACTAATGACAAAAAATTGCAAAACTATATATAGAGTTTAGGGGCTGACGGCGTCACGTTATAGATCTTGACGCCGTCACCTCGCCGTGTCTAGGGTTCCCGGATGGCCTTCCTGACGCCGTCCCTCTTTAGTGCTCCAAAATCCGCTCTGGCTTATCAAAGGTTGACGCCGTCAGAAATGGGCTTGACGCCGTCTCTCTTTAAGTTAAACCGTGATGGCCTTGATCACCTTAAAGGGTGACGCCGTCAGAATTCCTTTGTAAAACTCCCTGGCTTATCATGTGTATTTTTCATATCCACCTCTTTTTCCAAGCCATGACGCCGTCTGGAACAATCCCTGACGCCGTCAAAGGTACTTTTCCAGCCGAGTTCGAGACTTTGTCGTTTTCTTCACTTTTATGCTCCAAAAACGTCCAAAATGCTTCCTTTTCCAGATTTCTTCTTCAAAGTACCTAAAATGACAAAAGGAACGATTTAGGGCAATATTTGATCAAATAAATACGATTTAGGGCTTAAATGACCCCCTAAAAGCGGTACACTTTTCGCTTCATCAAGATACATCTACATATATTCTAAATCGAGTTCTAATTAGACCATTCTTGGGAAAAACTCCATATGAGTTATATAGAGGCAAAAAGCCTACTTTAGGATATTTTAGAGTGTTTGGAAGCAAGTGCTTCATTTTAAACACAAAGGACTATCTCACCAAATTCGACCCAAAGTCGTATGAAGGTGTATTTCTAGGATATTCACAAACTAGTAAAGCATACATAGTTTTGAACAAGGAAACCTCAATAGTCGAGGAATCATTGAATGTAACATTCGATGAAAGTCCACCTCCTTCTAAGACATCACCTTTGGTAGATGATGACTTAGTTGAAAACCAAATGGTTGATAATCAGGAAAATGTTGATAATGATAAAGAAGATGAACCAGTAAAAAGAGATTTAGTCAACATCAAAGAAGCTAAAAGTCATCCATTAGAAAACGTCATAGGAAAACTCAACGAAAGAACATTAAGATCTAAAGCTAAAAATGAAAGTAATTTCTTTTGTTTTGTTTCAACCATAGAACCTAAAAATGTTAATGAAGCAATAAAAGATGAATCTTGGGTCATTGCAATGCAAGAAGAATTAAATCAATTTGTTAGGAATAACGTTTGGACATTAGTTCCACAACCTAAAAATCAAACCATAATAGGTACAAAATGGGTTTTTAGAAATAAAATGGATGAAAATGGCATTGTGTCTAGAAACAAAGCTAGGTTAGTAGCCCAAGGCAATAATCAACAAGAGGGTATAGATTATGATGAGACTTTTGCACCCGTAGCTAGACTTGAGTCTATTAGAATACTACTTGCATATGCATGTGCACATGATTTTAAATTATTTCAAATGGATGTCAAAAATGCATTCTTAAACGGATTTATAACTAAAGAAGTATATGTTGCACAACCTCCCGGCTTTGCCGATTTTGAAAAACCAAATCATGTTTACAAACTAAAGAAAGCTTTATACGGACTTAAGCAAGCACCAAAAGCTTGGTATGATCGACTTAAGACCTTCTTAGTTGACCATAAGTACACCATGGGCCTAGTAGATAACACTCTCTTTACCAAGAAAAAGGGATCACATATCATCATCGTCCAGATATATGTGGATGACATTATATTCGGCTCAACTTGTCAAGAGTTATGCGACGATTTCTCAAAAATCATGCATGACGAGTTTGAAATGAGTATGATGGGGGAACTAAACTTTTTCTTAGGTCTCCAAATAAAACAATTAGAAGATAGGATATTCTTCAACCAATCAAAGTATATCAAAGATATGCTTAAGAAGTTTGGTCTTGAAGACTCAAAACCAATGAAAACACCCATGTCCTCCGAAACCAAACTCACAAAGGATGAAGAAAATGAATCCGTAGATAGCACTAAATATAGGGGAATGATTGGTAGTTTACTCTATCTTACGGCTAGTAGGCCTGACATTATGTTTAGTGTTTGTCTATGTGCACATTTTCAAGAAGATCCCAAAATATCCCATCTTGGAGCCGTTAAACGGATATTTAGATACATTAAAGGTACTACTCATTTAGGATTATGGTATCCCAAAGGAACGGGTATAGAAACCATAGTGTATGCCGATTCAGATCATGCTGATGACTATGTTGATAGGAAAAGTACTAGCGGTATTTGTACTTTTGTAGGACATTGTCTCACCTTCATGGTTCGCTAAGAAACAAACAGCCCTTGCAATTTCAACAACCGAAGCAGAGTGTGTGTCTGCAGGAAAGGCGTGTCAACAAGCACTGTGGATGAAACAAACTCTCGTAGACTATGGAATTGAACTCAACGACATCCCCATTCTTTGTAACAACAAAGAAGCAATCGACCTCGGCAAAAATACGGTCCAACATGCTAGAACCAAACACATTGAAATACGTCATCATTTCCTACGCGACAATGTTCAGAAGAGAAACATCTCAATTGAGAAAGTTTCCTCAGAGGACAACATTGCCGACATCCTCACAAAACCTCTCAAAAGAGAACCTTTCAACTACCTTAGACTTGGATTAGGATTAATGGAACATAGTGATTAGATAAAACAGCAGCGTAAACCTTAGTTTAACCAAACTCAACACTAAACCAAAAATTGTGTTCTGATCCCGCGGATCCAAACGATAACAAAGGCGGAACCTTTGTTTTGGATCCGCCGGATCCGTCACATGCACAGGTTGTTTTATTATATAATAAACAACACCAAGTACTATTCATCACTCTCCTAAAACTTATCACCTACTGAATTCGTTTCATACTTCACCACAATCATAATTTAGGCTATTTTCTTCCACAAATTTGTGCTCCAAACATCACTGTAAGTATCCTTATCATGTTTATACTCCTGATCTGCGTCTAGGATTTCTATTTCATGCACAAAATCAAAACTTGGGGAATATGCATAATTCTTGAAAAATCATGAAACATAGTTACTGAATTGCACTTCAAATCATGTTTTTCTTAGTTAGGAATTGCATCTTGTAGTACATTATCATCATTCATCAAAAACCCCATGAGAAATTTTTGATAAAATCTTCTCACGACTAGGAAAAATGGTTTTTGAACATTGTTCATACAAATATAAAACTTGCATAATGTCTCTTGAATGCTAAAGGGAATACATAACTAATATGTATTTTTGGGTACATTCAAATGTAGCTACATTGAAGTAGGAGCGTTTGGGTTATCTCTCGTTTTATCATAAAACTTGCATAAACAAAATTTTCATGCATCTAAATGAGTCGAGATAACCGCACCTCCACATAGTCCCCATGTAGGCACACACTAGACCTATACACGTATTTTCGATAATTTCGACTAAAACTATATAATTTTTTGTGTTTAGGAAAATCATGCCTCCCGCGACCAACTATGATCACAAACACACCGTAAATTACCTACCTAAACACCATAAAACCAAAGGATTCACTGATCAACAAGTTGAAATTTTCAAAGCTCTAGAAAAACACTACGTACATGAGGGTAGGTTTGTAGACCCCTCATTCTATGAAGGAACCTATCTTAGGGAACAACTAGCGGCTATTCACTTTGATTCCCTCCTAGATATCGATAAACCATTAATTCCTCGATTCATTTTAGAATTCTATGCTAGTGTCAAACTAGAGTCAAACGATCAAGGTTACATGAACATTCGCTTTAGCGTCAATGGACATCAATTCAATATCCCATTAAATCAATTTGGAGATGTCATAGGAGTTCCAAGTCATGGAACGAGTGTCTATTCTGATAAATGGTCATTGACCATTCTTGAGTCAAATCTTGAACGAACGGCACCATATGCCACTCCCTTAACTTCAAAAGAAATCATTCGTCAGCATCTCTTCATACCTAGGAACAACCCAACAAGGTTGTATCGAGGGAAATATGTTGCTAGAGATCCATTTGCTATGGAGCTCAATGAACTAAAGCCCGAATTTAGGAAAATGGAAGAAGTCTTAAGGGCCAATGTCATGTGCACGGTAGGAAACCACGATCACATCAATGCTTGTCTTTGCCACATGATGTACAATGTGTCAACCCATCAACCTTTCAACCTTGCTTACTATATCGCCAAGAGAATGGCCGATATTCCAATTCAAGGAAAAATGGCATTGCCTTATGGAATGCTTTTGACTCGTCTCTTTAGAGCTTTTGCACCCATTCCTAGAAATGCCTTATGTAACACCCCCAAATTACCGCAGCGGAACAGTAGTGTCAAGGGGTTTTTACTTCATAATACAGATCAAGGTATAGAAAACGACCTCTAAATGAGACGTTTTGAAAAGTTATCATTCGAATTATTAAAATCAGAATTATGACAATAAATTCCAAAGTAAAGGTACATAAAAGTTTTCAAAGCGTATCGAATGATAAAGATAAGATATAAGTCTTCAAGTATGCATATGACTCTAGAATCCATGCATCCTCTATCGCCTTATTAACCTGAGATAAACATGCTAAAAAGTGTCAACCAACGGTTGGTGAGTTCATAGAGTTTAGTTTAAAAATAAAGTATTTGAATATAGATTTCACAGTAAAGGTTTTGTAAATCGTTTAAAAATACAGCAATTGAATATAGATTTTCCCAGCAAAGGCATTGTAAATCCACTCAGTTCCAAGCCCCGCCCATACAAGACTTGCAACCTGTGTGTTTACAACCCACTGCTCATAGATTTAGATTTCATGATTATATTCACCCATGGTCGCGTCATTTTGGACCCATAGGCAGGGAACCACCATCCCAAATAGTACGTGTCACCCAACGTCTCGAATCTTAGACAATGGTGGGGGTGTTGTCCCATACTAGTACTATTAATACCTCTCCTTTGACTTTGAATTCGAATTCACAAGAATAGATTTACACATAACAGTGTACCGCATATTAAGACTACACATAAGATATAAGTAGTATAAAAGAATAAAAGTATCGCATAGTTTTGCATCATAAAACTAAACATGTATTTGGATAAACAAGTAATGTATTTCTACAAGTAAGTAATTAGAGTGTGAGCATGTATCTCCCCCAAAAGTAGTTCAAAATGTATAAAAATAGGGGCTATAAAACTCACCCGGAGTAACTGGAAATGAGAAATATGAAATTGAGTAAGTTACGGGAACGGCTCCAACACACGACCTGGATTAATGGTGAAGTTTGAGATTCGACAGATTCGGTTTAACACGAGTAATGAATGTGAAACGGATAACGATTTGATGATGAATGAGTTTGATATGCTTAAAATGTTAAAAGACTTGTTATCATAATGTTTTTATGTTATTGATCCCATAATTAACGGTTTCTTAATTGTCGTTGATTTTAAAATGTTAGTTTAATCGTTAAACGGTCGTTAAGTATTTATACGCTGAAACGAATGAAAGGGTGCATACGATATGAACGGGGTGATGAAATTTATGAAATAAATTTAGAATATCATAAGTTACTGGTCAGACCTTAATCTTTTACAAAAATTATATTTTAGACCCTAACGGTATAGGTTTTGCATAGTTAGTCCTTCGTTATCCAAAAGTTACATATTAAGTCCCTAAAGGTTCCAATATTACATTTTATGATTCAATTTTACTATATTTATCATATTAACCCTTAAGTTACTGTTCTTGCAGTTTAGAACCTAATGTTTCAATATTTACATTTTTACATTGATTCGCATAATGACCCAACTGATTGCAGTTCTTACACTCACGGCAGGGCACAGATCCTGGGTAATGAAAAGTACATCTAGCACACTTAGGATGTGGACCTGAATATCCTCTCTGACCATTACCAGTGGCCATAAAAGTTCTTGCCTTTTTGTTGTCGATCATGGGGACTATCTGTTTGTCTGACCCATTTATTCCCTTCCTTTTATCGCCGTCTCTTAGGACTCCATTCCTAACCATCTCATCTGTTAAAGTTCCAGCTTTCAGTATTACGCTCTGAATCGTAGACGACTCAGTTGCCTTCACAGTTCCACGAATTTTGGGAACAAGACCATAGATGTATCTCTCAATCCTCTTTGATTCAGGGGTAACCAGATGAGGAACTAATCTTGCTAATTCGTGAAATCGATCTGTGTAGGCTGCATGACCAGCTCCTATCATAGAGTGATGATAGAGTTCATTTTCCAGCTTCTGCATCTCGTTATCCGGACAGTACTCCTCTTTCAGCAGCGCCTCGAAGTCGTCCCACGTCATTCCCACAGCTGCTTCCCTACCTCTAGCTTGAATCTGCGTGTTCCACCACGTTAACGCCTTTCCTGACAGCGAGCATGCCGAATGGCGAATACTTCACCTTATGATGCGCTCCACAGCTACTGATGTCGATCACTGACTCCATCTTTTCGATCCATCTGGTATACTCCAATGCACCTCCTTTACCGTCAAAATCCATTGGCTTACATGCCATAAATTCCTTATACGTGCATCCAGTTACGCGGGTGGTAGTCTCATTCACATCTACACCATTGGTATCGTCATTTATGCTTTCGTGGTTTCCCGAGTTGTTGATGTGATTGCCGACTTGGGTGATAATAGTAGGTAGTAAGCTTTGAAGTTGTTGAGCGATGATGGCGGTAAAATCAGGATTTCCACCGTCGTTATTGTCGTTGTTACCAATGTCGCGGCCACCTCCTCGACCTCTACGTTCACTAGTCCTTCCACCTCTTAGTGTGGCATTTTCTCGGTTAGCGTTGCGAGCTGATCTCCTTGTTGCCATTGCCTCTCTGCAATGAAGGACATTTAGCAAACGTCAGAGATGAGGGAGAAGCCGTTGACGATCCAATCTATACTTAATGTTCTCACAAAACCCCCTACGAGCTGTTATCCTAAAGGGGTCAATGCCGATTAACGTACGCATGGTTACATATGTCCACGTGTGTCGTGACGCACTTATGATTATGTTGGCTACCATAATTATAACTGCCTCTTTTCACACGTGTACATATCACCAAGCACACATATCTCGTCGTTACTTAAATGGTGAAAGAGTAGGGTGATCATCTCTCAGAAAATCCTCGAGTGAACTCATCAAATTTATGCGGCTAAGTGATAACCTTTATTTAACTTAACCCCGTGTCTCATCAAACAAGAACTGTCACAAGATCAAGTTAAATAGCTAGTTATCACTGAGCTCCACTCTTTTGATGTCTCGAACAAGTTCTGAGATTTTTCCCTATTGGTACAAATATTATAACATCTAACAGTGCGCACATAAATGAGAAAAGTTCTACTTATGCAAGGCGATAGAGATAAGAGTCTTAATGTATATAGTAGTTATAGTCTAGGCTCCTAAATGCAACCTAGTTCTCTATAACCAAAGCTCTGATACCAATCTGTAACACCCCCAAATTACCGCAGCGGAACAGTAGTGTCAAGGGAGTATTACTTCATAATACAGATCAAGGTATAGAAAACGACCTCTAAATGAGACGTTTTGAAAAGTTATCATTCGAATTATTAAAATCAGAGTTATGACAATAAGTTCCAAAGTAAAGGTACATAAAAGTTTTCAAAGCGTATCGATTGATAAAGATAAGATATAAGTCTTCAAGTGTGCATATGACTCTAGAATCCATGCATCCTCTATCGCCTTATTAACCTGAGATAAACATGCTAAAAAGTGTCAACCAACGGTTGGTGAGTTCATAGAGTTTAGTTTAAAAATAAAGTATTTGAATATAGATTTCACAGTAAAGGTTTTGTAAATCGTTTAAAAATACAGCAATTGAATATAGATTTTCCCAGCAAAGGCATTGTAAATCCACTCAGTTCCAAGCCCCGCCCATACAAGACTTGCAACCTGTGTGTTTACAACCCACTGCTCATAGATTTAGATTTCAGGATTATATTCACCCATGGTCGCGTCATTTTGGACCCATAGGCAGGGAACCACCATCCCAAATAGTACGTGTCACCCAACGTCTCGAATCTTAGACAAGGGTGGGGGTGTTGTCCCATACTAGTACTATTAATACCTCTCCTTTGACTTTGAATTCGAATTCACAAGAATAGATTTACACATAACAGTGTACCGCATAATAAGACTACACATAAGATATAAGTAGTATAAAAGAATAAAAGTATCGCATAGTTTTGCATCATAAAGCTAAACATGTATTTGGATAAACAAGTAATGTATTTCTACAAGTAAGTAATTAGAGTGTGAGCATGTATCTCCCCCAAAAGTAGTTCAAAATGTATAAAAATAGGGGCTATGAAACTCACCTGGAGTAACTGGAAATGAGAAATATGAAATCGAGTAAGTTACGGGAACGGCTCCAACACACGACCTGGATTAATGGTGAAGTTTGAGATTCGACAGATTCGGTTTAACACGAGTAATGAATGTGAAACGGATAACGATTTGATGATGAATGAGTTTGATATGCTTAAAATCTTAAAAGACTTGTTATCATAATGTTTTTATGTTATTGATCCTAGAATTAACGTTTTCTTAATTGTCATTGATTTTAAAATGTTAGTTTAATCTTTAAACGGTCGTTAAGTATTTATACGCTGAAACGAATGAAAGGGTGCATACGATATGAACGGGGTGATGAAATTTATGAAATAAATTTAGAATATCATAAGTTACTGGTCAGACCTTAATCTTTTACAAAAATTACATTTTAGACCCTAACGGTATAGGTTTTGCATAGTTAGTCCTTCGTTATCCAAAAGTTACATATTAAGTCCCTAAAGGTTCCAATATTACATTTTATGATTCAATTTTACTATATTTATCATATTAACCCTTAAGTTACTATTCTGGTAGTTTAGAACCTAATGTTTCAATATTTACATTTTTAGTCCTTTAACATGAAAACGCGTTGCAAGTTTAGTCCTTTTTACACAAAAATGATGGGAAAAATATTCTAAAAATTTCTATAACTTAATTAAGCTTATTACAACTTATTTCAACTGCTTATTCCAGAAAAAGGCTTATTTTTAGCTTAATAGGCCAAATAACGAACCAACTTAAGGCCCGTTAAGACATCTAGAGACGAGGGCATGAAAATAGTTTTGGGCCGTGACTTGGGCTATTTTTGTGATTCTAAAAATGTATCATATGGGTCTGTTGGGCTGTTTATTTGTTATGTCTTATTGGGCTCAATTTAAGTCCACTTCGGAAAATAGTTATTATTCAAAAATAATATGAATTTGTTACTAGCGATGGCAGTTTGGATTTGACCTATTCGAACGTGTAAATGAGCTTATGAGGACGAACTTAAAATATGAAACATGTAGTTTGCTAGGTCAAACATCGAATGATGCAAAAACATTGGTATATTATATTCAAGAGTTCGAAGATAGTTAGTCATTTTGTGGGCAGTTCGAGCGACTTCACAGGATGAAAACACTTAGAAAAATCTAAGTGTTTTCTAACCGGTTTGACTTTTTAGTTGATTCGAATTTGACTCCAACTAGAGTTGTACACATTAATTTGTGATGTTTACATGTTTTCTAATTAAACATGATACGAAATCACTATCTATCTCGTATCTATACTACTTATAATAGAAAAATGGTCAACTAAAAAAAGTGAAAAGTTGAATTTTGGGTCAATCCCCATTTTGCCCTTGCTATTATTCCTTCATACGCTTCTTCTCAATCTATAGGTCGGACATTCTCTCATCTTAAAAAAACACACACAACACATACAAAACACACCAGCTCTCATCTCACCAATCACAACCTCCACCATGCCACAACCCACCACGTCGCCGCCTCCAACACTTCACAGCTACCACCAAGTCCAAGCCACCATCACCTCGCCGAAAACTCGCCATAGCCGAAAAGCTTTTCAGGTAATGATGTTGTTTTGGTGTTTTTTTTAAAGATCTACAAATTAAAGAATTTTAATTCGGTTTTGAAAGGTAATTTTATAGATTTGTAGTTTTTTTGTAGATCTAGGTTTTCATAATATTTATTAACTTTTTTTTTGTTACAGCCGTTGTCGCCGCCACTCGCCAGAAAAATCAGTTTACACAAGTTCAACTTCGTTCCCTTAAATCCAAGGTTACCTTTTTTTATATATATTTTTTAATAGATTTTTAGATTTTATATATACCCTTTTAATAATTTTTGTTGAAATGTGTAGTTTATTGCATCAGTTGATCAAAATGGTCAAGTTAGTGGGCAGGATTTGCCTATATTTCTTGCAAAAATTAAGCCTTTTAATGAGATGTTTAAGGAGAAAGAAATTAGGGACTTGTTGGCCGAATCGAGGTTTGATATGACCAATGGGATTGATTTCGAAGGCTTCCTTAGGGTAAGAAATAAAAAACTGTTGTTTTACGTTTTTACTTATGTGGTTGTGTTACGAGGCTTGAATTGATGACATTGTGTGGATGGGCATGCTTACTTGAATTTACATTCGCAAGCTGCTGCTAAATTGGGTAGTTCAAATAACTCGTCTTCGTTTCTTAAAGCAACTACCACGACGCTTCTTCATACGATTGATGAATCTGAGAGAGAGTCTTATGTCGCTCATATTAATAGCTATCTTAGAGATGATCCGTTTATGAGGCAGTTTCTTCCTATAGATCCGACTACCAATGCCTTGTTTGACCTTGCAAGAGATGGAGTCCTTCTATGGTATTTAAGCTTTACTTTGTTTGAGCTCACTTAAATAAAGCGTGTTGTTTTGTGGTGGTTTTGATGTATTATTATTGTTGGAATGTAGTAAACTTATCAATGTTGCGGTGCCTAATACGATAGATGAACGTGCGATTAACACGAAACGAGTACTCAATCCATGGGAAAGAAATGAAAATCATACGCTTTGTCTTAACTCTGCTAAGGCGATAGGATGTACAGTAGTGAATATTGGTAACCAGGACCTTGTTGAAGGAAGAGTAAGTTTTTACGATTTAATTAAAGTTTTAATGATGCTTTAGTCTAGAATAGAGAACCTGACTTGTTGCGTTTTCTGATTTGCAGCCTCATCTGGTTCTTGGCCTTATTTCTCAGATTATAAAGGTGAGATGTTTGCTATTTTTCCTCCTGTATATGAGGGTTCTATTTTTGTTGCTAACTGTTGATACAAAAGTTGGGCGTTCCTTGTTTCCGTATCAATTGGATCTTAATGCTTGAGACCTGCGCACTAAGAGAACAAAAAACACCGTTAGGCTTATCGTGGGATTGTCTCCCACGATTATCCTCCGGCGTGAGAGTAAGTAATCGGTTTTAGGGTTTTAGTGAAGAGTTAGGGTTATGATATGATCCCTTTAATGAGAGTCGAGATGCCCTTTATATACACATGAAATCCTTGTTGGTTTCGTGCTCCTTACTCTTCGGCGTATCCCTTCTTATTCGGTCCCTTGATCCTTATCCCATAAATAAGAGATCTTATATCAAGGCCAATAATAGATTTCGGATTTGGGTCGTTGTAAGCCCAAATCTTTATCGTGATAGCCCACGCGTGATGGGCTTGAGTATTGGTCGGGTTCGTGACCCGAGTGCAGACTATACGTTATCATGTCCCCCCAGTCTAGTATGCGCAAGGTGAAACTGCGGATGCTAGACTAACAACTGTAGCGAAAAAATATTCCAGAATGCGTAGCGGGGAAGTTTCAAGTGTTTCCCGCCTAAAAAACAATACGATGAATCTAGTCCAAGTAAATCTGAATATCCCTCGTAAATCGTGAGGGGTGGGTGAAAAAGTGTTTCACCTCTTGATCTCCCAGCCATACGATTAGAGCAAGTGGGTTACACATGTCAATCATCCATGAGAGCATGTAACCCTATATAAAAGTGTTGTCTCCATTTCACTGTGGCTATCACAGTAAAAACGTCCATTGCCACCATTGTTAAAACCTCTAAACAGCGAACAAGAAATCAACAACTCTTAAGGTAATAGTGCATGTGTTGCAGAATCCATTGAATTCTAAACATGGTTCTTCAATTAACCGACTTTACATCCGATATAACCGAGGACGAACTTCGTCTGTTCACCTCGGATTATTATATCCCGATCGCGTTGCACCCGGTGGTTCCGGTGGCGACTGCGCCCATAGCGAACTTTCCTGAAGGGAAAGTAGGGGTATACACACGCTTCTTTGAATTCGCTAACCAACGTGTGCCCATTTCTCTATTCTTGTGCAATATTTTAAACTACTATCGCCTCCATATTTCCCAGCTGCACTGTATAGGTGCAGCAAAAATAACAAATTTCGAAGTAAATTGTCGCTTGTTGGCGATTAACCCCACAATCCATCTGTTCCGCGCGTTTTATCACTCGTCGTGGTCAAACGGATGGGTGTCCTTTTCCAAGCGCGCAGGGCGACTGCAGTGCTATACGGAAAAGTTAGACGTACTTAGGAATTGGAAGGAGAAATTCTTTTGGGTTGATGATGCATTGTTTCCATGGCATTTTGAGTTCTATACCCAAGGGTCATTACCGAAGGATGAGCGCCCCATCCCCGGAGCGTATAACGCAGATGATGCAGAAACGATTAATGCCAATCGCATCCCTATCAACGCTTACCCAGAAGAGTTTTTGGTGCATATGGGCATTAGTCGCAACTACTTCGGAGGTCCTGACGAGGTGCCAACCTTTTTGGATGAGAATAACTGGGGTGGGTGCTTGTCCTTTCTTCTCCTTTGCTCAGTAGTGTAAGCGCTCTTTACTATTGTAGCTTTTGTAACCCTCTTTGTGTTTGTTTGTGGTTTGTTGCGCAGAGATGGATCTATTCAGCGTGGTGCGCTTGACGAGACCCCAAAAGGTGACCGTAGGAGTGCGCCCTTTAAGAGAAGGTGAGGAGCCAGTTTTGGAGGCTACCGCGGGGCGCACCATGGAGATCGTACAGGAGGAACCAGAGGATGTCCCCCCAGTTGTTTTAGAGGCGATTCCTCTTCGCAGTTTTCCAACTCCTGGGGTACAAGTCCATGTGGTAGAGCCATCGCACATAGACTCGTCAGAGAGTGTGGGGATTGTCATGGCTAAAAGTGGGCCCCGAGGAGGCTAGCCAAGGGGTGAAGCGCAAGAAAACTTCTGGTGATGATGGCGCGGGTACATCTAAAAGAAGGCGCCATGTTATCTCTGGCGGGCAATCATCATCAGAAGATGATGCGTCGTCAACTAAAACTCCTCCCCCCAAGTAAGTAATGAGACTTGTATCTTTAGGTCTTCAGTTCTTTATTCCGCGTTGGTGCCATAGAGTAACTTTGTTATTTGCGTGCAGTGTTAAAGCTGCTGATGATGATGCTGCGCGTGTTGGGAATTCGCCACCCAAGGCGAGTCCCTCACATACTGATGATCTTGCGCAGAAGAGCCAAGAGACTGAGTCGAAGGCCTTTGAGAATGTGCCAACGGACCATCTGATAGAGGAGCTAGGTTTGGCTGCTACGCACCAGGCCTCCTTAGTTGCACAACTACAATCAAGGTATGCTGGTGAAGGTAGCCGCTGTGTGCAGAAAGATGAGGAGATTGCGCTTCTGAAGGCGCAGTTGGCTGATGCTCAGGCTGAGATAAAGGCAACAGATGCGTATGCCCAGAAGCTTGCTGAAGAGAAGATGTCATTACTTGCCCAAGTGGGCCAAGAGCGTGCTGGGTTAACAGATTACAAGGCCACTTGTCTTTGGGTCTTGAAGTACATGGAGCTTAACAAGAACGCTCACTTCTCTAGATTGGATGATTTTCGTAAGGCTGTGGAGGAGTCGCTGAAGAAGCAGGAAGTTAAGCTGCGCAATCTTAGTATTGAGTATGATGAAGAGTTGTACCCCCACCTAGTATCTTCAATTGCTGAGCACAGGTGGCTTATCAGCCATGGTTTGCGCCTTGCTGCTTTGAGTACTCTGGAGTCTCAAGAGGTGAGGGAGGCCTTTGGGGATGTTGTTGAGCGTGCGTTGGCACGTGGCAAGGCGCAGGCTATAGAGGAGCTTTCCGAGAGCCAGTTATTGACAGTGCCTGCCGCACAAGTACCAGGTTATAATGCTGACGCCTATGATGAGCTTGTCGCTGCTATGGAGAAGATGAAGCTGTTAGATCTTCCTCACATTGCTCAACTGGAGCGCGATCAAGATTACCCCATAGGTGTTATTATGGAGCGGTTAACCTTGGCTAGGCACGCAGCAGAGGACGCAGAGGCACAACCTGATTACTTTCTTAAGCCAGATGTGTCGTAGCTGCAGGTACCTATTTTTGCTCGTCCTTGCAACATCTTAAATTCTTTTGCCCTCGAGAAGGAAATCCCGCTGAAGGAATCCTTAGAGGCCCATGCCATGAGGCTTGCGAAGAAGCGGGGTGTGAAGGGGAAGGCCATCCTTTGTGGTATTGGTGCTGCACATATTCCAAGATCTGATGGAGTACCTGTTAGCGTACCGACAGTGTCGCCCAAGGATTATGATCTCCTAAAGAAGCTTGAGGAAGCTGGGAGTGCTGTGTACCATGTTAGCAGTTCAGAGCTTAGACGCTCCCACAGCCTTTAGATTGTTTTGACTTGGTGATGTTTTGTAATAGGTTAACATTTTATTGCACATGTGCATGTTAAATCTATACTTTGTATGAACTCGTAGTCCATAATAAAATGATATTTTGAGAGTGTGATTGTACGCATATTGTATGTGATTGTGGTTATGATGTTTGTACTTAGTTATCTGTCTTTGCGTACAAGACGTCTATGTTATGTCTAAGAATCAAACCGTTATATAAACGTACTTAAAAAAGATTACAGGAATCTATGATCACTTATAACATAATCGTGTATGAAATTCATGACTTAATGTCAAGCGCGAATATATATGAAATTCACAAGTGTTTGGGCTGACATGCAGCGTACTGCGAATACCATATCAAGGGGTTAAGATTCTTAACTCCTAATTTGTTAAACGCGCACAGTGTGCATTGTTGTGTATCCGTCGTGGGATGCACAATGAACTTACTCCAACGTCTTGAGAGTAAGGTGTTTAACAAGGATGCGTGATCCGATGTTGATGGGTTTGCAACCCTCTTACTCAATGAGTTATTTAGTAGGTTTACTCATCCTTTACCATCGTGGGTTTTAATAAGTGCATGCATGCCATGTAGGCAAAAGGTAATATAACAACAATATTGAGACATAAATAATATGTAAACAACAAAGTAAAGTGTGTCGCGGAGTTAGCTAGAAACCGCGGCATTTAATTAATACTTGCAAGTTTTTGGAAAAAGAAAGACATTTACCTAGATGAAACAAAAATGTAAATACACGGATATTTATTGAGCACTTACTAAAGTGTGGAAGTGTCCGTGGGCGGGGTCGTAACTTTTCCTAAAGATAGCATCTCTTGAGATTGCAAATATTCCATGTGCGTTGTAGCTCACGGCCCTCCATGTCACGCAGCTTGTACGCGCCTTTTCCTAGTGCTTCAACGACCTCATAGGGTCCTTCCCACTTTGGTCCAAGTTTACATGTATCTTCTGCGTGGCTTGCATCATTAGCGCGATATACAAAGTCGCCTGGTCTGAATGAGGTGCTTCGAACTTTAGCATCGTAGTATCCCTTCATTTTTGACTTGGCTTTTGCCTCACGTATAGCTGCGCATTCACGCCTTTCTTCCAATAGGTCCAAGTCTATACGCCGTTCGTCGTCATTGGTTGCGACATTAACTTCCGCGGTACGAATAGTTGGCATCCCAATTTTAGCTGGTATGACAGCTTCTGTCCCATAGACAAGAGAAAAGGGAGTGTCTCCATTGCTAACTTTGATTGTCGTGCGGTGCGCCCATAAGACACGCGACAATTCATCCACCCATCTTCCTTTGTGTTTGTCTAGGCGCGCTTTAATTCCTTCGCCCAGACTACGATTTGCGCGCTCAACCAAACCATTGGTTTGTGGGTGTTTAACCGACGCGAAGTGTTGTGTAATATTTAGTTCTGCACACCAGTCTTTGATTGGGTTATCGTTGAATTGTTTTCCGTTGTCCGAAATGATTTCCCCATGTAATCCAAAGCGGCATACAATATTTTCCCAAACGAATCGTTTTACTTGATTACCTGTGATTGTCGCCACTGCTTTTGCCTCAATCCACTTAGTGAAGTAGTCTATAGCCACAATAAGAAATTTCAGTCCCCCTGCTGCAACAGGGAAGGGGCCCGCAATGTCGATACCCACTTATAGAATGGCCATGGCGAAGTGATAGGCATTAGCTCTTGTTGTGGTTGGCGCGGGATGGGTCTATGAACTTGGCAGTCGCTACATTTCTTTATCACATCACGCGCATCGCGATGCATAGTGGGCTAGTAGTATCCTGACCGCAAGGCTCGTGCTACGACGGACCGTGGTCCTGAGTGCATATTGCATGAACCGGCATGGATCTCTCAGAGTACGTAATCTGCCTGAAGAGGTCCAACGCACCGAAGCCATGGTTGTAGAAATGAGCACCGATATAGGATACCATCTCGAAGTTCGAACCTCTGCGCTGTGCGCCGTATCCGTCGAGCGTCCTTCTGCTCATGGGGCAATATGCCTTTGCTTATAAATTCGACAATAGGGGTCATCCACGTAGGATTCTGCTCCTCTATTACCGTGGATATCTCCATCTCCGAGATGGATTTATTTTTTAGGATCTCCACTAACACTTGTTTTGACAGGTGCGCAAAGCTTGTAGATGCGATCTTGCTTAGCGCATCCGCTTTTTTGTTTTCCCCTCTAGGAACTTGTTTAATGGTAAACCTGTCAAAACCTTGGATTAGTGACTTGGTCTTGTCGAGGTATTGAACCATGTTATCCTCTTTAGCCACATATTCGCCCGACACATGGTTGGCTACTAATCGGAAATCTACATTTGCTTTTAGGTTGCGTACACCCATTCGAGTTGCAATGCGTAATCCAGCAATTAGGGCTTCATACTCTGCCTCGTTATTCGTAGCTGTGAATTCAAAGCGCAGTGCGTAAGTGAATTCCATTCCTTCTGGATTGGTGAGGATAAGGCCTTCGCCCGACCCATCCACGCATGAAGATCCATCCGTGAACAGGACCCATGGTTCTTGTAGTTCTACCTCGCTCCGTGGAGGTGCAGCATCGGTGTCTGGTTTTTCGATGATGAAGTCTGCTAGTATTTGCCCCTTAACCGCAGTGCGTGGTCTATAAGAGATGTTATACTCGCCTAGCAATACACTCCACTTTTGTAATCACCCCGATGCGTCGGGTTTGGAGATAACTTGTTTGATTGGTTGGTCTGTGATCACCGCTATTGGGTGTGCTTGAAAGTACCTGCGCAATCTTTTGGCGGCGAATACTAATGCCAAGACCAACTTTTCCATTGGGCTATAGTTAATCTCTGTCTTCTTGAGTGCTTTGCTTACAAAATATACCGGTGTTTGTATGGAGTTCCTATCTGTCAGTAGCACCGCGCTGACTGCTCCATGAGTCGCAGACAAGTACACAATTAACTCCTCCCCTGGTCGGGGTGCGACTAGCTTGGGAAGCGCTGCTATATGTTGCTTAAGCTGTGTAAAAGCTTCTTCCGCTTCTGTAGTCCAACGAAAGTCTCCCTTTTTTGTACACTTCTTGAGTGTTTTAAAGAGGGGGAGTGACTTATCTGCTGATTTGGACAGGAATCTGTTTAACCCGGCTAGTTTTCCATTCAGAAACTGGACTTCTTTCAACGTGCGTGGTGAAGGGAGTTGGATGACAGCCTCTGTTTTTTCTGGGCATGGTTTAATGCCATCAGGTTCTATCAAGTATCCAAGGAACATGCCTTCTGTAGCGCCAAAAGTGCATTTCTTAGGATTTAACTTCATGTTGATCTTTCGTAGTGTTCTAAATGTTTCTTTAATGTCGCGGACCACTTCGTCTTCGGTATGGCTTTTTATGACAAGGTCGTCAACATAGACCTCTAGGTTGCGGCCCACTTGCTTTTCAAATGCATTATCTACCAATCGCTGGTAGGTGGCGCCCGCATTCTTTAGGCCAAAAGGCATCTTTGTATAACAGTAGACACCGTGGCTTGTGTGGAAGGCTATTTTTTCCTCGTCTTCTTTAGCCATTTGGATTTGGTGGTACCCTTTGTATGCGTCTAAAAAACATTTAAAGGGGTATCCGCATAAAGACTCTACCTTCTAGTCTATCTCTGGTAGTGGGTAGCAGTCTTGTGGACATGCTTTGTTGAGATCAGTGAAATCCACGCACATCCGCCAACTACCATCACTCTTCTTGACCATCACTGGATTGGAGAGCCAGTCATGGTAATAGACCTCTCGCATGATACCTGCGTCAACAAGTTTGTGTACTTCCTCTAGAATGGCTTTTGCGCGCTCTGGAGCCTAGCCGCGCTTTTTCTGCTGTACTGGGGAGTATCCTTGTCGGATTTTCAACTTGTATTCTACAATCGAGCGTGGCACACCAGTCATGTACTTTGGTTCCCATGCGAAGATATCCAGATTCTTTTGCAAGAGCGCGCACACGGCAGCTCTGCCTTTATCAAACAGCGATCCCCCGATCGATACATCTTGCTCCGGGTAATTAGGATGAATTGCGACCTTCAGGTTTGATACTTTAGCTGCACTCTGTTCTGGGGTGTGCGTCGTCTCACATGTAATCGTGTTACACTCTCTAGGTGGCACGGCGTTATTGTAAATGGTGACAATGCCGCCTTCTACCGGGAATTTGAGCATCCCATGTGCTGTGGATGGTACTGCGCGTATTGCTGAAATTCCTGGTCTTCCGATAATGCCATTGTATGGCGAAGGAGATCTGATCACCATAAAATTCATCCAGGCTGTCGTGGAGTGTTCCTTATTACCAACAACAACTAGCAGTCGTAGTTGCCCCATGGGCCATATCTTTTCTCCCGTGAAGCCAGTCAACGCCGTCGTAGCCGGGCTTAACTGTCTTTGTATCTCAGGTCGCAATCTTTTGAAACAATGCTCATACATTATGTCTGCTGATGCCCCTCCATCAACATACATGCGGTGGATATCATGACCCCCCGTATTTATCTCGATGGTGAGTGGTTCCGCCACTGCGTTGTCCGCAGCCAAGGTGGGGAAAGAGATTTCGCTTCCATGAGAAAATTTCTGGCTGACCTTTTTCCTAGTCTTTCGCTGCCATGATTGTATCATGTAGATTGTGTCAGCCTTGTCCTTAGGTGCTTCTTTCTTGCTCCCGGTCTTCTGTTTGTCTTTCCCATCCTTAATGTTCTTAACTAGATGGTCCAATCTGCCTTCTTTTACTAGCTTATCAATTAGTTGGCGCAATTGGACACACTCATTGGTGGTGTGGCCCTTCTGTCCATGATACTCGCAGTATTCGTTCCCTACGCGCCGATCTTCTAGGGTGCGTATTGGTGGGGGGTCTCGGAAAGTTCGCACCTTCCGTCGCAAATATCTCCCTTGGAGTCTTCGTTAGTGGGGTATACTTGTCATTCTCTCGTCTGCCCCCTGACTGCGGTAGCTTTTGTTACGGTTGCTACTCTGGTCGTTGGATTGTCTCCTGGGCTGTTCTTGTGACCTATAGTTTGAGTAGCCTTTCTTGCTATCCGCAGCGGCGGCTTCTCCTTGGATAAAGGACCTCGTGCGCTTCATAAGTTCGTCAAAGGTCTGGGGAACCCTATCGGTTAACCTTTTGATAAGTTCTGGGTTATTGATTCCGTTCATAAACCCTGAGATCTTTAGTACTTCGGGGCATGCCTTGACGTGTATGCATTCGTCCTTATAGCGCTCCACATAAGCGCTTGTGGATTCCCCTTGGCGCTGTTTTACCCTAGCAAGCTCGACAGGGTTCTTGGCACACTTCTTCCTCTGAGTAAAGTTTAAGCGAAACGCCTTCCGCAACTCTTCAAACCCATTGATGCTTCTACGTGGCAACTTACTGAACCAGTTTCGCGCATTCCTTACTAATTTAGAATTAAACATGCGGCACCACACGTGTTGTGGCCAATTTTCGATAGTGGCGGCTGATTCAAAAAATTTTAGGTGGTCATCAGGATCACCTGTCCCATCATAAGTTTTAACATTAGCGGGCATGCGCCTTGTTAGGAATATGAATATTCAGCTGAAGACTCGGTCACCCAGAGTAATTATTAGTACATCATAGCTCGTAGGATTATTAGTAATATTATTAGTAGCTTAGTTATTATTAATAGTATTGTGGAGTGGGTCGGGTCTTTACCCTCTGTCAGCTCACTCTACAGCTCGCTAGGGGCATAATATATTGTAAGTATAAATACCCCTTCCCACACATGGGAAGGGTTGGAACTTCACATTATCTTAAGCTAATACACACATTGTTTCTCTCTCTAGAAGTTCCCACTTTCTCTCTCTAGTTCTTTGTCTAATCGATCCATAACTAAGCCTCAATCTAGTGTTTCTTGCATTGTGAATACCCTACAATTGGTATCAGAGCCATGGTTAGGTCCATGAGAGTTGGTATTCACGGATTTGTGTAGTTTTTGAGGTTTTTTGGTTCGATTTGAAAAGTTACTAATATTTCATTTTGTGCTTTGTTTTGTGATTAGAAGTTGGTATACCTTGTACTTTCTAGCTTAAGAATAGTATTAGAGTGATATTTGGTACTTGGATTCACAGATCTAAGTATCGTGTGGTGATTTTGGGGTAATTCGTGGGTATTTGTGGTTGTGTTCTTCGCAGCGGTTTGTGTCCTTGGGACATGTTCTTGGACTCGGTTTGTGTCAATTCACAGATACGGTTTGTCTTATTACTTGTTTAGGCAAAAAGACAAAAGGCAGTGAAAGCGACGTGCTTGGGAGTTTGTGTCTACTCGGTTTGTCCCTGCTGCGCGTACTCGGTTTGTGCCTACTCGATTTGTCCCTCCAGCGTGTACTCGGTTTGTGTAGACTCGGTTTGTCTCTGAGGAATTTACTCGGTTTGTGCCTACTCGATTTGTCCCTCCAGCGTGTACTCGGTTTGTGTAGACTCGGTTTGTCTCTGAGGAATTTACTCGGTTTGTGTAGACTCGGTTTGTCTCTGAGGAGTTTACTCGGTTTGTGTCTACTCGGTTTGTCTCTGCAGTGTGTACTCGGTTTGTATACACGGTTTGTCTCTCTGACGTGTATGTGGTTTGTGTCTTGGTGATTTTAGAAATTCCCGCGAAAGATTCAATTTCTCGGTTAAATCACAAGATCTGTAAAATCCCGTATTCACTATGACAACTAACTCAGACCCCCTCATTTCGGAGGTTCTCAAACTGTACGATGCTATCAAGGATCATGGGAACTATAATTTCACATCTCTAACAGAAACAAATGAGACTGATTCTGCTGGAACTGATGAGTCACACTCGCAGTTACACATGGATGAATACCTTCAAGTTATGCAGGTGGATACTGATAAGGAAAGCCAAGTAGCATGCTTCAGATCACTTCTATCACACATTAAGGCTTTGTTTGGTAAATCTGAATACGTGATGGGGTACAAACGGGCTTTCGCTTCACTCTTTGGTCAGGAAATTGGTGATTTCACAGTCAGGATGACATTATATCTGGATCAACTAGAACAAGAGCTGGTCAAGGAAGAATATTCTGAAGATAAATCCAGAGCAGCTCTCAATGTGATCAACAATCAACTCCAAGTGTTCATCAACTCTCAATACACTATGGATTATAATTATGACTGCCAAGTGACTAAAGAGTGCTTCGCTAAATATATTGGGTCAGAAGTTGAAATGTACAAAACGACACTGCTACTGCTGATGAGGGATGTCCATGGGTTCATTGAGGAAAAAGGGGAACAGGGTAGAAATGGAACAAAATCAGACAAGACGGATGATGGTGTCAGCACAGGAAGTGACTTCACAAGATGTGAGAAGGAATCCTACGAACCTGAAAATCACCAAGCACAGACTACTGTGGTACATCTGTCTCATCTAGATAATACTGTTTCTAATGTACTTGTGCATGATAATTCGTCGAGTTCATTGCCTACGACTGAGTCTTTCAAATCACCTGATATGATTGAAAAGAGGGTTTACAATGAACTTTTAAAAGGATTTTCAAAACTGCAAAAACATTGTGTTGATCTTGAAATTTCAATGCAACAATTAAAAGAAAAGTTCCAAATTAACCTTCCATCAAAAAATCCGGAATTACCTGATTTTCGGGAATTTTTTATGATAAATGAGTTGAAAGATTAGCTAGTGGCCAAGAACGCGACTATTAACATGTTAAGGACCAAACTAAGTGAATTGCAAAAAACGGTCAATGATGATAAAACCTCACATGACTCAAAAACTGTTGAGTTACAGGCTGAAAATGATCACTTTCAAGCACAAAACCTAAGGAAAAGTTTCTCATTAGCTTCTTGTAGGAATGACTTAAAGAAGTCGGCCAAGAACAGGGTGAATCCTAAGTCTGTCAAAACATCAGTCTTGGGAACACCTTCTCCAAGGTGTGCTCCCCAAGTTGGTGAGACTAAGAGTTTGCCTAAATCAGTCACTTCACAACCTAGACATAAGGGAACATTAGCTAAGAGTCACTTTCAGGATAAGTCTCACATGACACCAACAAAGGAAGTTAATGTTCATGTCACTGCATCCTCTACTTCGACAAACAATCACCATAGGCCTGTAAAATTAATGAAGCACCCTAGGAAGCCTAATAGATCTGATGCTGAAAAACAAGAAATTTTCTCTCGTAAAAACACTAAGGTGCCTCAGAAACAGAGCATATTTAGAACGTGCCTAAGATGGTTGCCAACTGGTAGAATCTTTAAGCAAGTTGGTCGTCAGTGGGTACCTACTGACACGGAAAATGCCTCTAAGAATGTTTGCAAGAAATCACAGAGACAGGACCCCATAGTCACTAACTAATACATATGCAAACAAAATACTTATGATAGTGCAGGGAGACGGTTTCCGCGTGCAGCTACTCTCACAGAATGCTTCATGAAGAAACTCAAGGTGTGGCTACCAAAGGGGAGATCAACTCCCAAAGAGGAGGTTAAGAAAACACACCTGTGATGTAAGGTGACAATGACTTTTGAACAACTCAGTTCAAAACTCGTACTGTTCTGATGAAAAGATTCTCATGTATCCTTTTTCTTGTTGTGTATAGTTGCTCTTTGTTTATAGGTGCATGTGTATTGTGTATATAGTCATTTGAATAAGGAGAGGCATGTCTTCTGGATATCGATAACATTTACGATCCTAGAAATGTCATTCAATAATGACACGGGGTTTTAAATGAAGCTCGAACAGAAGTTGTTCCTTATAAGTAAATCATGTCTCTAAGGTTTGCTATTACTTTAGATAGCAACCCGTGTTCCCAGGTGAAGACAGATTGTCACCAACATGACAACTCTTCTTCAAGGTGATGTTCACCTGAACATGGATTACTTCATATTCATGTTCATTCATATTTCTCACTAAGTGATAAATTGCTGCTCAATCAATCAATGTCTAAATTTCTATACAAAAGGTTAGTCACTGATTGAGGGGGAGAGCTACAGCAATTTAAACTTGCCTATGAGCTCTCACAGTGCAATATCTGAATCTATATCACTAAGTATTTAGGAATTCTGTGAGTTGTGTTTGAAAGATGTGGATGCCTTTGAGTGTAAGAATTTTCCTGTAACAGGATAGTCTGAGACCAAATGTGCCATTCAACTAAATAGAGAGAGTTAAGAGTTGGTATTTTAACTTGTTACCTAGGCGGTTTGCCAAGTCAACCAAGACAGTAAATAGAGAGAGTTAAGAGTTGGTATTTCAACTTGTTACCTAGGCGGTTTGTCAAGTCAACAAAGACAGGGACCAGAAGTGTCATTAGGATAAAGTAAAATGTTAGGTGTAGATATTTAAGGATCAAAATCCATACGGTTTGTCCTAAATCACTCTCTCTCTTCCTTATCAAACCGAACCCATTTTTTCTCTATCTAAACCCACGATCTCTAGTTCTATCTATCCATTGAGCTTCCTCCTAGGTAATTAACGATCCTCTCCCATATCAGTAGACTAGTTCTCGTATCAGTCCTAGATTCTTATCGTTTCATGTGGTTTTTCTAGGTTGATTCATACGACGCTTCAATCGATCCTAGGTTTGTCTATTGTTATTTGCTTTTGATTGATGGGAATCTTATCTATGTGTGTAACATCTGTTATTATATGCTTTGATTGCTTCATCTTTTAAGATATGAGTTGGATTGTTGTGATTTATCGAATGAAGATTGACTCCAAAAGTCAAAATCGTTCATGTGTCTAAGTGTAGTTCGTATGATTATCGATTGGCATGTCTCTAGGGTTGAGTGCACTATTTTTGCTAACAAGTTGAGGAATCGGTTCTGTTAAGTAGTTAGCTATCGTATGTTTGGATGCACTATGTCGATTGATTGGCGGTTCGGTTTAGAGTGAGGTTGGGTTAAGATAGGTTTGATTGCCTTAAGCTCTCGCATAGTTCCCTGTTTATACATACAGTCTCCAAATTATGAGTGCTTAATCTATTTCGTGGGATCATATTCAACGATGTGGGTTGTATGTTATAGGTCGAGTATTTGCAATGCGTAGTATGTAAACTCTGTGTGAATTTATTGATGTGTTTGAGAAGTGATTAGGCATTTCAAGTGTTGTTAATGTAATGACTAATCTGTAATTATTGCTTTCAAATATAATCAAGAGTGTATGTTTAGATGGTATGATCTTCGATGCGGTTTGTCTGTATGGTTATGTGGTTGCTTGTATGTGTATCCATGGACTCGGTTTGTCTGTTTGCTCACTAACGCGGTTTGTCTGTTTGCTCACTAACGCGGTTTGTCTGTTTGCTCTCGAACTCGGTTTGTCTATGTGCTTACGAACTCGGTTTGTCTATGTGCTCACGAACTCGGTTTGTCTATGTGCTCACGAACTCGGTTTGTCTATGTGGTTGCTTCTCACAACTCGGTTTGTCTATGTGCTCACGAACTCGGTTTGTCCATGTACTCACGAACTCGGTTTGTCTAAACCCTCACAAACTCGGTTTGTTTAAATGCTCTCGAAGTCGGTTTGTCTAAATGCTCATGAACTCGGTTTGTCTGAATGATCACGAATGCGGTTTGTTTATATGGTCATGGATGCTGTTTGTATACTTAGTCATGTATAGTCATGAATGCGGTCTGTCTACATACTCACGAACTCGATTTGTCTATGTGCTTATAAACTCAGTTTGTCTATATGCTCACATGTATACATTTAAGCTGTGCAGTTGATACGTTAGTATGTGCTTGATGTATGATGCATATTTGGTCTCTCATAATTGAGTGCTACTTGATTTACTGTAGTCTCTTGCAATGTTCACATAGGCTATGTGCTAACCTTGAGGATTGACACCCGTCTAACTTGTATTGGCATACTGTCTTTCTGTGAATGTGTGTGTGTAGATACAATGACTGATACTGAGATCCCCACTTCCTCTGAGCCAAACCCCGAGGTCTCAACGCCTGTTCGCACAGATGAACAAATCCTTCCAAAGAACAAATGGATCCCTATTGGAAGGAGCAACTGTTATATCGATGTGACAAGACCTCAACCCAATCCTATTTACAAGATATCTGTTGATATCTTAAAGGAAACTTCTTTCTTCAGAGCATTCATAGCATGTGCAACCGTTCCTTCCATATACATACAGCAGTTCTGGAATACGATTCAACTCAACAAAGACACTGGAAATTACCATTGTCAGTTAGATGAACACTGGTATGAGCTGACCAAAGACACCATCAGAAAGGCTCTTCAGATCTCACCTGTTGTCATTAATAAACCCTTTACTCAACCTCCTACATCTGAGGCTCTCGTCCACTTCATTAATGATCTGGGTTATCCATCAACCATCCTTAAGGTATCAACCATAGTCACCAGTGAAATGTATCAACCATGGAGAACACTCGTCACCATCCTCAACCTATGTCTTACTGGGAAGACTTCTGCTTTTGAAAAACCTAGGGCTCCAGTGCTTCAAATTCTATGGGGAATTGTAAAACGTTCCAACATAGATTTCGCTAAAAGGATCTGGGAAGAATTCATTCACTCCATTCACACCTTCCTAGAAGACAAAGTAAAACTGGAGTCTAATCTGGCCAGCAGGAAGAAAGTTAGAAAGATATTAATTCCTAGCATCAGATTCACAAAAATGATAATCCATCACCTCTACTCTCTTCACAAGTTCCATCCCAGAACTAATTCTCCTCTCCATTTGTCGTCTGAAGAATTTGTTCTGGGAAATCTCAAGTGGGCTGCTAAAGGGGCCGATCAAGAAGTATTTGGAAGACTTATTCCTGAGCTCCTTATTTCAGATAATATTCGTCAAGCATCCTATTATAAGGATTATCTGAGCAAAATAGAGGGATATCAAAAGTCTCTCTCTGAGAAGGTAAGAAGTGAAGCCGAAACCCCTGAACCAGAAACCCAGAAATCCATCAAACAAACCCAATCTAAATCAAAATCAAAGAAAAGAAAGGATGCACCCACAGAAGTTGAGGGATCTAAGAAAAATAAGAAGATCAAAAGGAAGGCATCTACCAAGAAGTTGAAATCTAAGAAAATCAAGACAAAAGGTCGAGATGATGATGAAGAGATGGTGGTACCTGAATTTGGTCTAAGAGATGAAGAAGACCCGGTTCTACAACAAGCCTTGGAACTGAGTGCTAAAGAACATGCTGAATCAACAAGGAGTGCTACGAAAGGAGTTGTCCTTAGAGAACCTGTTGTTGAAAGCAGTAGACCATTACCTGAAGTAGAGGGCAAAGGAAAAGGAGTAGCTACAGTAGTACAAGCTGCTAAGACTCTTCTTACCATATCATCTCCGACATCCAAGACAACAACACAATTTGTACTCAGGAAACGTGATCAGGGATCATCCAGAGTACTTGATCTTTCTGAAGGACCTCAAGAAGAATCACCAAGCTTAGAAGTTGCTCAAGATTCCAGTGATACAGAAAGCGATGAACAGTTGTACAAGGAGAAGAAGGTGGAGATGAAAATCACACATACTGAAGTAAAGGACCCGCAAGATCAAGGTGAGAGTCAAGATGAGAAATTTCATAAAGAAGCTGAGTCTGATAACATCATTAAGGAAAGCCATGATCAGATAACCACAACCACCACAGAACCTCCACAAGATATACAACATGAAGAGTTTGTGGCTTCTACATACCCAGGGGTACATGTGAATCTGAAAATGAAGGATGATGAACAATCTCACCTGAATGAACCAACAGGGTCTACTGGTACACTATCTTCTCTGAAGAACCTTGACACCGACTTCAACTATGGTGATCAATTCATCCTGGATAAAGCCAACGACAACGCCACAGAGACTGACATACCACATGATGATAAGGAAGTTGAGTCAATGGTGTCCGTACCAATTAAACAAGACATGTCTGGCATTAGACCTATGACAATTCCTGTTTCCACAACAGCAACCATCATAGTAGATCCCTCACCAGAAGCAACACCAGCGACACCCATCCCTCCAGAACTACCATCTAATTTAGCATCACAACTAACTGCTGCCACAAAGCTCATTGATGACATGTCACGGAAGATGAATAATTATGAGCAGAGACTACTAAAGGTGGAAAAGCTTAACATTGATCAAAAGGTGGCTCAAGCTGTAAATGATCAGGTAGAGGAAGCGGTCAGATGGGCAATGGAAGCTCCTATGAAGACACGATTCAGAGATCTTCCTACAACTGATATGAAATCAATCCTCTATGACAGAATGTTTGAATGTGGTTAGTATCAGATGAAGCGAAAAGTGTACCGCTTTTAAGGGGTCATTTAAGCCTTAAATCGTATTTATTTGATCAAATATTGCCCTAAATCGTTCCTTTTGTCATTTTAGGTACTTTTGAGGAGAAATCTGGAAAAGGAGGCATTTTGGACGTTTTTGGAGCATTAAAGTGAAGAAAACGGCAAAGTCTCAAAAATCGGCTAAAAGTTACTCTTGACGGCGTCACAATTTACTCTGGACGGCGTCATGCTTTGGCAAGAAAAGTTGGACGTGAAATTTACTCATGATAAGCCAGTGAAAATAGCATGTGAATTCTGACGGCGTCACGCTTTAACTTGATCAAGGGCGTCACGGCTTAAATCATAAGGGGACGGCGTCACGTTCACGAGCTGACGGCGTCAAGCCTTGATAAGCCAGAATGGATTTTGGAAGAGCTAAAGAGGGACGGCGTCAAGAAGGTCATCCGGGAACCCTAAAAGCGGCGAGGTGACGGCGTCACACTCCATAAGGTGACGCCGTCAGATCCAAAAATCTATATATAGTTTTCTAATTTTTTGTCATTAAGGAGAGCTTAGTGTGTGGAATTTTGGGAGAAAACCCTAAGACGATTTTAGCATCTTTTTCAGGGCTTTTTGCCTTGAAATCTTCCATGTTTCATTGAAAGATAAGTTATCAATTAATCATTCAATATGTCTATGTGTTGTTTGATTCTATCTTATTCTTGTCTTTTGTTTAACATGTTAGGCTAAATTTATCTTGTGTTTGCTTAGATCTAATGAAACCTAGCTATTGATTATTGGTTGTTAGTGTGTTGTTAGTTGTATTGGATGATTGTTTATCTATGTTAGGCTTAAGAAAACTGGCTAACTTCCTATTCGGTAACTTGCTTGAACGTCTTAAGAAACATGAACCAAACGCGTACTAAAGGTTTTTATGGTTGTATTTAATGCACAAGCGAATTCTAGTGATCCCATGTTAGGAGCTTCCTAGCCGGCTCGACATAGGAGTGAAGTAGGAGCTTGTAGAGTTGGGGAAGTAAGTACGCCACCCCACGAATGGTATTAAGGAATACACCCGTCATCCACGCGACTAATACACACTAATTAACCGGTAAAAGATAGTTAGGGAGTAAGGAAATCTAAGTAAACACATTTCTCTACACATAAGTTTCTCACCACATTTTCATTTTTGTTATTTTATTTTATTTGCATTCGTAGTAAATTGGGTTAGTTGACTAGCAACTAATTCCGCCCACTCTATCAAAACCGAGATTTTACTTGCTTTCATAAAATTATAAAAACATAAAAAAAGAATCTTCCTCAACCCTTAGACCTAATTAGAGTAGCCTTTCACACCTAACGAACACTATTCCCTGTGGAGAACGATCAATCCCCCGTACTTACCACTACACTATACTACATCGGTCAGGTACACTGCCTGGTGGGGTTGTAAGCCTCTTGAGATCCCTCGAGAGGTAAAAACCTGTTGTAAGGTTACAAAACCACGCAGAATGTTTGAATGTGATCAGTATCAAGGCCACGAAGATCATCAACGACTTTATGAAGCCTTGGAAAAATCGATGAGTCGTGATAATCAGGATTTCCTCATGGCTGAGCTTGAAGAACAACGGAAGAAGAAGAAAAGGAGACAAGATAAACCCTGTACACCTCCTGATTCTCCACCACATCCACCTCCACCTCCTCCACCTGATGGTGGCTCTGGTGCTACAAGGTTTTCATGAGCTTCAGGATCTATCCAAGCTCAACCTCATCATCATCCCACTGTGTCTTCTGGTGGAAAAGACCAATCCAATACTTCGTCTGCCCCAAGCAAGTCTAAGGGAGTTACAAAGGCTGGAACACTTGCGTGGACAACTGTTGACACCCAACCCAAGTCCTCGTTCTCACCAATTCCTGAGGACTTTGTCATGAATGAGGAATCAGAAGTGGAAGATCTGACCTCTCATAATGATGAAGATGAAGTCTCAGCTAATGCTAATATCCCAACAGTTGACCCTAATCAAAAATGGTGGTTGGATTTCTTACGCACAGACACACCTGGTGACTCAGACTCCACGAGAAAGCGACCCACCAGGGAAGATATGGAATCTTGGATGAAACCATTATCTGAAGAAGATCGAGAACCAATTCCTGAACCTAATTGGTCTATACCATCATCAGACAAAAGCGTTCCTGTAAACAATTGGGCAGCTACTATTGCTTCGCAACATAACTCTCCTTCAGAGAACTCATTGCTGGCAAAGACTAATGACATGGGGGCATTTATTAGTTGGTTCTGCAAAAAGAAAGGCATCACAAATCTCACTCCCCAAGACTTGGAAGGTCCTGCATATGAAATCGTCAAAGTGTTTCATCCTGATGTGCATCATCTTCAATATCAAATGGAAGAATGTCATAGACTATTTACTGATCAAGTTGATGACCGGATCCTTTCCTACGACGTCAACCGACCTCTTCCCTTTGATGGTCCACCAGGTCAAAAGAACATTCAAGCAGATCTCTTCTTTAACAACGATCTGAATTATCTCCGGTTCGAGAATAATGGTGATCGTCAGGCATTATCCATTTCCAAGATGAAGGCGGCTTACTACCCTGACGTTGGGCTAGAACAAATGGTGCCTGATCAAGTATGGTCAGATGAAGAATACAAGTTTGAACTTACTGCATCTTATGGGGTCACACATTGGTGGTTCCACAAGAAACGATTTTACATTGAACGGCACGCAGGAGAGGGTAGTCGTCAGGGAATACGCTCACATCTAAGAATCTTAAGTGTTATCAAAGTTGAAATTCACCCAATGTATGGATATGAGTATCTTAAAAGGATAGTGCTTCGTCGTGCTGATCAGAAGGAGTATATCATTTCTGAAAGCGACTTCAAATATCTATCTCCGAGTGACTTCGAGGATCTCTTCCTTCTGAATCTTCAAGGGCACCTGAATCATCTTCCTCCTCGCGACAAGAAGGCGCTTGCTGCTGCTGTTAACTTATGGATCCGGGGTCTTGTCATCAGGCAAAGGGTGAGTGATTTTCAACTAGGGATAGAGAGCTATCAGACCAAACTCAATCTTACTAGGCCAAATTGGGAACGTAAGGGTCTCGAGTATATTCACGACTTTAAAGTCATCGAATCTCCAAGAGCAGTCAAGTTCACTGACCAACATGGGACTCCTATGATGATGCAACTCAGTGAGATTCATAAATTCAGCGATGGTACCCTGAGAATGATCGATGAAGCACTGGATTTCAGGATTAAAGACTTCAAGATAAATCCTCACAACCCACAATTGAAGACTCAGTTCTGGACTGATCTGGATGTACAAAGGAGCAAAGAGTTTATGAGAGCCATAGAGCGTAGACTGAAAACAAGAAGGATCTTTCGCAACCTGGAAAGCTTCGTTGGGGGTAGAGTTCGTGAAGGAGATTACAAATTGATGGAAAGAACGACATGAGCTGATTCGCTCCATAAGTGGTCTTTGTAGTGATGATATTCTTTTGTTGGGCACTTGTAATTTTACAATGTAATTTCCTCTAATCTTGTAATACTCTATGTGTGATCTGTGTATATTGACAAGTAATCCTCTCTTGGTGTTTCAAGGGAAGCATAGTATGCTTCAAAATCAGAATACATTTTAATCTGAACACATTTTCTCCCAAATTTTTCTAAACGTATTTAAATCACTTGGGATCACAAATCTCAAATGGTTTGAAATTTTTGATCGGGGGAGAGAATGTGATTTAAATAGGAAATTCTGATAAAATGTGATGATTTGGATGTTAATGTAAGCTCTCCCGTATGTGCTAAACCATTTTGCATATCAAGGCACATATTGAGGGGGAGCAAAATGTTTTGGTCATAAACGCAAGCTCTTCCATATGTGCGAAAATCTTTCTTAATATCGATGCACATATTGAGGGGGAGCAAATGTTTTTAACAAAACAAAGGATTTGGCATCTCATGAGATCGTGACTCAGACTTAACCAATGAATTGACGAAACCTATACTGTCATTGATCGAAAGGACATATCCTGGCCGGGTAATAATTTCAAGCTGGTCTAACCAGTGATGTAAGCGTGTCTCGAAAAGGATGTGTCTGAGTAGAGTGTACCGTTTCGAGAAACTTTCTGTGGACTTGACCAGGCCGGGTAATAATTTCAAGCTAGTCTAACTAGTGATGTAAGCGTGTCTCGAATCGGTCATGTTCACTGAAAGTGGATCAATTCAAAAAGTGCGAGCTCTACCTAACATGTGCAAATTTATAAAACAATCAACCGAGCACATGTTGAGGGGGAGCATTTGAAAAATATAAAACTCTCAAGTGTTTGCAAAAATGTGTTTCAAAAACATGAACACTTTGAGAGATTTTTCAAGGATTTGGTTTGGCAATCATGGATGAATATCAAAGACCGACCATTTTAAATTAACGTATGGAGTTATAAGGATGGTTAGGTTAGGTTCAAGTTCCCATGATCCCGCCAGAGCCGGAGGGATCTACCCAGGGTCAATCCACTAGTTAGTGTAGAAGTCCTTAGGTATGATTAAAAAGGAGAAAAGTGGATAAGGGAAAAGTGCCGACTGAGATGGAGCTAGTACTGGAACAAACCCAACAAGGTTCTAGTAAGAAAGTCTCGGTAAGCACTGAAGGGGTTGAAGAATGAAAAAGAATTGTAAAGATAAAGGGTGAAAAGAAAGAAGCCCTCCTTACAACTTAGGCAGAAACTGGGTCAATACATATGCTATCAGAATCACTTAGTTGATTGCTGGCATTGAAGACAAAGTATCATGGACCCAATGATACGCTGCACAACCCTCCTTAGCCACTCAAGGTCCCTCAAAGGATTCTTGTTTCACTTGTCACGGAGTTCAATACATTCCTATCGTCTTTCTCACTCCGAGTTAGATGATATTGAAAAGGTGGCAGTCCTCTCCAGCCTCCGATCACCAAATCAAAACGCACAATTGAGTCTAGAGCCACGAGATGCATAATAAGATCTCATAGGGACACGAATTATCTCTACACTGGTTGTTCAACATTAAGGACACCAGTTGTAATCTCATGAGTCCTACGCAGATCTTAGCAATCTGCCAGAACATTTATGAGAGAATTTACTTATGTAATTCTCAATGATTGAATGGAAATTCCTGCCAGGGTCAACATCAAGCAGCCCTGAAAGCAGGTCACTTCGGTAATTCCTCGTGGATTACGCTTAGTGGTCGCGGCAGTTTCAACCAGTCTACAGTCGTGGAGTGATCTCCAGCGACTCACCTAATCGTTGATTTACTACGGTAAAATCTTAAAAAGCCCTCTGTGGGTTTTCGATTAGGAACGGTCTTGGTAAGGATTAGAGAGAGTCTTCACACTATGCTGTTGACTATCTCGAAGTCCAAACTTGTTAGTACCGGTCGAATTATTGCTAACTGTCGTATGCAGGAATATCTGGCGGTTGTTGCTGTGGAACGCTGTAGCTGGTTGCTGTTGTAGCTGGTTGCAGAAAAGATGCCAATCCATCACCACATGTTCACACCACATCATCATCAAAGAAGTCATGATCAACCTTAAAGACCTTCAACACTGCTTCCGCAACTCTGAAGCTGAAGATCATGATCAAGATAAGTGTGAGCATGACGGTGCAACAAACAATCCATCACCACATGTTCACACCACATCATCATCAAAGAAGTCATGATCACCCTAAAAGACCTTCAACGCAGCTTCTGCTAACTCTGATGCTGAAGATCATGACTCCATATCGTGTGAGCATGTCGGCTCTAAGTATATTTCATCACATGGAGTCTTACTACAGAAAGATGACTTGGAGACTCAAGTGGGATGATACTTTCAAAGATTACTCAAAGTTCATTCAAGACAAAAGAGAAGTCATCTTCAGATCACTGATGTTTGCACAACAATCTATGACATTGAAGATTCAATGATTACGAGCTATGATGTCAAGATCCAAGGAAGAAGTGCTGAAATTCAGAACATTACTTCTGGGGTGACCTCCCTTAGGGGGAGATTGTTAGGAATATGAATATTCAGCTGAAGACTCGGTCACCCAGAGTAATTATTAGTACATCATAGCTCGTAGGATTATTAGTAATATTATTAGTAGCTTAGTTATTATTAATAGTATTGTGGAGTGGGTCGGGTCTTTACCCTCTGTCAGCTCACTCTACAGCCCGCTAGGGGCATAATATATTGTAAGTATAAATACCCCTTCCCACACATGGGAAGGGTTGGAACTTCACATTATCTTAAGCTAATACATACATTGTTTCTCTCTCTAGAAGTTCTTACTTTCTCTCTCTAGTTCTTTGTCTAATCGATCCATAACTAAGCCTCAATCTAGTGTTTCTTGCATTGTGAATACCCTACACGCCTTCTCTTATCTTCTGACAAATCACTGATGCGCCGAGTGAATGCATCGACCTTTTGGCGGCGCCAGGGACGAGACATATCTTCGTCTTCCTGGTCACGGTATCCTCTCCTGGACTTCCAGTGTCCTGTTTCTTCGTCCTCGTTGTCCGAGGAGTCACTTGAGGACGAGCTTACCCTTTTGCGGCGCTTGCGTCGGCTATCCTCGGAATTCGAGCTTGAAGGGCTTTCGCTTGGAGAGCGTCGTCGCCCAAGTCTATCATGGACCCTGCGACTACCAAGCCTGGTGTGAACATTGGTACGCCATCCATCTCCTTCGTGCTCTTCCCGGTACTGTAAGTCAGCTTCTTCATCATCCACAATTTTCTTTCCGATCCTAGTAAACACTGGGGGTCGGCAGCTATCCTTCCCGCGCCTCTCCTTTCGGTAATGTGGTGGAGATGCTTCATACTCAGGATCGAAGTTGAGCCGGGCTTGCAGGCTCTGACTTGACCTCTTTTTCGCTTCCTCCTGCATAAGGGCAGCCAAGGTTTCGTAGTTTTGAGACACAAAATCACTTGGCGCTAGTTCAGGCGCGACTCCTTCTAGCGCGAGGATGTCTGTTCCCAAATCAGGACCCTTGTTTCGATTAGGCGCATTTGGCGGCTCAGTGGGGTCTGTTTCTGGCATGGTGAAAGGAGTGCGCTGTAGATCTTCCGCGCTAGTGGTTGTAGTAGCATGGGTAGTCCCTGTGAGCGGTCCTACTATAGTAAAGACCAGATCTGAGCCTGATCCTTGGTTTCTGGGCACGCTGGTTGTTCCAGAGGCCTGCTGAGGGGCTGAATCACTTTGCTGCTTCTTCCCCTGTAGGTCGCCATGCGTTTTCTTCGCCTGAGGAGTCCGCTGATTTAGGTTTTCGTGCTTTGTCATTCTAGTTCTTAGTGTCTGGTCCCACGGATGGCGCCACTTGTTGATACAAAAGTTGGGCGTTCCTTGTTTCCGTATCAATTGGATCTTAATGCTTGAGACCTGCGCACTAAGAGAACAAAAAACACCGTTAGGCTTATCGTGGGATTGTCTCCCACGATTATCCTCCGGCGTGAGAGTAAGTAATCGGTTTTAGGGTTTTAGTGAAGAGTTAGGGTTATGATATGATACCTTTAATGAGAGCCGAGATGCCCTTTATATACACACGAAATCCTTGTTGGTTTCGTGTTCCTTACTCTTCGGCGTATCCCTCCTTATTCGGTCCCTTGATCCTTATCCCATAAATAAGAGATCTTATATCAAGGCCAATAATAGATTTCGGATTTGGGTCGTTGTAAGCCCAAATCTTTATCGTGATAGCCCACGCGTGATGGGCTTGAGTATTGGTCGGGTTCGTGACCCGAGTGCAGACTATACGTCATCACTAACAAGTTTTAGCCACAAAAGCAGAGATAAATATACCTTTTTTCTGATTCTTTATCTCGTGTTGCTTGTGATTTTGGTACCTACAGATCCAACTACTTGCAGATCTTATAATAGAAAAATGCCTCAGCTTGTGGAGTTGGTGGATGACAACAGTGTAATTATTTATCTTTCATTATATATCCTCTTAAAATGCTACGGACATTCATTTGTGAGTCGTTTGTATGTACAGAATATAATGTTGTTATAAATCACGTGCAGGATGTCGAGGAGCTAATGGGACTAGCACCTGAAAAAGTGCTTCTAAAATGGATGAACTTCCATCTTAAGAAAGCTGGTTACAAGAAACCTGTTACGAATTTCTCTTCTGATCTGAAGGTAACTGTGCCATTTCCATTGTGCTTATGAAATTATTTTTCTAATATCCATATTTAATGAGCCAACAAGGTACTGTTGTGTTACTTGCTTTGGGCTGGGGGTGCCTATAAAATGTAGATGGTCAACTTAGAAAGTATAGCTTTTTGCAATGGTGAATAAGCATTCAATCATGTTTTAAATGTATACATCTAGATAAGGCACTTTTGGTTACAATAAGACATGTGGTGTTGGGCATTCAAAATTCTACATATCATTTTGTGATATGATGGTGTCTACAAAATAAAGAAATAGATTGAAAGATCTTAGGTCGCTAAGTTTTTTTCCGAGCTTCTTACTTTATTGAAAATCCTAAGTTAGCCGTGTATCCATATTAAGATGATAGTGTTCCCATTTTTATGCTTATCTTGCATTTGTCATTGCCTTGTGGACTTGTTACAAGGGTTTGTTTGATAGAACTGAATAATGAAGTGCTGAGTAAAACTTAAGGGTGCGTTTAGTTAAAGAAAAAATTTATTGATTTTCTATTTTCAGATTTGTAATAAAAGGAGGGGATTTAATTTTCCACAAAACATAGAAAACGCTTTCATATGATATTGTTTTCTATTCTCAAGAAAACAAGGGGGTTACAAGGGAAACAAGGAAAACAAAAAAAAGTGTTTTGTAGTTTCCCTTGTTAAAGTAGGAAATGCAAATTTTTCTGTTTTGTAGATAATTTTTCTGTGGCAACCGACTCGCTGGAAAAAAACAGCAGCCGACTTGCCGGAAAAGTTGTCGGAGCTGCTGCTGTCTTGCCGGATTTTAGTTGCCGCTACTGAAAGCTTGTGTATGGTTCACTTTTAAGCTTTTGTCAATATTTTTCGCCAGGTTTGTTATACATTTGTCGTTATACATTTTTTTTTGTTTATTGTTGATATTTTGTTTGTTACAGTCACCACTCGCCGCCGATTGTTTCTTTTTACAGTAGTTAATAGATTTTGTTACAAAATTTATTGTTATTGTGCTTTTGTAAGTTCATGCAAAATTTATTGTTATTGTGCTTTTGCTGTCTCGCCGGATTAATGTGTGGAATAGTTGAAAATAAATAAGGAAACCATTAAAAATTAGCTAGGCTGTAATTGCATATGCTAGGCTGTACATTTAAAAATAGTAGTAATAATTATGGAAACGATTTGGTTATTCGGCTACACATCGAGTCAATAAAATCGGATTGTGGAAATGGTTGATGACTTAACAAAAATATCTTGAACGGGTTTAATGACATTAAATGTGTGATTGCTAACTTATTGTGGTAATCATATCTAATGCAGTAACAACAAACGATAAACACGAAAACAAAAAAGTCGACACTATCAACAACGCAATCCCGCGAAAATGCGCGGGCCACCACACTCGTTATCTCATAATTGATGTAATGTTTTATTTTCCGTTTCACTAAATGTTTTTATATGTTCTTTGATATATGTTAAATTTTTTTGTTTGAGTTGAATTATCGCATGTTACAACAATTTGCAATTACATTTTGATATTTTCGCGTTCTATTTTGAATGTTACACGAAACTCTTACTACAATATCGCATATCGTTAATTGTCTGCCGCTAGGAATTTCCGTTGCTATGCACAGGTACTCGCCTAGTTATATTGAAAATATATACGTATAAATGGCTAAAATGTAGGTACGTTTGAATACGAAAGGCAAATCATGCATGGTTTCAAATGGAACGTAAGAATGAAATGTAAATGGGTTAATGAGACTTACAATGAGAGGGAAAAAAAAGTTTCGTTCGATGGAATGATCAAAAACGCATAAACGATTAAAATGCCAAAACCCGTATAGCATAAAATACACCCTTCGACTTAAATATATTACACCCGTTGGTTTTGAAACCTTCTGGCCTTCTAAGATTTAGCAAGGGAGTTAAAGGAACTTAGGATGAGTTTGTGATCGAATGAGAATGAGTGAGGATGGAGTATCGAGTCTTTTGTCTATAAAATGTATCGAATGGTGCATTTAGATTGTTTAAGAGTAAGTGGTGACCAAATTACTCCCAAGTTGCCATGCTTCCTGTAAAGGTGAGTTGGAAAAGATAAGTGGAATGTGGCTTTGAAAAAAAATGGATACAATGGACAGTGTATGCGTTTGAAAGTGAGTGAGTGATACGTGAGTTATGAGAGTGTGGTTTTGCATGAATGCTTTCCTTGGTTTAATATTAGATGAAGATTGCATTATTGAGCAAGTTGTATGAGATATATTGTCAGAGATATTATTCCAATGCATGTTATCTCAAATTGACATGTGGTACTTATATTATATTTTAAGGACAATTTGGGATTGTATTGATATCTCATTCGATCTTGGTAGATATGGAGGATTTAGATAGATCTTGTTGTCCTTGGAAAGATTTTAGGGCCATGTGTGGATAAGGATGTCGACATATAGATTTTTAACCACAAGTAGAGCTTGTGCAAGATTCTTGGCAGGGAGTATGTAAGAATTGGATTTTAAGAAGATATGGTGATGAGTATTTAGTCAAGTTGCTAGTTTTAGAGATTTGATAAATCGATTATATTATTTTACAAAGGGTCCGTTTGGTGATTATTGAATATGTTTGATCCGTCGTGGTCCGCGTGTGAGCTCGTTCCATCGTATCATAACAATGTTTAAATAGAAATGTAATAGACAAAAAGTTTAAATTGGCTTGTAAAAATGGTTAAGTGAACAGTAACGACGTGTTAATAATAGATTAGCGTTTACTAATGACTAGGGAATTCTATGGGTTGCTACACCTTAGGATTTGTTCCCGAATATGATGAGATCGAACGCACCTTCGTTCCCTTGAGCGACTTTAGGGTAGCGGTTGACAAGGGAAAACGTCCTCGTGCTCAAACATCATCATCATCATCATCTATGAGTGACGATGATGGGTTGCCAAACTCTAGGATTCCCCCTTAGGAGTACTTGACCCAATTTCCACCAATCCCAAATGAATCAGCCGAGTATCGCAACATCAAAGGAATGGTGAAGAATTTAGGACGCTGGATGATGAAGCTTCATAAGGGCATGAAGAAATTGAAGAAGAAGTTGAGTTAAAGGAGTGTTTGGCTCTAAACATTATTAGACAATGTAGTATTAATAATGGTTGTTTCTTAACTTGTTATGATGATATTTGATGTGTATCTGAACTAACTAAGAATTGCAGGTCGATAACACTTGATGTTATCAATTTTCCGAGTTTAAGCCTATGTTTGGCTTAACTCCTCATAAGGTAAGTTCTCATGAACGGATTAATCTATGATTAAACATGTGTTAGTATTATCATATTTGATTGTTTTGCATTACATATTAGATGATAGATATGCTCCAGGAGAATTTTCGGGTTTTCGTCGAAAAACAAAAAATATGCACATCTCTCTGTTTAGTTTTAGTAGTTCTGGTCCACGGATCTGGCGGATCCCTCATTTTGGATCCGCCATGTGTTAGCGTTGGCTCCGCCATTCTTCAACCTGCGGATCAGGCGGATCCGAAAATTTGGATCCGCACGCCTTGTCGATTGGATCCGCAGGTATAACAGTAAACTTCTTAAAACTTTTCGACTCATCCCGATTCTTATATTTTAGTTTCTAATATTCTTTAGAATAGGTTCACTGATCATTATACATCTTAGAATGATTTAGAAACTCTTAGAAACTTAAGAACAACATTTCCTACCAAAATTTGAATTTTTAAATTTAAGGAGTGAGTTACCTTTCTAATACAAACAAGGAACCCTTTTTAGGGATCCTTCAAATCCGTGGGTACATCACATCACAGGATTTTCCACTATCCCTTTGCATTTACTGCATATCTTCATCATATTACTCAACATAAGTTCTATGGATTGACTTATGTGATGTGATTTGCACAAATTTTTGTTCCAAATCATTAGGAACCAACATTCTCTATTGGATTCACATCAAATCCAAACACTAGTTTCTATAAATCATCTGCCTATATATTAACATCATAACTTAGAGCAAAACTCACTTATTCACCTTCTTCACAACATATAACCTGTACATCTTAGTTCTCGTAGCTCACCATGACCAAATCAACCAACTCCTCCACCTTTAGACCTCCAAAACGCACTGCCCGCATTAGTGTTAAGCCCTGTTGCTTCATAAATCTTGCTAACTCATCATCAGAGGAATCATCTCCTCTTAATATCTCATCTCCTATAGCAAGTGAAAATTTCCTTACTTTATCCACACCTACACCATCCAATGTTGTCATACAAACTTCGCCTCCAACCATAACTCCAATAGCAACCACACCACCATCCGCTCCATCATAGACTGTCAAATCTCAATCACAACCAAATTCACCCAAACTCCAACCTATGGAGCTATTTAGGACTCCACCTACATCACCTCATCCATACCTTGATGACTTGGAGGATCTCCCACCAAGATCAACCAATCCTCCACCCATGACCTTTGAAGGTCAAAAGCCTATGCTTTTTCATCCGATTTTCCCGAATATCCATGGTCCTTTATACCATGATGCACCATCATCTCAACCTCAAATACCACCTCTCTCACCCACATCAACTCTCATTGCGATAGACAAGGCAATGTGGATCAATTTGCCTCAAACCCAAGAGGAGATTAGTGAAGAGCTCAACCGTCTCTACACTCTCTCGGGTATGGTAGATCACCGCCTCAATGAAGCCATGGACCTCCAAAACATCCTCATGAACTCCCTCCAAACACCACCACCAACCAATGAACAAGCACAACCACCACCACCCAACAACCAATCACCACCACCACCACCACAACCAAATGAGTCTACTCTTCCGCCCGGTTTTCCTCGCCATGATTGCAACATGTGTGAAAGAACCGCTCACATAGCTCAAAGGACAAACATTTTGGTTCACGAGCTCCAAAATGAAATGAGGTTCATTTTGAACCACATTCTTGAGCGTCTAAACGCCATCTCTCATCCTCCTCAATAGGAGAATTTTAGTCTCATTATATAGGACCTTTTAGATGTTGTTGTGAGACTTTTTATTTTTTAGGATGTATTTTTCATTTTCATGTAACATCATATTATGTTTGTGACTTTTGTCACATGATTTTCAATGAATGAATGTGATGTTTTTATGCTTATGAGTGATCAACATAAAGCATATTATCATTAGTTAGGTAACTAACATCATTATATAGCTATTTGGAATCTACATTCTAGTTTGATCACTTGTACTTTAGGTACAAAATTTTGATCAGACACTACATTTTGACTTTTTAAAGTCAACTAGATTATCATTCTTATTTGGATGACCATTTCATATGCATTATGCTTCTCCATTGAAGCTATTCACAAGTAACATTTCCTTTGCAGCATCTCATACCCTTCTAATGTATACGTTGGGACTCTTGTAATGGGGAGTATACATCAAGGGGGAGCATTTCATTTTTCTAACCATTTGTTTTGTAGGATCATGCATCATTACCTTGTTACTCCATTTAGGGGAGTATCAAACAAGGGGGAGCTCTTAAAGTTCTCAAAATCGCATTCCGCTACGTAACTCTTCTTTTTGTTTCGACAAAAAGGGGGAGAAAGGATTAAGTTTGCATAACTGTGAATCATCACAGTACATACACTTTTGCATAAAAAGAGTTTTTAAACTCAAATAAAACAAACTTAATCTATATTTTAAAGAACTCATGCTATATTTATTCATTTGCTCAAAAATATACTTTATGTTTTGTCATCAACGAAAAGGGGGAGATTGTTAATACAAATATCGTCCTAAAAACGTTATTTATATTTTACGATCTTTACTTAGTTTTGTTAATGACAATTACAAAGTGTATCCTTTAGCAAATTATAAATGCTAGCTAAAGTCTCTTTAAAACACATTTTACATTTCACAAGTTTACTTAGAATTACATTTTACACATCTACTAGTTTATTTCCTTAAAAGGAAACTTTATTTTTAAAATGATACAATGACATCATGGCATGCATCATACATAGATTATGTAATATCTTGGCTAGATCTTCCAGCAAGATAGTTGACTTTGGAAGATTTTGATGTGACATAACAAAGATGTGAAGGATACAGCTGGATATGGAAAGATATCCATAAACTCTTAGCTGTCATGTTTGGCGGAACCAAACGATATCAAAGACGGATCCCTTTTATGGGATCTGCCGGCTGTTCACCATCTTGCCTATAAATAGCAAGCTGATCATTTGGACACACCATCACTCATATAGCCTAACATTCATACTCATTCATTTACATATCATCTAACATTTATCATTCATTCATTTCATTGATCTTTCCTTTTGTAGCAAAGGAGATTAAGCATCAAGGTTCAACACAGACGTTTAAAACCTTTAGCATAAGTTACTGTGTGATATAGTTGTAGTTCACACATCATTATTTGTATCATTTATCTCAGTGAGTGTGGTTAGTGTTTTAGTCCTCAAAACACAAAGAGTGTAGGGAGTGGTTGTACCCTTGTGAAAGAACCAAACGGGAGTGGTTGTACCCTTGTAAAGAACTCGACATCTAGCTTAGTGTCGGTAATTGTATAGGCGACGTTAGGTTGGTTCTACCTTGAAATAGAACCCGGTGTTTAGCTTAGTACCGGAAAAGGAAGTAAGCGACGTGTAAAGGTTTTCTCCACCTAGAAGAGAGTTTGTTTCTTAGTGAAGGATAACTCTCGAGTTAGAGGCTCGAGGAGTGGAGTAGGGCAAGGAAGAGAGTCCTTGTAGCCGAACCACTATAAACATCCGTGTTGAGTGGTTTGATCTTTCCTCTCTTTACTTTTCATATATATTGTGTGGATATTTGTTTGTGCTTGTTTCCTTTGAAATAACATAGAGTAACAAAGTGAATTAATTTTAAAACGGTAAAACTATTCAACCCCCCCTTCTAGTTTTCCACAATTTTTATCCAAAATTTCCATTGGTTCTTCGATAAAATTCAACTTATCGTCAAGTCGAATTTCCTTTAAGGGAATGATAAGGGTTTCATTCGATGGGTATTTTTTCAGGTTTTATACATGAAAGGTATTGTGTACTCTACTAAGCTCTTCAGGGAGTTCAAGCTTATATGCCACTAGACCAATCCTTTCCAGGATTTTGAGTGGTCCAACGTATCTAGGATTAAATTTTCCACGCTTCCCAAATCTAATCATTCCTTTGCAAGGAGATACTTTCAACATTACTCTATTCCTAACCTGAAGTTCCATGGGTTTTCGCCTCACATCGGCATAACTCTTTTGCCGATCTCAGGCATCTTGTAAACGTTGCCTGATTTGTACGATCTTCTCAGTTGTTTTGTGAATAAGTCAGGTCCTAAAATCGGAACGTCTCCAACTTCTACCCAACAATCGGGCGATCGGTGCTTTTGACCATAAAGTGCCTTAAATGAAACAACCCTCCTGCTAGTGAGATACCTGGTGGTTGTAGAAGGATTTGATTAATGCCAAATGGCTTTCCCAGCTATTTCAACAATCATTCGCTCATGCTATTAATGTGTCTCCTAGAGCCTGTTTGTGTCCTCATTTTTCGAGGGAGGTAGGTGTAGTTGCCGACATTGAAATGAAAGGGTGGATCCCATTTGAGTTAGAAAAATGAGGCTAGATATCGCTATTATTCTCATGGCGGCTATAGAGAATTTAAGGGGAAAAGCCCCTTGGTGTGGATGACAAGGAATAACATCTCAGTAGGCATACATGGCTAGTCAAGGGTGATGGTCTATGAGTCAAGGGAACTAAGGGCAAATTCGGGTGTCAATGATTAGGAATGTTCGAAAGCTATCATTAGATAATGCTCGCGATGGTAAGTGCTTAACTTGTTAAGGCAAACTATGGTGTATTTTGACAAGAGATCGTAGTATAGTGGTCCAAGTCAGGTGGGTCCTCTGTCGAGGGATATTTGTCTCGTTACAGAAGGAAGTTAAAGGTCTTACGGTCAGATGTGATCTCTTATTATCCCAAGTAAGAGTGATGCCACGTGCCATAGTGATTGTGCTATTTAAAACTCTGAAAGGGCACGTCGTCTCTTGAGTAACTACTTATTCAATTTCACGCCCTTCTACCAAGGTGAGAATCTTATCTTACAGGATGAGTGGGAAAGTTGCACTTCGAAGGAATAGTGTTAAGGTATGGCGTATCGCTATTGTCAATCTTAGGCACTTCGAGGTTTAATCCTAATATTTGTTCTGAGATTGCGCGTTTTCTTGCTTAGATGTATTGATAAAAATTTTGTTCGAAATTTTTATTTGAGTATGCGTTTACACGAATCCGGCCAAATCAACAATTTAAAAGACACCAATTTCTTTGTTTGAGGTTAATAGTCGAGTAAATAAATGCGACCCTGAAAAATTTAAACTTTAGTGAAACGAATTTTAAATGCGGTGTAGATAAGACAATTTCACAGAAAGCAATGTTTAGACGTTTGTTAACATCTGTAAGCTTGATAAAGTCTGACTAAAATAAATATATAATTTAGTAGTGTGGGTTTTTAAGCATGGTGTAGATAAAATAACTTTACAAAAATTAACACTTAGTCGTTTTTTAATATGCAAAAGTTTTGATATAGTTTGACCAAAGAAAACCTTTAACTCACAAAATGAGTATCTCGGAGAAATACTTTTGTAATTGATATAAACGCGTTTTTAAAGAAAGATTCTTGAAAGTGAAATCATCAAAGATGAAGGTATAGTTGGGTATGGCATTTATATAAGTTTTCGAAAGTTTTAAGGACAGAGTCTAGTTTCCCATGTTTGATAGTGTTTGGTGGTTGAATATCGGGTGAAGTTTATAGGTATGGTACTTAATTCACTAGGACAGTATTGGGATGTATCATGACTTATGAGTGAGTCGGATATTGAGTCATGAGGTATTTTCTTTGGCTACAAGTGTAAGTTGTGTATCAATGGCTGATTGGTACATTGAGACTGTTTGGCATTTTAGCGTGGAAGTGAGGTTAATTCAGAACGGATTTTTAAGGCTGAATAATCTAGAACTCCTAGAGGACACGTTGTATGGGTGGTTGTATATTATTTTCCAATCCGAGTATCCATCACTTATAAGGGAAATATTATTATACGGTGTGGAGAGGGTGAATTGTACATTGGCCGAACAGTGTCAAGTCATGGTATCTTGCCATTCCTAATCGAGGACAAGGATACTTGATTTACCTCTAAGGGTTGGTTTAGTGGACAACGGCGTTTTGGATCACTCTGACGTCCCAGTCAGGCTAATACCCTCCAAGAATTAGTGAAAGATTTGCCAATTTCTCAAGGTCGTGGCTTGGTTTGCTCTGTAGGGTCTTAAGACTTTCGTTAGGTTATAAGTCATCCCATTGTAAGTTCCTAGTCATTGTCAAAAGTTCCATTGGTTCGTTCATTGTTTACTTCCCTCGAGGGGTCCTCATCGTATTGTTAAGATCCTATTACCATAAGGTACGTGGACGGGTTTCTCATTGTGGATAATTTAGTAACTAGACCAAAATGTTTAGGCCTCAAGTTCTGTGGACACTAAGTCGATGTTTTATGGGTTTCTAGTAGGTTTAGGGTGCAACCTCGAAAGATGACGTTGGTTCTATTAGTAGTCAAATGGCTAGTTTGGTGGTACACTTAACATGAAAAGTAAAGTCTTGAAGAATGGTGCTGGTTGCTACTAGCAATCAGTTGGTTGATTCGTTAGTGTACTTAGTGTTCAACGCAGCAAGCATGGTTTTGATTTAGGGCTAAATGTAATCATCATGATTGACATCGAGTACAGTGAGGGTAAGTCTTAGTTCCCCTTAGGGTTATGAGTCATTTGGTAGTTATTGAACTTAGAGGTTGTATGTTTGATGATGAGATCCTTCAAAATCGGATGATGTGAAGTAAAGTGGGACGTCATAAGGTTGAGTCTCGTATGAATTCTTATGGTAATGATCGTAGGTAATCTCGTTGATTGTGGCTACGTCCGTTGGTAGGTTGCTTCTATGATGGCTAATGATGTAACTGGTCCTTGCGGAATAGAATATGCGGCGAGACTAGATTGATTTCATGTGATAAGATGGTGTCGAAGTCTATTTGGTTATTGTGTTTCTTAGTATGGATGCCCATGACTTGCACAACTTTTATGTAAGCTTGTGATTTCTCAAAAATAGTAATACAAAGTTTGACTTTTGGCAAAAAATAAAAAAATTAAAAAAATTGACAACTATTCCCAGCATGGCATGGTCCTATTTGAATTATACATAGGTGATCAAGCTTTGCATAATTAAAGTTCAACGATGCAATGTCGGATTTAGTTTAAAGGAAAGTATCGCTAACTCTGTTCATAAAGTGGTAGTTTTAAATACTTTTCAAAAGGAAACTTAGTTCATAGGGTGAGTGCAGAATAGATTATAAAACGGTGTGTAGAATAGTTTATAAAATGGTAGTGGAACCTTTTGAATAACTGTACCTTAGTTTACAAAGTGTTGGCGAAACCGTTTGTTGGTTTATGGAATAGTATTAAAGCAGCGAAACGATTTATTGCATAAAATGAGATAGTTTATAAAATAATATGTGAAATAGTTTATAGAACAATAGGGATGACATTTTATTATTCAAGAGTTGGCAGTAAAGCCGAAATTTTTGATTTTTTTTTTGGTAGTAAAACAGTTCGTAGGATAACGACAAATTGGGTTGTAATGCATTTGCGATCTAGTTTGTTGTTTTATCAGTGGTTAATGTGGTGCTCAGAGGGGCAAAATAAAACCTGTAGGGTATTTGCAACATAGTTTTCAGGGTGTCAGTACAAACATTTGTTGGCTTATAGGCTAGTAGCAAATTTTTGTTTATTGTGTTTATATCAACTAGTCTGTGGGATGATTCGCAAAATAGAGTGTATGTTGTTAGCGACACTGTTTTATAAGAGGGTAGTATGGTAGTCAAATGGTCGAAAAATGGAAGCAAAGTGGTTCATAAAGTAAAGTGACGAAATGACTGATGGGATAGTGATAAACAGTATATATAGTTTTAGCAAAATGTTTTATAAAGTGATGGTAAATGATTTCACAAGATAGTAGCAAAACGGTCAGTAAGATGTTTACAAAATGGTTTATATGCAACTTAACAAAACAATTCATAAATTGATAGTAAGTTTGGTTATTTGTTTATAAGGGAATTCTTAAGGGGATGATAAGTCCGTTTGTTCATAGTGTAAGATAATAATAGGGTATTAGTGAATTGTTTTTGGTTGATAGTAGTAGGGTATCAAATTGGTCTATTACATGATAATAGTTTGTAAAATGGTATAATAATAGTTTATAAAATAAGTGGTAAAATATGGAGTGCAATGGGCGACTGTTGGCACATATAGTTGATATGAGATTGTACACCAATTCTATGTAATATGACAAGGTTCGCTCAAACACGATAAGGTCGGAATAAATCACGACTACCATAATATGATATCATAACATGAGTAGATACAATCACCACACATATGATGGAAAATCTCGGCTCTTATAGACCAATATCAATACATAGCATAATCGAACCACATGTCCAAATGATAACTTGTCTCAAATTTGTTATACAACAAAGAGGTACTACAAGCGTCACTAATTTGGCCACACATCCCGTGGTTAGGATAGAAGCTAATGATGATAATAGTGTAGCCTACGAACTACCTGGTGCTCCTCTGGGTGGATCCTCGGTGGTGGTATGTGGTGGTCATGGCACTATCCATAGTGAGTTATCCAAATCTTCATAGGTAGGCATGCCAGGGGTCCATAATGGTGGTAGCGGTGTGAGTGGGCGCACTAGGCGACTCCTGGTGTGTACCATCCTGGGTCCAGTGGGGTAATATCGAAAAATGTAATGGGGTGGGACATCCCTCCCGGGCCTGATAAGTATGGCGGGTTTAATAGGTGGTGTGGATGATGTAGGTACAGCGGGGTGTAATGAGGGAGGAGCCGGATCATTGGTGGATGAGCAGGCATCCTCGATGTCAGAGTTTGTAGTAATGATGATGGGATGAGATGAAGAAGACATGGTACTGTAAAATCCCAATGTAAGTCATTTAATAATATTAATGTTTAGTTATGAAGTCTGATAACTATAACATTCATAAGTGATAATATCCATTCGTTATGCATAATCTGCCAAGCAAATCTCAATGCATGTGTTCATAAGTGATAATATTCATTTGTTATGCATAATCTGCCAAGCAAATCTCAATGCATGTGTTCATAAGTGATAATATTCATTCGTTATGCATAATCTGCCAAGCAAATCTCAATGCATGAGTTCATAAGTGATGCATAATCTGCCAAGCAAATCTCAATGCAAGTGTTAGTAAAGTGTTAGCACGGAGGGCATAAGGTGGTAAGGTTTAAAATGGTCCTTTTAGAAATAATGGTTATAGTCCAGTGTTTTGAAAATCACTTGGTTCTCTATAACCTAGGCTCTGATGCCAATCTGTAACACCCCGTAAATTTTTGTGTAGCAGCGGAAGACTTAAACGGGGTATTACTTCTTAGATCACAGTCATAAGTATAGAAAACAACCCAAAAAGAGAAGTTTCCAAATTTTTATATCATTCAATAAAAACTCAATATTCAGAGTTACGACACATTTTCCAAAAGTAACAATGTTTCACAAAAGTGGTGGCGAGTTTGTAAAGAATGATATAATTATTTAAAATAAAAGGAAGGTCTTGAGTGCCCATGCCCGCTCCGTGCCTTGCTATCTTTAGTTATCTGAGATAAAACATGCTTAAAATGTCAACACAAAGGTTGAGTGAATCCATAGTGTTTAAATTGAAATAGTTTGAACACAAGTTGATTAGAAGCACAACGGTGATATCGTTGTGTAAAACATAAATATTGAGTTGATCAGTAGCACAACGGTGATATCGTTGTGCATCATATAGATATATTGCCCTAAGCCTCATGACACGCACACGTTGACATAGTGTAGTATCATAAAATGATATAACTCACAGCATAATAATGATGCAAGTAAAAAGGGGCCCTCGTAGTAGGAGTTTGCCATTCTCCTGGTTATCTCAAATAAAGTGCATTTGGGCTGCTAATCTAGCTAACACAAATGGGGTCGTCAACCCCAATAGATATATCCACAATGTTCGCGTTCACTCGCAGTGATTAATGGCTCATGATGTGAGGGACTTTTGGCAATATCGGTAACTTAGGAAATACCATTCAGGGTAGCATACAGAAAATACTTGTGTTCAGGTTTAGAGCATGTATCTCCCCACGGGTTTGAAAACATATAAAAATGTGGGACTATGAACTCACCTTAGTAGTGTAGTTTTTGTTTAGTGCTCAAATGAAGAACAATGAATAGCTCCGGACTTACGACCTGAATTAATGTGATTTATTTAGATTATTATTGGCTTTCAAGGTTGGGTGAGAAATAATGCGTGTGGATAACCTCCGAATGTGATAGTGTTGGATTTGTGGGTTTTAATATATTTAAAGTTCAAAAATGACTTATTATTAGTATTATCGATGTTATGCGAAAAGATGTTATTGATTTAGATATAACTAGGAAGTTTTAACATAGGCTAGTAAATAATAAGTTAAAATATTTATTTTAAATATTTTTAGTTAGTAAAAGTTATAAAATATTCGTATTATTTATTTATTACACATTATTAATCGTTGAGAAAATATATTAGTGGCACGTTTATAAAATGTAATGAAATCTAAGTATAATACAAGTCTTTCCAAAAATACAATATAGTTACAACAATTTCCCTTAACTTTATAAAAGTTACATTTTTAACCCGAAAGTTAATTTATTTACAATTTTAGTCCAAAAACATTATTTTACACTTTTTACCCCCATTTTTCATTAATTACAGTTTTGGTCCCTCGTTTTATTTCAAGTTTTCAATTTTTTAGTTTCAAACACTATTTTTCTAGAATTTACACTTTTAGTCCTTGTTTCGCAAAATTTGCAATTTTAGTCCAAAATTCTTAAAATACACTTTTTACCTCAAACTTTCTAAAAATGACAGTTTATACCCTCAAGTTTTATTCAAAATTTATATTTCCAGTTTTGATCCTTCATTCTTTCAAATTTTACGATTTACACCCCTTTGTCATAATTTTTGCAAAATTAGTCAAAAGTTGGTTTTTCAAAAAGTTAAGCTTCCCTTTTCATAAAAGTTACCATTTCGAGCTTATTCAAGCTTATAACATCAACTTATAGCTTATCTTTTCCACGAAATGATTTTAGTTCGAAATGTAACATGTTAAACAACTTGGGCTTGTTAGCCCATCAAAGCCCAAAAACGATTTTTAGGAAAATAATGGGTATGCGACTGAGCTTAGGATTAGGGTCGAATTTTTTAGTGTTTATGACCATATAACTTGCATGTTTCGACATTTAGGTTCACCATGGTATAGAGATTCGAATGGTAGTAAGATATACATATGTCGCACGTTTAAATAAAAAGATATCGAGTCATTTCTTAGGCGTCTAGGGGGTTTTTAACATGTTCAAGTCTTTGAGTGTTATGCTATTTATTAGATACGTTAAGTTGTGAATGCATGTTACACGTTATGAAAATAACGAAAGAAAGGGAATGAGGTCGAGTATACTTACAACACCAAAAAGGTGGTGAAGAGTCGAAATGGAAATGGTGTACGAGAGAAAAGAAAGACGAGGCACTAGCTACGATCCTTGATCCTCTTCGAATGTTAACCACGATTAAAATAAAGACCCAAAAGACTTAGAAGACTTGAATGACCAAAACCCTTGCTTATTTCTCCTCCTTGTAACTCGACAGTAACCCAAATGGAACAAAAGGATTTGTTGTGTGGTTGGTAAGTGTTTGTAAGTTTGAGTGTGTGAGGAATTGGGTGATATTGAGGGTTTATATAAAGGGAACTAGGCATGGCTTTAGGATTTGTTTAATCATCCTTTTCATGGTTTCAAGGTGATGGAAAGTTGGTGCATGCTTGTCCCATGTCGAATGGAAGAAAAAAGGTCAAAGGGGCATGGTTTGTCATGTCGAATAGAAGGTCTAGGGTGAAAGTTTTTGTAGGCAGTTTGTATACCTTATGCAACACAAGATGTGATAAGAGAGTGAAGGTCAAATATAGGGGGAGTACTACTCATTTTATTATAATGAAAAGAGGAAGAAAGGGTGTAGCATGTTGGAGGTTAAGAGACACAAGATCCATTGGTTATTGATTCGCGGGAATCAATGTGTAATTATTTCCTAGGCAACACAAGTGAAGTATGTGTAACCTGGGTCGTTATCCCCAACGAAGGCTTGAATGGAATTTGTGATTCGGTTCGTGATTGCGTGTGATGAATAGGTGAAAAGATGGGATTTTGGATTTCTACGCTAAAATATGTGAACATGAATTAAAAACAATTTAAAAAGCAAGGAGAACGATAATCTAAAGAGCGCGTATTTAAAAACGTAAAGGAAATCTAAAAACGCGTTTAAACCGGGAAATACCGAGCCAAAACGTCAAAATGATGAAATTTTAATCCTAGAAATGCCAAAATAATTTTTCTAAGTCCTAATTAATAAAAGAAAATTTTAGAAAAAAGAATTATATTTTTTTGACTTTTAATTTTTTTATTATGAATTAAACAGATTTAAACTAATTAAATTATTAAAAATACTAAAACTATTTAGAAAAATCTGGAATTTTGCTGGAAATTACTTTAACATACACTAAAGCTAGGAAAAATAAAAAGGAAGTCACATCTTATTGGAATAAGCTGTTTATAAGCAAAACAGTTTTATTAAGCTAAAATGGAAAACAATGTTAAAAGAAATAAAGTGCAAGGATATTCTGAAAAAGTCCCAAGGGCAAGTGGTAGGGGTGTTGGTGTGTGAGCTAGGAGACCAGGGTTTGACCCTGGTTTTGCTTCTTTTTTTAAAACTTTTTTTTTTATTTATTTTTCTTTTTGAACAAACTGAATAAGCACATATGAATAAGCATTTATGAAAACCTAAACTATTTTTAAAAACTACAAAAGAGCTTAGAAATAAGCTGGGGAAACAGAGCAGTGAGCTAATAGAGGAAAATAAGCATGGGCTAATAAACAAAACAAGCTATTAAGCTACTATAAGCTAGAACAGAACTAACAGTCTAAGGGAAACATGCATAGGCTCAAGAACACTCCTAATAAGCACAAGAAAGTAGCAAATAAGCTACTAGGCTGATTCAGAGGGGATCAGTTTAGCAGCCATCAACACAGGCCAAATGAGGGCATTTTGAGCTTATCTAAAAGCTAGAAAACAATAAGCTAGGATATAAAAAGCTAAAATATGAAAAGATAAGCTACTAAATAACTAGAATACAAAATTTCAGACCATAAGCTCAGCTAGATAAGCTGAATTTAAGCTGAGAAAAAGGAGAGTTGGGACAAATAGGCTGCAAGTTCAGAACAGCCTACTGAGGCTTATTTGCAGACCTAAAATAGGCTAATGAATAAGCTCATAAGTCCAAAATAAGCTGAAACAGATTGAGACTACCCTGTAAGCTATTTGTAAAACAAAAATTAGAATTTAGAAACTACTATAACTAGCTTAAAATTGAGATTGAAATGGGCCATAAGGGACTGATTTAGGCTGATGCAGGGCTGATAACACTTTGACCATTAAAGCTTAAAACCTATTGAAATTGATACCAACTTAAGATAATCCACTTCGCTAACAGTCTTTGACTAGAAAAATACCAAAAGCTATTATGAAAATAGCTTTTGGCTATAATAAGCTGTTCAGTTCAAAACTGAGCCTTAATCCTACAATGACTGAACCATTACCATAAAAACATCCAACTAAGCTCTATTCTCCAAACCAACACCTTATATAAGCTACACTAGGGAAGATCAAAACTGACCCAAGAGCACATGAACAGTGGTCACTATTTTGACCCGTTTTACCCATTAACCCAAACACCACTTTATGCAACTGTAAAACTAAGTAAGGCCAGAACAAGCTTGGTTTTCTGAGAACTAATAATCTACCAACTACATTAAGACTAAAACAACAAAAAGCAATCACAATTTAATACTAAAATAAGCTGAATAAGCAGTTTGACCATCTGTTGACTTTTTGAACTTTTAGAAATTGAGACTGAATTAACAACAATTAACTTCAAAATGAGCTTACATGAACAGAAACAAGAGCTTGAAAACAAACTTATGACAATTAATCTGAATCACTGAATTTCAATTAAACTTGAATTATAAGCTAATAGTACAATGCTATTGAACTTAAGTTAAAACTGAAATTAAAGTTACATTAATCCGAAATTAAGCTAATATTTAAATGCTTATCTGAATTCGACTTTAATAACTAAATTACACTTATTCTACTCCTAATTAACTAAAAACTGACTAACTATTAAGCTTACAAAACTCAACTATTTATACTAAAAACTAGGGTTTTCTTCTTCTTCTGTGCTTCTTCTGGATCAATCCTCAGCCTTTGGATGAGCTCTGAGCAATCTCAGCCCTTGGATTACTTTTGGTGCCTAAATAGTGTACTTGGAGGAGGGTAGTGGCATTGGTAACATGTGAAGAGTACTGGCTATTGGAGGGGGGAAAGTAGGTGGCTGGAGCAGGGATAGAAGGGACAAAGATGATGTGGATGGTCTGGGGAAATGGTGAAGGCGGGAAAAAAAGGTATGGGGAAGGTAGACTTTTTTCTTTGACCTGGGATTTAGTTAATAGAAAACGGGGTAGGGTTATTTAATTTGGGATTGGGTTGGGTTTATGTGTTGGGCTAGGAAATTGGGTTGGGGAAAGGGTTATTGGGATTTGGTTTAAGTTAAATTAGTTTAGGCTTAGGTTAATTAGGTGAGGGTAAATGGGCGAAAAGTGATTTTTGGCTTTGGGTTTGTTTTTCCACGCTCGTCCAAACGCCATATCCCGGGTTAGATTTTTACTCCGTCTTTACATGATCGAATGCACACATATTGTCGAGTCGATCCAAAAATGTTTGTTTTTGCTCCGTTTTCAATCCTTTGTACCTGAAATGCATAAAAACACAAACCAAGAATATTTGCAACAATATTTGATCTATTTGGGTATTTTTGGTCATTTTTGTGTCTTATATGGGCATAAAATGATGAGTAAATAGGCGTTCATCAGTTATCCATAATTATTATTATTTATGCTTTAGGTTAGAATTAGGGGAAACATTAGGGTGGCTTGGGTCTTGCTTTGGGTAGTATTGCACGCAAGAGGAACAAAAGAAAAGGAGTGTGTGTGTCGACTGTGTTGGAGCCAAGAGAAAAAAAAAGAAATTTTGAATGTGATTCGTTTAGTTGTAAGTTTTGGTTTAGGCTTTGGGGTCTTCGGCCCACTCGAAAAGAAATAAGAAAAGGGAATATATAGGTTGGGCTTGGAGTTGTGTTGCTTCGGCCCAAGGAAAAGAAAGAAAGGAAAAATTCAAATAAATAATGAAATAAAAATTATATTTGTAATATATATATATATATATATAATATATATATATATATATAATATATATATATATATATATATACATTATATATAACAGGAGGCGTTACACGTAGATAATGCCACATAAATGTCACCTCAATGCCACATAATCATAAAAATGCCACTTGGCATACATAAATTCGTAATAAATATTTTTAAATATGAAACTGCATGGGTTTGAACTTGACATGCTTGGAAGATTAACACACATCTTAACCATTGAGTCACCACATTATTTGGAATATACTTCCCAACTTCTAATCTATAAACTGTGCAACTGGAATATGACTAAAAAAAAACCCTAAGCCCATAAAAAACAATACACGATCATATACCACGCCATTCTTCTTCCCTCCTCTCAGAAAAAACCCTACGTGATCCATTGTTTTCCACCCTAGCAATGTTCATTCATCAACAAAGAAAAACAAATAAGGTTTGTGACTAACCATGTTAAACTGAATCATTGGTTAGTTGTTGTATTTACTGACAACATGTAATTGGCACTCTCAGGTACTTTCAAGTTGACATTGTAGTTTTCAGAAGATTACCCTAATAATCCATCGACTGTGCGGTTTAGTTCCAGCATGTTTCATCCAAACAGTAAGTTGTCATTATTACCAACATTATATATTTTCAGTTAATGGATGGAGTTTGGGGAACATGTGTGATTTTTATAATTCAGTATTGGCTGAGTTGCATAAGGGACATATTAACAAGCCATTATTTCAAGTTATTAAGCCTTTTGTTGACTTTTTTTAGTATGTTCTTGGTCTGACCACTCAAAATCATAGATTTTCAAGAAGTATATTAAGATTGCACTGCAACTTGGTAACATGGACCGTTGTCGGAAGCTATACGAAAAGTATTTGGAGTGGTCACCTGAGAATTGCTACGCATGGAGTAAGCATGCTGAGTTGCAAAGATCTTTAATGGAGACTGAGCTTGCCTGAGCCATTTTTGAGCTTGCAATTATGCAACCTGCACTATACATTCCAGAATTATTGTGGAAGGTAAATACTTCTTTTTATAACCTTAGGTGTGTTTAAGGTGTCATTTGTATGGTAAGTTCTCATATCTGAATACTATAGTGAGAGTTTTAGATTTAGCATCTCTGTTTCTATTGCTAGCCTGTGTAAATGAGCACACCAAGTAAATTGAGTTTCTAAAAAAGAATCTTTCATCACCATCTGTTACTGGTTCTATGTATTCATTGTCATTTTATTGTTTAAACACTAATGTTTGATTTATTTGATTTCGCCATATTTGTGGATGCTTATTAGCTCTTAAACAAGCAATCGTAGGTACCCTCTAAAGATATTATAAGTTATTAGTTTGGGCTTGCTTATTCCAAAGTGCTTATTTAAGCAATAAGCGGTTTTGATAAGCAATTTCGTTATTAATGTACATAGAAGGGGTTAATTTAAATCTTGGATTATATAATTTTGATATGAGTATGTTTGTAGCTTGGTTCAATATGGTTGGGTTGGATAATGGGTAACAATGGGTTTTGATTGAAGCGGATCATATTTGCATGGGTCGGGCTGGTCCAGGGTTAAAATTTACCTGAATGCTAATATAATGGGTAACAATGGGTTTTGATTGAAACGGATCATTTTTGCATGGTTCGGGCTGGTCCAGCGTTAAAATTTACCTGAATGCTAATATTTCGGGGACCGCTACTGGTTTTGGCATTGACTTGGAAAGTAAGTTTGTGAAATACTCCAATACGCCCAGCTTCTCAGTTTCTAGGGATGTATTGTTTATAGTTCGAAAGTGATTGTATCCTTCTGATTTGTGACCTCTTTAGACAATCCGAATATTTTTTTAGCCCTGCACAACAAATCAATAGGTAAAAGCTAATCATTTACCTGCAATAACACGACAAAAGTATTAATGCTTAAAGTAGAGGTTGCTGATTTTAACCCAACGTACATTGACCCGTAATAAAAATTACTTTTAACCCGTTAACAACTGGCCCAATTTGCTACCGCTATTTGAAGTAAGTAACAATATAAAGTCTGCACAATGCAATGTATCTTTTGCGTTTTTGGAATCTATGGATTTAGGTAGTAATATGTCGCCGGCGTGCTAGAAAGTTGCAGGCCCGTGTTAAGTCAGTTGTGCGCTAAAAAGAAATATACAGCAAAGGTTTTAATGAAGCACTCTTTAAATATGCTCGGAATCGCGCATATCTAATTATTTTATCTATTTTTTTGTTTACAAGTTGTGCAGTATTTTCACTCCGTATATTATAAAGAGATCCCTTTATAGTATGGCCAACTAAAGGTGCCACTTTCTTTTTCTTTTTTTTTCCTACAATTGCGTCTAACATTTCATAAGTCTGAGATTTTTTACATTCCGTATTTGTTAACTGTATAGGTGTCAATATTGACGCTGGTGACGATTCAGTTGCTCAACAGTTTGCAGCATACAGAATGGCCCAAACAGTTGGAGGTAACAATTGTGTCTATCCTTTCATAAATTCAACGTTTCTTCCATACATGTACCGCTAAGAGAGTATTCTATACGTTAGAAATAATTTAGCAAAGATATTTGGATACTTATATTTATTAGTTTGTGTAAAATAATGAAAAGAATATGCATTGTGGTCAATTGGGCTAACTTACATAAGTAGTCCCAATCCACATAAAAAAATATATTTAGGAACTTCTCTATGCATTCTGTTAGGATGGAGGCATGTGATTGTCCAACGCCTCAAAATTTTGTCTCAGATAAGCAGGTCAACTCAACTTAACTGTGTTTTAGAGGAATTTAGATTGTTGATATTAAGTAGGCCATAAATAAATAGAGGATAAGGAATCTCGCAGTGTAGGTTGAAGGAATATGGCAGTGTATGCGCCTTTCTTATCCTTTTAATGATCACATATAGTCTTTTAAGGTTTTTTGGGTGGATTAAAGGTACATAGCACCTGAGTTGGTTCTGGTTCAATATGGCAGGCTTTGCCGTGAGGGAGAAAAGGAGTTTAGTGCTACTGACTTTACTAAGAGCAATGAGTGGACTGGTAATTTTCTATCCATGGCGCTATTTTTAATTCCATCAATTGAAGTGAAACATGCTAACACTTGTAGATCATGTAATCAGGTTCAAAATTAATCAAAGCTCTAATTATTTATAACAGTTATATCTAACAAGCACAACAAAGTGATTTATATGGACCATTTTTGATGAGCTTCAAAAGGCAAGAACAACAATACCAGCAAGAAATGCAACAATGCTGCAATGAGCTCGAAAGGGTGGAGACCAAGTGCTTGTGCGAGGCTTTGTAGGAGGTTTACAAGCAAGCCAAGAAGCAACAACAAGGTAGCCATCATGGTGGACAACAGGTCAGCGCCTGATGCAAATCATGTGACATATTATGTTCACCATGAGGACCATGGCCCACAGTTTATTCGTCATAGGCCTGAGTTTGTCAACGTTATTTTTAATGATTCGGGAATGGTTCCCGGTCCTCATTTTTTAACTATTGTATGTTGTTTCTATTTTATTCCAGGGAATACATGATACAAGATACCAGAAACAAGGCACATCCAATGTATATCTCCATCAAAAAACTACTCAGTAACCGATTTGCTATCCAGGTAAATGTTTTCACAAATTTTTCGTATTCAGTATGAAGTTTGATTCAGATGAAGGTAATAATTATTTGTTGAACACCAAATGTTTGATAGACATCTCTAAACTTGATTATATTTTCTGTGATCATTACTTTATGTGTTCATCATAGACATCTCTAAACTTATTTGGTTTTTTTTTTTTAAGAAGGGGATGATCTTAAAATATTGTATGTTTAAGAAGGGTAATAAATGGTGGAGGTGAGAAGCAATCTTTTTAAATTTCATTTTTAAAATTTTAATAACAAATTGCATAATCTTTTAAAGATTGTATCAAAGTCACAATTGTGTTCATATTATCTCTTTGTATGATTTTTTGATGGTATGTATTTGTTATGTTTGAATTCTATTTTCATGGTTCTGCTGCTGTGAGGTGAGGGTGGTTTTCCATGGCTTCATTACTCGAATGAAAAATGATGTCAGTAACAAGCAAGCCTACTGCTTAGCGTGGTCAAAAGAAAACAGGTAATTGTAACTTTTGTCTACCTTTCTTCATATTCAAATAATCTGATACAAAGAGTTTTTTTTTCAGTAATTTTTTTGAAAGATTGATTTAGGAGATTTTAAACATCAAAACACACTCGGAGCGACCCATTTCATTTGAACTATCCTTGAGCGAGAGAATGTTTCCTCGAGGTTGATTGTGAAGTTGTTAGGAAAATTCAAAACAATGATGTTACAACTATCATTTTTTATATACCAAAACTACTGAGCCAAGTTTCAGCTGCAGAGGCAATCAAAGTTAACGTGTCATGGCTTCGATCTCACTTAGAAGCCATTCACAAAAGGACATAAGCCAAGAAAAAGTGTAGTTTGCTGATGCAAGTGACAGCAAACACCAGTTTTGTTACAATAGCAGCCAAAATAGATCTGAAAGTGATGCGTCCAAAGCTTATGACTGCACAAGAAGAGTTTTAAAAGGTTGAAAGGTGTGTGGAGGGTGACTAACCAAAGTATATCCAAGCCGTATGAGATTCAGAAAAAAAATTTCAAAAGTTAGTGAGTTGTTGACAACGAAGAAGATCCTTACTTATCACTTTGTAAAGAGACCAGGTTGAAGGTACTGATGACCAGCACCAGAAGTAGAGGGTAAATTTTCTCAACGATTAGAATTAACTAAATTACGTTAAACAAACATGTATGGTGTCATGTTCACATTCTATCAGGTATGTTGCTCTGCGCATTGTATATGACAGATAAATATTGAATTCTTATACATAAGGTGTTTTTTTTTTTTTTTTTTTTTTTTTTTTTTTTTTTTAACATTTAAGTTAAAGACATTATCTAATCTTTTTGTAGAGAGATTGGAGCAAGTTATGAGTGGAATTCTGACAACCAATTGACAGATTCTTAATGAACATGTTAGAGGGTGACTAACCAAAGTATATCCAAGCCGTATGAGATTCAGAAACAAATTTTCAAAAGATAGTGAGTTGTTGACAACGAAGAAGATCCTTACTTATCACTTTGTAAAGAGACCAGGTTGAAGATACTGATGCCCAAGTAGAGGGTAAATTTTCTCAACGATTAGAATTAAATAAATTACGTTAAACAAACATGTATGGTGTCATGTTCACATTGTATATGACAGATAAACATTGAATTCTTATACATAACTATTTTTTTTTTTTTTACATTTAAGTTAAAGACATTATCTAATCTTTTTGTAAAGAGATTGGAACAAGTTATGAGTGGAATTCTAACAACCAATGGACAGATTCTTCATGTCCTGTAAGTATATCAGTGGTACCTGTTGTCTTATATTGCTATTGTCGACACTCAAACCAGTGGGTATACACGTGAGTATACTATTTCTTTGGTCAGTCACTCTTAAATATATTTTCAGCAGTTTTCATTCTTACTATTTCATGTATGTTGCGTCTAATAACCATCTTGCGAAACTCAGTGTCAATAACACTGAGGGTAGTTGTATGCACGCATCCGAGAATAGTAAAAGGAGGTTACATGTGGTTTGTAACAATTAATTACCAATGGATTACATGTGTGCGAATTCTGCTACTCTGCACAAGAAACATGGTTATATTAGTTCTTTTGACCGTGTTGTTACAGATACCAATCAAATATCAGGAAAGGCCTCTGCCTCCCGACGTGCCAATAAGCATATCAAGCTATTCAAAGTTTCTTTCTCCTTGATTCCAGTAGTAGTGTGGAGCTTCGATATTGTGGGTTTTGGTGTGTAAATATAAAGATTGTCATTGTGGATGATAGGTGGAATTCTGGTATGCTTATGGATATTTCTCAAGAGCAGATTCTTTCGAATTTGTGTATGGAGCTTGATTGCAGAAGAATTGAAGATGGTTTAGTTGGTTTTTCATTTGCAAATGTTGGTGCAAAAGGTTTTCATTGTAGCTTGGAGTTTTTTATAGTTATAATTTTTGATAGCATAGTTTTTGTTAGTTTATCTTTGCTATGCGTTCTCCCAAAGCATGTTTTGGGTAGGCAGGTTAAATTGAATCTTTCCAAGGATTTTCCGTTGGAGCATGTAAATATTTCTTATTATTATAAAAAAAAATTACCGGGGCACTGTCCTTTTTTCCACAAAAAATATTTAAATAATAATAATAATAATACGAAAACCACTATATGTACACATATATAGACTATCTCTTTCATGCAAGAAATGTCGAAGGATTGTTGCTTCACAGGAGCAGATAGTTTCTCACGAGCGTGGAAAAGGAAAAGAGAGCTTTAAGTGGAAGAAAATAGCTGTTGACACGGGAAATGGACAACCTGAATGTAAATCCATATTTGTCGAGCCTGTGATATGGATGCAACCAGGTCTGTAACAACACTCTCCTTTTCACTATGATAAAGTATTATGTATATTCATTACGTATATTCATTACCATAAATCAATTCAGGTAACGTTTTATTTTGAATGGGTCAAACGGTTTATTAATAACTAACTGTTTTCAATTACCTTTTCACTTAACGTGTTGGTTTTTTTAACATATAGGTACCCCATCTTATCAACCACAATGTATATTGAACCATGTAATAACATATATGCATTAGTAAGTTTAGTCAAATGACTCATATGCGGTTTTTTTTACCAACGCTTTTTATCAACATAAATACTAAGAATCAGTTGCAGGGAATCTAAGGGCGATCAGGAATGTGAGCAGCATGGTGACCACCTCCTGTCATGTAGTGGCCACAAGTCAAAAGACGTTGTATAACAACAAAGTAACATATAACCAGAAACTCTATGCATCACAATTTCACCCACTTGCTTCATGCACCTTTATCAAAAATTCTAAGTTGGATCCATGTTTGATGTTTAACCCTTTCTTAGGTTTCCATTAGGTTTACATTTATATGCACTTGAAGTCTATTTGATTAAATTCCGTGAAATTTTGTTTATTTATTTTAAACTTTTTAGCTTCCTTGATTTGGTATAGGTGACTCTAACTTCTCTAGATTCATGCCATAATTCAAAATGGGTCCTTTCAATCATGTTTATCATAAGGAAATTTTATTGAGGATTATGTACGAGCTATTTTAAGGCATACTCGAAATGGGTCCTTTCAATCATGTTTATCATACATTTAGTTTACTTTATTAAGCATGGTATTTATGTTATACTGTACAATAATATGAGTAACATTGAGGAGTTACATTTAAAAGTATGTATTGTCAATGGTTATGCTTAACAGAAGTAATAAAGAAAAAGCTGGATAAAACTAAGGTCAGATTGTGTTATTAATAAAGCACAATAATTGGTTAATGTAAATTACAGGTTGCAACATGGGTACAACCCTTTCTTTCACCATGTACACTTTTCAACCATTTTATACTACACTTCTTTCGCTATAGTAAAATATGCCAACAATAATTATAAGACATGCCCGCCCAGGTGGGCGGGCTTTGACAACTAGTGTGTTATATATATATATATATATATATATATATATATATATATATATATATATATATATATTAGATTGGTTAAATATCTCTCGGAGTTCATTTAACTTTTAGTGTCGGTGCGCAAGTGAGCTATTCGAGTCACGTCTCGTAATCGTTAAAGAGTGACTGATGAGTGTGATGCTTGATATGTTGAATCATAAAAAAAATTAACTCGTAAAAAAGGGGTTAATCAACTTTAAATTAGAATTACTTGGTAATTAACATTAATAAATGACATGCGAAATTACAAGGTATTACAATCTACATCCAACATCTACTTCTTTATTTTTCTCAAGTCTTTTTACTTGGTCTTTTAGTTCTAAAATTTGCACTTCGAGTTCATGCAATTTTAATTTTAGTATTTTGTTTCTACCTAGAATTTTAGAACTTACTTCACATAGCTTATTATATTCATCATATAGTATGTTATCATCTATTGACGAATTATTATTACTATAACAAGAAGAGTCGGAATGTACCTCATTTGAAGCTTGAGCCATAAGACATGTTTCGTCGTTGGGCTTCTTCTCTTCTTCTTCACCGCTATCACTCCAAGAGCCTCCAACGAAAGCTCTTTGGTTGTTGGTTTTCGGTGGTTTAGGACATTCTCCTATGAGATGATTGGAATCTCCGCATCTAAAACATCTCCTATCACTCTTTCCTTTCTTCTCATCTCGATTCTTTTGTGACGACTTCTTATCATCACGAGGTTGCCTAACGAACCTACCTCTCATCCTAAAGAACTTTTTAAAGTCTCTAACGGCTAACGCATACTCTTCATCTTCACTATCGGAACCCGAACATTCCTCATCACTAGACTCCTTTTTGGCTTTCAATGCTAGAGATCTAACTCTCTCGCTTTTGCCTTTGACTATATCGAAGTCTTTCTTGATTATCATCTCATGAACCTTCAAGTTTCCTATTAGTTCATCAAGTGATAATGTCGCCAAGTCCTTTGACTCTTCAATGGCGGTGACCTTTGCTCTCCATTTGGGATGTAGAGCCCTAAGAAACTTCATAACATAGTTCTTGCTAGAATAACCTTCATCAAGAGCTTTAAGACTAATAATAATAATATTAAATCTAGCAAAAGCATTATCAATAGATTCATCTTCCGAAATGGAAAATTGTTCATATTGTTGCACAAGAAGATCTATCTTGTTCTCTTTGACTTGATTATTACCTTGGTGAGTGACTAACAAAGTTTTCCAAATATCTTTTGCCATATTACACATGAAAATTCTTTCAAATTCCTTTTTCGGCGAAGCATTATAAATCATCATTTTAGCCTCATCATTTTTGGCTAGTTTTCTTTTAAGTTCATCACTTTGTTTACTATAAGGAGCTATTTCATCCCTTTTAGTTTCCGGATTCTTTTGAATCGATTGAAAGTCACCCTCGGTAATAATATGCCAAAGATCAATGTCTTTTGATTTAACATACGTTTCGAATCTTGTTTTCCAATATATAAAACAATCGGTTTCAAAAAGTGGTGGTCTTTGCATAGATTGCCCTTCTTGATATTTGTCGGAACCCATTGATCGATTCAAGTTTTAAAATACAATTTACTTTAAAATCTTTACTGACGTGGCTTTGGTACCAATTGTGGAAAACTAGAAGGGGGGGGGGGGTTGAATAGTTTTACCGGTTTTTAATTTGTTTCAAATCTTTACTTTTGAAAAACCTTGATTCGAATCTTTTGTGTAATCAATCAACACCAATATGAACACTACACTATACTATCTAATATAAACATTGAATGTAAATAAAATAGATGGAAAGATCAAACCAGGACAAAGAGATTTATAGTGGTTCGGCCACGAAGCTCTTCTTCGCCCTACTCCACTCCCCGAGTACCACACTCGAGAGTTTCAAGCACTATGTCAACAAAGCTCCCTTCAGGCGGAGAAAACCGTACAACGTCGCTTATCCTTATTTTCGACACTAAGCTAAATGTCGAGTACTAATCTTAGCTAGTACCAATCTACCACAATCCACACGATCCTTTCTACTTCACACTCAACACACTAGACTCGATCTACCCGATCTACCCTTGATCTACTTGATCAACACACTAGCCCACAAGCTATAAGAGATCTCCAAGATCTCAATAAGATCTCAATGATCTACTCTCACAAACTCTCAAAAGAAAAATGAACTTGATGTATGCAAAGATACAACAAGTATGTAACAAGTATTACTAGTGCACTAACTATAACTACAACACCTTGTATCTTCTTGGATACCTTGTGTTCTTCTCTTGCACTAGTAGAGGAATGAGGGTGATCACTTGGTTGGATGATTGGATCACTCTTTAAACAAAAGAAAACTAAACTAAATGATCAAGAAAAAAAGATGTGGTGAGAGTATTGAACTCAGAAAGATATGTGTGAAAAAAGGATGCCCAAAAACTATGAAGAGGGCTGGTATTTATAGGCAAAAGAATTCTAGCCGTTATGAGGACACGGTACCACTAAATTTTACACGGTACCACTAAATTTAGTGGAACAGTGGTACCGTCCCAGACAAAAACGCTCCTCTTTTTGTCTTTAGTGGTGAAAGTTTATTTGGGGAGGTTTGGAGCTGATTTTGGGGGGAAAAATAGCTGTTATGATATTTAAACTTATTTTTCCAATAAAACATTTCTTAATAATTCAAAAATAACTTGTAAAGTGTATTTTTGAAAAAATGTTTTGTCACATTAAAAATGTGAAGTTTTAGACACAAATTCACTTCTTTGATCATTTGTCAAGTTGTAAATTTGTTTGTTCATACCTAGAGTGATTTGCGTAGAAATGGGATCTTTCAAGTAAAAACTTGTTTACGTTAATTTTAACGTAAAGTGTTTTCACATTTTGTCATCCTCAAAATGTGAAATTATCGAAAGATATAAATAACGTTTTTAGAACATTATTTGCATCAACAATCTCCCCCTTTTTGATGATGACAAAACCTAAACTCATTTTAAGTTAAAATTAATTTTAACAAGTTTTTAATGAGTTTATATCCCATGCTAATGGTAATCCTGAGGGGGAGAAAGCTAAAGATAGGATCACGTTGAAAATCACTTCATGTCTAATGTTTTGTACATCACGAAGAAATTTCGGATTTTTTTTAAATTGCAAATGGATTTGCAAAAAGGCTCGTCTCAGGCTTCGTAAGTGTTGGTGATGATTTGAAGTTGCGGTGTTACAAGAAGAAGATAATACACATTTTGATTCAAGACCTGAATAATCAACCCTTAGGGGGAGATTGTTCGGAATCGTTCTAGAAGTGTTAATTATCCTAGGTCTTGATTATGTATTATGTTTAAACAATAATTAGTTTTAGTTTTAGTTTTATTTTAATTAGGAACGAGGTAGGCAGCGTGCTACATTAACTATGTAATAGAGTTGGGCCCAATATAAGCCCAACTCTACCTCGCTTCTGTCTGCCTACCTCGCTGTCCAACTAGTATAAATACACCCTTACTCTCTAGTAAGGGTTGTGGTTGGATACGTTGTGTAGTTTCACTTTTCACTAAGAAATAATCATTTGTCTCATAACCTCTCTCTACCTCGATTCGACTCTTATCTCATCTAAACTTCTAACTTATAAGCATTGTGTGATGATAATGATTGAAGGGAAACCTACAAAAAGTTTTTTTGAAAATTTTACACGTCATTAATGCCACATGTACACTTTGCCACGTCATAGATGAACTCAAATAAGTACATTTTATTACTATCATTTATCCTATTAATTTGACTTGTTTTACTATATTATGTATGAGGATTGATACTTAATCGTTTACTTTTGTAATTCTCAGGTAAAAACAAGCATTTGGTGAAACTTAGCGATTTTGGACTAATAATGGAGCGAAACGTACATAAAGTGAAGAGTCTGCTGACATGGACAAGATCAAGTCAATTCTGCTCCAGATGCGCCGCATCTCACTATCAACATGCGCCGCATCTCTATCAAGATATCACCAAATACGATCCAAGATACAAGAGGACATGCGCCGCATCTAATAAAGAGTTACGCCGCATCTTCTGGCGGTGTACGAATATTCCTGAATATTATAATCTTGGACCCCACGCGAAGTTACGTAGATACGCCGCATCTACTTAAGTAGATGCGCCGCATCTTCCCTCAGACACAAACTATAAATACCCCGTAGACCAGAAGAGTTAGAGAGATTCGGAAACCCTAAAACCTAAAGACCGAACAGAAGAGAAGGACGAATTCAGTCAAGAGGCAGCACAAGACACACCCAAATCGAAGATACAAGAGCTGTAAGAAAGTGCTGCATGTATTCAATTCATTAAGTAGTTTTGTTTTATTGTTTTAGCAAACTTTAATTCATCAGGATTGGTGGCTTGTGTAATGTGACAACGGAAAGATTGCACTCCCTTTAATACTTGCTTTCCCATCAATTAAAGTTTATATGTTGATGTCTTTGGTTACTACTTATTAGTGCATTGATAACCTCTGTGTTTATTAGTGGCTTGCGGGCACCCGACTGCGGGACAAGGTGTGGCTCCCACGGTTGTTTCTAAATTGATCACTTAGGAATAACTTTTAGACATAAGTAATCATTAAGGGTTTACTCGCCGATGAGAATAGGACCAACGAGAAAGGGTTAATTACATACACTTCATATAAAGCTATCAATAAAACAAGTGACAAACTACTTAATCATAAGGACAGCCCTCTTATTGTCTCTTGTATCTATCTGTGTACGTGTGTGCTACTTGCTGATTCGTGCCTATATGTTTATTTTATTATTTAATTGCAAACAAAACTGTGCCAGTCTCTCAGGCTGAAACCCCCTTGCGTTAGGATATTAAAATACTGATTAGATTAACGAGATTATACGTTCCACTCTTAGTGATCGACACTCTACTTACCATTATCTTCATACTGACCGGGTACACTGCTCGTTAAGTGTGTGTGTTATTGATAAGTCGGCTAAATATAAATTTAAAACTTGAGTAGGCATTAAAACTGCTAAACCGCAACGACACATCACGCGCATCAAGTTTTTGGCGCCGCTGCCGGGGAGTGAATTGTTATTTTCTGTTAATTTGATTAAGTATTTTAATTAGGTTTTTCTTTTTATTAGATTAATTGCATCATTGTACTATTTTGCATATTTGTTGTATTGTGTGTTATTTGTTTGCTTTTGTTTTTATTTTTGTGTGTTTTATTTTTTGTTTCGTGTGTTTAATTTTTATTTTTATTTTTCGTATTTTTCTGTTCTGCTATCGTTGTACTGTGCTAAATCAAACGATACGGCGCATCTGATCTCTCAGAAACGGCGTATTGCGTTTAATTTTTTTAATACAACGCGTTTAATTAATTCGATACGACGCATCTTTTCCCCAAGATACGGCGTATCTGTTTTTAATAAGAAAATTTTTCTAAGCGATAAAGTAATACGACGCATCTGCTTTTGTAGATACGGCGTATCTGTTTTTGATAAAAACTTTTCTAAAACGTTAACGCCATACGACGCATCTTCTTTTGAAGATACGGCGTATCTATTATTTTAATTAAAAACAGTTTGCGAATTATTAAACAAATACGGCGTATCGATTTCCGTCGATACGGCGCATCTTACTAAATCAAAAATCTTTTATTTTTAAACGTAACGAAAATACGGCGCATTAACTTTTGTTAATACGACGAATATAATTTGATAAATATAGTTGATTTTTGATAATTACTTTGATCGGTCCGCTACTCTCGTGTGCAAGTTGTTTATTTTTCAGGATAAATGATGACTCAAGCATCACCAAGAAGGATTACATTCTGAACCAAACCAAGAGACGCTAGCTGAAGTGACCGAACATAAGACGGAAAGAGTGGAGGAAAACTCAGTACTGGTAACATTGAACTTCTTTAATTCTTGAAATAGAATCCCAGGTAAACTCTACGATAATTCAACTGCCCAAAGGAAAGTTCTCTACACTATGATCTCAGTTTTATTATCCTTATTATACGTCTGATTCAATTCGTTATCTTAATTTTGTATGCTCAAAAACGATATTTGTTCCTAACCTCGGAATAAATCCTTATCCACTAAACAATAAGATTACGATTATTAATGAAACGTTTATGCCTATTACTCTTATTTTGAATTCATCTATATGGTGTGCCGTTTTTACCCAAATTTGATGTATAAGGAACTGTGTTGCGGAGGCCAAGGTACGTTCTTCATTTAAATTTCGTTAACTAACATAGAGATACGGCGGATCTAAATATCCGAAGCGCCGTATCCCTGACCAACTAGGACTTATTGACTAGTCAACGGAATTAACTAGATACGGCGCATCCCAAATTTCTAATACGGCGCATCGTGTCGCCTTATAAATACGACGGGAATACGCCGCATAAATACACACAGTTAAGAACACGCACTAAAATTATACTCAAAATCCGATCATCTTTCTTCAATCCGCCTTTAATCCGAGCATTAAAACATTCTCCTAATCACAAATACTAAGGTAATTGTTACATTTCGATTTAATTTTTGATTAATACGAAAATTAGGGTTTATAAGATTGAACCGATTCGCGCTTAAACGATATAGGGATATGATTAGAACTTGGAATTAATTATTTCCCCTAAGTTAATTTTAGATTTGGACAACGAATTTGGCACTAATTGAATCGACCGAAAATTTAGGTTTTGGGTTTGATTTTGAATATTTAGCGGGAAGGTAAATTAGCTGTGGTTGATTGAGATATTTGAACTGGTATAAGGAGAATATTATACTGTGATATTTAGTGGAAGTTTACGTCACGGATACGGATTCTTGAAAAACGTGCCTAACCCTTTACTTTATACTGATATGCTTTTAGATGCGGCGCATCTAGGTTGATTAATGCGGCGTAACGACCTATTTCAAAATTGCTAAAATCTTAGATACGCCGTATTGATTAATCTAGATACGACGCATCTCAATACGCCGTATCTGTTATCTTGCACCGCATCTCTTATACTTTATACAGATACGCCGCATTGATTTAATCAATGCGCCGCATTTACCTGACTTACAGACTGTTTACTGACTTTGAATGTTTATTTCAGATGACACTACCAGATATCGCACAAAGGCACCAATGGTTACGATTCGAGAACATGGGACTTGCTGATGGCACTCTAGAGGATTATTTGCATAGGCTTGACTCAGTTTACTTCAAGAAAATATTCAGAGTCCAGGTTCTGAATTTTGACGATGTGGGATTGATAGGTGGTGGACATGCAGCTGCGAGCTTACAGCGTCGTATGGAGATGGTTGTTGTTGGAGGTGATGATGAGGTGGAGTTCAGGTCTAGTGCTTGGGAGCGACTGTTTAGGGTTGACGAGCCTCTGATTAGGGAGCTCATGCTGGAGTTCTTTAGCACTATTCATTACAGAGAGACGGATGTGGAGATTGATACGGCTGACACTCTGGTGTTCAGATTAGGAGGTGTGCACAGGCAGATGTCGATGAGGCAGTTTATTTTAGCCTTGGGTCTACACACTGAGGAGGAGCTTGGATCTGCTGGGTTTGCCAGGTACTGGGCTGAGAGTTTGCGGGTTGTCCCTGACAGAGGGGTATTCAGTGATTATTGGTTTAGGATTTCTTCGGGGGGCGACATCACTACTTCCACCCCCTCATATACTTTGATCAGGGAGCCGATGAGGAGGCTGTGTCACAGGCTGATTGCACTTACTATTGCTGGGAGGGGTCAGTCACCTGAAAAGGTGACCACTCTAGACCTCTTCCTACTTAGGAGCATGGATGAGGGGATGCCGGTGAACATCCCCCACTTTTTGGCACACTACCTCCACCGATCAGCTGCTGGGAGAGATCGGAGGAGCCACATGACTGGCGGGCATTTTGTTTCGAGGCTGGCCCGCCATTTTGGAGTTATTGGAGCAGAGATTCCAGCGGGGCTGGAGGTTGTGGTGGCTCGTCTCCCAGTTATCGACAGAGACTACTTGGTTAGACTGGCGATCTGCCAGGTGGCTGCTGGGGGCCACTTTTGGGCGGCATTAGGGCCCGCCAGAGCTGCAGGGGCGGAGGCGGAGCAGGGAGGACCACAGGATCCTCCGGCTGCTGCTCCTGCCGACGAAGAGGTGCCACAGGCACCAGTACCCCCACGCACCGTGATTCAGAGACTCGACGCAGTCGAGGGAGAGGTGATGGTACTGAGGAGAGACTTAGAGTGGGTGGTCAGGAGTGTGAGCAGACTATTAGAGCATCAGGGTATCACCCACACTCGTCCTGATGGTACTGAGGTTACGGGAGTAGCACGTACGTACGAGCGCAGAGTCCGCCAGAGGACTGATGGAGCTAGCACTTCTGGGACCCATCCGGACGACACCGCTCACCCATGATCTTACCCTTTTGTTTTACTGATATTGTTCCACACGTTATTATTATTTTATTTTTTGGATTGTACTTATCGTTATGCTTATGTTTAATGTTTCAGTTTATATTTCTTGTTATGTTTGGCAAAGACTGGCATTAAGTTCAGCACGAGAGTACGAGAGGACGTATGAGATTAGACCGTGGAACAAGTCATTTTTGCAACAGACTGTTAACAGTCTGTTTGGTTACTACATGCGCCGCATCTGCTTAAACAGATGCGACGCATCCTATCCTTTATTTCATTTTCATTTTTATTTTCGACTTTAAAACTTTTTATCAGTTATTTTAATGCGGCGCATCCCTGGTTAAGGATGCGGCGCATCTTTATTCTGATCCGTATTTATTCCAGGCTCGATACGGCGTATCTTCTTCAATAGGATACGGCGCATCGACTGACCTGATGATTTTCAGTTTTAATTTTTACCTAACTACTAATGTATTATGCAAGTTGAACCTTTCTTATCTTAGGTGTGTTTTAAAAGTGTTGGTGGTATTATAGTTTCCTGAATTTCCTGTGGATACATCAAGCATGAAGCTTTAACGTTCTAATCCACAAGAAAGATGATTTTTGCTCATATACTAATGGAGGATCATACCGAGCAAATCTCAGGGGAGTTTTTCTGTTCTAATTCTTTTTATTTTCCAGTTTTTAACCTTTTATACAAACAACGAGGACGTTGTTTAACTTAAGTGGGGGGATAGGAGAATTAGAACACTTAACACTTACTTGTCCTAAACTTTTTCAAAAATTATGCTTAAACTGTGCTTAATATATCAAACTTAAAAATTTTTAGCATGTTTTTGTTTAAGATCTAAGTTACATAACTGCACACATGACGTTATTTTCAAAAATTGTGATTTTTCCAAAATTCACAAATCTATGAGTGTGCCGGTGACTTGTAAACTTTAGAACTTGGCTTGTATACTATTCGAGACCACCATAATGAGTATTATTTATTTAATTGGAATGACTTGTCTAACTTGGTAAAATTCTAGGATTACACCCAAAAAGCCTTTATATGTTATGTGTTATTAGCTAACTACACTGGTTAGTTAACCCCCGTATAAAACCTTTTGTTACTCTCACTTTTAGAGTAAGATACCCCTAGAAAAACACTCAGAGCCATTCCTTTCGTTTCTTACACCTATGTTTAAAATGTTTCGTTACACCTTAAACCTTAGCCTACCCTGTAGATTAGAATCCGTGGTTGGTTAATTGCTATAGGCAAAGTGTGTTTCCTTACATTACCTGTGTTCGCGTGCGTAATTCATTATATATGGTTAGGTCGGGAAATTGCACAATGCAATTGGAGTGAAAGTAAATATTGTATATTTTAGAGTTTATTTTTCGTGTGTTTACTACTTTCACTATTTACCATTATTTCTGAAGTTATGAAAAGTATGGAAAAATTATCCGGAAAGAAAGTTGTAGTGATGTGGTGAAATTTTACACATCTATGTTTATGTTTCAAGTTAAAAAAAAAAAAAAAAAAAAAAAAAAAAAAAAAAAAAAAAAAAAAAAAAAAAATCGAAAAAATGAGAAAAGAAAAAGAAAGAAAAAAAAAAAGAGTTGGATGTTTATTTTAAGCCAACGATGTAAAGTTATGTAAGTGGTCGATATCACCACTATTTGTTGTACTATATCTATGGATTGAATGGGAATTGGCAGTTATGGGAACGCCAATTAAGGTTTATTCTTTGATTAAGATCTTGTTGAGTATAATTCGTGTCTACCTAAAGCGTGTGTTTCAAGTATTAAAGCGTGAGTTATTCAATGATATGAGTCTTATTCATGGGATGGTTGGGATAGTGATTAACCACACTTAGGATTTTAATTTATTTGTTTTGTTTATTTTTATTTTTACACCAATTTATATCCCAAATGTTATCCATACCCTATATTATTCTTTATCCAACCGAACCTTTGATTTATTGAGATTAGGGATTTGAGCAATCTTAAGTATCGTAGTCGTGGATTCGGCTATGTATTTATGATTTTGTCGCCCTTTTTGATATATTATTATTGGTGAAGTTTGGACCTATCTTTAGCCTATTCGAGTTAAGGATTTGAGCAATTGCAAGTATCGTGTTCGTGGATTCGATCATGTATTTGTGATTTTGTCGCCTTTTCTGGAATTTGAGATCGATAGTGTAAATAAGAATAATTAACCCTTAAGCCTAAAAACCCTTTTTACCGCTTTAGACTTGTTATTCCTTAGCTTTAGTGGTGGAGATGTGTATACTTGCCAAGCTTATGATAGAATATTCGTCGCGACTGGACAGTTAAACGATTAGATTTGCTTTTATCGACTTATTTTATTTTACTTCTAATTCGTTAAGTGTTTAGTTGTGTGATTATGAAATAAACGAATACATGCTTAACTATAAAAATAAATCCTAACATCTTTTAGGATACATTTTCATAAATTTTAATCTAAGGTTTACTTGGGGACAAGTAAAGTTCAAGTGGGGGGATATTTGATGAACTCAAATAAGTACATTTTATTACTATCATTTATCCTATTAATTTGACTTGTTTTACTATATTATGTATGAGGATTGATACTTAATCGTTTACTTTTGTAATTCTCAGGTAAAAACAAGCATTTGGTGAAACTTAGCGATTTTGGACTAATAATGGAGCGAAACGTACATAAAGTGAAGAGTCTGCTGACATGGACAAGATCAAGTCAATTCTGCTCCAGATGCGCCGCATCTCACTATCAACATGCGCCGCATCTCTATCAAGATATCACCAAATACGATCCAAGATACAAGAGGACATGCGCCGCATCTAATAAAGAGTTACGCCGCATCTTCTGGCGGTGTACGAATATTCCTGAATATTATAATCTTGGACCCCACGCGAAGTTACGTAGATACGCCGCATCTACTTAAGTAGATGCGCCGCATCTTCCCTCAGACACAAACTATAAATACCCCGTAGACCAGAAGAGTTAGAGAGATTCGGAAACCCTAAAACCTAAAGACCGAACAGAAGAGAAGGACGAATTCAGTCAAGAGGCAGCACAAGACACACCCAAATCGAAGATACAAGAGCTGTAAGAAAGTGCTGCATGTATTCAATTCATTAAGTAGTTTTGTTTTATTGTTTTAGCAAACTTTAATTCATCAGGATTGGTGGCTTGTGTAATGTGACAACGGAAAGATTGCACTCCCTTTAATACTTGCTTTCCCATCAATTAAAGTTTATATGTTGATGTCTTTGGTTACTACTTATTAGTGCATTGATAACCTCTGTGTTTATTAGTGGCTTGCGGGCACCCGACTGCGGGACAAGGTGTGGCTCCCACGGTTGTTTCTAAATTGATCACTTAGGAATAACTTTTAGACATAAGTAATCATTAAGGGTTTACTCGCCGATGAGAATAGGACCAACGAGAAAGGGTTAATTACATACACTTCATATAAAGCTATCAATAAAACAAGTGACAAACTACTTAATCATAAGGACAGCCCTCTTATTGTCTCTTGTATCTATCTGTGTACGTGTGTGCTACTTGCTGATTCGTGCCTATATGTTTATTTTATTATTTAATTGCAAACAAAACTGTGCCAGTCTCTCAGGCTGAAACCCCCTTGCGTTAGGATATTAAAATACTGATTAGATTAACGAGATTATACGTTCCACTCTTAGTGATCGACACTCTACTTACCATTATCTTCATACTGACCGGGTACACTGCTCGTTAAGTGTGTGTGTTATTGATAAGTCGGCTAAATATAAATTTAAAACTTGAGTAGGCATTAAAACTGCTAAACCGCAACGACACATCACGCGCATCATTAATGCCACATGTACACTTTGCCACGTCATAAATGCCATGTCACAAAAGCCACTTGGCATATAAAATTTATGCATTGCACCCTTATTGCTTGCTTTGTTTAGCTTACATTTAATGGGTTATTACAATTCCCATTTAATTTTTCATAATTCTTTCCATGATTAACAAATAAGATCGTATGTTGTGATTGTGTTTCCTTTTAGTTCTCAATCTTTAAGTTTAGTTTGTATGAAATTTTAATATTTCATTCCTTCTCTACATCTTAAATATTACTCTTATAATTTGCAAGTGTATATATGTCCGATTGTAAAGAAATGCAGATGAATAAAATATGATATCTGTATGGTTTGTTCTATTACTCTAATTCTATATTTTTATTGTTTGCATTCTTCCTGTAATTCGATCTTGATTTGGGTTTGCAACCGGATGTAATGGTTAATCTGATTAAGGTTCTACAACCCATTATGAAAGGTAACTAAATTGAATTAGTTTATATTGTATAGATAGTTGATATATACGCACATGGCTGTCTTTCAGGGTGTGCAAGGTGAGGAACCGCTCAGGGCCTCAAAAATTTTAAGGGCCTCAAAATTTTTCCCGTTAACAATTATATGCATATTTACACATATTTTTCACGAAAAAAAAATATTTAGATGAGAAAAGATCTTAGATGAGTAATATGTTGAACGTTTAGATAACTACTTGCATTATATCTTATAAACGGTGACACTTTATATATAACATTTCTTCTCGAAATGCCTCATTATGTAATTTCGTCCAGGGCCCTCAAAAATTTCAAAAATTCAGGAACGACCATGTATACGCACATATAAATAACCTCACAGGCTTATGGATATCTTATTTTATTCGATTATATGAAACAAGACTTATATAAGCTTTGTGTATGATCTTAAGGTATACGCTATAAGATATATATATATGGTCATGAATTATTATTAGGAGTTATGTAATTCACTAATGACATGCGTAATTTCATGTAAGCTTATAGTTTTGACTTTTCTAATAATATGTCAAGTTCTTTTAGTGCATATGAGAATTCAGTTACTTTAAAATAACTGGGAAAATGCGAGAAACAAATTGTAAATTACAATCCCTCAAATTTAGAGCATCTCTAATGCATAACCTACTCACAATCTTTTTCAAATCTATAAATACATTTTACCCATTATCAACCTTGCTACTCCGATGCATCAACTCATCAACCTATTATTTTTCATATATTCTCACATTGTACATATTTTCAATCGGTCAAACAATACTAAGCTTTCGATATCTCAACCCATCTTAAACTTATTGCTCCAATGCTAAAGAGATTTTACTAAAAATATTTCAACCGATTTTCAACCCACCATTGGAGATGCGTTTAGCTTAGTGTCCTACAATTTTGCATTAATATGGTTAAACGTAATACCCTTTTGTATTTACCGTTTTGCATTGATCGAGAGATGGTTGAAATTTTATTGGCGATTCTTTGTGGATTTTATTTACTATTATTACTATACAAGGACTATGCTTTGCATAATAGTATGTGTGTGTAAGTAAGTATCGAAGACACATAGATATTATAGTACGTTGATCACACAACGACAATAATAGTTTGTTGTTATTTAGCTATTTGGTCTTAAAACTCATGTTTCATTTTTCAACGATAGTACGTCCATTGATTTTTCTTCTAATACTTTTAAACAAGCAAATATGAGTTATATATTTTTTATGGCTTTCAACGTATGTCAATGTTATTGAAGGTGTAATTTCCTTTCCTTCATTAAGAGATAATCACTGAATATATATTTACAATAGATGATTCTAGACTAATAATGGGCTAGGCTTACAGAAACATATGTGGGCCTAATACAAAATAATTAACTAATGATGTAAAAATATATATCGACTAATACGCCCTCGCAGTTGGAGCGGGAGGAGGCCGGATGCTCAAACTGGAACGAAACTCTTCAAACAAGGTTGGATGCTCTCATACCATATTGAAGGTGTAATTTCCTTGCCTTCATTAAGAGATAATCACTGAATATATAATTACAATAGATGATTCTAGACTAATAATGGTCTAGGCTTACACAAACATATGTGGGCCTAATACAAAAATTGTAAAACCCAAAAATTTAACATAATATGAATTGACAATAATGCCCTCAATTTAAAATTTTAAGAACTTAAGAAAATTATGTAAGTAACATAAAGTGTATTTAACCTAATGTAAGTTATATTATAAACTACCTAAGATTTGAATTTAACTACTTAAACTAATACTTATATGTTAATCAAATTAAAATGTCCTAACCTATATCATTTGTACAAAAAAAACGCCACACCATGTATTATAACTAGAATTATGACCAAATTCATTCTTGTAACAAAATACTTGACTAAAGCCCATCATATCTCCTAAATGATAGCCTTGATTCGGTCCATAAATCCCTTCTAAAGTTAACGCACGGTTCTTTTCTTGGTATAACCGAATATCACAAAAACACATCAAACCCTAATTCTCTAAAACCAAACTCTCGGCTCTCTCCTTGTGCTGCTGCTGTCGATCCACAAACACCCCAAAAAGGAGGGTTGATTCTTGTTCTACTCTTGTTTCTTTCCCATCGTAAGGTAAACATGTTCTACTAGTATCAATCTATTTCGAATTTGGAGCAAACCCTAATCGGTTCTTGCCTTGTTTTTCCCTTTTTCTGTCGTACGACCCAAGAAGAGAATAAGGAGGAAATCGTGGTGATTTTTGTGGTGTCTCGTTCTTGTGTTTTGATCACGCTTCAAGGGTATTCGTATCATCCCTTTCCCTTTCAATTCTTGATGATTTTGCAAGTATACATTCGCCTATGATCATAAAGGATAACACATAAAATGATAAATGGTTACATGAAATAATGATTTTATATAAACCCTAATATGAACCAACTTGCTTATGAATCTGAAATATAATGGGTAGGAACGTGTTTATGAGATGTATGAATCGACCTATATCTATTTTAATGAACGTATATTTATTTTGTATCAAGAACTAGAGGTTGGATTAAGAAAACTATAAAAGATTACATGTTATGATGAAGACTGCTACTGACCTGGAAAATTGTCCTAATTGAATCGATTGCATCTTTGTGATAAAAACGTATTTTTGGGAGTTTCTGGAGTCTAGAATGGAGTTTAATGAAATAGCTTCCTGGAGAAATTTATCTTGTAATTTTTAGAGACATGGAAGACCACTTTTTGATTTTTGGAAAAACAAGTGTCAAATCGAATTCGTATACCTGGAAAATTAGTCCGAGTCTATGATTTTTAAATTACAAACCATGTCGAATTAGAAGGTGTCCTTTGAACTGGATAATATTTGACATGTCTATTAGTTACTGGAATTTTTCTAGATTCTTATAAATTTTATAGATGGGGTAAGAATTTATTTCTGTTCGGGTGTTTCATCAGATACGATTCTGGAACAGGTTAGGAAAATGGATTTTTCATTCGTAACTATACTAGTTAATAAAATCTGTAAAAATTAGGTAAAATAAAAGGGACATTGAGGTATCTCTGTGAATTTTTGTAGATTTTATTTCGAAGTTCTAATACGATTCATAAATTATTTGAAACAGGTCCAGTTCATTCATAAAATCTGTTAAAGTGTAAAAAGACATTTAAAAGGTGTTATTTGTTTATTTTCTAATACTAAAGGGGTATAAATTGTAAATTGCTAAACTTAAGGGATTAAAAGTGTCATTCTGAATAACTTCAGTATTAAATGAGTAAATTGAGATATTTTCATGTTAGACCTTTGACTTTGGAATATTTACAATTAAAACCCTAAAATATGGAAACTTGTTATATATAACCTTAAACTTTGGTAACTTGCTAAAATATACATTATGACCATAATAATCCTAATTTAATGACTTAACCTGATTACTTTGTGGAATTTGTCTAATTATGGAAATGGCTATTTTTGGAAACTTACTAAAAATGGAAACTTTCTAAAAATAGAAACTTACTAATTTTGGAAACCTGCCATAAATGGGAAGCCGACTAAAATAAGAATTATGATTTGAATAAGTTATTAATAATAAGCCGATCATTAATTCGTGTAGATTCGCTGAAGGAGGAGTGATTTCTTATCCTTATGTTATGTTTCGTTGGCGGTTAAGGTACAGATATTCTACCCTTTTTCAGTAAGGGTGTTTTCCCTCTCATGACTCATTGATCTTGATTCGTTTTAAGATTCCCTAAGCCATTGCTATGTTCCCCTACACTTTGGTTCGTTTGTCTGATTCATTTTGACTTTGATGTTTGAGGTGACCCTCTTTGCTTTGAGCCTCTATAATGATCCATTTGATATTCATTCGTTACCTGGTGATATTAGTATTCGAACCACTTGATACTTCGAAGGTTCATTTGATTTTGGTAACTAGATGTGAAAACCTTTTAATTATATCATGAATATGTTTTGAGGAAAACTAATTTTTAAAATGATGTTTATGAAATATGCGATACCACTTTTAATTGAAATTTGACTAAACTTTTGTGAAAACTACTTTTCAAGACTACTTTTGTGAAAACCGTTTTTATGAAAATCATTTGATTACTTTAAATGAACCATTTGATTATGAACTTCCGATGATGAACCCTTTGCCATGAACATTTGATATTTGGACTTTGACTATGATTCGATGACTTGGACTTTTGAACCTTTGTAATGATTTGGACCTTTGACCCTTCAGTTTGATACCCAAGCCAAATTTGTTTCCTAGCCATGAAGGTAACATGGCCATGTCATTGATGCACCAATGGCATGACTCTAGTGTGTTTGAGTGATGTTACACACCGTCCCCATTTGCTACTACATGCGCGCTTTATTATTTATTATGGCCAGTATTATTGTTCGGGGGGCGTATGGATGCATCCTAGATTTGTTTTGTTTCGAGGGATATATCATGATATTATTTGATTTGATTTGGTGATTGATGCTGTGTGCTATACACGTCCTTCACATATTTGAGAGGACTCCCCTCTATGGTTACTATATTTGATTTGTTTGGGCTCGTGGTGGATTACTGACCTTCCCCTTTCCCTTTCCCTTTCTTACTTTGTACCTTTGTCTATACCTTATGTTATTCCATTGCACTATATCATATATGTTCGTTTCCTTTTGCTTTCGTTTTCGTTTATATATATCTGTTCACTGGGCTTTTTAAGCTCAGCCGCATTTCTTTTCCTGCGGCAGGTTTAGTAGGGAGCTGGGAATGAGTGGAGAGTACCTTGGACTTAGAAGACTTGATAGTTATTCTGGATTAGAGTTGATTAGAAGATATTATATCTTTAGAATTTGTATTCGCATTTGTAACCTTGTAATTTCAGTATTTCATTTGTAACCTTTGAGATTCTTGTATTACTGTAAATGTATGCTTTGTTTTGATCTGATATGAAACCATTTTTGTGATATCTTTACCCTTGTCGGGTTGGGGTGTTACAAAAATAAATAACTAATGATGTACAAATATATATATCGACTAATAAATGTATCCATCAGATGTTTTTCGTATGTTGTAGTAACCATGAAATTCTAAATAATTTTAGATATTGCTCTAAAAATTAAATTTGTATGTTTTCGCGAGAAGTCATAAGTATTCACGTTCTAACTCAAATAGAAAGTAATGTCTTAGTTTTCGTACGAGAACAATGTGTAAGCTTCCATATGTGTTCATATTTTGGTAGCTCAATTTACTTATCTTTTCACCTAATAGATTATTCATTTTATGTTGATCGATGATCAATTGGGGACATGTAAGATGGTACCCAACTCGCCTGAAAAATTAACCGATACTATAACAAGAATTGAAGCATCCAAGAATTATTATGTACTCTACCTGCCACCATTGCATAAAATTCCCTATATAAGATTCTGGAATGCTCTATTGTGTAAATGCTTCAATTACCGAAGTATTGAATCAGGTTTGCTTTTAGTTGTGAATTTGAGCGAGTTATTATAAATTCGTCAGCACAGGTACATCCAGATGATTTAAAACTAATTAACCACTCTTAATATATAAGTTGTTTAGTATTATAAGAAAGTTCATGTTTTACTACTTTTTAGCCATCCTGTTATTTTCATGGGCTATACGTGAAAATAACAAGAGTAATGATTTTTAAATTAGGTGAACACCACTATCATCCTATAGTTGGAACAAATTCTTTCTCAATGAGGTTTATTAAAGATTGATCAAAGACAATATAACTTTTTATTTTGACATGACTATCAACAAAAGCCGAGACCTATATTTTTTAATGGTTTTGGTTTTTGTCTTCCCGAAGCATGTTTTCACCAATCATCAGCTTCACGTCATTGTGTATAATGTAAAAGTCCAAAAATGTTTGAAGGTTTTAATATACGACAAGAACAATCAAATGTCAAATAGTGCTTGAACATTATTTATCATGAAATGCTACAAATAATTTGATCCGACAAACTATATTGAGTTCTACCATGAGATGCAAACATTTATTTCATGCGATTGGATTTTTTTCATATCCATGATTTTATTTTACAACTTTCTTTTAATCTTTTCAAAAATTGTGTATACCCATAAAATTGTTATGTAAATATTCGTTTAATTTTTAAGAATTATTATTTGTAACTTTAGAATATGAGCTATTATATATTTTCAAACTTATTATAAGCAACCCGTGATTTATCCCGGGTCTATAGGCTAGTTAAAGATACAAAGGAGAAAATATTTAGTGGTGAGTAAAAACTTTTTGTGCATTGGATGCAAATATTCAACTTAAATTTATCCAAACATTAATCAAATCTTTCATTTTGATTTGTTGCTAAAAAAAGAAAAGTACTACTCCCTTCGTCCCAAAAAAGTTTCCACCTTACTATTTATATTTGTCCCAAAAAAGTGTCATGTTTTTAAATAAGTAAAGTTATTAATACAACTTTTCCTATTTTGCCCTTGTAACAAATATACTCCATAATAAATATTCCTTCCATATCTTTGTACGAGAGCCCCAAATAAATAAAGTTATACGCCAAATTGATTGAAAAGATATCATAGTAGTATACGAGTACATATATAAATAATGAGTCAGTCTCCTTCATCATCACAAACAAGTGAGATCACCAACAAAATTATGTATACCAATTTCAATTTACTAGTGGGACAAAGGAAAAGAACACTGTATTAAAAAACACATAAAATAACGTAGCAAAAAAATAAAAAGAACCCATATTTCTTTATATTTCCTAACATGTCGTTTTTCTCAAATTCGTCTAAGGATTCAAATAAGAAGCAAATTCATGTTGCAAGTTTTCATCACACTCGATTTGCAATGGCAAATTTCCTTGCCGTTCCAATCTACCCTTACCAATATGTGGTATCTGATAATTGTTGTCGCCTTTAACTTTCATAATTTCTTTCATGCATGTTTGTAATGTTAAAAATACATTGTTAAGCTCATGTAACGCCATTCTTTCAAAAGAAGTTTGAACCGCTAAAACTAATTCATCAATTGATCTAGGAGACTCTTGCTCTTGAAGCGACTGAATTGCACGAAAAAAACCAAGATCCAACACATTCAAATCTGGACTATTTGGTGGTTGAAAGAAAAGTCGAATATCAAATCCATCTTGAGAAGCTACTTCGAGGAACTCGCTATTATTAACGTCTATATGAGGCTTCGCATTGTCTTGTTGAATATATATTGGACCGACATCACCTTGTGGCCATTTAGCTCTAATAGCGGGTAGAACCTTTTCTATTAACCACGACCTTGTTACTTGCTTAGTCACTGACAAAATAGGCTTTGTCTCCAATGTCCCTGCAACACGATTCTTACTTGAATGTTTAGCCGATTCTAGTGTTGTGAATGGGAAGATACCAATCTTTCCATAAGATATTTCATTTCCTGATGCATCAAATCTTGGTCATGCAACTGCGGCAAGAAACATAATTTTTGTGATAAACTTTTTACATTTACAAGTTCTTAATGGATCATCCACACCGGGAACAAGATAGTAACGTTTTGATGGTCTTGACATGTAAAACCATTTTTCATCAATGTAGATGACATTAAACATATCATTAAACATGGGAATTTCATTGGATGATGATGGATTAACCTTTGAAAAACAAAATTCTAACCTTGCTCTTTTATTTGATGTAACAATTCGCATTTCAGGTTGATTTCTATTCCCAAAAAATTTACTATTCACTTGCACTATTCATTTCCGAAATTTTTATTTCATATTCTCGTGAGATAAATTATTTCCATGACAAAATAAAAGTTTGACGCTTTGCGGGTCATTTTCGCAAAAGTTATTAAGAAACTATACGTTTGGTTTAAACGTCGTTTAAACATCCTGCGTTTAACGAAAACCAACTGCGCCAATTTTCCTCGCATCAGATTAATGTTTGGTACATTCACAATCAATTAGAGAAATTTTGATTTAAAGTTCAAATGTTACCAAATAGACCCTGTGTCTTACAAAACAGAAATTGCGTTTTAAGCACTTTCACTTATCCGCAACCTTAGCCTATACCTGCACCACATTTTCTGAGACGTTTAGAAGCTTTCACATTCTTGGAAAAGTCAATATATTTTTCCCTCCTCCTTTGACCAAAAAAAATCATTTCTTGATTTTTAGGCTTACGGTTTTACGTCTAAAGGACATTTAACACCAACCGACACTAGACTGAGCCCAGTCTAGACATTATAGGCCATTTTAATTCATTGTCGTCATATTAGAAAAGTTACATTTTACTTTTCTCAATTTTACGCAACTTTCATACGTTTTACGTATTACGCGTTTTAGACCCGCGTTTCCAGCGTTATCAACATTTAAGCAACCCGGTGGATCTTACCACTCATTTTATATTTTATTATGGAGTATATTGACAAGTTTAATCATTCTTTCAAGTTTCGTATTTTTACGATACCCGGTTTTACGTTTCGTGACTTAACGGTTTACAGTTAGCGATTAACGGAACCAAAACTCACTCCGTAAGTCAAGATAATCATTCAATCTAAAATATCTAGATATTTTCAGAAATTCACTAGTCGTGTAAATACCCATTTATCATGGAAAAATTATTCTAAACGCAATGGTACTAATTTCGTGTCCTAAATCGATCGTTATCGAGCTTAAATGAGTCCCGAACCATAATAACACAAAAGTTACAATAATGGCCCCTGTAAAAATATTTCTCGTTTTATATACTCATTTCTTGGAAAAACTATTCTAAACGCAACGGCGTGATTTTCGTGACTTGAATCAAACGTTTGCTAGCCTAAACAAGTCCCGAACACGAAAAGCAGAAAAATTACACAACTAGTCCCCGGTGGAAATTTTCCTATAAATAGGAGGCCTAAGCCTTCATTATTTCTTGCACCACCCTCTCTTTATCTCTAAAGTCCTTAAACCCAAGGCGATTCTTAGCTATTTTAGCAAGTTTCTTTCAAGAACGTGCAAGCGTTCTTGAGCAAAAGCTAGATTTTGATCTACTTTGCTTCGAGTTTTCAAGAAAGACGTTATAATCTCCAAATAACTTCAAGTCTCCAAAAAGACTTTGTTATTATCTTCGAATAGCTTCGGGTTTCCAACAAGACGACGTTATAATCTTCAAATCACTTCGGGTTTTCAAGAAGGCGATGTTATAATCTTCAAGTAGCCTCGGGTTTACGAAGATTCAAATTCTACGTCGAAGCCCCGCTTATATTCCCTTTTTCTATAATACTCAAGCATTCTATATTAAGGTAAGTATTTATATACTTTAAATACTTATAAACTTTGTTAGTTTATTTATTGTATTTATAAACTCTTAATATATATCATATAATCAAGTAAGCAAAATATATTTTCTATCAAATACTACAACACTAGGGAGCTTTATGTGAGGGGTTTCATTTGGGTAAACGGATCGACGAGTTGCTGGATTTACGAATTAAAGTGTCCTAGCTCCTCGAACGTTTGCTACATGACCTCTGAATCATGATGGCCCGAACGGTAGTACGAGATATACAAACAAAACATGTTTCATAAACCATATGCAAGACATATACATGTACGTCTTTGTATTCTTAGAGATTATTCCATCCTAAGTCGCAACGTTCTATTGTAGGTTGCACTTAGAGGTTTCCCAACTTATCCATCGAACTCATTGAAGCACTATAACACCATCCAACTCACGGTGAGTTCATAGCCCCACTTTCTATTACTTAATTGTTTTACAAACCCTTGGGGGGAATACATGCTATTTTAACCGAACACAATGCTTTGAAATTGTATGCTATCTGATTGTTTTATTATCACTAAGTACCATCATTGCCACTCAAAGTCCCCATATCATGAATCATTTAATCACTAGGATAGTGAGCGCGAATATTAGTGAATAGGCCTATTGGTATTGACGAATCCCGTTTGTATTGACTGGGTCCGGTAATCAAACGCACTATATTTGAGTCTTAGGTATGTTGGCAAAGTACCTACCGGGGCAATCAGCCGATCGATATTGGCACACGTTAACGTATTGGTTACATGAGATTAGTGGATAATAATAACTATTTTGTTTTCCAACCATGAGTGTGAGTCTATAGCTCACACTACCAACATATTGTGTTCAACTACATAACAAACTCTATGAATATCACTCAACCTTTGTGTTGACAGTTTTAAGCATGTATTTCAGGTCCATAATGAACGAGGCTGGCACGAAGGAGCACGGATATTCAAGTGGGCTATAAATTTTATTATCATTCGAAAACTCAGTTGATGTATTTTGTAAACATGGAACCATCTGGGACCTCATTTTGTAAACTCTGATATTTATATAATTTGAATGATAATTCCTTTTAAAACGACTCAGTTAGAGATCGTTTTTTATTATTATGACTGTTGTGCCGTCGAGTAACACCCAGTTTGAATTTCGCTGCGTATCACGAAATTGGGGGTGTTACATTTGCTTCGGTCAAATACGGCTTGACGGCATTCGTGTGTGCTCGAATTGCACCTTCTTTGATCCGTCTATGCATTGTTGACTTCGGAACATCTACTGATTTTGCTAGAGACCGAATGTTTGTTCGGTGACGTAATGGAATGTGTGAAAGTAGAGTGTAGTCGATTTGTACCTTTTTACGTCCAACTACCTTTGCCTTGTTTGAAGATACATTAGTCATCAATCCATGACTAACATGAAGTTTTGCTTGATGCCAAATACGACTAACAGTCCGATTACATGCACCGAATTTATTTGCTATGACACCTATGGATCCTCTTTTTAGTTCTCCTTAACACTTTCTTCCAATACAGACTCGTAGATGGCTTACGCTCCCTGTCATTAAAGTTCTTTTGTTTTGAGGATCTCGTTGACTGCTCCAATTTTTGACAGCGTTGTTGTGAAAAATTTTCTAAAAAATATGCACACTGAATTCAATTTATCTTGTGTTTTATCAATAAGAATTTCATGTTTATCAATAAAAACATTTGGTGGGAAATTTGCTTCCATTATTTAATTAAAAAGGTTTTGTCAAAAAAATTGCAATCGGTAGATAAGAAAAGTGAGAGGGAAATTTACCTCCATAATTTGCAGATGGTTGCTGAAATTTTGGCTCCATTAATTTAGATTAAAAAATGACGAGTGATTATTACCAAATATTTAGACTTCTCTTATTATGGCATGTTATATGCATGATAATATAAGGGTAAAAGTGTATTTTTATTGATCCAAACTTGCAATAAATACACCTATCATAATTTGCCCACTTTTTGTTTGTGGACTCTCTTTTCGGGACGGAGAGAGTATTTTTTTTGGTAACCATGTTTTCCGAACTTTTGGCTGTCTAATCCACGGGGTTTGAACTCACCGACAATCAGACTTAAATCGGGTAAAACCCTCCATATTCAAGAGGTTGTGATGATCAGCTCAAGGTTGTTTGCTCTAGCAAGAATTAAAGTTTAGAACTCATACACATTAGATCACATCATATTGAAATATTAAAATCTTGTAGTAAAGATTGAGATTCTATTAAGATCTTATACTTGCAAAGATGAAACCCACGATTATGATCGGTTTTTGTTTGTAGCATGGTAAAATCATAAGTTCATAAAACCAGGATGTTAACAATCATGATTTTAACTAATTCGAGTATTCGCTTTAAAACAATAATAACATTTTTATAGTTAATGATTTTTAAACCGTTATTTACTTGTAAAATTTATGTACGTAATATATTTGCGGCTATTCATAAAAAACTTGGTTCTTGGGGTTCTCAAGAAACCATAAGTGACATATTTAACGACATTTTAATTTCTAACGACGATCATATTAATAACTTGTTGGAGTCATTTTCATTTTCTTTTTTTGGGTCGACATTTCAAAAACATGAAACACAAAACAATTATCCCAGCTTGCAAACATATAGACTAAAAGGCCAAAACCTCACAATCCTACACAACCTCAGTTAATTTGCAACTACCCCACTGTAACTATTAAAGTGATTTTCACCTGTCATTCATTTAAGAGATCCACCAACCGGAAATAAAGAAGTTAAGCTCCTCGCTAGTAGGTTAGTCTTTGTGGGGTTAATTAGAAACTATTTCAAGTCTTAAGAATTCATCTAAATCCTAAATGCCATTCAAAACGATGCTATTTTCTGTCGTTTGGGCTGCACCTCTTTTGTTAGCCCGTATACGTTTGTCTGGCCTGTTTCTTTTCATTATGTTTTTTTGTAGCCCGTATCCTTTGTCTGGCCCATTTGTTTTCTTTATGTTTTTTTTGGGAGTTGTTGGCGGGATAACTGGTGCACAATAGTAACAACTGATCATGATTCTCAAACATCAACATTCAAATAAACAAAAAATATATATGCTCGAACAAAAAGTACATAACAAAACAAATTTGCTAAAAATTGCGAAAGGCGGGTTGCTTCCGACTCGTTAGAAATAATAACTATGCTCCAAAAATCAAAGCTTATAGCCATACACAAATATAAATAAATTGACCACAAACTCATGCTACAATGAAGTAATTCTATTTTTGCCCCACCAACAAAAAGTGCTCACCCTTGGTGCCTCACCTTTTTTTTCCTCAAAATGTCCCGAGGCGACCTTCTCCTTCAGGTGGGTTTGGACGACTCCACTAACTTCTTGACAAGTGTCCCTATATAAGTACTAGTTGTGTAAGACACAAGCACATGTGCAACTTGTGTTTTATGTATATAATTCGGTTGGTGCCATTTTTTATATGTACATTTGTCAAGAAGTTAGTGTCACTTACAACTTCTTGACAACTTATGTTTTATGTATGTAAAGATGTACCAATGTGTAACTCTATTTACAAAGATGTCCTTTCAACTATAATGTCGTTGTACATATATAATTTATGTATGTGTTGTTCACCTGCTAAGCAAGTTTATTACAAACCGATTAATTATTGTGTGCTCTTATTTGACAGTGTGAATAAAAAAGGGATAGGTCTCTCCAAAGGAGAGTCATACCCTATAAATATTAGATTACTGTAAGTTGCAATTAGAAACTGTGTTTGTAAGGAAATGTATTATTTTTCGAAATACATATTTCGAGTTTTATACGAAGTTTCCTATGTTAGCTTTTAGCGGTGGTTCTTTTAGCCTTGTTAAAGTAAGAGTTCATCACTAGACGAGATCGATCATTGTTTGAACTTATTTACACGACAGTGTGTATTTAAAAAGTGGATTTAGTGTGTCGTTTCGATTCCCGTTTATTCACAAAAAATGTACGTTCTTGATGTACATGTCATATCCCGTTAATGTTGGGATAGTGATGATCACATTGGCCTTTGTATACGAAGAAATGCTTTTTATTATCGCGATAATTTACAAGAGATTCGTGCTCGCAATTCAGGTTACATACATAGTATTCTCATTTTATTGTAGAAGAGAGAATACATTTTTTTATGATGGTTCATTCGCCCACAATTCTCGTCCATTGAATACTTTGCTTGTTTTAGAAGTGGAATTTTCGCAAGTTGTTGATATGTCATGTCCTTGGGATCATGTCGGCTAAGACGTATGATCCTGTGCGCTTGGTGTCTATCACTTGGTATGGCCCTTCCCAGTTTGGGTCCAACTTCTATTGCCCCTTTTGTCTAGTTGCATCGTTTTTTCTTAGAACAAAATCACCAATTTTAAGGTGGTTGTGTTTCACTTTGTTGTTGTAATACCTTTTTGCGATTTGTATCTGGCACTTCGTAGTTAGGCTAGTTCTCGCCGCTCTTCAAGTAGATCAAGGTTGAGGCGAATGTTCATGTCATTTGTGGTTGGGTCAAAGTTGTTGATTCAGTATGTTGGCAAACCTATTTCTGGCAGTAGAATGGCCTCCGAGCCATATACTAGGCTAAAAGGCGTGCATCTGGTTCCTGTGCGGACTGTTGTTTCATATGCCCAAAGGACATTCAGTAATTCTTTAACCTATTTTCCTTTAGCTTTGCCAAGTCTTGTCTTCAAACCCTGCAGTATGGTCCTGTTTGGAACCTCCGTTTGTTTGGACTGTGGATGGGCGACTGATGTGAAGTTTTGCTTGATTTTAAGCTCTTCGTACCATTCTCGAAAAGGGTTATTGGTAAACGGCTTTCCATTATCGCAGATGATTACTCCTAGAATACCAAAGCGACAAACAATGTTGCGCCATACTAACTGGAGCATCTTTTGACCAGTTATTATTGCTACTGGTTCGGCTTCTACCCATTTGGTAAAATAGTCGATGGTGAAAATCAAGAATTTGATCCGCCCTGGGGCTTCCGGAAGTGGTCTACTATGTCGATCCCATATTGGTGGAAAGGCGAAGGGCTTGAGATGCTTGTTAGCTCACATTACGGCTGGCGTATTTTCGGTGCATGTTGCTGGCACTTCTGACATTTTTCTACAATTTTTGTAGCATCCAGGTATATCGTAGGCCAATAATACCCTAGTCTTGCCGCCTTTTGAGCGATGCTTCGTGCTCCCGCATGTGCACCACATGATTCGAAGTGGGCTTCTTGTAAGATATAGCTTTCTTGTTCAGGTCCAATACATCTTAACCATGGATTCAGGTATCCTTTCCTGTAAAGCACGTTCTATTTGAGCGAATATTGTGGTGCTTTGATCCTTATCTTCCTTGCCTCGGCTAGGTCGTTTGGCAGGGCACCTGTTTTTAAGTTGTTCACGATCGGATCCATCCAGGTAAGACATGTTTCTTGTATTGAGGTGATAGTTCTGGCGTCGATACTTCTGCATGGAACAACTTCAACCAAGACATTCTTTGTTAAGTGGTCAAAGGATAGTGATGCCAATTTACTTAAAGCATAAGCGCGTTTATTCTTTGAGCGAGGGATCCGTGTTATTGTGAATCCTTGAAAGCGTTTTTGCAATTCTTGGACTTTGGACAAGTATCTTTTCATCAGATCTACCGGAACCTCATATAGCCCTCTTACTTGATTTTCTATTAACAGCGAGTTGGTGTATACGTCCAGCTGTTGAGCTTCGATCTAAATTGCGAGTTCTAGCCCTGCCACAAGGGCTGCATATTCAGCTTCGTTACTAGAGGTTCTAAAGTCGAACCGAAGAGTGTAGGTTATCTCTTGGCCTTCTAGGTCAGTCAAGATTAGCCCAGCTCCAGATCCTTCTACGCTGGATGCGCTATTGATGAATAACGTCCACTTTGGTAGGCTACGTTCATCTAATGTGCTGGTGGTCTTCTCTATAGCCGAGTTGCTGGACGTGACTCTGCCAGGAAGTTCGCAAGAATTTGTCCTTTTACTGTTGAGCGAGGCTTGTATATTATTTCGTGCTCTCTGAGTTCAATGGCCCACTTGGCCAGACGTCCTGAGTTCTCGGGTTTTAGAAGGACTTGCTTGATGTGTTGATCTGTCAAGACATATATCGTGTGTGCTTGAAAGTAGCGGCGCAACCTTCGGGCCGCGTGTACCAAGGCGAGAGCTACTTTCTCAAGTTTAGGATAGTTGACCTCTAATCCTTGCAACACCCTACTGATGAAGTATATTGGTTTCTGAACCTCCCCCCCCCCCCGGTCTGTTAAGAGAACTGCACTTGTAGCTGCTGCTAGATAGGGTACCAGTGTCTCCCCCGGTTTTGCTATTGTTAATGCCGATAAAGATTGGAGATGGTTTTTTAACTGCTGGAAAGCCACTTCTGCTTCAGTGCTCCACTAGAAATCTTTCCTGTTGAGACAACCTTTTAGTGTTTTGAAGAATGCCAATGACATTTCTACAGATTTTGCTAGGAAACGTCCAAGTGCTGCGAGTTTGCCGTTTAGTGCTTGAACTTCACGTAGAGTTGTTGGTGAGGCCATGTTGATTATGGCTTGAACTTTTTCTGGGTTTGCTTGGATTCCTTCATTAGTTATCATGTATCCCATAAATTGTCCACTTTCTACTCTGAATGTACATTTCTTTGGATTGAGTTTCATATTCGCCTTACTGAGTGTGTCGAACGTATCAGCATTATCGGATATTTGGTCGCCTTTATTTTTGCTATTTATTACCATATCATCAACATAAATCTCAATGTTTCTACCAAGCTGACTAGCGAACACGTTATCCATTAGTCGTTGGTAGGTGGTCCTGACATTTTTTTAGCCCGAATGGCATTTTTTAGTAGCAGAATGTCGCTTACTCCGTTAGAAATGACGTTTTCTTTTCATTTTCCTTGGCCATGTGTATCTGATGGTAGCCTTTGTATGCATCTAGACAACATCTGAGCTTGAATCCTTCCAGGGATTCTATCTTCTGGTCTATTTCAGGAAGTGGGTAGCTGTCTTTGGGGCAAGATTTTTTCAGACTCATAAAGTCTATGCACATGTGCCATGTTCCGTCTGCCTTTTTTACCATCACTGGGTTAGAGACCCATCTTGGGAAAAAGATTGCTTTGAGGATTCGTGCCTTGACTAGCTTGGATACTTCTGCTGTATGCCTCACTACGTTCTTTTGCTACGACTCACTCTTTTTTCCAGACTGGGAATGTTCTTGGGTGGATGTTAAGTTTATGTTCTGCGAGTTCTCGCGGGATTCCCGTCATATCTGTTGGTGTCCAGGCAAATACATCTTTATTAGAACACATAAGTCGGTGTAGCTTATCTTTTGGTTCTTCCTCTTGCTGCCGTGCACCTCCAACACCACCAATCTCACCATCAATTTTTTTTAAGCTAATTTAAATGTAAATCCCTTGGTGTAAGAAGGCTTGTGTCTTTCTTGAATCAAAAAGCTCCAAAAATGAAGTTTTCATACACTTTTCTTATGTTTTATGCAAGTTTTTATATAACTTTTATAGATCTGAGAATTTTATGATAAAACACTCTTATTAGGGTCATAATAATGCATAAAAACTTTGGTCTGTTGATTCTTAGTTTTGGTTTAAGGATTGGTGCAAGAAACACTAGTTAAAAGTCTTGGTTTTTATAGTTATGACATACTTTTGAGTTTATACATAAAAGGAACTTTTAGATCTATGATACCACTAAGATAAATTGAAAAAAAATAGTCCTAAGACTTGTATAAAATGATTGTGAGAGTGGTTTGGGTCATTTTGCATTATGGGTTAGTGATTGGACTTGTTTTAACCAAAGTAAATTAGGAACAACTCACTGTTTAAATCCTTGGGTTGGATTGTTTAGATGATATATTCATGAATAATGGGTCTATGAACATGATATTTGGGTCTAAACTCATCTACTCAGAGTCAGAAAAGTAAATTTCTTAAAGAGATGAGGTCATTTGGTTAAGGAAATTTGCAAAATGGTTTCAGTTGTCAAGTCTGATTGAAACTCAGTTTTCAACACTTGCACTTTTTGAGCTATATATCACAAACGATAATGGGCCATTACTTGAAACTGATATGGAGCATACTTCTAAGTGTTATTTAAAGTCTCCAATTGGCCTAAACCATATAACCACTATTTGGACCCTCAACTAGCCGATTTACTTTCATATGTCCAGATTTGACCCTTTTTGGAGTTGGTCAAATAGATCGGGTATAAGTCTTTTATAATATCCGTGAAAATTCTAGGAGACACTTAAGACAATGTATAATGACATATTTGAAGGGCTTGACCAGTAGCTAAGTTTAACTTGGTGAATTGGTTGCTCGTTACGACCTTAAAATCCGGACAAATTTGAATAATTGAGACTAAAAGTATAATGTGGTATATTTTGACGAAACGAGAGTGTGGCGTGAGCAGTTGGCAAGGAAGAAAGAGGTGCAGCCAATGGTGAAGCTCTCACCTTTCGGGCATTGTGCATAGTGGTCATTTTTATTATTTGTTTTTTAGTTTGTGAGTGTGTGAGATATACCAAGGGGGGGCTTTTTTAGACGGGAATCTTTTTTTTCCTCAAAATAGACATGGCTACTTTGAAATTGGGCTACTCATGACACGTGTCATGTTTTGTCTTTATTATGTTTTATTATAAATGACATATATACCCTCTTCTTGGAATTGGGCTACCCATTTCACCTTGGGCTACCTTGGTATTGGACTATCCACTTCACCTTCTCCGGTCAACAACTCCGAACTTCAAAACCAGGATCCGGCGACCCTTCCGGCCACCATCACCACCAACCTCCGGCCGCCACCACCAAGCTCCGGCCACCACCACTACCACCATCACCACTAACCTACAACCACCACCAAAATGCAGCCCCATATCAAGATTCGACCAAAAAAATTGTTGTTATACACAAATTAAACATGAACGAGTGTTTGTAAATGCTTTTCAAACAATTCCCCTCAATCAATTGATAAAAACAATTACTAAAACTTAAATACCCAATTCTTGATATAAACCCTAGATCCAAAATTGCTATTATACACAAATTAAAACCACTAACCCACACACCTTCCACACACCTCAAGCGAAAAACCGCTAGGATAAGTTGAGATAACCCCACTAGAACCTTGTCACCAACCTCACAACCCTGAAGATTTTATCTTCTTAACCCTTAGGATATCTCCTAGTAATCGCATGCCTCATCATAATATTCTATGAATATTTACAATGATTGAGAAGAGCTACGTGACTTCAAAGGTGAAGTTTATCGTATGCTATCCACCACTTGTCATGACGTTACTAAGCTCATCGCTTTTGTCAACGTTTGTTTTCCTCTTTATCTTTTACATCTTGTCCGGATGGTCATAGATTGAGGGGGAGCGAAAACACACTCATATAGTCTTTCACCAAACACTCTCAAGAACACACAAATGTGGTTCTTATTCCCTAGGAAACTTCCATTTAGCTGCCCAGAACTAGGCTGCACAGGAAAATTCGTGACTTCCAGGTCACGGTACCGTTAAATAGGCCACGGTACCATTAAATTTAACGGTACCGTGAGGTATTTAGTGGTACCGTGCCTATGTTTGACGAATTTTCACTGTTTCCTTTAGATCCCTGCATCCCTAACCTCAAACCTGCAAAATTTTGCAAACTCACATACACCCTAGGATTCTTTCACTACACCATAGGACTCTACCACCAACTTTTAGTTTGAATCCCACAACCCTTGCCTATAGAAGGCCTCACTATTGCAAGCTTATCTTGCATCATCACACTCAACCCTCATAGCTACACTTCACTCTTGACAGTGATAGTTAGTCTAAGAACCTTAACCCATAGATCATCACACTCACACCTTATAACCCTCAACTCATCACACTCAAACCTTACAACAACCTTCAATCCTCACAAACACATGAAACCCTTCATGCACCAAATTATCTCTAACACACAACTAGGATCATCCAACCTAGAACTTCGTTACCTTAACCCCGTTAGAGATATCCACCAACAATCCTGTTAGGATCACATACACCTTTTCTTTTTCCCTTTTGAAATATATCATGCATCTCATTGTCAGTGCAAACGATATATTAACCTAAACCATCCTTTCCCACCTTTCCTCAAAGGGCAAAACCAACATCTCCAACCACATCATCATCATCCTTTAGGATTCCTACACCTTCACCTCCACCAAGTCCACCACAACCTTTAGCTATCACACTAACCCTATCACCATCAAACCTCTTTGGACTTGGCACCAACACATCATCCTTATCACTATCACCATCACCACAACCACTAATGGGTCATCCCATTATTTATCCCCTACAACCACATAACCCAAGTTGTCCTTGTTGTCACCACACCCAACACTCTCCCACCTTATGGAATCATTTAGGTATAACCTCTATCGAGTCTACTTTATGGCACGACTTGTCATAATAGTAATCATTTAGAGTATGTCTTATCAACAAACTATCATTAACATCAATCATCTTAGGTAGATGATTATGTTGTTCAAAAGGTTTGTTAGAACTTTCCTTCCCAATGACAACTTGGAAGAAGTCATTTAGTGCGCCAGTCAATGAACGAATCTCGTTCTTGATTAGTGTGATTGAGTGAACAGTTACACCTTAGGTTTTCGGTCGGGTTGTGACACTTATGTGTTAACATAGTTCAACCCATGCATATCTTGCTATGTGTATTCTATCCCTATAATGTTGCTCCTATAATGTTATATATTATGTTGCACGAAGCTAACCCTTGATGTAGGAAAAGCCTTTGTAAGAATTTGATCCATGGATCCGCTAGATACTAAGTTAAATAAACAAGGGGATTAAGTCACCATAGGGGAGCATTGAGCTAGGGGGAGCTCGGGAGTGTTTGAATACATAGCATGGAGTCATCTTCACAAGTGATGATAGAAGGCTTCACTAGGATGATGCAAACTCGCCTTTCAAGGAAGAAAGGAATGTAGTTCAATAAGGGGGAGTGGGGAATGAATTCAAGGGAGCGCTCGAGGCAACTACCTTTTTGATTCGACAAAAGGGGGAGAAGGGGAGTGTAAACAGGTAACTTTCACATTTTACTATGTGTTACGGTTTACATATTTGTCATCATCAAAAAGGGGGAGATTGTTAGTGCAAATATTACGATATTTAAACTAAACGGTTTCTTCAGTTTTAATGATAACAAACATGTAACTTATAATACATAACGTAAATTGTGCAAGTTACTTGTAAAACACAAATCATCAATGCATACTTCATCAACACCTCCCGACGTCTCAAGTATGCTTCAACGAAGTCGTAGATTTCCATCCCGACATAAATCACTCAAGGTATGGACAAACAAATCTACTACTTGACAAATGATCAAAGGATTATATTTTTCTAAACTTCACACTTTTAATGTGACAAAACATTTTTTCAAAAATATATTTTACAAATTATTTTTGAATTAAAAAGAAATGTTTTATTTTGAAAAATAAATTTGAAAACTCCCAACAGCCATTTTCCCCCCCAAAACAGCTCCAACTTCCCCAAATAAACCTTCCCCACTAAAAACAAAAAAGGGAGCGTCCAACGGCACCTTTAAGTATGGACGGCTCCACTAAATTTAGTGGAGCCGTCGGGTATTTAGTGGAGCCGTGGGTCTGTAACGGTCAGATTTTCCTTTGCCTATAAATAGTGGACCATTTCACACTTCCAACTTGATTTTTCCTGTCCTTTTTCTCTGGTCTTATCCCTCTTCACTTAGATAACTTTCTTTGATCATTTGGAGAGTCTTAGGTTATTTAAGAGTGATCCAATCATCCACTCAAGTGATCCTCTTCATTCCTCTTGATTAGCAAGAGAAGAACACAAAGTATCCTAGATACAAAGTGTTGTCATCCCTCTTGATTAGCAAGAGAAGAACACAAAGTATCCAAGTAGATACTAAGTGTTGCCATCCCTCTTGATTAGCAAGAGAAGAACATAAAGTATCCAAGTAGATACAAAGTGTTGGAGTTGTTAGGTCTTGTAACATTTGTTACACTCTTGATTGTATCATAGAATACATCAAGATTACTTTTCTTTTGAGAGAGAGTGAGTCAAAATCAAGTGTGATCTTGTAGAGATAGTGAAGATCTCTTAAAGCCATTGGGCTTGTGTGATTGATCATGTGGATCAAGGGTAGATCGGGTAGATCGTGGTAGATTGGTGCTAGCTAAGATTAGCACTCGACATCTAGCTTAGTGTCGGAAATAGGATAAGCGACGTGTAAGGTGTAGATCGTGGTAGATTGGTGCTAGCTAAGATTAGCACTCGACATCTAGCTTAGTGTCGGAAAACAAGTTAAGCGACGTGTAACGGTTTTCTCCGCCTGAAGGGAGTTTGTTGATTAGTGAAGTAACTCTCGAGTTGGGTACTCGGGGAGTGGAGTAGGGCGAAGAGGAGCTTCGTGACCGAACCACTATAAATCACCGTGTCTGGTTTGCGCCTTCTAACTTATCTTTTTACTTTCATTTTATTCCTTATCGCTTTATGTTTATATTTGCATTGTGTTTATGCTTATGTGGCTAGTTGCTTATGTTATGTATGTGTCATGGTTGATTGTGCTTGTGTTGTAGTTTAATTTATTCATCCCTAGATGATACATAACCATTGTTGACACTTTTCATATTACGTCACACTTGATCGGTTATTTGATACAAAAAGCTTTAAGTTTTTAAAGGGAAACGTATTCACCCCCCTCTACGGTTTCCACAATTGGTACCAGAGCCACGTCGCTCAAATTTTTAAAACAAATGGTTTTCAAAATTGAGTACGATCCATGTATCAAATTACCCATGAAGGTGATAAAAATATGAAAAGTATTTAGTTACTTAATACTTACAAGTTTTGTTGTTAAGTATATGTTGTCATACTAGCTTGAAGGTTTTCTTAAATTGATAAAAGTTGGTTATGTTCAAAAACTGATGTCAGACGTACGGCACCGTTAAATATAACGGACGGCTCCATTAAATATGGACGGTACCGCTAAATTTAACGGTACCTTCGTCTGTTTTTCAGAATTCGGTAATTTTCAATAATTCGTATAAAATCAATCGTAAGTCCGTAGGAGTCGTGCCACCTATCGTTTTAAACGTAATTGAGTCTACTTTCACTTAAAAATATTTTTAGAAAGTGATTGTAAAGTGAAATTTACGAATGTCTTTAATTCCTAACAAAGAGTCTTTTCCGGTCATGCCGATTGCTCAAATTTTTTGTGTCAAATCACAAAGTGAACATCACACATTGATGCATTCATGATTTTAAGGTGTTGAACTTGATCAAATTTTTAAATGGGGTGGAAAATAATTCATTTTCAAATAAAGTCAAGCTAAGTGTACATTGTTATACTTAATACACAAAATGACGATAAGTATCTTTGTGTGTTATGCTAAATGACTATTTGCTTTTCTTTGTGTCTTAGTATTGTTAGTTAATACTTTTGTATGGTTATTGTTATCTTTAGTTGAGCTAATTTTATCCTTAAGCATAAGTTCCTTTCATGCCTTGTTTCTATGTGTCGAATGTTAGTTTTTCGGCTTATGCGTCAATAGGACTTAGGCTAGACTTCTTGCACTAAGTTGCGTAATTGATTTTGCATTGTATATAGGCATAGACCATTTTTCTTGCATTTGTTGCAAGCTTTTAAAATGGATTAGTAACCTTCTTAGGAATAGAAACTAAGTTGGTAGATCATGTGTGTCGAAAGATATTGTCTTACACAATTATTTTTCCAAATGTTTAAGTGTAAAAAGTATATCACCCCAAAATACTTAACACTTTCATAAAATCCGTAACATGATCTTTAAAACATTACATAATTTTGTCTTGTTTGACCATGGGTTGTCTAAACAAGATAAAAGGTCATTTTAATACATTAGTATTTAAGTAAAAGAAAATGTATTAAACTTGCATTGATGTAACACACATACAAAATGTTTTATACACTTAGTATTTTACGTATGTGGTATAAAAATGGTTAAGATAATTATTTTTATACTAATGAGGTGTCGAAAAACTAAAAGTATTATACTTAATAATATCAATAGTTTTTCTCAAATAAAAATAAATGACAATATCAAAGTAGTAACTTAATATGTCATTAACCTCACACATACAACTAGTATTTGAATAAATGGAACACACTCCTTAAATTTTTATTTTATTTTTAAAAAGGAGTGATCGTGAGGGTCAAGAAAGATTTCGAGTACATATCAATTCATTATTCAAATTATGATTGATATCATCATCGAATCTAATTGACAAGTTTTCGAGTGTGGACATGAAATTGGAGTCATTATTTGTTTAGCTTCAAGATAACATCAAAACATGATGAAACATATTTTCTTGAATCTACATACTCAATCACACTCGATTGTTATGAAAATAATGACGTCCTCTCAAGACGAAAATAATATGCATCGGATCATAACTCACACTTGTGTTGAAGATGCCATGTTAAGTCTTCTTGTCCAATGGTTGTGTTCCAAACTTTAAACTAACATGTTCAAAATATGCATAAAATACACAACCCAGTAGGATTGACAACTTGGATGTTTCATCCGAAATATACAAGTAATTTACATTGCAATGCAATTAGTAAATGTGTCATTTCCGAAAAACCAAACAAGAGCAAACAAACAACATATGTAAACTTTGCTCATAAACGACTCAACACTCAAAGTCACATGTCTAGTAAAAGTGTCACACATAATATGTTATTAACTATTATGTAAGTCATCAATCTTGAGAATATCACATGTATTTCTCTTATCAAAAGATTGACAATGGATAACTTATATCCTATGCATCTCATTTTCTTTGTAACATGAATGGTTATGTTACAAGAGAATACATTGCATCATGTTAACAAATATAGGATATTAGAGTTGAATAATAACCTATTAGGACATGTGTCATTGCATAAACAAGTAAAATTGGTCATACATTAAAATACTTGTTTCACAAAGCATTCTTAAGAGTGATAAGTTTCCTATTAGAAAAGCATACTTTTTGAAATAAACAGTATGTCTCATTTCAAATAAAATGCTCACAAGATCTATTGAGGTAAGTAACCTTCACTAGATTCTCACCCAAGATATGCAAAGGAGCATTCTTGAAACACACACGATGTAGTAGGTTCTACATTGTATCACATTAGAGTGTCTCTTGGTTCTAGGAAACCAAATCATGTTAAAATAACATGTAACAACTCAACAAACAAAGATGTTGTCCAAGAGATCATAAAATACACCATCTCCATCAAACAACCTTTAAATCTCAAACACGAAATTAAAACATCTCGCTTGCCTTTGTTAGGAGTTGTGTAAGACATGTCATTTTCTTAACCTACTTTCAAAGTATGGTTAATTAAGTCATATTAGGCCATGTATAGCAAAACAAGATAAAATCATCTTGGCTATACTTCGATAGGCAAATATAGGAATTCAAATTCTTCTAACATGAGAATGACTACTGGAGAACCTATCGCACTAGAAATTCAATTTGACCTAACGGTTGGATTGCTTCCAGGAGAGAAGTTAGGTTGGTGTATAACCCGTAAAAATGGTCGTGTTTAGCCTTAATTGAGCACCACTAGTGATAGTCTCATACTCATTCTCTAACTTGAAAAGTTTTCATTCCTACATTTGACTAGAGATAGTTTACATCGGTAAACTTTATCTCCCGTTAGGATCTCATTTTGAACAAGTAGTAACTAGGATCTTCCTTAGCAAACCTAGATTGCTTGCATCCCACATATGTGTTTCAAAATGATAACATGTTTTCATAAGATATGATTAAATGTCTTCGTGATCTTAAACGCTAAATGATTATCATGTTCTGCATGATATTTGCATTTATTCGTTATGTGCATTCTACATGATTTGCTTGCACCCACACTAGGTCATTTTGACACATTAGGAATTAGGTATGCCTATCACTATGAACCCTTAGAAGTCATAGAGTCATACACTAGTGTCAAAACCCATAAGTTAGAGTAGTCGCGAAGTTGTCCTAATTCCCTAGTCATCCCTTTGCCTTCTTCCAAGCAATACACCCTTTTGTCATGGGTAGGTTAGATACAAACCCAGTAGAACTCGGAGTAGGGTTGACAACTTAAATATTTCATCCGAAATATTCAAGTAAATTTAACTTGCGATCGCAATTGTTAAATGTCATATCCGAAACATCACATTCAAGCCTTTTAACAATGTATGTTAAAACGCTCATCCAAAAGCTAAAAGCTTACGTCTACCCTCGGGTGACAAAGGACTCACGAGTTACTATATAAGTGATTAGTAGTTCCTTTCATCCTCGTGTGTATATACACATCTTTAGATCCCAAACCTTGTTGCGAATCAGCACCATAGGCCTAGCTTTACATCTTTCAAAACCCCATGAAACACTCATGTGCGAAGCACATAGAAACCCTTAAATAAACCAAACCTCTCTACCGAGAATCCCCTTACCATCTCCGTCTAGGTCTAGGAATGATGAAACATTTTCCATAAAACTTATGACTATTTAAATATTTCACTGGAAATATTAAGTCATCCATCACGTTCCTTGCATGATCTCTTGAATATTTCACTGGAAATATTGAGATCATCTATTCTATTTCGTGTCTTGACTTTTAGATATTTCACTGGAAATGTCAAGTCATATCCTGCGTCTCGTCTGATGACTTTTTAAATATTTCACTGGAAATATTAAGTCATCTTTCACATCGCTCTAATGACTACCTATGTATTTCCTCGGAAATATAAAAGTCATTTCTTCTCGTCCAGTACCGGTCAAAGAATTTATTAGGTATAAATTCTCTCCTCATGTCGAAAAATAATCAGCGAGATTTATTCGTGAAATCCTCTTAAACTCCAATGACAACTTAAATATTTCATCCGAAATATTTAAAGTATATTTAATTTGCAAAATGCGATTAAATGTCATTTCTCATTCTCGATGAACGTTCATTGAATCCCGTTGGAGTCATTCATAAAAGAATTTATTCGGTATAAATTCTTTTAATCTAAAGTCCAGAAAAATCACAACATATGTGAATTTTCTTTGTCAAAAATCTTGCTTTCAATTCTCACTAACACCATCAAAACCCACTCGATGTAGTCTTGAACCTAAAACCGTCTCCTATCAGAATAGATTGTATCTATCATCTGATTCCTTAGCCTTTTCCCTCCCACTTCCGCATGGTACTAAACACTACCAATGCTTCCGCATCCCACTCACCTTCCACACACCTCAAGCGAAAAACCGCTAGGATAAGTTGAGATAACCCCACTAGAACCTTGTCACCAACCTCACAACCCTGAAGATTTTATCTTCTTAACCCTTAGGATATCTCCTAGTAATCGCATGCCTCATCATAATATTCTATGAATATTTAAAATGATTGAGAAGAGCTACGTGACTTCAAAGGTGAAGTTTATCGTATGCTATCCACCACTTGTCATGACGTTACTAAGCTCATCGCTTTTGTCAACGTTTGTTTTCCTCTTTATCTTTTACATCTTGTCCGGATGGTCATAGATTGAGGGGGAGCGAAAACACACTCATATAGTCTTTCACCAAACACTCTCAAGAACACACAAATGTGGTTCTTATTCCCTAGGAAACTTCCATTTAGCTGCCCAGAACTAGGCTGCACAGGAAAATTCGTGACTTCCAGGTCACGGTACCGTTAAATAGGCCACGGTACCATTAAATTTAACAGTACCGTGAGGTATTTAGTGGTACCGTGCCTATGTTTGACGAATTTTCACTGTTTCCTTTAGATCCCTGCATCCCTAACCTCAAACCTGCAAAATTTTGCAAACTCACATACACCCTAGGATTCTTTCACTACACCATAGGACTCTACCACCAACTTTTAGTTTGAATCCCACAACCCTTGCCTATAGAAGGCCTCACTATTGCAAGCTTATCTTGCATCATCACACTCAACCCTCATAGCTACACTTCACTCTTGACAGTGATAGTTAGTCTAAGAACCTTAACCCATATATCATCACACTCACACCTTATAACCCTCAACTCATCACACTCAAACCTTACAACAACCTTCAATCCTCACAAACACATGAAACCCTTCATGCACCAAATTATCTCTAACACACAACTAGGATCATCCAACCTAGAACTTCGTTACCTTAACCCCGTTAGAGATATCCACCAACAATCCTGTTAGGATCACATACACCTTTTCTTTTTCCCTTTTGAAATATATCATGCATCTCATTGTCAGTGCAAACGATATATTAACCTAAACCATCCTTTCCCACCTTTCCTCAAAGGGCAAAACCAACATCTCCAACCACATCATCATCATCCTTTAGGATTCCTACACCCTCACCTCCACCAAGTCCACCACAACCTTTAGCTATCACACTAACCCTATCACCATCAAACCTCTTTGGACTTGGCACCAACACATCATCCTTATCACTATCACCATCACCACAACCACTAATGGGTCATCCCATTATTTATCCCCTACAACCACATAACCCAAGTTGTCCTTGTTGTCACCACACCCAACACTCTCCCACCTTATGGAATCATTTAGGTATAACCTCTATCGAGTCTACTTTATGGCACGACTTGTCATAATAGTAATCATTTAGAGTATGTCTTATCAACAAACTATCATTAACATCAATCATCTTAGGTAGATGATTATGTTGTTCAAAAGGTTTGTTAGAACTTTCCTTCCCAATGACAACTTGGAAGAAGTCATTTAGTGCGCCAGTCAATGAACGAATCTCGTTCTTGATTAGTGTGATTGAGTGAACAGTTACACCTTAGGTTTTCGGTCGGGTTGTGACACTTATGTGTTAACATAGTTCAACCCATGCATATCTTGCTATGTGTATTCTATCCCTATAATGTTGCTCCTATAATGTTATATATTATGTTGCACGAAGCTAACCCTTGATGTAGGAAAAGCCTTTGTAAGAATTTGATCCATGGATCCGCTAGATACTAAGTTAAATAAACAAGGGGATTAAGTCACCATAGGGGAGCATTGAGCTAGGGGGAGCTCGGGAGTGTTTGAATACATAGCATGGAGTCATCTTCACAAGTGATGATAGAAGGCTTCACTAGGATGATGCAAACTCGCCTTTCAAGGAAGAAAGGAATGTAGTTCAATAAGGGGGAGTGGGGAATGAATTCAAGGGAGCGCTCGAGGCAACTACCTTTTTGATTCGACAAAAGGGGGAGAAGGGGAGTGTAAACAGGTAACTTTTACATTTTACTATGTGTTACGGTTTACATATTTGTTATCATCAAAAAGGGGGAGATTGTTAGTGCAAATATTACGATATTTAAACTAAACGGTTTCTTCGGTTTTAATGATGACAAACATGTAACTTATAATACATAACGTAAATTGTGCAAGTTACTTGTAAAACTCAAATCATCGATGCATACTTCATCAACACCTCCCGACGTCTCAAGTATGCTTCAACGAAGTCGTAGATTTCCATCCCGACATAAATCACTCAAGGTATGGACAAACAAATCTACTACTTGACAAATGATCAAAGGATTATATTTTTCTAAACTTCACACTTTTAATGTGACAAAACATTTTTTCAAAAATATATTTTACAAATTATTTTTGAATTAAAAAGAAATGTTTTATTTTGAAAAATAAATTTGAAAACTCCCAACAGCCATTTTTCCCCCCAAAACAGCTCCAACTTCCCCAAATAAACCTTCCCCACTAAAGACAAAAAAGGGAGCGTCCAACGGCACCTTTAAGTATGGACGGCTCCATTAAATTTAGTGGAGCCGTCGGGTATTTAGTGGAGCCGTGGGTCTGTAACGGTCAGATTTTCCTTTGCCTATAAATAGTGGACCATTCCACACTTCCAACTTGATTTTTCCAGTCCTTTTTCTCTGGTCTTATCCCTCTTCACTTAGATAACTTTCTTTGATCATTTGGAGAGTCTTAGGTTGTTTAAGAGTGATCCAATCATTCACTCAAGTGATCCTCTTCATTCCTCTTGATTAGCAAGAGAAGAACACAAAGTATCCTAGATACAAAGTGTTGTCATCCCTCTTGATTAGCAAGAGAAGAACAAAAAGTATCCTAGATACAAAGTGTTGTCATCCCTCTTGATTAGCAAGAGAAGAACACGAAGTATCCAAGTAGATACTAAGTGTTGCCATCCCTCTTGATTAGCAAGAGAAGAACATAAAGTATCCAAGTAGATACAAAGTGTTGGAGTTGTTAGGTCTTGTAACATTTGTTACACTCTTGATTGTATCATAGAATACATCAAGATTACTTTTCTTTTGAGAGAGAGTGAGTCAAGATCAAGTGTGATCTTGTAGAGATAGTGAAGATCTCTTGAAGCCATTGGGCTTGTGTGATTGATCATGTGGATCAAGGGTAGATCGGGTAGATCGTGGTAGATTGGTGCTAGCTAAGATTAGCACTCGACATCTAGCTTAGTGTCGGAAATAGGATAAGCGACGTGTAAGGTGTAGATCGGGTAGATCGTGGTAGATTGGTGCTAGCTAAGATTAGAACTCGACATCTAGCTTAGTGTCGGAAAACAAGTTAAGCGACGTGTAACGGTTTTCTCCGCCTGAAGGGAGTTTGTTGATTAGTGAAGTAACTCTCGAGTTGGGTACTCGGGGAGTGGAGTAGGGCGAAGAGGAGCTTCGTGACCGAACCACTATAAATCACCGTGTCTGGTTTGCGCCTTCTAACTTATCTCTTTACTTTCATTTTATTCCTTATCGCTTTATGTTTATATTTGCATTGTGTTTATGCTTGTGTGGCTAGTTGCTTTATGTTATGTATGTGTCATGGTTGATTGTGCTTGTGTTGTAGTTTAATTTATTCATCCCTAGATGATACATAACCATTGTTGACACTTTTCATATTATGTCACACTTGATCGGTTATTTGATACAAAAAGCTTTAAGTTTTTAAAGGGAAACGTATTCACCCCCCTCTACGGTTTCCACAGTTATAGCTGTTAGAGTTTATGGAAAAATATTAAATCTTGTATGACTAAAATCAAACTCGGGACCATGGGATTGCACACTTTACGTATGAATGATTAATGTAAATAATTAATATATATAACCGTTATATATTTTAATTATTTGAACACGAAATAACGACTAACGGACGTTAAGTAATTAACATAATTGACTAACGACCGTTAGTGAATAAAGGAAGGACTGTAGGTGAAATTATAGGACAAGAAGATTCCGGAATACCCTTTGAAAGGGGAGGGCCGATCGGCCTAAGGCTTGTGAAAGCCCAATCCATCTCAACTTGTTCTCTAAGTTTCCCCACTCTATAAATACAAGGCCTAGGGGTTACGGTTTTACACCTTGTGCACTCTTGCTATAACCCTAAATTGGTTTTCCTTCTTCTTTGTCTAAAATTCGGTCGATCCTACTTCTAAGAGGGGGAATCGTTTTTTTAAGTATTAAACAAATTAGTTTGGTTTAATTCTTGTGTTCTATTGCTAGCACCATACATTAATTGGTTATAGTACGTGTGTACAAAACCTTGGTAATTAACTTACTTTAGTTAATACCATCCTGGATTGAGAAACAAAACGGTAAGGAGTTTTTCGTTAATCCATTGTTTATTCAAGAAGAAGAATTGAAGTTAGATCTTTGTTCTCGCTAAGATCAAAGGTACGTTATCTTTATTATTCGGTTAATCTATTTACATGTTAATTATGATTCTTTGCTTCCGCTATGTGGTTTGATGTTATAGATTTATTTATATGAATGTCATGGTATTTAAATTCTAACAGTGGCATTACGAGCCGTTTAACATGTAATTGTATTACCGAAACACATAAAAATCGAATTTTTGATTTGGATTAACATGTTTAGTCCATTTTTTTGGGGGTTTTAGAACTATAAAAAGTCGAACCTAATTTTGGGGGGGGGGGGGGGGGGTTCGATCCCCCTTAATTAAAAAGCTAGTTTTGTAACCCTAAAATTAGGAACATGTGTGTTTATGTGTGTAAAGGGTTACGTTCCTGACTTGTAATTAATCCATGATACTTCATGCAAGGTTATCATGGATTAGGGTTTGTTATTATATGCTACATGTTTTATATAGATCTAAAAATTAGGGAAGACCTAATTAATTAAATTAATGAATCTTTTATGTGCAATGTGGTATATGCTTGCTAAGGCTTACGCTACCAACTTGTTGGTGTATGTGGTCCATTGGGTACAATGAGCTCGAAAATCAATGGGAGTCTTAGTAATTATATGCATAATAATTCACATATAGATTATTAATAGGATTTATCAAAAGGGTTTGCATGTGGCTATATGATTTAATGGTTAAGATTATATGCGTTATTATGTGTTTATTTATTTTTATTAAATTACTTGTCCTTTTTGTTTAAATTATTGTTGAATTGTAAGCAAAAAGAGGGTAATTTTTCGAATAGAAAATAAATTGACCTAATAACTATGAAACCTTGATGTGGTAAATTATATATTGCCAAGTCTTATGTGCCGACAGTGGTTCGCTTCGCATGGTAATTTGCTCCCAGGCGAGACTAGCAATATTATAATTTATAACATATTTTTTAAGACTTAGTATCATAAACTTTTGATTGATTGATGAGTTTTGTGCCAATAGTGTGAACGGCTCACCCAGTTTAGACAAACTATAAGAGGGGTATAAGGAGGCTTGACATTAAATTGTCATCCGAAAGGGATGCGTTTTTAATTAGCCTTCGGGTGGACGTTTGTCTCTCCGCTCCTTTGTGCGTCTAATTGGAGCTACCAAGTAATGTTATAATTTTGTACAAAATCAACTTAAGGGTGAATTGACCTCAATTCCACACGCCATTTTTGTGGTAATTATCTGAATAACTTGGGTCTTTATGACTCATGCAGTAGTAGGATATAGTGAGCGATAATTGGAGGTAATTCTTTGATTGGTGAACCCAATACCTCAAATTAAAACTTTGTTGATTTAACTCTTAGCCTTAATTGGTAAATTAAAATTGTTTTGAAAACTTATGATACGAAGATGTATGCATGCTTCTTCGTACATATTTTGATTATCACATCAAAATAAATACCCTAAAATTTAAGTCCATGCTATCTAATTATAAGAGACACTTGGAGTTAATATTTAGCGTAAGTGAGACTTTGATATAGATATTAATGACAAGGTAAATTTCCATGGCGTGAGACCGTGACATGGAGTATTTGCAGTTTCTAAATTAGACGACTTAATTAAGTTGTAAGTGAGACCTTGAAACTTAAAGCATGAGATGGGAAGAAACATGCTTACATTGCAAAATTGTTTTTGGCAAATGTAATTCCCATAATGATCTAGGAGTCGGAAATTGTTTGCCGATTATTGTACGACGGATTACCATCTTTTGTACTTTCACTGCTAGCAGATTAACTGATGTAGTGAAACTATAGAAATTTGGATCCTAGTTTTCAAGAAGATTAAATGGATATATGAATATTTCCTGGGTAATTTTCTTTTCTTGAAAAATTGTATTATCGAAAATACTAAAATTGAATTTTGTAAATTCTTTTAATGTATTAATGCAACGTTAAAACCGTAAACGTGGGGCATTCTTTTAGTGGTAAATTGATCTACACCCGTAGGGGTTTTTGGCTAGAGTCAACTTTACTAAAAGAATAAACCTAGTCTACTTTCTTTGAGGATAGTGAGATTTAATCCTATTCTTTTTCATGAATGAGAAATGTATGATAGGAAAATTAGAATTATCTAAATTCTAAGAAATAACTCATAGCAAACTTTAATAGTTAAGAAAATTGCACATTTTATGAGTTATTAAATTAGAAGCTAGACTAGTTATCGCAAATTGGTAAAAGGCAAATTAGCATGATTTATCTAGTTGTTGTGCTTTGACCACTTAAAGATGCTACATACCATTGTGGGGATGGTAGACATATTAAGGAAGAAATTGCATGCCCAATTTTTTCAAGTTAAGTGCATTGATGGATAGTTCATTATTTACAAAGTAGAATACATTCTTTTAGTACCTAAGTAATTGTTACGCATGGGATTTCTCAAAGGTGTAGGAAAGTAAATAACACGCTATTTGCTTTTACTGGTTACGAAACACTTATAATGTTGTCAAATCCAGTGGGAGCATAGTGTTGTAATTACTGAATAATGAATTGATGTAATGATTTGTAATTCAGTGGGAGCTACAAGCTTTGTTATCTTAGTAGTAACCCAGAGTATCTCTAGAATGTCTTGAGATAATTACTTTCCAATTGTAGACACTTTTGGTTTTAAGGATAGTCGTGTACGTTTCCTTACTAGACAAGGTGGTCCTATATCTACTAATATCTATGACACAATCATATTGATCACATAAACAAACGAGTGACGTGTTGTTTATCTAATACATGCTGTTGTTCCATGCACAAGTGGGAGAAATCTTTATTGTGTGCAAAGAACAACACAGAGGAATATGATTTAAAGGATTCTCTTGACTGCAAGGTAAGAGACTAATGTTCTAATGTGACTTAATCACATCTAATTAATAGAACACTTGAAGTTATAATCTACGTCATGCGAGAGCTTGGACTAGATTACAAATGGAAAGGTAAATTTCATACTTTCATTACTAGCAGATCAACTGATGTAATGAAACTATGTTAATTTGCAAGTTTTTAAATTAGATACTTATTAGAACAAGTGTCAATATGGTAATAAGACTACTTCAAACTAAATATTTATGTATTATTGAAATGACATAAATAAATGAAGTAATCTAATACTACTTCAAATTTGAATATTTATGTATTCTTGGAATGTCATAAATATATGAAGTAATAAATTAACTTGAAATCACTATTGAAACCAAATTGTGGTGTTCATGATTACTTTAGTTATACATGTTTATATTTTATTGTAAAGCTATAAATATGAAGTCTTTTAAATTGTTACAAGACTTATTATTATTATAAAGTAAGACGTTAACTTGTTATGTTTTTTAGTTAAGACATATACAAGAAGTCATTGAGTTGATCAATGATTTATAAAGTATATTGGGATTATAATAGTTTATGTCTTCTTATTAAGACATGGACATGAAGTGACTTGGTCAAAAAGTACTTATGTTATATAACATGCAATTGGCTTGGAAATTCTATTATACCATTAAGCTGACTTAGTTGGTGAATAGATAAGCCAAACGAAATATATTTATCTTACATATTGTAAGATTGTCTTACAATATTAATCCTAATGAAATACATAATGTTTATGGCACGTTCAGTTAGGAAAATCAAACTCTTGTTATATTGTTTGATTAAAGATAACTATATCTTCCTTTCTTCCAAAAGTTATCAAGGTTAGAAAATTGAGTATGGGTAGTATATACTCAATTAGACTCCAACCTAGAAGATCAATAAGACACCATTTATTATGGAATGTGATGAATCACATTAAGTCTTAAAATTGAAATTCTGAATTTGTTAAACTACTTATGAGTATGTTATTAACAAACTAATGTAAGGAACTGTCAATATGTATTTGTAATGTCCCAAAAGAGAACAATTTTGTGTTGCACTACTTGCTAAAATATTTATAGATAGTATATAAATTGCAAAAGGCAAGTGGGAGTTTTATCTTGAAAAGATAAAGTTACAAGATACATAATATTCTAGAAATACATTAGTAAAGTCATGATGAGGATTAAACATGTTAATGTTAAATCTCAAGATGATGGCATTATCATTCATAGATCCGCAAGGATATCTCAAATATTTGTATAATATGTTGAGGATTATGAGTTACAGGATTATGGTAAACCTGTTGGTCATTAAGACGAATTGCAAATATTGAATTTGGCAAGTTACTCATACTATAAATGCTTAGATGCAGTCCAGAAAGATAACTAGTTTTGGAAACTTAGTTAATCTTGAACTCTATAGTTATACTATAGAATGAAGATGAGTTTCTTCAAAGGAAATGAAAATCCTAGAGATTTAAATTCTTGTGTAGAAATCATATGGACAAATTTTGTATACATATTTAATGTATGGAAAAAATTATTAATCACACTTAAGCAATTAACTGTGATTGAAATTCTTTCTAGGCACATTAAATGTATAAATATTATGATTGTCATTCTTAGTTTCATAAATATGAAATTATCAATGGAATATCAAAACCCTTTATTGAGTAATTACTTGTGCGAGGACGATAAGTAATTAAAAGGGGAATTTGAATTCAAAATAATTTTTGGAAGTATACAAAGTGCAATAATTCATGAATGGATTAAGGCATGCATCTAGAAGATATACTTATGTTTAATTATTAAATTCAGTTTTGATTTATAATTAAAATAAGACGATTCCTTAGTATTCCTAAAAGCTAGTGGGAGTGTTATATTTATTTTCTTATTTCATATATGTTGTATAACATATAGGAAGTAACATTTCATTAACATTAAATGTTAAGTCTTAGTTTGGAATGAAACTTCACTTGGAAATTTAGGAAATAAACATACAACCTTGGAATATATGTTTATTGTTATAAACATAAGCGGTAAAATAATTGATTTTATAAAACATGATATACTATTAGAAAGTCTGAATAGAAACATATATTTGAAAAGATATAACATGAATGAAATCTAAGTTTGACACAAGGATTTTTCATGTACAATATGTTATTTGTTGTATCATGCTTGATGAAAGATGATTTGACAACATTAATATCTGATTGAAAGTTATTAGATAACTAAGTGTAATGGATATGGTTGCATATAGAATTAACATCCTCATCCTGGGATTGCTCCTAAATTCTAAGTATGAACCATATGGCAAATTGTTGCGTAATCATTATAGCCGACAAATCTTGAAAGATTGGAAGGTAACAAATATTACACAATGGATATTAAAGTTTACGGGAATTTTAAAGAGCATATTGTTGTTTGCATACAATGATGCTAATGAAATTGAGATGACACTCAATACTAGTCATGGTAGGATTTCATCCTAGTTAATGGCCATGTGTACTAGTTATGCTTAATTGTGAGCATAGTTGCATTATACATTAAAGAATTAAAATACTTTAAACTATAAAAGGTTTGATAGTTTAATTGTCATAAATTCGTGGTTGAGGATGTCACGCATTTTATAAAATATTATGTGACAATATCAAGATAATTGATTGCACACATACAAGAATTCCACTAATTGAATTCTTGAAATAAGTATTCTCAAAATTCCGATAGACCAAGATTAGTTGATTTATGCCTTGTCAACAAGTATGTTTGACATGACTTGAGGCATAATTCATTAATAAGAATTATCATGCATTGATCTATTTTAGTATTTGGATAATTGATGTTAAGCAATTATTATTTACAATGAATTAAAATACTTGGTACGTTTGTTTTCATTAATAATATATTATAACATCCCGTAAAATTCCCCTGTCATTTGTAAACAATTAACAAGAGTAATCTATCGTCACGATTTAATTAACCATTTTTACAGACTAAATTTTTGCTTTTATCCAACTATGTAAATCTAAACGTCGTAACACGTCCGAACATTCTTTATATCACCCTTATTTGTGCAAATCTTGATATGCTAGAAATCGCTAATTAAATTAAAACGTTTAACAACTAACGTTGTACGTTTCGTCATATAACCAAAACTCATCCTAAACGAAATGTAATGCGTATAACACATTATCACATAAGTTAACAAGTGTGTCTAGAAATACTTTGCATCATATTAAATCCAACTCGACCCAAACCTACGTTGTAACTAACGAATAAAATTCGTTAGTACTCTTATCGAATATACACACTATCAATCTTAGTCGCGTTTTCTATATTACTAAACACATGAAATAACCAATACAAACCACCCTTAAATTCGTTTTGTCTCTTTCTCCTTGGTTGCTAACGCCGATTAACACAACCACAAGCAACCATCATTGCCACTCTTACACCACTCTATTGACTTTCATATACTCACAAAGAGGCTAAGTTACAAAAACATGATTTCCTCTTTTGTTTCTTTCTTTTCGGATCAAGCTCCACAAGGACGATTCATGCAACTAATCCACTATTCATCACTAGTGAAGTAACAATGATCATGAATTCAGTTTTAGTCATGTGCTTTAAAAAGAATTGACCTTCTTAATATACCAACTTGTTCTTAACGTAAAACTTGGAATACTTGTCTTCTTGTCTTCTTGTCAATTGGAAACATGCACAAGAATAATGAAACCATGATTCATAATTGTTTTCTTCCACTTGGTCATTAGCACCGACTGATACAAACAAATACCACATTCATTTTGCCAACCCATAACCCCTTTGTTTTGTTTTAGATTGCTTGTACACTACCATTCTTTTGTCACGTCCCATTCCTTTTTTTTCTTTTCTCAATTGATAAACCTGTATTATATGTCCAATCCCATCTCTCTTATTTGATACTTGTACACAACCTGTTACGTGATGTGTTATTTGACACAAAATACATGTCCTGTCCCATCTCCTTTCATTTATTAAAAGCTGTCTCACTCTCTCAATTGATAAAAGTCAAAACACTTATTCTCTCTCACGTCCCATCCCTCTTAATTGATAAGTTTGTTCCATCTCTTTCAATTGATGAACGCAACTTTTATTTTTTTTACTGAGCCTTCAAATCCAAAACAGACTTTACTTGTACGCAATACTTATTTCTTTTCATTGCACACTTTAACTGTATATTGTCTAGTCTCATCTCTCCCTCACATATAAAAAGCTGTCTCATCTCCTCTATCTCTCATAAGTGATACGCTCTTTCCCTCTCTCAAATAAACCGAACCACCACCACATTCACCATAGCCACACCGTCTCCACCAATGGCCACCGTGACTCACCGCCACCACCAACCGACTCAGCTTCATCTCCTCTACAATAGGTGCTACTCCACACGCTCTGTGGCCACTCTCGTTAAAAACCACGCGCCATTAAGAACTCATCTCCTCGACACTCGCAAAAGTGTTGATCGATAGAATCAGGTATGACCCACGCACGAGTAAACTCTGTTTAATCTTGATATCTTTTCGGGTTTAATAACGAACGGGTTTAAAGATTTTATTAAATAAAAATGATTAAAAACGAATGGTATCGATGTGGTTTGCGTGTCGAGTTGTATCTCACGGTATCCCTTTTTGATGTTCTTGTTGTCGTTTTATTTTATCTTGATTCGGTGTTGGAATTATTTTATTATCCGGTTGGGTTTATAGCCGAGAAGTTAGGATTAAGATTTTGGGGTGGATTTGATTTTATGCCGAGTGTTATTGATGTTCTTGATGATGTTCTTGTCGTTGCTGTTTTTAACGTTTATTATTCGGTTGGGTTTTGGATTGGTGATATCGAGTGGGTAGGATTTTTGATCGTGGGTTAGATTCAGACTTTTAGGCGGAATGATTATTGTTGTGATGTCGATGTTGCTGTTGTCATTGCTGTTTTATTATTTACGGATCGGCTTTGGATTCGTGGTACCGATGGTGTTTGTAGCCGAGAGGTAGGATTTATGATTATGGAATTGATTCCGATGGTTAGGCCGTGAGAGATATGGTGGTGATGTGGATGGTGGACTGCTGTGGGGAAACAAGCCGAGGCCACTAGGGTCTCGGCCGTGATCTTAATTGATTATCGTTGTTGGTTAAATTGCTGTAGTCGTTGTTGTTTATTTTTGGGTTGGACTTGGATGTGTTGCCGCGTTTTTGCCTAGCCATAGGAATAGGAACGAATGGGTTGATTTGGGCTGGAGTATTAATGACAAAGTTGTGTTGTCGGTGTTGAATTTGGGTTTGGATTATTATTGAGGTTGAGGTTGGCGAACCGTATGATCTAGGTTCGATAACTATTTTGGACATGATTTTTCTTAATTGGATATTGCATCAATTGTGCAACGTCGCTGTCATCGAGACTTTCTAGTCTCGGCTTGACCCGACAACGCCGTAACATGGATCATTAATATGCCTTGGTAATTATTACTATTAGACCATTAAATCATAAGCTAAACTTAAAAGCTTGGACTATTATTAAGCAACCGACGTAACAAATTAGAATTAATTTGTTATAGTTAACTTAATATTAAAACTCGATGACATATAAACTTGCAAGCCAAACTACTCGATTATTTAACTAGTTGGAAACGATATAAAACTTACGAACTAAAACCATCCGGTAAACTCATCAACCAGAATAACTTTGGTTAATCAGGCTAGACTTAACCATTTACTCGTTTTGACACCTATATGCTACATGATTCTTACGTGATTATTTTCTTTTCATACTTGCTTAGTATGTTTTACTTTGGTGTGAGTTTTCGAGTCTTGACTTTCAAACCACTACACGTATAACGATACCAAACACTATTAAACGAATATAACGAAATGCTTTTTGGAAGCAAGTTTTGAAATAACATTTGGGAATGGGAACAATTATCTATTGGAAACCTTTACGTTTTCGTATATGCGTTAAGATGAATTCTATATTCTTTAGATCGTGCCGAATTCCATATCATCGTGCGCTGACTCTTGACATCGCTGATGTTACTCTATTCTGCCATACTCTTTGGCACCATTGTATTACTTACATCACTACAATCCAAGGTGAGTTCATAGCCCCACTTTTCTTGTTTACAGTTTTATAAACTCTTTGGGGGAGATACATGCTCAAATACAATGTTTTATACTTATTCATAAGTACTTTTAATTGTTTACATACTACTGTGAGTTCCATAGACTACTCTTCTACCTACTATGACTTACTTTTGAAAGCGATACATGTTCGCTCTACATATAAACTTTACTAGTTTACTTTAGACGTTATACTCAGTTGATAAACCACTTTACTTGTTATCGAAACGTAATACTTGCTTTTAATTACAAAAGTACTTTAAACCTTTACAAACTATTATGAGTTTATAAATCCACTTTATACATTTTTATATCTCATGGAGAGATACCTGCTATAAACATGAGCACAAATGATTTTCAACTGTATGCTATACCTGATCCACTATTGCCTAAGTTTACCTTTATTGCCATGTTCGAAGTCCCTCATATCATGAACCTTAATCACTCGCGAGTGAACGTAAATAACTATGAATAGATCTATTTGGGACTGACAATCCCCGTTTGGGTCTGCTAGGATGAGCCACCCAAGCGCACCTTATTTAAACAAACCTATAGGTTATTGGCAAATACCTACCTGAGGGCCTTTATACTTTACATCATATATATACTTTACATCATATTTGATGCCTGTTAAGCGTTGAGTTTCATGAGGCTTAGAGCAATAGAAACGATACTGTAGTCATGATACAGTATTGCCATGATTTTATTTAACTTGAACTTGTTTTCACTATATAGCAGAAAATCACTATTTGGCAAACTATAACTATTTTGTGTTGACCCGGTTAGGGCAACCCAACCAACTATGGAAGTATAACAACTTAACTCACCACTTACTTTATAACCAACCAACTATGGGAGTATAACAACTTAACTCACCACTTACTTTATAACAAACCAACTATGGGTGTATATTATCATAACCCATCGCTTATTTTATAAATAATTGTATTTGCTACAATTACTACTTAAACTTGAAATTATTGATAATCAACTGATTTTATACAAACTCTATGGATTAACTCACACTTTGATTTTTGACAATCAACTGGTTTACCTATAAACACTATGGTATTACTCACTTTTTGATTTTGATAATCAACTATTTATTTACAACTACTATGGACTCATAAACTCTTTGATTTTGGAAAATCAACAGTTTTTAACTACAAACTCTATGAACTCACCAACCTTTGTGTTGACGCTTTTAGCATGTATTTATCTCAGGTCCATAATGAGCACGGATGGCACGGAGGAGCACGGATAATTATGAAGGCTATAAATTATCATTCGAAAACCTATTTAATAAACTTTGGAAACCACTGGGACTTATTTTGTAAACTCTGATATTCGAATGATAAATCTTTTAAAACGACCAAATTGTGATCGTTTCTACTATTCAACTGTTGTGCCATGAAGTAACACCCAATTTGAATTCCGCTGCATATCACGAAATTGGGGGTGTTACATTAATAATATATTGTATCCTATATTTGCATGTTTAAATCCGTGAATAACTTATGTTATTCTAAATTGTTCGTTGTCACTTAATGATATGGAAATATCATTAAATCAAGACAAATCTGAGTATTGGTAGAATATACTTGAAAGTATATTGATGCGTTGACATGCCAATTTCACATGATATTCAATGAATTGAATATAAGAGTTATCCCAACTTCATGAGTTTACTTTATAGATCTTGTCATCAAGTAAATCATGTATATATAGTTATCCTCAGACTTGAGATGCCAGATAACTGTCACGGATGTAGTGCATTTTTGTGATTTAATTTACTGCTATACGTAACTGGTAGCTATAAGGATTGTTTTCAGGAGTGTTGCAAAGTGCATGGGTTATGCTCGTAGTCAAGATAGAATTTGTTCCTTCAAATTGTTTGAAGTTTAATACTGCTGGGCCCCTCGTAGGTTTGACAAGATGTTTGTGCGGCCGCACCCAAGATCTCCCCTAAATAGGTTCAGAAGATTTGGTAATCTTGCTCAATTAGAAACAACGAGAAACATAATGGTTAATAAAGAATGATTTAGATCCATATATTTATTAATTTAGTATTAGAAACAAAAGGATGAGTATGATGATGAATCATCGAATGGTTTTTCTAGGAGACCACCACCCGAGTTGTACTGGGGCATTGGCGTGTTGCTAGACGCTAACCAATGTCATTACCATTTTAATAGATTTCCAAGTGGGAGCTGTTAGAGTTTATGGAAAAATATTAAATCGTGTATGACTAGAATCGAACTCGGGACCATGGGATTGCACACTTTACGTATGAATGATTAATGTAAATAATTAATATATATAACCGTTATATATTTTAATTATTTGAACACGAAATAACGACTAACGGACGTTAAGTAATTAACAAAATTGACTAACGACTGTTAGTGAATAAAGGAAGGACTGTAGGTGAAATTACAGGACAAGAAGATTCCGGAATACCCTTTGGAAGGGGAGGGCCGATCGGCCTAAGGCTTGTGAAAGCCCAATCCATCTCAACTTATTCTCTAAGTTTCCCCACTCTATAAATACAAGGCCTAGGGGTTAGGGTTTTACACCTTGTGCACTCTTGCTATAACCCTAAATTGGTTTTCCTTCTTCTTTGTCTAAAATTCGGTCGATCCTACTTCTAGGAGGGGGAATCATTTTTTTAAGTATTAAACAAATTAGTTTGGTTTAATTCTTGTGTTCTATTGCTAGCACCATACATTAATTGGTTATAGTACATGTGTACAAAACCTTGGTAATTAACTTACTTTAGTTAATACTATCATGGATTGAGAAACAAAATGGTAAGGGGTTTCTCGTTAATCCATTGTTTAATCCTTGTTCTTGCTAGGATCAAAGGTACGTTATCTTTATTATTCGGTTAATCTATTTACATGTTAATTATGATTCTTTGCTTCCGCTATGTGCTTTGATATTATAGATTTATTTATATGATTGTCATGGTAGTTAAATTCTAACAATAGCATCGAGTCAATGAGTCTTGTATGTTGTATATGTGAGTTGGGGAGTGATTGTGAGATTCTAAGGTTTGATGTTTATGTAGTGACGATGGGTTATTGTAACTCAACAGGTTGTTGTTGGTTTGTTGTATTTGACTTTTTCATTTTATTTTCTTTTTGTTTGACATAAACTTTTGACATAAGTTGGGAACATGATAATTCCTGGTGGTTTCTGGTGACATGTGGTGATGGGTTAGTGGTTTTAATGGTAGTGGTGGGTGGGTTGGTATATATGTAATAACAAATGAATAAGAGGGTATATATGTAATTTACAACAAGACATACTAGTGATTAAATTGTACTACATGGGACACGTGTCATGATTTTAACTAAGTAGCACAGATCCAAAGTAGCCTATGTCTAGTTTGAGGGGAAAAAAAAGATTCCCGTCTAAAAAAGCCCCGTCGGGCTACTAGTCCATTTTTGGAATTACCCCATAAAAAAATGTGATGTGTTGAAAGGTGAAGTGGTGTGAGGGTGGGGGATAGCATTAACACTGTGTTCTCAAGTTGAGTAAAAGGAAGAAAAGAGAGTGAAAGTGATAAAAGTTGTGTTCTCCGATTTTTCTTAGGAAGTAAAGTGAGTGAAAGTGATGATATTTTAGTTATAAAACTTTCACTTCACTTTTGGGTGAAAATCACTTTACTTATTCTTTTTTACTTTACTTCCTCTTTATTTCACTTTATTTATTTTATTTCTTAAAATAAAAGTAAAATTTTGTGGGTGCAAAAGTGAAAGTTTTATTTTTGGGATTTTAAAAGGACCCCCCTAAGGGCGTGGGGCATCGTACATTGTGGATTTGTACATGGGTCCTTTTTTTGACAGAATATATAATACGACAAAGTAGACATTACAAGAGGCGGCGGAGAAAGTATAACACACCCGTACAAGGGGTGTTCGGCTATAATCCATCCGGTTGGTTTGTGCAGTCATCATATATAAACCCCAAAACACTTTTATTCTTGTTTTAGACATACGAGTGACAGCGACAAGTCTTTCTGTCTCCTCTCTCTCTCTCTGGTTTGCTTTGAGGGATCTTAAAAATATATTCCATGAAACACAAAATCTTATTTGCATGAAGATCTAAACACTCTTTGAGGAATATCTGATCCAACCTTTTAAAATGTCTCAGGCTAACTGGGAAGCTGATAAAATGTAATTCCTTTTTATTTTCTTTATTTTATTAACAATCAATCAATTTTTATTATTTTTTAGCTAGATTTATGATGTGGGTATCTTTCATCTTAATTGATTTTGCAAAAAGTTTTGATCTTTGGTTGTTTCAGGGCTTAATTAATTGTTTTAGCTTCTAATTTGATAGATTCACAATTGCTGCATTATTGTTTTATGGGTTCATAAAATCTTTATTTAATTTTTGTGTTTTTTAATTGGGTATTTTTTATTTAAAACTTTGTAGTATTTTTATGTAGATTTTGACTTGTTATATAAACTTTGTGTACTTTTTATATAAAATTTACTCTACTAATGTTATGTTGAATATGTTGTTTTGTGTTTAATTAACAGGTTAGATGTTTATATACATGATTACTTGGTAAAGAGGGATTTGAAGGCCTCTGCTCAGGCATTTCAGGCTGAAGGAAAAGTCTCGTCCGACCCCGTTGGTATGAATGAATTCCTTGCATATATTATTTGAGTCGAGTTAATGTAGTTTATATTTTGTTTAACTGGTTTATGATTTTGGTGTAAAAATGCAGCTATTGATGCCCCTGGTGGCTTTTTATTCGAATGGTGGTCTGTGTTTTGGGACATATTTATAGCGCGGACTAATGAGAAGCACTCGGAAGTTGCAGCTTCCTACATTGAGGTGATATTTGAAACCGGATTGTTATAAGTTGTGATTAAACTCGTTCTGAGATATAGTGTTTAAGTAGCTTCATTTTCCATTTGAAGTTATAATTATTAGTTCTGTTTCTGTCAGTGTTGAAAAACTCTGATTAGCTAATAGTATAAGGAGAAAAAAGAATGTTCATAATGTGTGCCGATTCAGACTTATAGGATGTTCTTTAAAAGAAGGGTAAATACGGAATTCTACTATTTCCTTTGATTATCAGTGTTATTCTAAGGTGATAGTTTGATGCATAACAATCAGATGATCAATCACAAGTGGGATCTGTTTATTCAAATATCATAAGGAAAATCCGAGGTTTATTAAGCCCACATTAATATGCACTTTTAATAAAATTGGTTATATATAACTTCTCAATTGGCTAAAGAACTTTATTAGATTGCAGTTGATTCCTTTAATCACTTTTAAGCTTATATCATGTTGTTCCTATACATACAGACGCAATTGATCAAAGCAAGGGAGCAGCAACAACAACAGCAACCGCAACAATCACCCCATCCACAACAACAGCAGCAGCAGCAGCAACAACATCAGCAGATGCAAATGCAACAACTGATTTTGCAACGTCAAGCTCAACAAGCACAGCAGCAACAACAACAACAACAACAACAACAGCAGCAGCAACAACAAGCACAACAACAACAACAAGCACACCAGCAGCAGCAACAACAACAGAGGAGAGATGGGGCACACCTAATGAACGGGACGTCAAATGGGCTTGTTGGAAATGATCCTCTTATGAGACAAAATCCTGGAACCGCTAATGCCATGGCTACAAAGATGTACGAAGAGAATCTGAAAGTTCCACTTTCAAGGGATTCTTTAGATGATGCAGCTATGAAGGTTGTTCTTTCCTCACTTTTTTCTGTCTGATAGGAAATTAATTTGCTTATGAGGTTAAAGTGAGTAAAGATTAATGTTATCGATGTGGATTATAAAAATTCTCATCAAAAAATATGGTAATGTCATAGTGTTTATGACAAGATACGATGGAGAGATGGCTGTGTTCAGTTTGTTATTAAATGCATATCGACATTGAGTTAGGAATTAGTCTTTTTTTTTTTTTTTTTTTAATTATATGTCCAAGCAAGTATCTTTCAGTTACTTTGTTATGGAGTTTTAAAGTCTTGAACAATGATTTTGGTGAAGGCATATTCTTATGTGACAACATGCTACGATCAGAAAGATGTGTTAAATACTTATTTTAATATCTATACCATCTTTTAGTTGGTAAGCAGGTCTTTTTAAAAGAAGTGTAAATGTATGCATGTTAGTTAAAATGGTTAAATTCGTAACATGTGTTGCATGTCGGTTGTTGCTGATACAGAGAATCGTCAGTTGTTATCTTAAATATCTGATCTTTTCCTTCTCTGTCTGTGGTATTCAGCAAAGATATGGTGAGAATGTTGGCCAGCTTTTGGACCCAAAACATGCATCGATTTTGAAATCCGCTGCAGCTGGGCAACCTTCAGGGTAATATTTCTGATAGTTCTCAAAGCAGAAATAGCATCCGAAAAAGACCAATTTTATGCAAGTAAAGTTTGTAAATACACCCCATACCGTAAAAGTTGCACTAGAGTATCTGACTATTGTTAATTAACTAAGGCCCCCTTAAGGTGCACCAATTAAAAGTATTTTGTTGCCTCATCTGATGCTGTCACAATGATAGTCATATATATATATATATATGCTGTCACAATGATAGTGATATATATATATATATAGTGTAACTTTCAAACGAGAACCATTTTATCCGCAAGAACTGAGAGAACCACCAAAAACATACATGCACGCCTTCAATAATTGTATTTTTGCACATATGTTTTCAAAACAACACATATGTTTTAAAAAAAACATAGTTGTTCTAAAGAATTTGATAAGAAATTCGGAATACAAAAATTTTCTTTGAAGGTGTGCATGTATGTTCTTATAAGACGTGCAACGACAATATTGCGGCCGTGTGTAAGGTTTTAGTGAAAAAAGAGGATGAGTTCATAATGATATTGAAGAACATAGGTGGATGTTTACGATTATTGATGATTTGCATGTATTTTTATTTTATTTTAAAAGGCGTGCATGTATGTTTTTGGTGGTTCTCTCAGTTCTTGCGGATAAAATGGTTCTCGTTTGAAAGTCCCCCTATATATATATATATATATATATATATATATATATATATATATATATATATATATATATATATATATATATATATATATATATAAAGTATTTTCAACTTGGATGCAAGTTCTTTGAACATTCTGACTAGGGAAATGTTGGAAAATAGGGAGTGTGTAATCCTACGAGCCATGATAAATCCCGCATTACAAATGTCGTTTTACCCATGTTTTCTTAATTGGGAAACATATAATATTTTCGAATAGAGAGTTTATATTAGTACAGGTTCACATTATCTTAAATCTACAATCGAACTTATAAATTAAAAAACCAATTTTTTCCAGACAAGTGTTGCATGGCACATCCGGCAGTATGTCTCCTCAGATTCAAGGTCGAAACCAACAGCTTCCAGGATCGGCACCGGTGAGTGCTCATACACTTTAAATTAAACCATATAGATACCGACTTTAGAGGTCATAATGTGCTCTAATAATTGGTACTATCTGTTTCAAAGAATTTTTAAACTACGCCTCAAGCCTTTCAGTGTTGGATCTTTTTTCAGCCAGTTACTGCTTTCTTACATGTCAGATGATCTCATTTTGTTATAATCTGTGTCGACTAGGAGATAAAGACGGAGATGAATCCAATATTGAATCCTCGAGCTGCAGGCCCCGAGGGGTCATTGATCGGCATTCCTGGTAATATTGGTTTAGTCTGTTTAATAATGTCTTTAAAGTATCATGTGATTGGTTTAATACCCAAACACTAGTCACTTTTGTTTAGCAACAATTTTTTGTTTGTTGAGCGTTCGCTTATAAAAAATGGTTAAAATGGAACGTCGTCTACGTTGTATAGAACTAAAATAAGCTTACAAAGATTTGTAAAACTGATTTGTATTTCATCATGGCTTACAAAATAAAGATTAAGGCATTGAATATTTTACTTAAATAGTATTGAACCTTTAGATCCTGTACGAACAGATGTGTGAGTTCCTTTTTTGATATTGTTGTCAAATCTAGTCATATAAGAAAATTCTATCTTACAGGATCTAATCAAGGGGGCAACAACTTGACATTGAAAGGATGGCCTCTCACGGTGAGTGCTAACTTCGTACCTTTCTATTAAAAACCATAATGAAAACTCATGAGCGGACCTAGCTTGGATACCTTAAAATTTCAGCTTAGAAATGATTGAAAAACATTACTTGTTATTTCCATGCAACTGCTGGTTGAAAAATGCTGATCTACTCTAAAATGTGGCATGATACAACTCTCATTTACATATTTACAGGTTTGTAAATGTAAAAGTGCAAAAATAGTGTGGGTTGGGTAACATGTCAAATTGGCTCAGGTCAAGGTGGGTAACTTATTTATCTGGGTCTAAATGGGATGCATGGACCAATAACACTTATTGTTTAGACTTATAAATTGTTTCTAACCAATCAGTGTCTCAGATACGAGTACCAAAATTTATAAATAGCTACTTGATATAAAATGATTTAGGAGGCTTATGCTTCAAATATACACTTTTTGTTTTTGTCTTCACCCGGTTGACTGGTTAGTGAAGAACATACCTCTAGTTGCCCGATGCCTAGGGAACTAGGGCTAATTGCCAGGTCTATCTAATTACGAGCCATTATTAATTCTATTAAAAAAAAATTCCATATTTATACATATTTATGGTATCTTCACTTGGATTTGACAGGGTTTGGATCAGCTACGTTCTGGTCTACTACAGCAGCAGAAGTCATATATGCAGGGTTCCCAACCTCTTCATCAGCTACAAATGCTCACGCCACAGCATCAGCAGCAGCTTTTGTTAGCACAACAAAATATGACATCACAATCGGCTAATGATGAAAGCAGAAGGCTCAGAATGCTTCTTAATAATCGAAGCATGAGCATGGGTAAAGATGGTCTTTCTAACTCGGTGGGAGATGTTGTTCCAAATCTTGGATCATCTATGCCTGGTTTACCTCGCCCCGATACAGATGTGTTACTCAAGGTGCCCTTTGTTAATCTTTACATTGTTTTTTTCTTTATGAAAGTGTTAATTTCTTCCGTTCATTTGAAAGTGGGTCAATGGGGATTTTTATATTTAAAATGCATTGGATGAATAAACTTCAGTTCATTAACTAAAGAGGAAGCGTTTTAAAGAGTTTAGAGGCAGTCCTAAGACTCAAGTATACATGACATCCCAAATTGCATTATTCAGAAGTTGGACAATTAATAGTTTCTATAATCATCTTCAATATTTTGATTATTTATAGAATCAAAGAAATCGAGAAAACACAGTTGATTTGTTAATCCATAGCTGTCAAACTCGTAAGAGTCACGCGTCGAGTCAATTGAAATTGGATCTGACTAGGTGTGTCAAACTCTCTAATCATCTTCGCTAAAAAAATGATTATGTGTGTGAATGGAAATTGGATCTGACTCGTGAGTTGTGACCGAATCAGATTTTTGGTCTGACTCGTTCGAGTCGAGTCAACTTGTTTTGATTTGGTACTTGACCCACCCATTTTTTTTTCAGTTATTTAAGTTGATGAAGTAGGATATCATGGCAACTTTTACAGTTTTCTTATCTTTATCAATTAAATATATATCTAATTGGCTAATTTACACATAAGTCACTTGACATTTTAACATTAAAAGAAAAGGTCTATTCTATTTCCAAACAAATTGGACCTTTCTGTTACTTGGGCATGCAAGAAAAAAGAAATATGTCTTCTAAACAAACTCAAGCATGCGTTTTGTAGTTAAAAATGGCTCAGCTGCAGCAGCAACAGCAGCAGCAGCATAACGGTAACCCACAACAACAGCAACTTCACCATTCTCTTTCTGCTCCCTTAATTCAAAATTCGAGTCTAAATCTTCAGCAAGACAAGATGTTAGGGACAAGTAGTGTAACTGGAGATGGGAGCATGAACTCCTTTAGAGGAAACGATCAGGTCAGTTCTTTAGTGTGCCCAGGTAAACTGATAACTTATTGTGATTCTTATTGAGATGCCTTGCTTATAAGCAAGTCACATTATTTTCTGAAAATAAGCATTTAAGGATCCTCTTAAATTTCTATTAGTTTGTCAAGATTAACATGAATGGAAATAAGCTATTGTTGTAAAACCATACAAATATTTATCCATGTCGTTTGGTTTCTAATACATTCAAGGCTTTTAAAAAGCAGAATGGAAGAAAGAGAAAGCAGCCTGTTTCATCTTCGGGGCCCGCAAACAGTACGGGAACTGCAAACACTGCAGGACCGTCACCAAGTTCAGCACCGTCAACACCGTCAACTCATACACCTGGGGATGTGATCTCAATGCCTGCTTTGCCGCATAATGGCAATTCTTCAAAGCCTTTAATGATGTTTGGTGCTGATGGTCCCGCTAATCTTACGTCCCCATCGAATCAATTGGTGAGTGTGAAGTAACATTTGTGGTGAGATCGTTAAGGTGAATCTTCCTTTTAGTTCTTATTGGCAATATAATTTTGCAGTGGGATGATAAAGACATTGTGCAGGCTGATATGGACCGTTTTGTTGAGGATGGATCTCTTGATGATAACGTCGAGTCTTTTTTATCTCATGATGATACAGATCCGAGGGATACGGTTGGTCGTGGTATGGATGTAAGCAAAGGTGAGTCTCATGGTATAATTTTTCTACATCTACAAATCTATTTATAGGTGGCTAGGTGAATAGGCTGGACATGTTGGCTAAAAGGTCAAATCGGGTGAAGTTAGGTAATAGCAATTATGGGTAAAGTTTTAGAATGAGTGGAAACGGGAGAGTCGGGTTAGGATGATCTCTAAATATTTCTTAATTTCCAACATAATTAATTTTTTAAATGTAATTACAAAAGTCATGCAGAAAATATTCATAACTAAGACAAATTAGGCGGTTGTATACATTCAATAGTTTGGACAAATCTTAACTGTTTGGTCTGCTGTCTTTTTGGTTGAAGTTATATATTATTTGTTCGACTTGTTAATAATGAAAAATAACACAGCTGTACCCATTTTAAGTAAAAAAATGGATAGAAGTTGCATGCTCTATGGCATAGTGTTGAAAATTGCCTTCACTATGCTATAACTAGCTCTTTTTTGCTTCATCAATAAGTAAATGAGTCTTTTCCTTGGTAAATGAATTAAAACTGAACGCTCTACAGCATTCTTTTTTTTAGTTCTCTATTCCCTTAAGCCTTTGGTTTCGTAAATCTTTTCATTGTGAATTAACCATTTTCAATTGTGAATACAAAGAATTATAGATGCCAATTTCAATCCATTTACTTGTGGATGTTCTGATTCCGGTATGTTTTATCTTCTATAGGCCAAATAGGTAAAACGGGCTGAAAGTCACATAACATGTATATTAATGCGTGAATCTCCTAAATCTTTTTATCAATGAAGTTACTGAAATAATATACTTCCTTAATTCTATTTTACTCACCAATTGACTGTAACTAGGATTTTTTTGCCCGCGCCGACGGGTAAGCACATGTGGCATTAAAAAAATTGCTATAAAAATGTTGGCATTGCATTGTCTTTTTTTGTTACAAAAATACGTCAATTATATTTTTATTACAATTACGCCCAATTTATTATAGTTCTTAATTTTTGTCCAACTTTATATTTCAAATTTTTTCTAAGATATTACAACTTCCAAAACTTATACACTTAAAAGTTTTACTCCATAACTAAATATTGTATACCAATAAATTAGTTAGTTTGTTAATTACTGTATTGATATAAAAAATGAATTTACTTAAAAAAAAGACTAAAATATGAAACAAACTAATGTAAATGTTTTAGAGAAACTATAAATAAAAAAGTAAGTGAAATTGTAAAAAGACATTGATACCCTCAAAGCACTAGTCATTTCAAACTTGTCTTTGCAAATTGATATATAGGTAGATAAATTTAAAAACATTGAACAAAAGAACAAAAAAAAAAAAAAAAAAAAAAAAAAAAAAAAAAAAAAAAAAAAAAACAAAAACAAAAACAAAAAGTGCTTCTGGTAAAGCCAACATGCATAATAGAGTTTATCTTCTCAGTCCTGTTTCCAATTTTGCCCGATCCCTCCATTTAGCCCGCTCTTTAAATATCGTATACCAAACTTCTCAAGAAGGAAAGACGTCGGACCCTGAATGTCTATGTTGAATAATTCTATATGCTTATATAACATTTTTGCTATAATTGTACATTCTTGGAAGTTTGTGGGTTTTTATTATTACTTTGAGTTCTCACCCCTTGTTTTGTTTATTGATAGAGTTCACATTTACGGAGGTCAATTCAGTTCGTGCAAGTGCAAGCAAAGTAGTTTGTTGCCATTTCTCATCTGATGGAAAACTTCTCGCGAGTGGTGGCCATGATAAGAAGGTAAAAGTCTCCGTGTTCTCGAGCTTTTTCATGCGAGAAAATAGATGCAAAGTTATGGCTAAAATTCCATCTAAAGCTTTTCTCCCAAATGCTGGACGATTTGAAGAAAAAGAAACTAGACACTTTCTAAGTATTTCTAATAAAAAACCACCCCTTCTCTTCTCTCGTAACATTTTGAATGACAAAAAACGACCCCTTATCTTCTCTCTTTGTATTTTACAATGACAAAACTTCTTAATAACAAAACATCCTAGATTTCATAAAACTACTGCTCCTTCTTCCCGCCCAACATTTTATATAACAGTAGATCCTCATTCTTTTTATATCAGCTTTGTTTCCTTTTTGAACTAAAAATGATTAAAGTTCAAGACTTCCTTTTCCTTGCTTTCCAACTCGAGAATATGGAAAGTTGTTATGAATTCAACACTTCCGTTTCCATTTTGTCCAAGTCATGAACATGCATAATAAAGTGTACACTTTATTTCATTTCTCCTTTGACTGCTTTTTCCTTCTCTCCAAACTCTAAGAATAAGATTTTAATGGGTGATTTTGTTGTGCAGGCTGTATTGTGGTACACAGATTCTTTAAAGCCAAAGACCACTCTCGAGGAACATTCATCATTGATCACGGACGTGCGCTTCAGTCCAAGCATGCCACGCCTTGCAACTTCATCTTTTGATAAAACAGTTCGTGTTTGGGATGCTGATAATGTTAGTTGTCTTTCTTTTACTGATTCAAAATTGAATATATATTTCTAAAAATTCAAACTAATAATTTTGATGATCTACATTATAACTCAAAATCACAGCCTGGGTTTTCACTGCGTACATTTATCGGGCATTCTGCATCCGTGATGTCATTAGATTTCCACCCAAATAAAGATGATCTCATCTGCTCATGTGATGGGGATGGGGAGATAAGGTACTGGAGCATAAATAATGGTAGCTGTGCACGTGTATTCAAGGTATATAACTTTACAACCATCATATAATTCTTTATGTTTTCCTGTATTCTTGTACTGTTATTTAAGGGCATTTGCTAGCAGCGTGTGTATTTGGTTTCATATTTTGTTCAATGGATCATCAGGGCGGGACGGCTCAAGTAAGATTCCAGCCACGCCATGGAAGATATCTAGCGGCAGCTGCAGAAAACATTGTATCGATCTTGGATGTGGAGACACAAGCTTGTAGACATTCATTACAGGTTTTTTTCCACTCTTTATGTTATCTCTTGTGTATATGTATTCTTATTATAACATCGCTAATAAATTGCAATGACAGGGACATACAAAACCAATTCATTCCGTTTGCTGGGACCCGAAAGGCGAGTATTTGGCGTCTGTTAGTGAGGACTCGGTCAGAGTTTGGTCCCTTATGTCTGGAAACGAAGGGGAGTGTATCCATGACCTTAGCTGCAATGGAAACAAGTTTCATTCTTGCGTTTTTCATCCTACTTTCCCATCTTTATTGGTCATTGGCTGTTACCAGGTTAGCTTTTGTTATTGTCAACTAGCCAAATATTGTTAGTTTGTAAGTAGAGGCCGCAAAATGGTAACGTGTCAAAATGCGTGATTTGCGGTACGAGTTGGGATGACTCGAGCCATTTTTTTTTTCTTTCTATATATATATTCTTAAAGCTAACTTATGTGCCAAAGATGATACATACTTTTCATAATTATATTTACCAAGCTAGATTTTTTGGATGAAATGATTTGGGATTTTTTGTACAGTAAAAACTCTCGACCAACTTTGTCCTGTTTAACTAGTTTCCCATTTTGCTGACTTTATTTATTTTACCCTTTAAAACCACTGCACAAAATTTAGTCTGGGAGCTCCTTTTATGGGCTCGAGCTCGAGACTTTAACAGCTTGAGCTCGAGCTTGAAATACTTGACAAAAGCTCGAGTTGGTTGCACCACAAGGTGATCAAAGTTTTTCTTTTACACGTTTTCATAAAAGCATAAAGTAATTATATATTTTGGCAATGCAGTCTCTTGAGCTATGGAACATGACGGAGAATAAGACGATGACACTGTCGGCTCACGAAGGACTAATTGCTGGTTTGGCATTGTCGACTGTCACAGGTTTGGTAGCTTCAGCAAGTCATGATAAGATGATTAAACTCTGGAAGTGAAAATACATGATTAAACTCTTGTCGAGTCTTGGTAGACATGATGTAGTAGTTTTATGTTGTTTGGTGTATTGTTGGTCTTGTAGCAATGTGGAAATGTTAATCTAATCTGTAGTAACTATTGTAGCTGACATATAATCTAATTTTTATAACTGTTTGGGGGTAGTCTCATGTGCACCAGAAACCCATGGGTGAGATTTAAAAGTGTCTTGTACTCGAGTAAAGGCTACGCAAGCTTCTAGCAGTTAAAGTGTTGCACCTAAAAAAACGTCTCCGTTATAAACACGGGTCAAATAGTTTGGTTGTAAATCGTCGGTTTTTTAATTTATTTTTGAATTTTAAATGTTATTCAATTAATAACTAAAATCATTTATGTTATGTAATAATGATAATATTTAACTAAACATTTACATGTTCCTATATAAATTTCACTTGTAGGTTCACTATAAAAGACAGAACCTTAGAGATCTTTTCTCTAAATTACTTTTATATCTCTAGTGCATAATGAAGCTTTAACATGCTATATTATAAGTTTTAAGTCGCTCATCACGTATATTAAGTTTTTTTTTTAACACATCGCCACATCTCTTATTGGTACCACTAGCTGTCATATTCTCTTTACTAACATGTTGCTTAGCGTGAGTACCCTACTAGTTTGAGAAGAAAGTGATTATCAATATACCCTTATAAGTTATATCATAGTTGTTAAGATTCCGATCCTGATCTTATGATCTTACTATTTTACGATACTACAAAGCAAAAACGATCCAGATCCAACATAGGATCTTATAGGATCCAGATCTTGACCATAGGATTTTAAGATCTAATCCTATCCGATCCTACTTTTATCGGATAACAAACTAAAAAATAGCAAATTTCCGGATTATTTTTTTTGTATGAATTTAAAAAAAACATTTAATCTTCTTAAACATTCATATAATTTTGTGTTTTTGATATATAATAATTTGTAAATTTGTATAATATTACAAAAATTATTAAGAAAATGACGTTATAGTAGGATCTTAAGATCTCGATCCGATCTTACGATCACGATCTTGCAAAGACGAAAACGATCCTGGGTAGAATCCCGATCTTGAAAACCTTGAATTATATAGTTAAGTAAATTTCAAATGTAATACATCCCAAAATTTACGATATCTTTCTCTTATTAAAACGTTTTAAAATGCAATACCCTCCCAACTACTTAAAAAACCATCTCTAGATCAAAAGCAGTGTTGCATGCACAATCATATTTTCTTAACGAAAACTATTAAACGCCACAAAAATGTGCGAGTACTATATAGTATATACTAATTTGACAAATAAGATGACAGTAATTCGATAATTTAGCAGGAAAAAGCAGTAGCTCGTTCCAAAGTTAATTTCGAGGTATAGACTAATCCCGCATTTTCCGATAAAAATTCGCCAAGTTAAAAACACACTAGATGAACGACGTATTTTTCCAATTGTTTCTTATCCGAAGACAATAGGTCCCTAAATACAATATCCGCACTCAGGGCGTCTCTGAGGATTTATAGACCCAAGCCGAGCAAAAAAAAAAAGGGTCCGGAGGCTAGATGCAACAAATTATATAATATAAACTAAAATATAAAAACAATGATAAATGTTATATCAATAAACATAGTAAAAGATATGTAATGGCTTTTTTATGTGGGTTAAGTTATATGGTTTAATTTTTGGATGATTGTTAAGATTTGTAATGGGCTTAGTTATACATATACAATAATTAAAATATTTATATATATAATATATATATATATATATATATTATAATATATAATATAAATAAAAAATATCTAAAAATTAAAAATCGGGCCCCCTAAAAAATCAGGCCTCGGCCGGTCGCCCACTTCGTCCCACTGTCTAGGCCGGCCCTGTCCACACTAATAAAATTGGTAAGGGTCGATCTACAAAACCATCAGGATCGTTAACACGGATTTTACATTCATTTGTCGATTCTTATCGTCATAATTGGTTTTATCAAGTTGATTTCTATGACCACCTCAGGATTTTTCTTCGGTCTGAAGAGTTTAAGTCACTAATGCGGCTATATAGTGCATTAAGAATTTCAATCAACAAGTCAAGTTTCTTGTATTTTAGATAACATATTTTGCCCTTCTTGCCTTTAAAAAAGGTTACAAGTACATGAAACCTTTTCAATATTCCATGTCTTGTGTGTTAAGTTATGAATATAAATTAATATACGTATGACCGGATTCGAAGTGATTGTACAATTTACGTATGAGAATCGATGTTCAAATAATAAATATAAAATGTTATATTTAATTATTAATCACAATGAATACTTAACGGACGTTAGTACTTAACGGTAATTGACTAACAGCCGTTAAATATTAAGTTAATGGACTAGAGATGAAAATAGAAGGCAAGAAAGATCCGGAACCCTTGCTAATTATGAAAGCCGATCGGTTTGGGGTTGTAGATACCCAATCCAAACCTAACTTGGACTCCAAGATTACATAAGTATAAATACAAGGCTTTGTATTCATTTTTTGTAATCTTGGATCACAAGTGCTAATCCTAACTTCTTCTTCTTCTCCCCTCTTGTGCATAACCAGTCGAATACCCCTATTAATAAGGGTTTCAATTTGTTTAAGCTCAACTAAAGTGTTTAGGTTGGTTATTGTGATTCAAGGAAACTAGCATTCGCATCGAATTACTACTAATATGTGTGTATAAGAACGTAGGACTAACACCACTTGTGTTTATACTTTGCCCTAATCGAATTTTATACAATTTGATACACATAAACCCTAATTTAGGGTTTTAATTTGATTTGATCTTGTTTTGCTTGGATTTGCTAAAAGGTACGCATTTTTTTAGTTTTCGGTTAACTAATTACATGTATTAATTGTTATACTTCTGCTGCGTGCTTTTGATGATTATTTGTTTATTATATAATAATGATTATGATATTAAAATTCCAACAGTGGCATCACGAGCCGTTAATACTGTTTAATTAATTACCGAAAAACATAAAAATTGAATCTTTAATTAATTGTTGCATGCTAGAAGGTTTCTAGGGTTTTTAATTGCGAAACCCTAATTTTTTTTAACTAGGTCGATTTGGATTTTAATAATCTTTTTTAGGGTTTGTATAAATTGTAGAAACCCTAGGTTGTGTGCAATTTTTTATGTGATTAATTAATGGATATTTGTTATATGTCATTAATAGAATGCGTATCTTGGGATCTTTATTATTTGATAATAAGTGTTATGTGGATCCATGATTAAAACATGCACGTTTTGTCATGGATCAATGATTATGTATGTGGTAATTGTTACGTGTTTATGATTACATGCTAATTGTGCGATATATGAATAATTAATTAATTAGGGTTTAGTAATTAAATGTATGACATGATTAATTTACTAAATAGGTTAAAATTATATAATTAGGGAAGACCTAAAATTGGGGAAGACTCCATATGTATTGTTTATTTATCAACCATATGTGTGTTATTGTATATATTTATCGTGGACTTACGCAACCAAATAGTTTGGTGTACGTGGTCCATTGGTAATGTTAATACAAATAAACCGTAAAAGTGTTTATTAATATTTATCGATCTCTTTAAGTTTTGTCGATAATAAACATAAGCTTATGTAAAAGTATAAATCAAAACATTACATGTTTTACATCTACCATTTACCATTCACATACAAATATACTTACTTATATTAAAGGAAATGCATGAAAAAGAGTTGGGTAATCCATAACCCATGACCCATTGTATGACATCATGCATGACTTCATAATGGGTAAAACCCATGACCCATGACCCAAAGTCCATAACCCATAACCCAAGATGTCTTTGACATCATTCATGACATCACATGACCTATGGACCTTAACACATAACCCAAAATCCGGAATTGTAACCCAAAGTCCGGACTGGTACTACCAGATAGTCGGATCCCTGGGTTTGCACTAGCCGGATCCCTTTGGGAAGGGATCCGCAGGATCCCGGTGAACAGTGCTTGATTGTCGTGCAAAACGCGTCACAAGCCAAAACCTCTCACGAAGAAAAGTCAACTCGCGACGGTTCGACGCGACAATCGATTATAATATACCGGATAAGCGTATACCCGGGTCGAGGTCCCAACGAGGCGTGAAATTGAGAATATCGTTTTCGGTTCGGTATTAAAATGCTTGAAAAGACGAGGGTTGATTGTGTCTCTAAAATCTACTAAAACGAAAAAACAAATAACGTAAAACAGAAACTATGAACGAGTAAAAACATAAAATATTTGAAAAACTAATCCTACGTGTATCAAAATAATTTTCCTAAGTCCTAAATATAAAAAGAAAATTTTGGAAAAAAGAAAAATATTTTTTTGACTTTTTAATAATTTTTTATAAATTAAAAACTATTTAAAAGAAAATAATTGATTAAAAATACTAAATGGAAAAAGAAAATTCTGAAATTTTTTTTCTAAAATACTTAATACTATTGGAAAGTTGAGAAAAATGTAAAAACGAAAAAGCTTTTGGAAACAAGCTAAAAAATAAGCTAAACGATTCAAATAAGCTTATAAAGGAAAAAAGATAAAAATAAAAGGGTTTTAAATAAAATTTTGTAAGGTTTAAATAAAAAGAGTGAAGAGTGCAGTGGGTGGGATTCTTGTGTTTGTGCTAACTGTCCTGGGTTCGAACCCCAGGATGGTCAGTTTTGCTATTTAATTTTTTTCTTCTTTGACTTTCTTTTTAAAATTCAATTAGCAACTTGGGTACTATAAAACTGATGACCCCCTTCTTTTTTTTTTTGAAACTCAAAGCAAAGCTCAGATAAGCTATAGCTTATCTGATCAAATTAAATACCACTTAAACTAAACTAAAACTAGGCAAGATCAGAAGCTAAAGAAAACTCTTTTTAACAAATAAGCAAGGCAAGCAAAATAAAGAAAACATCATAAGCAGATAAAATAACCTATACTAATTCGACTTTCAAAAAAAGAAAAAAAACTGATATTAAAATTAAAATGAGAGTAAATTACAACTTCAGATAAGCAGAAACAAACAAATAAGCTAATAAAAAGAAGCATAACATAAGCAAAAGCAATAACTACTTTGGATTTCTAAAAAACAACTGATACTTAAATTAAAATAAGAGTAAATTACAACTGAAAATAAATTACAAAGTACCTTAAAAAGTTAAATTGCTAAAATAAAACCTAGAAAAAAAAATCTGCTACTCGACTATTTATACTAAAAAATATAAAACCCTAGCTTCAAAGTGTGTTTTTCGTGTGAGTGTGTTCCTCTCTGTGCTTCTTGTGTTTCTTCCATGGCCATTGGATCATAACTTGGTCACCACACTTGGAAATCTGAGCCGTTGATCTTTCTTTTGTCCACGGATCGCTGAGGTGGAGGGGAGGGGACCAAAGACAACACCATGTGATGTCTTTGGCTGGTAGTGGTGGTGAAAGGGATGGTTGGAGGGTTAGCAGATGGTTAGGCGGGATAAAGAAGATGATGGTGATTAGTTCTGAGGTTAGTTTTAGTTTTAGGGATTTTGACCGAAGTTGGGGATTTTGACCGAAGTGTATTATATTTAGTGTGGGTCGGGTTTTGGTTTAATAAATGGGTTGGGCTAGGTTTGGTTAGTGTGTAGCGGGCTGTGGAGGTTTATAACGTGGGCTAAAGGTTTTAATGGGCTGGTGAGGGTTTGAGTGGGTTTATGGATTAAAGGGATCCGGTTGTAGTATTTTAGTTTTAGGATAAATTTGGTTTCATCACAAGGACTAATTGTGTAATTCATGAAACCTGAAGGACCATTTCTGCCCAGTCTTCAAATTTCTTCAAGGGTCCATTTTTGCCAACAAGTAATAATCCAAGGGCCATTTTAATATTTCTTGAGCTTGAATCAAATTCGCATTAAAAACGACTTTACCGCTTCGGTTTTCAACTCTTTTCCAAATCAAGCTCGGTTTTGTCCGTATTTGCCCCGTTTTCAATCCTTTTGTACCTTAAACGCATAAAACACAATCCAAGGATATATGTAACAATATTTGGTCCATTTGGGTGTTTTTGGTCGTTTTTGTGGGGTTTTTCGGGTATAAAATGATGAGTAAAAGGCCACTCATCAATGCTCAAAATTGCCTATAAATAGTGAGTCATTCCTCTCTTGTTTCTCACCCCACTTAGATATATCTTCTCTCTATATTCTAAGTTCTCTAACCTCAGATCTAAAGATCATTCTTGTAGCTTTCTTTTTCTTGTGTTCTCAAGGTTCTTCTTACAAAACGAGATCATGATTTCTAACATACGAGCCATTTTTCTCCTCAAGTTGCTCAGACTCTTCATCACCTCAAGACCACTAAGTTGTCTCTTGTTGTTGATATTTCTTCTTGTATTCTCAAAGTTGTTGTATTAGTTGTGTTGTTGTGTTAGTTGTGTTAGTTGTGTTGGATTGATCTTCCGTGTAAAGGACTCGGTATTTAGCTTTGTACCGGAAAAAGTGTAAGCGACGTTGTGAGGTTTCTCCACCGGTTGAAGGAGCTTGTTAACATAGTGTTTACGAACTCTCGAGTTGGGTACTCGGGGAGTGGAGTAGGGCAAGGAAGGTATCCTTGTAGCCGAACCACTATAAACCATTGTGTCTCACTTCTATCTCTTTATCTCTTTACTTTCATCGTATTTATTTCTTTTCAAGCTACTTACATTATCCATATCTCAGCATCCAAAGGTTTCACATACTATCGATCTAAAGTTTTAAAAACTAAATTTAAATCGGTAAAAACTATTCAACCCCCCTTCTAGTTTTCTACAATTGGTATCAAAGCAGGTTTTATAAAAAGTTTTTAAGTAAATTGTATTTTAAAACTTTTTCGATCAAATGGATTTTGAAAACTACAAAGAAGGGCAATCTATGCAAAGACCACCACTCTTTGAAGCTAATGGTTTCATATATTGGAAAAATAGATTTGAATCATATGTGAAATCTAAAGATATTGATATTTGGAATATTATTATTGATGGGGATTATGTGCCGGTATTTGAGAGTGTCTCTACCGACTAAAATGAGGTCGGGTCCTCAGTTTTAAAAGATGAACAAAAAAAAATGCTTTCTAAAAATAATGAGGCAAAAATGGTTTTATATAATGCCTTGCCTAAAAAGGAATAGAAAGAATTTTTATGCATAAAACCGCTAAAGATATTTGGAATTGTTTGGTGATTACACATCAAGGAAACAAACAAGTGCAAAGTAATAAAATCGATTTATTTGTTCAACAATATGAGCAATACTTAATATCGGATGATGAAAGTATTGATAATGCATTTGCTAAATTTAATACTATTATTACTTCACTAATAGCCCTTGATGAAACTTTTTCCAAACGTAATCATGTCAGGAAATTCTTAAGGGCACTTCCGGCTAAATGGAGACCGAAGGTAATGGCAATAGAAGAGTCGAAGGATTTAACAATCCTCTCTCTCGACGAGCTCATTGGGAACCTCAAAGTCTATGAGGTAGTATTGGCAAAAGACTCCGAGGCCTTAAAAGAAAAGAAGGAGAAATACAAGTCACTAGCTCTTAAAGCTTAAAAGGAGTCTAGTGATGAAGATGCTTCATCCTCGGATAATGATGATGAAGAATATGCCATGACCGTAAGGGATTTCAAGAAATTCTTTAGAAGAAGAGGAAGGTACGTAAAACAACCTTACGATGACAAAAAAGGCTTTCAAAAATTTAAGGAAGAAAAGAAGGTTAAAGAAGAGCGAAGGTGCTTTAGATGCGGTGATCCAAATCACTTTATAAGTGATTGTCCCAAACAATCAAATGGTGAGAAAAAAGCGTTTGTTAGCGGCTCGTGGTATCCAAGTGAAGAGGAGAAAGATGAGATTTGTCTCATAGCCAAAGACTCTAATGAGGTACGTTCTGACTCTCTCTATTATAGTAGTTCATCCTTAGATGATGAATCTCTAAGCTTAGAATATAACAAACTTTGCAAAATTAGCCTTAAAGTCATTAACAAAAATAAACTTCTAAAAGATAAAAATGAACTCTTAGAAAACGAAGTTTTTGAGCTAAAAGAAAAATTAAAAAGACTTGAAAAAGGAAAAGAAGCAAGTGTAGAATGTAAACTTTGTGTAAGTCTTCAAATGATAATTGATCACCAAGATTCTAAAATTGCTAGACTTACTACACAATGCTTAGAAAATATAATAGATACACAACAAATTAAGAACAATAAAGATGGGTTAGGTTTTACAGATTTTATGCCTTCGACTAGCGAAGAGAAACCAACCACATTTGTTCAATCTGCTGTACCATTTGTTTCTGAGGTGGCGGATCCAGCGGATCCCTTGAAAAAGGATCCGGCTAGGCTTAACCAAAGGATCCGGCCATCTGGTATAGCAAAGCCTAAATTTGACTCGTCCAAATCATCTAGAAAAGAGTTTGTGGTAGTAACTAAAAAGAAAACACCTAATGTTTCTAATAAAAATGTTAATGTACCACCTCATGGTAAGGGAATTCTAAGAAAGACAAATACTCGACCGACACCTACAACATCGTTTAGGAGACCAAAAACACCCTACCCAAAAATTAATTTTGATCAAATGGGTTGGAACAATGGTTATCAAAATGGTTACCAAATGACAAATTTTGGACCTTGAAACTATCTTCCTTTTGTAAACCAAGTAAACGGTTTATTTAACAATAATGGACATATGAGATATTGGGGACCAAACGCTTGAGTTTCTTTGTGCTTATAGGTCTGTCTAAAGGTTGATCTAGAACCAAATGAATGGATAAAAGACAACAGATGCACAAGACACATGACGGGAAATAAAAGCCTATTCTCATCTTACCAGGCTTGTGATGGAGGTAACGTAGTATTTGGTAATGGTAAAAGCAAGATCATCGGCAAAGGTACGATATCACATAAATCTTTAACCATTAATGATGTGTTTTACGTAGATAACCTAGGATTTAATCTGCTAAGGATTAGCCAAATAGTTGATAAAAAGTGTGATGTCCTATTTAGTGAAACCGGAAGTAAAATACTTAAAAATGGAATCACCATAGGCCAAGGGATTAGGAAAAACGGTCTTTTCGTAATGAAAATTGGTAACTCACCTAAAGATAATCTTTGTATAACTTCAATAGATGATACTTCGACTCTTTGGCATCAAAGATTAAGTCACGCCAATATGCGACTTATACAATCGCTATCATCTAAAGAGCTTGTTAGAAACTTACCAAAATTAAAATACGAGCAACATTTTTGTGATGCTTGTAATGTAGGAAAACAAGTCCATGCTAGTCATAAAGCTAAAAATATGGTTTCAACTACTAAGTGTCTAGAACTATTACACATTGATTTATTTGGTCCATCGGCTATTCAAAGTTACGGAGGAAACTTCTATACATGGACGAGATTTTTGAAACACAAAACCGAAGCTTTTGATAATTTTGAAATCTTAAGTAAGAAAATTCAAAAACTACTAGGTTCATCAATAGTGTCAATCCGTACGGACCATGGTCGGGAGTTTGATAATGAAGTACAATTCGGAGCTTTTTGTGACGCTAATGGTATTACTCACAATTTCTCGGCTCTACGTACTCCACAATCAAACGGGGTAGTTGAACGTAAGAATCGTACTCTACAAGAAATGAGTCGAACCATGCTAAATGAACAATCAATTCCTCAAAATTTTTGGTGTAACGCCGTCGATACATCAACATACATTCTAAATAGAATCCTAATTAGACCATTTTTAGGAATGACTCCTTATGAGTTATTCAAAGGTAAAAAGCCATCCTTAGATCACTTCAAAGTCTTTGGAAGCAAATGCTTTATCCTTAATACAAAAGACTATCTCACAAAATTTGATCCTAAATCTACCGAAGGTATTTTCTTAGGATATTCACCAAATAGTAAAGCATACGTAATACTTAACAAAGAAACTATGAGAATAGAAGAGTCTTTAAATGTTAAGTTCGATGAAAGTCCTCCTCCTAAATCTCAACCTCTTATAGATGATGAGTCTAATAACAAAGAAGATGAACTATTAAATAAAGAAATAGTTAACGTTAAAGAGTCTAAAAACCATCCTTTGAAAATAGTCATAGGAAAATTAAATGAAAGAACTTTACGTTCTCAAGCTCAAAACCAAAGTAATCTTTTTTGTTTTGTGTCTTCTCTAGAACCTAAAAACGTTAACGAAGCTATTAAAGACGAAAGTTGGATAATGGCTATGCAAGAAGAGTTAAATCAATTTGTAACTAATGATGTTTGGAACCTTGTTCCACCTCCTAAAAATCAAACAATAATTGGTACAAAATGGGTTTTCAAAAATAAACTAGACGAAAATGGGATAGTATACCGCAACAAAGCTAGACTTGTTGCACAAGGATATAACCAACAAGAAGGAATAGATTTTGATGAGACCTATGCTCCCGTAGCTAGATTAGAATCTTTAAGAATCCTTTTAGCTTATGCTTGTGCTAAAAATTTCAAGCTTTATGAAATGGATGTTAAAAGTGCTTTTCTAAACGGGTTCATAAATTAAGAAGTGGATTTTGAATCTATAAGAATCCTTTTAGCTTATGCTTGTTGATTTTGAAAAACCAGAATATGTATACAAACTCAAGAAAGCTCTTTATGGTCTTAAGCAAGCTCCTAAAGCTTGGTATGATAGACTTAAAACCTTTCTTATAGATAATAAATATACAATGGGTCTAGTAGATAATATTTTGTTTACAAAGAAAAACGAATCACATATTATCATTGTTCAAATTTACGTAGACGATATTATATTCAGATCTACTTGTCAAGAATTGTGTAATGATTTTTCTAAAATCATGCACGACGAGTTTGAAATGAGTATGATGGGAGAATTGAATTTCTTTCTCGGTCTACAAATTAAACAATTAGAAGATGGTATCTTCTTTAACCAATCTAAATATATCAAAGAAATGTTAAAGAAATTTGGACTAGAAGATTCAAAACCAATGAAAATACCAATGTCATCCGACACTAAACTTACCAAAGACGAGGATGGTGAACCCGTTGACGAAACCAAGTACCGTGGTATGATAGGTAGTCTACTATATCTTAAGGCTAGTCGACCGGATATTATGTTTAGTGTGTGTATGTGTGCTCGCTTTCAAGAAGATCCTAAATCTTCACATCTTTAAGCGGTCAAAAGAATCTTCAAGTATATAAAAGGTACAACTCAATTGGGGTTATGGTATCCAAAAGGTACGGGGGTTGAAACTATTGTCTATGCAGATTCTGACCATGCAGGTGATTATGTTGATAGCAAAAGCACAAGTGGCGTTTGTACATTCATGGGATGTTGTTTAACATCATGGTTTTTAAAGAAACAAACCGCACTAGCCATTTCTGTTGGGACAACATTAATTAGGTCTCCTTATGTTTTAATGATGACAAATAAACCTTCGAAACACATAAAATCACAAACGATAGCCAAAATAATCTCGACCCAAGAACTGGGCCTGGCACGCTGCCAGCGCTCCGACGCGCCAGCCTTCTGTTAAGGTCGGGACGAATTTTGAAAGTCGGCTTTCCCCTTACACGACAAATGTGGATCTTTCAATACATGTATGAATATGATATGTGCTTCATTAGGAACACTCGAAACAGATTTTAGAATTAGAGGGATCCAAAATTACAACCTCCCGTTTTTGATAAAACGCTAACTAAAGTGTTTTATTAAAACGATTCTAGCCAAGGATTTTCTAAACCTAGGAAACTCATATATTTCACGTAACATCAAGTGAAAGTATTCATATGACCATAATCCGTGTTTACGTCTTCTCTAATCACGTAATGGGTTTACTCCCTTTTTAGTCAAACAAAGTCAAAGGTCCCTTTGCGTAAATGAATCCTTTCCCGTTATGGGATATGCTTTACAATGATGCAAATCACTTAGCTTGTTTGCATCAAGATGATTATTGATTACGTCAAGTTGTGGGAATCACGAATTATGATATTATGAATACTTGACGTTGAGTTATTTGAACTTATGGGTATCATTTGATTTTCATATCCAAAACACAACCCATAATCATCATTGTCCAATCTTTCCTTTATTAAATGACAATATGATTATCTCATAATCAATCCTTTGATTATTTCTTTATTACCAAACAAACCCTCCACCAAATAAACCTTCAAACCATTTCAAAATCCATCCAAACCTTATCCCCAACATTCCTTTAATATTCCTTGTACTTGAATGTACTTCTTGTCCCCCAACATTCCCACATTCTCTTACATTCTCCACATCAACCTCTTTTTCACCATAATTCAAACACATCACCACATTTCTTTCTTCCTCCCATTTGAATTTGAAACTACAAACACATTCTCACTCCCAAAGCTTTACTCACACACTTCACTCTCACACTTTCCTCAATTCAAATTCAAACTCACACACTCACATTCCTTCCCTTACACACTTTGCCAACTCACTCTCTCCCAACATTCAAATTTCAAATTTGAATCCAACTCTTAGGCTCCCCATCACATCACATACAATTCACCTCTTCAATTCATCACATGGGCATTAATCTCAACCTTCCTCACATACAACCTCCCTCACTCTTTCTCTCCTCTCACATTTCAAATTGGAATCTCACTTAAGGCTCCCCATCACATCCATGCCAACTCATCTCAACCTTATCCATTCTCTCCTCTCACATTTCAAATTCAAATTTGAAATACAAACCTTAGGCTCCTCCCCATCACATCAAGCCAACTCACTCCATCTCACCCCATCTCATCACTTAACCTTCCTCTCCAAGAAATGGAATATTCTTGGCATATTCCCTTCTAACCTAACCATGCCAACTCACCTATCCTAACCATGGTTATATTCTAACCTTATTCCACATTTGAATTTAAAACATCTACTCTTTCTCTTCAAGCAAAGCATATTCCCTTGGGATATTCCTTCTCCTCTTAACCATACCAATTCATCTAACTTAACCATGGTTATCTCCTAAACCTAACTTGTTTCATGCACTTCTCTCTCTCACAAATTGAATTTGAAATTCAAATTCTTCCCTCTCTCCCTATATCACAACATCCACACTTCCTTTCCAAAAAAGGAATATTCTATGGCATATTCTTTCTCTCTTATCTATGCCATGTGAGAAATACCCAAACTACCCTTATCTAATTACCCCGTATCTCTTTCTCTCTTTGATAATTGGTTTTATCCATACACTTCACAAAATGATTTTTATCAAATGGCTATTTGAGTTGGTTGACCTTAATGATGAATAATGAAAAGGTCTAAATGTGTGAAGTACAATTGGGGGTTTAGCAATGTTGGGTATTTAAAAGACCAAAACCCAAATGAGAAAAACTTCAAGGTAGCCTGGCGTGTTGCTTGCGTTCTGACACGCCAGTAGTGCACCGGCCTCGGTAAAATTTTCTCATCTTTGGATTTTGGCCTATAAATACCCACTGTTGGATCTTGTATTTCTCACCTCTTTCCAAACATTCTTTCTCTCTAATTTCTTTTCTCTCTACCCTCTAAGTCTACATCTTGTGTTCTTAATCTATCACTTATCATCTTTGAAAGATCATATTAATACAAATATCGTCCTAAAAACGTTATTTATATTTTACGATCTTTGCTTAGTTTTGTTAATGAGAATTACAAAGTTTATCTTTAAGCAAAACATAAATAAGATTAAGTCTCTTACATTTATAGTGATAAGCATTTTACAAACACATTTTCACATCACAAAGTTTTCTAGAAATGACATATACAAGTTTACATGTTTATTTCTTAAAATTGAAACTTTATTAGTTAAATATTAGGATGACATCATGGCATGCATCATGTACACAATCTTGGTAAGATTTTGTGATATTTTGTTTAGATCTTCAAGCCAAAGAGTTGACATTTGAAGATATGGAAAGATATGACAAGATTTGGAAAGATTTGAAGATCTCTTAGCTGGCTTGACACGGCGGATCCAAAGTGGTACACGGACGGATCCAATTTTGGGGATCCGCCGGATCCGCCGCCTGTTGATCAGCTTTGCCTATAAATAGCAAGCTGATCATTTGGCCATTTTATCACTCATACAGCTTAAAATACATACTCATTCATTTGCATATCACTAACCCTTAGCTTACTAACATTTTATAGGTCTTTCCTTTTGTAGCAAAGAAGATCTCAACATATAAGGAGTAACAGTCTGTTATCTTCCTTCTAACATAGAGTCTGTGTGTTCTTGTATTAGTCACACATCATAGTTAGTATCATTCATACAGTAGAGTCCGGTTAGTGTTTTAGTCCTCAAAACACATAGAGTGAACGGGAGTGGTTGTACCCTTGTAAAGAACCAAACGGGAGTGGTTGTACCCTTGTAAAGAACTCGGTGTTTAGCTTAGTACCGGAAAAAGATTAAGCGACGTGTAAAGGTTTTCTCCGCCTAGAAGGGAGCTTGTTTCTTAGTGAAGATAAACTCTCGAGTTAGAGGCTCGAGGAGTGGAGTAGGGCAAGGAAGAGAGTCCTTGTAGCTGAACCACTATAAACGACTGTGTTGTGTGGTTTGATCTTTCCTCTCTTTACTTATTTACTTATATCACTTGTTTTTGTGCTTGATTGTTTACTTAACTTTGAAATCACGATAAGTAACAAAGCGAATTAATTTTAAACGGTAAAACTATTCAACCCCCCTTCTAGTTTTCCACAATTGGTACTAGAGAGGTGTTACTCAAGATTTTCAAAATATATTGTATTTTAAAAACTTGAAACGATCAATGGATTTTGAAAACTTTAAAGAAGGGCAATCTATGCAAAGACCACCACTATTTGAACCAAATTGTTTCATATATTGGAAAAATCGCTTTGAGACATATGTGAAGTCAAAGGACATAGATCTGTGGTATATTATTGTAGAGGGTGATTACAAACCCATAAGTAGTGACATTTCAGGTGGTCGGGATATAGGTAACTCTTTTATTCGTCATAGTGATGAACAAAAGAGGTTGATTGCCAAAAATAATGAAGCCAAAATGATGCTTTACAATGCCTTACCTAAAAAGGAATATGAAAGAGTTTTCATGTGTAAAACGGCTAAAGATATTTGGCAATCACTAATCATCACTCATCAAGGGAACTCACAAGTCAAAGATAACAAAATTGATCTTCTTGTTCAACAATATGAACAATTTTTTATCTCTGAAGATGAGACCATTGATAGTGCTTTTTCTAGGTTTAATACTATCATTACATCTCTTAAAGCACTTGATGAATCTTTTTCTAGTAAGAATTTTGTCAGGAAATTTCTAAGAGCACTCCACCCGAAGTGGATAGCAAATGTGACAGCTATTGAAGAATCTAAGGATCTTTCAAGTATGACACTGGATGAGCTCATAGGAAACCTCAAAGTTCACGAAATGGTGATGGAAAAAGACTCAGAAATAGTTAAAGGCAAGAAGGAGAAAATGAAGTCCATTGCCTTGAAAGATAGAGTAGAGTCAAGTGATGAAGAGTCTTGTTCTAGTAGTGAAGATGAAGAATATGCCATGGCGGTAAGAGATTTCAAGAAATTCTTCAGGAGACGAGGAAAGTTCGTTAGACCACCTCATGAAGAAAAGAAATCCTCTCGAAAAGACCGTGATGATAGAAAATGAAAGATAGATAGGAAGTGTTATAGGTGTGGAGACTCTAGTCACTTGATAGGTGAATGTCCAAAGCCTCCAAAGAACAAGTCTCAAAGAGCCTTTGTCAGTGGAGCTTGGAGTGATAGTGAAGGAGATGATGATGAGCCTAAGAACGACGAAATTGCTCTCATGGCTCACGACACAGAAGAGGTACATTCTGACTCATCATACTCCTCTATAGATGATGAATCTTTAGAAATAGAATATAACAAACTGTGTGAAATTACCCTTAAAATCATTAACAAGAATAAATTCTTAAAAACCAAAACAACACTTTTAGAAAACGAAGTTCATTGGTTAAAAGAAAAGGAGATAAGAATTGAAAAGGGTAAAAGTGTTAAAGAAACATGTGTGTCATGTCAGGAGCTTAAGTTAGAACTAAAGCACTTAAGTCAACACATGAAGAACTCATCAAACAAAATTCTAAGTTTAGAAAGTTTGATAAAAACATAAGTTGTGCAGATGAGATAATGAAGATACAAAAACTACCTAATGATAAAACCGGACTAGGATTTATGAAACTAGGAAGCTTAGGTGAGTTTAAGAAACAAACAGTGAAAGAAAAAGAAACTGTTCCAACTAAGTCAGAAGCTGACGGATCCGACGGATCCAAAGTTTTGGATCCGCCAGTTGTGCCAAAAGGATCCGCCGGTACAGGTTGTGAACAGAAGGTTCTAAAAACTGACCGTACTGAATTCGTTAGAGTCACTAGAAAACCTAGTACTAGTACAACTGATAATAAACAAAAACCATCAGTGTCTATAGGAAAAGGTCAAGTTAGAAATGAGTATAGAGTTAAAACGGTTCAACAGGCACCCAAAACTAGTTTTCCCAAACACCCTTTTCCAAAAAGTAACTTCAACTCGCAACATCATTATCAAAGAAATTAGAACCAAAACATGTCTAGAAACTTTCAAGGTCCCAACTTCATGCCATGGAACATTTGTCCACCATTTCCATACATGAATCATGATAATGTTATGTTTAACCCAAACGGACCCATGAGATATTGGGGACCAAACGCTTGAGTTTTTCTTGAACTTAGGTGTGCTTAAAAGTTGAACTAGAACCTGATGAATGGATCAAAGATAGTGGGTGCTCAAGGCACATGACGAGAAACAAAAGCCTTTTCTCAGATTACCAAGTGTATGACGGAGGTAATGTCACATTCGGTAGCAAGCTTAAAAGTAAAATCATCGGAAAAGGTACGATTTCTCATGACTCTCTCACAACTGATGATGTTGCTCATGTAGATAACTTAGGATTTAACTTGCTTAGTATTAGTCAATTATGCCGCAAAAAGTATAACGTCTTTTCAGTGAAAATGGAAGTAAAATACTTAAGGATGGCATAACTGTAGGAAAAGGTGTTTTGAAGAATAACGTTTACGTTATGAAACTTGACAAAACACCTAAAGACAAGCTTTGTCTTACCTCCTTGGACGAAAACTCAACTCTATGGCATCGACGCTTAAGCCACGCCAATATGAGATTAATTCAATCCTTATCATCTAAGGAACTCGTTAGGAACCTGCCCAAGTTGAAATATGACCAACACTTTTGTGATGCTTGCAAAATAGGAAAACAAGTTCATAACAGCCATAAGGCTAAAAACATGGTGTCTACATCTAGGTGTCTAGAATTATTACACATGAATTTGTTTGGTCCATCCGCTATACAAAGTTACGGGGGAAACTTCTATACTTTGGTAATAGTAGATGACCACTCTAGGTATACATGGACTAAGTTTCTAAAAACTAAAAACGAAGCATTTGATAAATTTGAAATCTTAAGTAAGAAAATTTAAAATCAAATAGGAAGTAACATAGTATCAATTAGAACTGACCATGGTCGTGAATTCGACAACGAATTCCAATTCGGAGCCTTTTGTGATGCCAATGGCATAACTCATAATTTCTCGGCTCCTCGAACCCCTCAATCTAACGGTGTGGTAGAACGCAAAAATAGGACAATTCAAGAAATGAGTAGAACCATGTTAAATGAACAAAACATACCTCAAAAGTTTTGGTGTCACGCTGTAGATACATCTACATATATTCTAAACCGAGTTCTAATTAGACCATTCTTGGGAAAGACTCCATATGAGTTATACAGAGGCAAAAGGCCTACTTTAGGATACTTTAGAGTGTTTGGAAGCAAGTGCTTCATTTTAAACACAAAGGATTATCTCACCAAATTCGACCCAAAGTCGTATGAAGGCGTATTTCTAGGATATTCACAAACTAGTAAAGCATACATAGTTTTGAACAAAGAAACCTCAAGAGTCGAGGAATCATTGAATGTAACATTCGATGAAAGTCCACCTCCCTCTAAGACATCACCTTTGGTAGATGATGACTTAGTTGAAAATCAAATGGTTGAAAATTAGAAAATGTTGAAAATGATAAAGAAGATGAACCAGTAAAAAGAGATTTAGTCAACATCAAAGAAACAAAAAGTCATCCATTAGAAAACGTCATAGGAAAACTCAACGAAAGAACATTAATGTCTAAAGCTCAAAATGAAAGTAATTTATTTTGTTTTGTTTCAACAACAGAACCTAAAAATGTCAATGAAGCCATAAAAGATGAATCTTGGGTCATTGCGATGCAAGAAGAATTAAATCAATTTGTTAGGAATGACGTTTGGACATTAGTTCTACAACCTAAAAATCAAACCATAATAGGTACAAAATGGGTTTTTAGAAATAAAATGGATGAAAATGGCATTGTGTCTAGAAACAAAGCTAGGTTAGTAGCCCAAGGCTATAATCAACAAGAGGGTATAGATTATGATAAGACTTTTGCACCCGTAGCTAGACTTGAGTCTATTAGGATATTACTTGCATATGCATGTGCATATGACTTTAAACTATTTCAAATGGATGTCAAAAGTGCATTTCTAAATGGTTTCATAAATGAAGAAGTATATGTAGCACAACCTTCCGGCTTTGCCGATTTTGAAAAACCTAATCATGTCTACAAAATTAAGAAAGCATTATACGGACTTAAGCAAGCACCAAATGCTTGGTATGATTGAATTAAGACCTTCCTAGTTGACCATAAGTATACCATGGGCCTAGTAGACAATACTCTCTTCACCAAGAAAAAGGAATCACATATTATCATCATCCAGATATATGTGGATGACATTATATTCGGTTCAACTTGTCAAGAGTTATGCGACGATTTCTCAAAAATCATGCATGACGAGTTTGAAATGAGTATGATGGGGGAACTAAACTTTTTCTTAGGTCTCCAAATAAAACAATTAGAAGATGGGATATTCTTTAACCAATCTAAGTATATCAAGGATATGCTTAAGAAGTTTGGTCTTGAAGATTCAAAACCCATGAAAACACCAATGTCTTCCGAAACCAAACTAACCAAGGATGAAGAAAGTGAATCCGTAGATAGCACTAAATATAGAGGGATGATTGGTAGTTTACTCTACCTAACGGCTAGTAGACCGGACATCATGTTTAGTGTTTGTCTATGTGCACGCTTTCAAGAATATCCCAAAACATCCCATCTTGAAGCCGTTAAACGATATTTAGGTACATAAAAGGCACTACACATTTAGGATTATGGTATCCCAAAGGGACGGGTGTAGAAACCATAGTGTATGCCGACTCAGATCATGCCGGTGACTATGTTGATAGGAAAAGTACTAGCGGTATTTGTACTTTTGTAGGACATTGTCTCACCGCATGGTTTGCTAAGAAACAAACAACCCTCGCCATATCAACAACTGAAGCCGAGTACGTGTCAGCAGGAAAAGCTTGCCAACAAGCACTAGTGGATGAAACAAGCTCTCGTCGACTACGGAATTGTACTCAACGACATCCCCATTCTTTGTGACAAAAAGGAGCTATCGATCTTAGCAAAAACCCAGTCCAACACGCTAGAACCAAACACATAGAGATACGTCATCACTTCCTTCGTGACAATGTTCAGAAGGGAAACATCTCAATTGAGAAAGTTTCCTCAGAGGACAACATTGCCGACATCCTCACAAAACCTCTCAAGAGAGAACCTTTCAATTATCTTAGACTTGGCTTAGGATTAATGGAACCTAGTGAGTAGATTAGAAGTTAGCTCAAACCTTAGATTAACCAAAACACGGCAAAAGCCAAACCTTGTGTTCTGATCCTGCGGATCCAAACGACAACAAGGGCGGAACCCTTGTTTGGGATCCGCCAGATCCGTCACATGATGACCAGGTTTTTATATTAAATAAACTCCTATACTATTCATCATTCACTCCAAAACACATCACCCACTAGAAATACGACCAATAATTCACCAAAATTTACAAATTAGGCCATCTTTCTCAACCAAATTATGCTCAAATCATCACTGTAAGTATCCTTAACATGTTTGCATTCCTGATCTTCATCTAGGATTTCTATTTCATGCACAAAACCAAAACTTGGTGTCATACCCCCAAATTACGTGACTTGCAGCGGAATGAAGCATTCGAGGGTGCGACTGATCATAGCACCACAATTATAGTTATATTTAACGATCTAAAGTGTCGTTTAGAAAATACATCGTTTGATTATTTAAAAACATTCAGAGTTACAAAGCAAGGTCCCAAAAGGTGAAACAAGTTTTCAGAAATCAAGTTCATACAATTCAAACGATGGATAAGTGCATAAAATATAAAGTGAGACGCGTCGACTCCACGACTCCATGGTATGTTCTTATGCAAGCCAACATGCGATAACTTAATTACCTGAAAATACATAGCTAAAAATGGTCAAAAATAATGTTGGTGAGTTCATAGGTTTATGTAAATGAAATGTTGTACGGATACCACAAGTATAAAGTGTATGACAAAACAATGCCACATAAAAATGATACATTAGCTCTTAAGCTCATGACCCCGAAGCTAGACTGAAATGAAATGCCCCAACCGAGTGTTTGCCATTCACTCTAATATGACAGAAATAAAATGCGTTCGTTTGACTAGTTGGTGCTACCAACCAGAACGGAGGAGTCACCCTCAATAGATCTATTTACTCACTCTCGCTTGCTCACAATTAACGGTTCATGATAATAAAGGGGACTTTAATCTGGGAAAATGATGTAACTTAAGCAATGTAATGAGTTTGTATACTTTGGTCCGCATGAAAAATGGTGCAATGTATTCTCCCCCGAGAATTTAGAAAATCATGTAAACAATTGAAAGCGGGGCTATGAAAACTCACCTGATATGATATAGCAACAATGACAATGATGGATATGATGAAATAAAGCTCGGTCTCTAACCGTGACCTATTATGAATGATATGATCCAATGTAAGCAATGATATAATGCAACACATGGAAATACGTATGTTAACGATACCACTTGTTAATTTTGAAAATAACGTTTATCGACGAAAAATACACTTTTGACGTCTCGTTAAGTTATAAACTACTTTTCGTGAAAATATGTTGAAACGGTACTCCACGATCCTCATTTGGTGTTTTATCGGCAAATATAATGTTTTTGTCGCAAAAACAACACTTTTCGTTACTTGTGAAAATATGCCCTAAATGGCTTCGTGAAACTAGTCGCGTATGTTGTACGTTAAGTGTTAGTGATCAAACTCGACGTTTTTGAAAACCTTGCAACATAATCTTAATGTCGTTTCATTTGACTTTTGATCAAAAGCGCCTTGATCATATAGAAAATCGGCTATCAACTTAGCGACTTGTAAAAATACTAGTTTTTATACTTGGAACATTTTCTAATAGTGGGCTGTCAAAATAGATTGTGAATCGTCGGGCTTCAAACGTGTATATCTCGATCGTTATAAGCTCGTTTGCTACGTTCTTTATATCCACGGGTTTGTAAAAATATGAACTAACATATTTTAAATAGGTCGGCTCGTCTAGATCATGTCTAACGTCTCGTTTTGTCCCTTGAAGTTCGGAAAAACAGCAAGCTATTTTCAGAAAATAGTTTTTCGTCGCCTAACTTTGAAAAATCATATCTCCTTCGTTATAAGTCAGTTTTTAGTGATTCAAGCGGCCACGGTTTCGTTTTTGAAAGAACTTTCTAAATTTGAAGGCCAAAATAGTTCAACATTTTCTGAGTTTTCCAGTTTACACGTTTTAGGACAGTAGCTTATATATACTTGTTAAAACTCATTTTCTTGGTTCTAAACTTGACCATACCACTTCAAATCAACTCCACAAGTTCGCAAATCCTACCATACACCTTATTAAGGTGTCATGGGGTCCTAAACATCACCAACCATGGTGGATTTTATGAGATCACTAGTGAAACTTATAGATCTAGTGTTAAAGAGAGTTTATGTGCAAAGTGGTATCTAAAACATAAATATGTTGCATGATTAACTAGTATAACTTGGAAATACATAATCATATGAATTAAATGAAAGTATGAAATGATCAAAGAGATGTTCTTGAAGCTTACTTGCAATATTGGAGAGTTTTGATGAGAAATGTGTAAGAAACTTTGAGATTTAATCACAAAACCTTAACAAGGAAGGTAAATGAAACTTGCTAGCAACTTGATCTTGGAAAAATTATGGATTTGTGTTGTTGTTCTTGGTTTGTCCGAACATAGGAGATGAAATGAGAGAGTTTGTGTGTTATTTTTGCTAGTTGATTTTACAAGTGAAGTGTTATTGGAAATTAAATCAAGTTTAAGCATTAATGGTTTTTGTTTTATTAATCAAGTGCATCGAGAATTAGGGTAGTTTAGGGGGGGGGGCACATGTGGGCAAAATGGAAGGGATTTGATGTTAATTAATGTTCATGTCTCCATTTAATTAGAATTAGCTAGTTTAAGGTATACATTAGGTGTTATCGGGTACCGAGTTAACTATAAATAAATTGTGACGATGTAAAATAAAGTACGAAGAAGTTGTAAAAATTGTAAAATCATATTCCTTGCAAGAATCGGGTGTTAGAATGATTATCGGATTGAAATTTCGTAAACCGACGGAGTTATAAGCGTCAAACGAAAAATATAGCGATTGATTTAAAAACACCGGGTAAAGTAATAATATAATCTCTATATCATTATAATTAGTTTGAAAATGTATTAGGATCATAGTCGGGAGTATTGGGTATAATGTTAGTAGAAATGACTGAGTGGTAACGTTAATTAAACAATTAAGCATACGTTAATGAAAATCACACAAACCCGTGCATGACCTAACATGATAATGATGTTACTGATGATATGTAGACTACTCTAGTCTATATGATGTGTCCTTACTGATGTTGCATGAATACGCAGCTAAACCTTACTGGTTACGCGCATTTGAATACCCGTAAACCTAGTTTACGACATGATGAATGATGCCCATGAATAGTCCGGGAATGAATAGTGTTCCGTGAATAGAAAATTTTTTGACGACTTCTCAAAGTCTCAAACTGACATCAAAAATGATGAATAGTGACTGGTGAATAGTAACTCATGAATAGTAAATTCGGGGTTTGAAAAATGACCCGAAATTGTGATTTGTGACAGTCGACCACCCTAAAAGGAATTCAGTCCCTGAATTAGCTGATGTTAGTCTCTGGAGTGGTCTCGGTGAAAAGATGTAGGTATTTGAGTCGCATCTGGTCTTCCCGTTCCCATGTAAACTCAGGACCTCTACGAGAATTCAGCGAACTTTGACGATCGGAATTCGACTTTGCTTCAACTGTTTGACCTCACGGTCCATAATTTCTGCTGGTTCTTCCACAAAGTTAAGCTTATCATTGAGCTGAACTTCTTCCAATGGGATTACGAGCATTTCGTATGAAAGACATTTCTTGAGGTTTGAGACATGAAACGTGTTATGTACACTGCTGAGCTCTGACGGAAGCTCAAGCCTGTATGCTACCGGACCAATTCTCTCCAGAATCTTAAATGGCCCTATGTATCTCGGGTTCAACTTCCCGCGTTTCCTGAATCGTATCATGCCCTTCTAAGGCGAGACCTTTAACATGACTTTGTCTCCAACCTGAAATTCTAATGGTTTGCGTCGAACATCGGCGTAACTTTTCTGCCGGCTTCTAGCTGTTTGGAGTCTTTCTCTAATTTGAATTATCTTTTCTGTTGTTTCTCGAACCAACTCTGGACCAGTTAGTTGTACATCACCAACTTCGGCCCAACAAACTGAGGACCGACACTTTCGACCATAGAGTGCCTCGAATGGTGCTGCCTTTATGCTCGAATGATAACTGTTATTGTAAGAGAACTCGATCAATGGCAAATGGTTAACCCAACCATTTCCAAAATCAATCACACACGGCCTGAGCATGTCTTCCAATGTATGAATTGTTCTCTCGCTCTGACCATCGGTCTGAGGATGATAGGCAGTGCTCATGTCTAATTTAGTTCCAAATGAATCTTGCAATGATTGCCAAAAGTTTGAAGTAAAGCGACTGTCTCTGTCGAAAATGATGGAAATTGGTGCACCGTGCCTTGAAACTATTTCCTTGACGTAAAGTCTGGTGAGCTGATCCATAGAATAAGTCTCCTTGATTGGAATGAAATGGGCTGATTTGGTGAGACAATCAACGATTACCCAAATAGCATCGTTGTCTTGGGAAGTTTAGTGACGAAATCCATTGTAATGCGTTCCCACTTCCACTGGGGAATCTCTGGTTGCTGAAGTAATCCTGATGGTTTTTGGTACTCGGCTTTTACTTTAGCACAGGTAAGACATTTGCTGACATACGTAGCTATCTCTGCTTTCATATTGGGCCACCAATAAAGTCTCTTGAGATCCTGATACATCTTATCAGAACCTGGGTGAATAGAGTACTTCGACTTGTGCGACTCGTGCATGATCAACTCTCGTATTCCACCATAGAGAGGTATCCAACTTCTATCCTTAAAGCATAGTATTCCGTCTGATCTCCTTACTAAACCGTTTGCATTATCTTGCATTCCCTTAAGTGTCTCATTTGGTAGGTTTTCTTCCTTGAGTGCTTCTACCTGAGCCTCGAGGATTTTTGATGGTAGCGGTGAAAGGATTGTCATTCCCAATGATCTGACTCTCATAGGCTTGAGTCGTTCTTTCCGACTGAGTGCATCTGCCACAACATTGGCTTTTCCTGGGTGATATCGAATCTCACAGTCGTAATCACTAAGCAGTTCCAACCAACGACGTTGCCTCATATTGAGTTCCTTCTGATCAAGTATATACTATAAGCTTTTATGGTCTGTGAATACTACACACTTAGTACCATACAGGTAGTGCCTCCAAATCTTGAGTGCGAAAACCACGGCACCCAACTCTAAGTCGTGAGTAGTGTAATTCTTCTCATGCTTCTTAAGCTGTCGAGATGCATAAGCTATCACTTTCCCGTTCTGCATTAATACTGCTCCAAGTCCTTTATGTGAAGCATCACAATATACCACAAAGTTTTCAATCCCTTCTGGTAGTGACAAAATCGGTGTGCTGCAAAGTTTTTGTTTCAATAACTGAAAAGCAGACTCCTGTTTCTTTCCCCATTCGTACTTCCGGTTCTTTTGTGTCAACTTGGTCAATGGTTTAGCTATCTTGGAAAACCCTTCAATGAACCTTCTATAATATCCGGCAAGTTCTAAGAATTGACGAATTTTTGTTGGAGTCTTTGGTGTTGCCCAATCTTTTACTGCCTCAATCTTTGCTGGATCAACCTGTAGTCCCTGACTATCAATGACGTGACCAAGAAATTGTACTCTGCGGATCCAAAAATCACACTTTGAGAATTTGGCGTACAGTTTCTCTTGCTTGAGCAGTTCTAAAATCGTTCGGAGGTGTTCTCGGTGCTCTTCTTCACTCCTTAAGTAAATCAAGATATCGTCAATGAATACAATCACAAACTCATCCAAATATGGCTTGCACACCCTGTTCATGAGATCCATGAACACAGCTGGTGCGTTGGTCAGTCCAAACGACATTACCTGAAACTCATAATGACCATACCGAGTTCTAAATGCTGTCTTCAGGATGTCCTCCTCCCGAACTCTAAGCTGATGGTAACCTGATCTCAAGTCGATCTTGGAGTAGAAACTAGAACCTTGTAATTGATCTAATAAATCGTCGATCCTGGGAAGTGGATAACGATTCTTTACCGTTAACTTGTTTAACTCTCGGTAGTCAATGCACATTCTGAAAGATCCATCTTTCTTCTTCACAAACAAAACTGGTGCTCCCCACGGCGAGGAACTTGGTCTAATGAAACCTTTGTCCAGGAGTTCTTGCAATTGGTTCGACAACTCTTGCATTTCTGAAGGTGCAAGTCGATACGGTGCTCGTGCAACTGGTGCAGCTCCTGGCACTAAATCAATCTGAAATTCCACTTGGCGAGTAGGTGGTAATCCAGGCAACTCTTCTGGAAAGACTTCTGGAAAATCTTTAACAGTTGGTACATCTTCAAGTCGTTTCTCATTCGACTTCTTTTCTGTGATATGAGCCAAGAATGCATAACAACCTTTCTTTATGTACTTCTCGGTTTTGATGCATGAAATTATACTGAGTCTGGTCCCACTTCGTTCTCTACGAATGACCAATGTTTCACCGTCGTAAGGAAGATGAACAACATTTTCATCACAAATGATTTTTGCATGGTGTCGAGATAACCAATCCATACCGATAACAATGTCGAAACTTTCAAGTTCTACGGGCATGGGATCTATATTGAATGGGTGATTAAGAAAATTGAGAGTGCAACCACGAATGATCGTGTCGGTGCCAACTAAAGAACCATTAGCTAGTTCGATGTGATAAGGAGTGTATAATGTGGTTGGTTCAATGTTGAGTAATGGTGCAAATGCAGTAGAAACAAAACTTCTATCGGCTCCTGAATCAAATAGTATAGATGCATAACGATTATTAATGAGGAACGTACTCGTAACAACATTCGGGTCCTCCCTGACATCTTCACCTCCAAGGACATAAGCTCTTCCTCTAGCTGTTCCACCTTGGTTATTGCTTCCCTGATTCTTTCCTTTTGGACATTCCTTCTTGAAGTGTCCGACTTCTCCACAACCAAAGCATGTTGCTGGGGGTTTCTGATTATCAACCACAATCGGAGCTTTGCAATCCCTGGTCGAATGACCAACTTTCTTACAGTTCCCACACGGATTCGGACAATTTCCAGGGTTATGGTGGGTTTGACATTTGTTGCACTTGGGTAAAGTACCATTGTAACCTCTTTTCTCAGTTTGACCTGCAACATAGGCCTTTGCAGTTTCCTGTCTCTTGGGTGGTGGTTGAGTAGTATTGCCACTCTGGTTGTTGTCCCGATTTCTTTTGTTGTTGTTGTTATTGGAATTGTTTCAGTTGTTGTTATTGTTGTTGTTGGAGTTACGGTTACTGTTGGTGTTGCTGTTGTAGCTGTTTGAAGTAGTTTCTTTCTTCACTATCTGAGCCATGAGTTTCTGAGACATTCTGATTGCCTCATCCAATGTTTGTGGGTCAAAAGAAATCACATCTCCACGGATGCTGTGAGGTAATCCTCCAATGAAATTCTCTAATAGCTTCTCAGTGTCCGGAACCATTGTCGGACATAATGCTGCCAATTCCTGAAACCTCCTGATATATGCCTCAATATCATTACCTATTGTCACTAGTTCATAAAACTCTGTTTCCATTTTCTTCACCTCTGTTCGTGGGCAAAACTTCTTTGTCAGCAATTTCTTGAATTCGTCCCACGAAAGCTTTTGAGCGTTTTCCATTCCCATGGGTTTTGCATACGAATTCCACCACGACATAGCCTCCTCAACAAGTGTACTAGTAGCAAACTTCATTTTGTACTCCTCTGGACAGTTGCATAAGAGAAACACAGATTCAATCTTTTCGAACCAACGAATCATGGCAGTGGCTCCCTCAGTGCCTTTGAATTTTGGTGGATCTCCACTCTTGAAATCTTTGTACGTACATTTACGTCCGTTAGTTCCATTAGTATTTGTTCCAGCGGCTTCCGCAGTTTCTGCCCGCGAAGCGGCTGCAGCTACGGCAGCTCTCTATAACCAATGCTGCCTCTATACTGTCGGCAACAAGCTTTCTGATTTCGGCTGGTGTCATAGAGGTAGTGGCTCTTTTGGGTGGCATGATTCTTCACAATCACAAAAATAACACAATGAGAACTCACAATAAAAACGATCATCATACACAATATATACAACCACAACATGTATATACAACCACAGCATGTATAAATACAACCACGACATGTATCAATACAATGGAATCACAACGAGAAATAATCACAAAATATCATAAGTATAATCACAACGACATGAATATAATACATGAAAATTTTGGTTCACACAGACCGATATCATAAAATAGCACAACGAAAATCCTGCATAGTAGAGTCACACTTGATATGTTTGTTTGTACTACAAACAAAAGACAACAAGTTCTAAACTATGTCCCACACCCCGGGACTAGGATAATAATGTACAAGCTACATGATAAAAGTCTAACACTAGGCACCTCCTCCAGGTGCTCCACCTAGCCTACGGAAAATCCTCTGAAGATCTCTGGACATAGCAACAGCAATCTCCTCTAAGTGCTGAACTCGAAGCTGAAGATCGGTCTCCCTGCTCTCTGATGTGGACATCCTAGCCTAAACTGAAGCTAACTCACTGGCCTGACGGTGGTGCTCATCCTGAGACATCTGTGCCCTATCAAATAACTTAGGCATCTCCTGCCTCAACCGGTTAATACGCTCAGTTCTCTCTAGCTGACGGGCCTCCAATCCCTGATATGAAGCATCTATAGAAACTCTGCCTAAGACTAGTCCCTCGACCTCCTCCTCTATAGCCTTAATCTGGCTCACTGGTATCTCCTCCACATATCCTACTACCCTGTCAATCTGTCCCTGCAGCTGGTCTAGTCTCGATTCAAGTGTAGCGGCAGTAAGTAGTCTGTCAGCAGCAGCCCTTGAGCTCTCACCAACCTCGAATCTGCTGGGTGGTGCATCAGAGGATGCATCTGAAGTGTCTGGTGATGGGATATCAAGCCGTGCCCGCTTCTTGAGCGGTAGGTCGGACATAGGAGTAGGATCCCTGGGATGAACTGGTGCTAATGGTGCATCACCTGGAGCACAATCTGGTAGGGGTGGTAAAGGTGGTGATAATGATGATAGGGATGGTAATGGTGATAATGGTGATGGAGTACTGAAGGCCATACTCCTCCTCGCTGTCAAACGGCGACGGAGTGGATGAGATGAAGTAAGTGATGATGGTGATGGTAGGGATACAAAAGCAGCTGGTGATCTGACAGTGAGACGATGAACCCGCTTAGCAGCAGTGCACTTCATGAGCGACCCACCAGGATATGTGCGGTAAACTCGACCATAGGGTATCAACTCTCCTGGCTGGATAACTGGAACAACTCTGGGACCACGACGGATCACAGGTGACAGTGGTGGGGTAGGTGCGACTTCCCCCTCCTCAAAGGGTTCTGTCTCAGCCTCTGACATCACAGGTGATGACTGTGGAGTAGGCTCCACAGATGACAAAATGATTGTGGGTAGTGAGGGTGATGTAACCGACTCTAGTATGATGGAGGGTAGTGAGGAAATCTCTGCTGACTCAGAGTCTGACGAGATAACAATAGGGTGCGAGTCTGAAGACATCTCTGTTACAAATGATGTGAAATAAATGTAAATAACCATATACACAATGTGGGTCATGATGAAATGATATATGTATGAGATCGCAATCACTACATGCGAAATAATGAATATGCACTTATGCTACCATGATGAGATGCTATGATGGTGTAGTTATAGTCTAGGGTATAAAGGACAACCTAGTTCGCTATAACCTTTGCTCTGGTACCAATATGTCACACCCCTAAATTACGTGACTTGCAACGGAATGAAGCATTCGAGGGCGCGACTGATCATAACACCACAGTTATAGTTATATTGAACGACCTAAAGTGTCGTTTAGAAAATACATCGTTTGATTATTTAAAAATATTCAGAGTTACAAAGCAAGGTCCCAAAAGGTGAAACAAGTTTTCAGAAATCAAGTTCATACAATTCAAACGATGGATAAGTGCATAAAATATAAAGTGAGACGCGTCGACTCCGCGACTCCATGGTATGTCCTTATGCAAGCCAACATGCGATACCTTAAATACCTGAAAATACATTGCTAAAAATGGTCAACAATAATGTTGGTGAGTTCATAGGTTTATGTAAATGAAATGTTGTACGGATACCACAAGTATAAAGTGTATGACAAAACAATGCCACATAAAAATGATACATTAGCTCTTAAGCTCATGACCCCGAAGCTAGACTGAAATGAAATGCCCCAACCGAGTGTTTGCCATTCACTCTAATATAACAAAAATGAAATGCGTTCGTTTGACCAGTTGGTGCTACCAACCAGAACGGAGGAGTCACCCTCAATAGATCTATTCACTCATTCTCGCTTGCTCACAATTAACGGTTCATGATAATAAAGGGGACTTTAATCTGCGCAAATGATGTAACTTCAGCAATGTAATGAGTTTGTATACTTTGGTCCGCATGAAAAATGGTGCAATGTATTCTCCCCCGAGAATTTAGAAAATCATGTAAACAATTGAAAGCGGGGCTATGAAAACTCACCTGATATGATATAGCAACAATGACAATGATGGATATGATGAAATAAAGCTCGGTCTCTAACCGCGACCTATTATGAATGATATGATCCAATGTAAGCAATGATATAATGCAACACATGCAAATACGTATGTTAACGATACCACTTGTTAATTTTGAAAATAACGTTTATCGACGAAAAATACACTTTTGACGTTTCGTTAAGTTATAAACTACTTTTCGTGTAAATATGTTGAAACGGTACTCCACGATCCTCATTTGGTGTTTTATCGGTAAATATAATGTTTTTGTCGCAAAAACAACACTTTTCGTTACTTGTGAAAATATGCCCAAAATGGCTTCGTAATACTAGTCGCGATATGTTGTACGTTAAGTGTTAGTGATCAAACTCGACGTTTTTGAAAACCTTGCAACATAATCTTAATGTCGTTTCATTTGACTTTTGATCAAATGCGCCTTGATCATATAGAAAATCGGCTATCAACTTAGCGACTTGTAAAAATACTAGTTTTTATACTTAGAATATTTTCTAATAGTGGGCTGTCAAAATAGATTGTGAATCGTCGGACTTCAAACGTGTATATCTCGGCCGTTATAAGCCCGTTTGCTACGTTCTTTATATCCACGGGTTCGTACAAATATGAACTAACATATTTTCAAAAGGTCGGCTCATCTAGATGACGTCTCGTTTTGTCCCTTGAAGTTCGGAAAAACAGCAAGCTATTTTCAGAAAATAGTTTTTCGTCGCCTAACTTTGAAAAATCATATCTCCTTCGTTATAAGTCGGTTTTTAGTGATTCAAGCGGCCACAGTTTCGTTTTTGAAAGAACTTTCTAAATTTGAAGGCCAAAATAGTTCAACATTTTCTGAGTTTTCCAGTTTACACGTTTTTGGACAGTAGCTTATATATACTTGTTAAAACTCATTTTCTTGGTTCTAAACTTGACCATACCACTTCAAATCAACTCCACAAGTTCACAAATCCTATCATACACCTTCTTAAGGTGTCATGGGGTCCTAAAAATCACTAACCATGATGGATTTTATGAGATCACTAGTGAAACTTATAGATCTAGTGTTAAAGAGAGTTTATGTGCAAAGTGGTATCTAAAACATAAATATGTTGCATGATTAACTAGTATAACATGGAAATACATAATCATATGAATTAAATGAAAGTATGAAATGATCAAAGAGATGTTCTTGAAGATTACTTGCAATATTGGAGAGTTTTGATGAGAAATATGTAAGAAACTTTGAGATTTAATCACAAAACCTTAACAAGGAAGGTAAATGAGACTTTCTAGCAACTTGATCTTGGAAAAATTATGGATTTGTGTTGTTGTTCTTGGTTTGGCCGAACATAGGAGATGAAATGAGAGAGTTTGTGTGTTATTTTTGCTAGTTTATTTTACAAGTGAAGTGTTATTGGAAATTAAATCAAGTTTAAGCATTAATGGTTTTTGTTTTATTAATCAAGTGCATGGAGAATTAGAGGAGTTTAGGGAGGGCGGCACATGTGGGCAAAATGGAAGGGATTTGATGTTAATTAATGTTCATGTCTCCATTTAATTAGAATTAGCTAGTTTAAGGTATACATTAGGTGTTATCGGGTACCGAGTTAATTAGAAATAAATTGTGACGATGTAAAATAAAGTACGACGAAGTTGTAAAAATTGTAAAATCATATTCCTTGCAAGAATCGGGTGTTAGAATGATTATCGGATTGAAATTTCGTAAACCGATGGAGTTATAAGCGTTAAACGAATATAGCGATTGATTTAAAAACACCGGGTAAAGTAATAATATAATCTCTATATCATTATAATTAGTTTGAAAATGTATTAGGATCATAGTCGGGAGTATTGGGTATAATGTTAGTAGAAATGACTGAGTGGTAACGTTAATTAAACAATTAAACATACGTTAATGAAAATCACACAAACCCGTGCATGACCTAACATGATAATGATGTTACTGTTGATATGTAGACTACTCTAGTCTATATGATGTGTCCTTACTGATGTTGCATGAATACGCAGCTAAACCTTACTGGTTACGCGCATTTGAATACCCGTAAACCTAGTTTACGACATGATGAATGATGCCCATGAATAGTAATTTCCCTTCGGGAATGAATAGTGTTCCGTGAATAGCAAAATTTTTGACGACTTCTCAAAGTCTCAAACTGACTTCAAAAATGATGAATAGTGACTGGTGAATAGTAAATGATGAATAGTAACTCATGAATAGTAAATTGCCGGGGTTTGAAAAATGACCTGAAATTATGATTTGTGACACTTGGGGTTATGCATAATTCTTGAAAAATCATGGAGCATATTTACTAAATTGCATAACAAATCATGTTTTTCATAGTTAGGAATTGCATCTTGTAGTACATTGTCATTATTCATCAAAAACCCCATGAGAAATTTTTGCTAAAATCTTCTCACGACTAGGAAAAATGATTTTTAGACATTTTTCATACAAATACAAAAAAACGTTATGTTTTGAGCATCACTTGCATAATGTCTCTTGAATGCTAAAGGAAATACATAATTAATATGTATTTTTGGGTACATTCAATCGTAGCTACATTAAAGTAGGAGCATTTGGGTTATCTCTCGTTTTATCATAAAACTTGCATAAACATAATTTTCATGCATCAAAAGGAGTCGAGATAACCGCACCTCCACATTGTCCCCATGTAGGCACACACTAGACATATATATATACTTTTGATAATTTTAACTAAACTATATATATTTTTCGTGTCTAGGATAACTATGCCTCCCGCAACCAATTACGATCGCAAAAAGACTCTCGATTACCTTCCAAAACATCACAAACCAAGGGTCTAACCGATGCCCAAGTCAACATCTTTAAGGCACTAGAAAAACATTACGTCCATGAGGGTAGGGTAGTAGACCCCTCATTCTATGAAGACACCAATCTCCTCGAGAAATTAGCCGTAATTCATTTTGATAGTCTCCTAGATATTGATGAGCCTATAGTACCTAGGTTCATTCTTGAGTTCTATGCCACCATAGGTCTTAGTTCAAGTGACAATGGTCTTATGAGCATTCACTTTAGTGTCAATGGAACCTTGTTCAATATTCCCCTAGATCAATTTGGTGAGGTCTTAGGAGTTCCACATTATGGAACATGTGTCTACTCCAATAAATGGTCTTTGACTATTGTAGAATCAAAACTTCAAAGAACGGCACCATATGCCACTCCCTTGACCGACAAAGAAACCATTAGGGAACATCTTTTCTTACCTAGGAATAACCCAACTAGGGTACATCGAGGTAAGCAAGTGGCTAGAGATCCATTTGCTATGGAGCTAAATGAACTCAAGCCCAAGTTTAGGAAGTTAGAAGAAGTTTTGAGAGCCAACGTCATTAGCACGGTAGGAAATCGAGATCACATCAATGCTTGTCTATGTTACATGATGTATAGTGTGTCCACCCGTCAACCTTTCAACCTTGCATTCTATATCGCCAAGCGAATGGCCGATATTCCGGTTCAAGGTAACATGGCAATGCCTTATGGAATGCTCTTGACTCGTCTCTATAGAGCTTTTGCACCCATTCCTAGAAATGCCTTAGGTTTTGTTCCCGATTATGATGAAATTCAACACACCTTTGTTCCCTTAAGCGATTTTAGGGTAGTGGTTGACAAAGGCAAACGCCCTCGTGCTCAAACATCATCATCATCATCATCATCAATGCGTGACGATGACGGCTTGCCAAACTCTAGGATCCCTCCACCGGAATATTTGCATCAACTTCCACCGATTGCGAATGAATCACCGGAGTTCAAGCAAACCAAAGGGATGATGAAGAACTTAGGGCGTTGGATAATGAAACTTCACAAGGGGTACAAGAAGTTAAGTAAGAAGTTCAAATGAGAGGAGTGTTTGGGTCTAGACATTAATTGACTATTATGTGTTAAACATGTATGGTTCTTAACTTACTGTGGTAGTACTTGCTGTGTATGTGAACTAACTCAGATTTACAGGTCGATAGCGCTTTGTGTTATCAATTTTCCGAGTTTAAGCCCCCGTTTGGCTTAACTCCCTATATGGTAGAATATTATGATCGGATTTATTTATGTGCAAACGTGTGTTAGAATATATATATATTTAGTATATTTGTACTATATATTAGCTATTACATACGTTGTAGGAGAAATTTCGGGTTTTGGTCAAAAAATGCAAAATTTGCATAGCTCTCTGTTAGTTTTAGCACATTCGGACGGCAGTTCCGGCGGATCCCAGAATTTGGATCCGCCTAGTGTATCAGTTGGCTCCGCCAGTCCAGGACCCACGGATTCGGCGGCTCCCAAACTTTGGCTCCGCCTTTGTTTTCGATTGGATCCGTGGGTACAACAGTCATTTTTTCAAAAATTCCCGACTCATCCCGACACTTAGATTTTAGGTTGTAGCTTTTTTAGATTATGCTCACTGATCATTAAACTCCTTAGAAAGCTTTAGGAAACTCTTAGAACATTAGGAACTCAATTTCCCACCAAAATTTGAATTTTCAAAATTTTCTTGTGAGTTACCTTTCTAATACAAGCAAGGAACCCTTTTTAGGGATCCGTCAAATCCGTGGAAACATCTTATCATCAGAATTTCCACTATCTTCTTGCATTTACTGCAAATCCACTTCATATCACTCAACTTCATCTCAATGGATTGACCTTGAGACATGACAAGCTTAATTTTTTGTTCCAAATAATTAGAAACCAACATTCTCCATTGGATTTACATCCAATCCAAACACACAGAGCAACAAACCTTCTGCTTATAAATTAGTACCTTAGGATCATCACTAAACTTACTCACTCACCATTTTCTCTACTTTCTCTCCTGTAGACCTCCAAAATGAACAGCCCACATTAGTGTTAAACCATGTTGTTTCATCAACTTAGCAAACTCATCATCAGAGGAATCATCTCCTCTAAATATCTCATCACCCATTGCAAGTGAGAATTTCCTCACACTTTCCACTCCAACACCATCCAATGTTGTTATCCATACACCACCACCAACCATTACTCCAATAGCCACTACTCCACCACCGGCTCCATCACAGCCTGTTAGATCACCATCACCACCAAAATCACCCAAACTTCAACCCATGGAGCTATTTAGGACTCCACCAACATCACCACACCCTTACCTTGATGAGTTGGAAGAACTTCCACCAAGGTCCACCAATCCTCCACCCATGACCTTTGAAGGTCATGAACCTATGCTTTTTTACCCACTTTATCATGATATCCACGGTCCTTTATACCGTGATGCACCACCACCTCAACCTCAACCACAACCTTTATCACCCACATCCACACTAGTTGCCATTGATGAGGCAATGTGGATCAATCTACCACGAACCCAAGAAGAGATTAGTGAGGAACTCACCCACCTCTACTCTCTTTCTAATATGGTTGGAAAGTACAAGTGGTTATGGATACTCCTGATGAGGCGAAAAGTGTACCGCTTTTAAGGGGTCATTTAAGCCCGAAATCGTATTTATTTGATCAAATATTGCCCTAAATCGTTCCTTTTGTCATTTTAGGTACTTTTGAGGAGAAATCTGGAAAAGGAGGCATTTTGGACGTTTTTGGAGCATTAAAGTGAAGAAAACGGCAAAGTCTCAAGAATCGGCTAAAAGTTACTCTTGACGGCGTCACAATTAACATGGGACGGCGTCATGCCTTGGCAAGAAAAGTTGGATGTGAAATTTACTCATGACGGGCCAGTGAGTTTGCATGAGAATTCTGACGGCGTCACGCTTTAACTAAATCAAGGGCGTCACGGCTTAAATCATAAGGGGACGGCGTCACGTTCAGGATCCGACGGCGTCAAGCCTTGATAAGCCAGAATGGATTTTTGAAGAGCTAAAGAGGGACGGCGTCAAGATGGTCATCCGGGAACCCTAAAAGCGGCGAGGTGACGGCGTCACAATCCATAAGGTGACGCCGTCAGATGTCAAAGTCTATATATAGTTTTCTAATTTTTTGTCATTAAGGGAGAGCTTAGTGTGTGGAATTTTGGGATAAAACCCTAAGACGATTTTAGCTACTTTTTCAGGGCTTTTTGCCCTGAGATCTTCCATGTTTCATTGAAAGATAAGTTATCAATTAATCATTCAATATGTCTATGTGTTGTTTGATTCTATCTTATGCTTGTCTTTTGTTTAACATGTTAGGCTAATTTTATCTTGTGTTTGCTTAGATCTAATGAAACCTAGCTATTGATTATTGGTTGTTAGTGTGTTGTTAGTTGTATTGGATGATTGTTTATCTATGTTAGGCTTAAGAAAACTGGCTAACTTCCTATTCGGTAACTTGCTTGAACGTCTTAAGAAACATGAACCAAACGCGTACTAAAGGTTTTTATGGTTGTATTTAATGCACAAGCGAATTCTAGTGATCCCATGTTAGGAGCTTCCTAGCCGGCTCGACATAGGAGTGAAGTAGGAGCTTGTAGAGTTTGGGGAAGTAAGTACGCCACCCCACGAATGGTATTAAGGAATACACCCGTCATCCACGCGACTAATACACACTAATTAACCGGTAAAAGATAGTTAGGGAGTAAGGAAATCTAAGTAAACACATTTCTCTACACATAAGTTTCTCACCACTTTTCATTTTTGTTATTTTATTTTATTTGCATTTGTAGTAATTTGGGTTAGTTGACTAGCAACTAATTCCGCCCACTCCTTCAAAACCCGAGATTTTACTTGCTTTCATAAAATTATAAAAAACATAAAAAGAATCTTCCTCAACCCTTAGACCTAATTAGAGTAGCCTTTCACACCTAACGAACACTATTCCCTGTGGAGAACGATCAATCCCCCGTACTTACCACTACACTATACTACATCGGTCAGGTACACTGCCTGGTGGGGTTGTAAGCCTCTTGAGATCCCTCGAGAGGTAAAACCTGTTGTAAGGTTGCAAAACCCACGCATCAAGTTTTTGGCGCCGTTGCCGGGGAATAGTTATTGTTTAGGTTGAATTTTTATTTCTATTAGGTCTACTCACTAGATTCCTTTCTAGTGAGATTTTTATTTTATTTTTCTAGGTTTTCTTTAGTCTATCTATTTTCTTCGTGTCTTTGTTCGTAACCATTACCGTCCGACATCATGGAAGATGGTAATATCCTTAACCCACACAACCCACCACCACAACAACCACCACCACCTCCTAGAGCCCGTACTTTAGGAGAGTATTCCCGTCCTAGCCACCATGGCTATCGAAATACCATTGAGCTCACTCAAGGAGCCAATATCACACCCTTGCGATCCGACACCATCCGGTTGGTGCAAAGCGGATGCGCATTCCATGGACTTCGTTCTGAAGATCCTAATCAACATCTCAAGGACTTTCTTAAAATCGTTGATTCTATAGACCTTGATGTTGCCACTCGAGAGACGACCCGATTGCGTCTCTTCCAATTCTCTCTGCGCGGACCAAGCTAGTCAGTGGCTAGAACGTCAACCCGCAGGATCCATCACCTCTTGGGACGATCTCACCACTCGTTTCCTTGCTCAGTTTTTCCCACCGGGAAGAACTACCAAGCTAAGGAATGATATCTTGATGTTCCAACAACGTCAAGGCGAAACTCTCTACGAGGCATGGACTCGATTCAAGGACTTACTCCAAAAAGTCCCTCACCATGGCATAGAACTTTGGCTCCAAGTCCAAATCTTCTATGACCATATCAATCTTTCCACGAGGCAAACCATTGACCAATCGGCCGGTGGCAAGCTACGTGATCTAAGTGCGGAACAATCATGGGCTCTCCTAGAGGATCTTGCTCTTTATGACAACGAAAGTTGGAGTGATCCCCGTGATTTGAATAAAACGGTCAAGGCAATATCTTTGCCTTTGAACAATTCAAGCACTTCCGACCGTAGGATCGTAGAACTTGAAGACCAAGTCAAGTTTCTCATGAAATCCTACGAGGCTCCTAAACCTTCAAGCCAAGTGAACAAAATCACTTCTTCATGTGAATTATGTAGTGGTCCCCACGACACTCGTGATTGCATGGAACTCCCCGAACAAGCTTTTGTGGACTACGCATCCTCGCGTACCGACGGAGCGGGAGACAAGTGGTACACTTTCAAGCCCGAGCCAAACCCTTATGGTGATTCATACAACCCCTCATGGAAAAATCACCCGAACCTTAGGTGGAAACAAAACCAAAACTCACAACAAATCAATTCTTCCAACCCACCTAATCGTTTCCAATCAAGCGGTTCCAACTCGAACCGTACTTTCAACAACAATCCTTCCGGCAATGGTAGTACCAATAACTTTGAAGGATTGATGTCTCAATTTATGGCATCTCAAGAAGCTCGGATAGCTAGATTCGAGACCGAATTCAATCAACAACAAACTGAGATGACCAATAAAATTGACAACTTGTTGAAAGCCCTCCATAACCAAGTGTTATCACCTCCACATAAGGACGCTAGGAACACAAATAGCGGACCCCAAGTCAAAGACCCTTCTTCATCCAAACACGTCCACTTTGTCAACATTGTCACTATTAAACCAATTGATAGGAATGAGGATAATAGTGAACCTAAGGATGAGGATAGGAAAGTCGAGGTTGATAAGGAAGTTAGGACAAGTGTGATTGAAGAAGTAGATGATGATGAGGACTACTTCAATAGGCTACCCACTAAGGAAGAGCGCGCATATCATACAAACTTATTCGATGACCCCGAAACACCATACTTCCTAGGTAAACCAATCATTGAAATAGGCGACCCTTCTAATCTCAACATACCATGCAACATCGGACATCTACATGTGTGGAAAGCTTACATCGACCTTAGATCACCCATAAACATCATGACTAGAGCCCACTACAACTTGATAATGAAAAATCAACTTGGGTATAGGATGTTCCCTGACAAGGGTTGGATGAGTAACTTCACGGGAAGAGTTAAGGGATTACCGGTTTATGTAGGAAACTTCACTTATGTCACCGACTTTGTAATTGTAGAAGATATCCGTCCAATAGTCGATGCATCCTTAACTCAAGTGGTTTTTGGAAAACCATTTGTTGAGGTCTCTAGAATGACTTATGAACCTTCCTTAGGGATAGTTAGATTTAAGGATGAGACCGATGAAGTAAGCTACCAAATGCCATATAAGATAGAACAATTCCAAAACTTGTCAAATGTTGAGAAGGAGCTTAAACAAGCGGTCTACTATAGGAATGATAAGGATAGAAGTAAAGGAGTAGACTATGTTATGGAAAGGATATTCGGTTTCTACAAGGATTGTTTGAAATTAGGACCGGAATATAAAACCGGGAAGGAGAATGGCCTAGGAACCGTGACCGATGATGGAGTCACGTAATGTACGTGACTTTGAGTCTAGCTACAAGACTCGTTAATAAAGAAAGGCGCTTCTTGGGAGGCAACCCAAGCTTTATTTATTTTATTTGCTTTGTGTGTTTATTTGTTTGTTTGTTTGATTTTATTTGTTTCCGTATGTGTGTTTAATTTTTATTCTTATTGATTCATGTTCAAAACTAATTTGTGAAAATGCTTTATGTTGTTTTTAACTTCGTCTTAACTACATATAAAGGTATTTTGCAAAAGTTAAGTGTAAGGGAAATCTAAATCGGTTTATTAGAACACAAATTAACATGAATCGTAATAATAATAAATTAACATACATATTAGTGTGTGTTTGAGTCAAATGCTTGTATCGAGTCATAATGATGTTTTGCAGGATTTCCAGGAAGTAAGGTAAAGGTTTTTCCAGAAATTTTCCGGAAACTAAAAACGAAATATTTTGTCAGGTCATTTCTGACGGCGTCAGGGGTTATAACCTGACGGCGTCAGATTTAATTTTCAGAAATTTTTGAAATTTTTGTTTTTAAAAAGTTTTTATTAAAATCTCCAACTTATAATCTCCAGGAATCTGCAAAATTATCATTCCACAAGCATTATATCCTTATATATAGATTTTATCCCGCCGATGTTATGCAGGTTTTCGTGTTTGTTTTCTCAGGTTCAACAGGTTATTTTGGACAAGGAAATGTTTTGAATCAAGCTTATGGCGATGCATTAGTCATGGAGCTTCAACATTCTCTTTGGAGGAAGATTTAACCGTGTAATTTCATTATCCAACGAGCGAATCAGGGGAGTATTTGATTTCATTCTTTTACTTTATGCTTTTACATCTTGTTATTTGAACATTGGGGACAATGTTCATCTTAAGTGTAAGGGGAGGGTAAAAGTACGATTTTAGAGAATACTATTGCGCTTGATTTTTGTTTGTTTGATAGTAGATGTGTAATAAAACTGAGAGAAATACTTGTTAAGGTAATTTTAGTGCCAAATTTAAAATTTTTTACAACATATAGGAGTGAAACTTTGATCTTAATGAGCGTCTCACGGATAGGAGTTATATGACTAGCACAAAAAAACCGTACCACTAAAAAATTTTCCACCCCAAATATGTGAGGTTCGCCCCTAGAATTGGTAGGAAAAGCATTTATGCTATGATGTGTGTACCGGTAGCACTTAGATTCTAGAACTTGCGTTAGGACCATTCCAAGGCCACAAGTGAGACTACATTCGTGTAGTTAGATTTACTACATGATAAGAGGCATTAGGATTAACCCATTGTTTTACGCCTGTGTTTTTGTTATAATTACATTGGCTACATTGGTCAAGTAATTCTCCCACACCCTTTGCGTTGTACTCATTTTTAGTACACGATACCCCTAGTACACCCCTCAGAGCCTATCTTTTCGTTTCGACCTTTAAGCATTTTACTTAAAGGAAGAATTTGTTACACCCCACTAAAATGTACACCCAAATCGCCTTAGCCTACCTTGTATGCACTCATTTTTAGTGCATTATTGTTACAACATTTGTTTAAACCCAAGTTAATTATCTAGTCGATTACATGGTTGCTAAGTCGAGTCATATCCTTGTACATATTGTTTTGGGACGATTGGGACTCGTGGGTAAAGTACTAGTGTAATGGAGTAATGGGGAAGAACATCATTTATTACCCCCATATGTGCTAAATGTTTTAAAAGTACTCCAAGTTTTTCAATTATCTTAATTCGAGTCATTAGAATAGTTATTTGTAAAGTTATGTAAAAGTTCAAGTGTAAGGGGATGCAATGCCCCTATGATGTATCATTTTGGATGGTAGGGTAAAAGTGTATGCAAAAAAAAAAAAAAAAAAAAAAAAAAAAAAAAAAAAAAAAAAAAAATCGAAAAAATCAAGAAAAATACAAAAAAATGAGAAAAAGAAAAATAGAAAAAAACATACGGACTACCATCCCGTTTTATTTTATGTTTATTTTATGTTTATGTTTTGTTATTTTCTTTCATTAGCTTAAGATCGAGTCTAGTCTTGGCTTAGCAACATTGTATAGTACATGTAATTGATCAAGATCTTTAACTCGCCACCAGTAAAATATCCTTTATCCAACAAAACCGTGTTTTCCTTTTCCCTACACCTAACGTTATAACCCATTTAAAAGCCCTCTTTGATAGTTTATCTTAGGTGCTTACGCCCAGTGGAGGAGGTTTTCGATCCTTTCCCAAGCCTATGGTAATCTATTTGCTATGACAGGTAGTGAGAGATATTTTCCGTTTTCATTTATGAGATTTATTTTGATGACACTTGAGAGATGTGAGTATCTAAACACTACTTGTGAGGTGCTAGTATGTAATCTCCGTGCTTATTATGATTGAAGTGGAACGATTATTTGTTGTAATTACTTTTATGTTTGCATTAAATGACCCCTAACTTGTATTTTGATTGGAATAAAAGCGCATTTGCTTGAGGACAAGCAAATCTCAAGTGTAAGGGTATTTGATGAGGCGAAAAGTGTACCGCTTTTAAGGGGTCATTTAAGCCCGAAATCGTATTTATTTGATCAAATATTGCCCTAAATCGTTCCTTTTGTCATTTTAGGTACTTTTGAGGAGAAATCTGGAAAAGGAGGCATTTTGGACGTTTTTGGAGCATTAAAGTGAAGAAAACGGCAAAGTCTCAAGAATCGGCTAAAAGTTACTCTTGACGGCGTCACAATTAACATGGGACGGCGTCATGCCTTGGCAAGAAAAGTTGGATGTGAAATTTACTCATGACGGGCCAGTGAGTTTGCATGAGAATTCTGACGGCGTCACGCTTTAACTAAATCAAGGGCGTCACGGCTTAAATCATAAGGGGACGGCGTCACGTTCAGGATCCGACGGCGTCAAGCCTTGATAAGCCAGAATGGATTTTTGAAGAGCTAAAGAGGGACGGCGTCAAGATGGTCATCCGGGAACCCTAAAAGCGGCGAGGTGACGGCGTCACAATCCATAAGGTGACGCCGTCAGATGTCAAAGTCTATATATAGTTTTCTAATTTTTTGTCATTAAGGGAGAGCTTAGTGTGTGGAATTTTGGGATAAAACCCTAAGACGATTTTAGCTACTTTTTCAGGGCTTTTTGCCCTGAGATCTTCCATGTTTCATTGAAAGATAAGTTATCAATTAATCATTCAATATGTCTATGTGTTGTTTGATTCTATCTTATGCTTGTCTTTTGTTTAACATGTTAGGCTAATTTTATCTTGTGTTTGCTTAGATCTAATGAAACCTAGCTATTGATTATTGGTTGTTAGTGTGTTGTTAGTTGTATTGGATGATTGTTTATCTATGTTAGGCTTAAGAAAACTGGCTAACTTCCTATTCGGTAACTTGCTTGAACGTCTTAAGAAACATGAACCAAACGCGTACTAAAGGTTTTTATGGTTGTATTTAATGCACAAGCGAATTCTAGTGATCCCATGTTAGGAGCTTCCTAGCCGGCTCGACATAGGAGTGAAGTAGGAGCTTGTAGAGTTTGGGGAAGTAAGTACGCCACCCCACGAATGGTATTAAGGAATACACCCGTCATCCACGCGACTAATACACACTAATTAACCGGTAAAAGATAGTTAGGGAGTAAGGAAATCTAAGTAAACACATTTCTCTACACATAAGTTTCTCACCACTTTTCATTTTTGTTATTTTATTTTATTTGCATTTGTAGTAATTTGGGTTAGTTGACTAGCAACTAATTCCGCCCACTCCTTCAAAACCCGAGATTTTACTTGCTTTCATAAAATTATAAAAAACATAAAAAGAATCTTCCTCAACCCTTAGACCTAATTAGAGTAGCCTTTCACACCTAACGAACACTATTCCCTGTGGAGAACGATCAATCCCCCGTACTTACCACTACACTATACTACATCGGTCAGGTACACTGCCTGGTGGGGTTGTAAGCCTCTTGAGATCCCTCGAGAGGTAAAACCTGTTGTAAGGTTGCAAAACCCACGCATCAACTCCTATGAGAATGATTCGAAGACATTTGGTGAGATTACATGGAGCGATAGTGAAGACGGTGATCTACCGGAGAAGGACGCAACATGTCTTATGGAAATCGAATCACAAGAGGTATATTCAAACTCATCTATTTCTAATAATACGTTAAATTTTCATGAATTTCAAAAGGAAAATGAGGAACTTTTAAAACTTAGCAAAGATTTTGTTAAAACAATTAAAAGACTTTTAAAGGAAAAACGTTTTCTTAAAAGTGAACAAATTAAACTATATAACAAAATCAATGAACTTGAACTTGAAGTAAAGAAACTTGCTAAGTCTAAAGAGGTGATTAAACCATGTCAAAAATGTGATGTACTTACACAAAAGGTTGACTCTTTAGAAGGTAATGTTTCAAAGCTTCAAGAAGAAGCGTTATGTTTTTCAAAATTTCAGAAAAGTAGCAATATTTTGGATGATATGTTAAGTTGTCAAAAGTTTTCCCAAGATAAGGAAGGTCTTGGATTTTCAAAACATGGGAAAACCACTTTAGAGAGTCTAAACAAACCAATAGTGTTTTGTGAAAGAAGGTCAAAACGAAAAACTGTATTGCTTAGAATCTGACGCGTTAGGTGACGCGCCAGCACACCACCAGCGCGATAGGAGTCTGAAAAAAAATGGTTTCTCATCAAATGATTTTGTCAAACCAATTGTTCCTCAACTCCTTTTGCAAACACTCGAGGTATCCAAACACCCATTACTATAGTCCAAATCATAAAACAATTTTACAAAACGGTTTCACACAACGGACTTGGATACACTCAAACTCAAGACGACCAAAGACCACTCTTACCCACACCTAACTTGAGACCTTCAAATTCACCCAACCGACCTTCATTTAAAAAAAAGAGAAAAAGTTCATACAACAAACGGAGGTCTTCACATATTCAATTATATAACTCATTTCAAAGGAGAGACAACTCCTACCCAAACCAATGATCGTTTAGACCTAAAGTTCATCAAAACTTTAGACCAAGTTTTTAGCACCAAAGTAATTTTCAAAACAACCATTGGGATATGTTTTCAAGGTTTGGTATAGAAGCACTTAGTGTCTTGCTTCAAGACCCAAGAATGTTCAACTTGGGAATGTTTTATGCTAACCACAATGGACCCAACAAACATTGGGGACCAAGTTTTTGAGCTATATGTTTCTTAGGTATAAGCTTGAACCGACCTATTAGATTGCCGAAAGTGGTCGCTCCAAGCACATGATCGTAGTAGAAGTTTGTTTACTTCATACAAGGGGTATGATGGTGTACATAAGTAACCTTTGAGGAAAGGTCATCGGTAGTCTAAGCATCAATGGAGGATCTTTATCTCGTGGTCATGAAACAAAAATCATCCATCAAAATCAAGCTAAGTTTTCCTTTATGCTTATTAATCTTTAAGTGCTTTATATGTTAGTTGTCAAAAATGCTATGTGAACTTGTGATAACTCTCAAATTGTACATGTTTTTAAAAGCATTATCATGGCTTTTGTGTATGTTATTTGGTTATAATTGTATGCTTTTGTTGCTTAATCATACAAAAGTGTGTATGATAGTTCATTTGTAGCAAAGTACAGGAAAATGAAGGAAAAGAAGAAGAAATGACGAATAAATGAAGATTTATGCACATATGAAGATTCCCACATCAAGAATCACCTTGGAAGCCTTTCAAAGAGCAAAAGAATCAACAAACCAATGCTTCCAAGACCCAAGATAAATAAAAGATCAAGTTTTGTTGAAGAATGACGAGCCACGGTCAAAACATGAGCAAACCGGAAGCTAAAAGCGAAAAAAGATGAAAAAGTGTGTGCTGAGTAGCCTCCATCCGATTAGGATGCTCTCCATCCGATTAGGATGGACTTCAACTGATTAGGATGCTCTCCATACGAGTAGGATGGATGGTTTTTCTCATCCCAACCGATCGGCATGGCCCCGTATCCTATTGGTTGGACCAATATGACCTTCCCAAGTTATTTTTAATGCTTATTTAAGTGTCATTAACCCTCAAGTCCGATCATATGGTCCTAATAACTCCTAAGCCTGTTACTTTATGACACTTAGTACCCAAGTTTCATGCTTAGAGGCTAAGGGTTGATTTCTACTATATATAGGAGTGCTTAGGCTTGGTTTTCATAGTGAAATTCTACCCTCCACCCTCAAGGATGAATTTTCACGAACCTATCTCTCCCAAAAGACCACAAACTTCTGCCAAATTCGTGTAGTGTGCTCAAGGGCTGTTGAAGGCGTTTGGATATAATTTTCTGGCTTGGTAGAACTATTGTAGTCAATTGGAGGCTTGAAGGTTGCTATAATCCTTTACCCTTACCTATTGTAATCTTACTTTGGGTAAATTTTTGTTACTTTTATGATGTTGAATTCTATTATTCATGTTGAACTTTGGTTATTGATTAATCTTGACATGAAGGAGTTTTGTTTACTTGTTTGATTCATATGATAACTTGTGATAAAGGGATGTTTGGATATTTGTAGTGTTTGTTTGGATTATGATGATAACATCATATTTGGTTAAATTGGAACTTGTCTTGTTTATTGTTTTGATTAATCATTGTTGAGTCTATATGTCGAAAGGATTCTCAATAGTTGTTGATTTCAATTCATTAGTCGATGAATGTTTTGGTCTTGTACTTTGTGACGATTGTATGAGAAACTTAATAAACATAACAAGTAAAGGTTTAATTTAGATTATAGGTCGAAAGACATCTTTTGGATATGAATTAATAATATCAAAGTCTATAGTTCGAAAGGATTCTTTGTTGTTGTTGGTTTAGGCATAAGGCTCATGACATAACCATTTGATTGAGGCTTATGCATATTTGATTTATAAAACACTAAACTATTATTATTGGTTCTATAGGTCGTAAGGATTATCTTTGATAATATGTTTTCCAAACTAAACATCCTAATATCCATGTAATCATTTGTCCAAACATGTATGTTCTTTGTGTGATTGTTCTTATATTGCTTTTCTTGTTGGTTTGATACGTGACAATCATAACCATCAACTTGTTACATGCTTAAACAAACAAACAACACTTGAGTACAACCAAGTCTCTTGGGACGACCATGACTTACTAACCCTTTACTATCACGAACGAGTATACTTGCTCGTATATGTTCCTAGTTAACCGGTAATTCTTGTTTATAAATTTAAAGCTCGGTAGAAGCACATCAACTTGTTTGATGCTAGGTAGCTTATTTTTGTCATAACTTGAAATTTAGGAGAACTTAGAAAATTAAAGGTGATTAACATAAAGTGAGATTAAACTTGCATGCTATGTGTTTAGGAAATATATTTATGTGCTTACAACTTTCATAACTTGAACACGTCATAATCTAAGTCTTCGTACTTGACACCGAGGTATATCTCACCAAGTTCAACCCAAGGTCTTACGAAGGTGTTTTTCTTAGGATATTCTCAAACTAGTAAAGCATACATAGTGCTTAATAAGGAAACAATGAGGATTGAGGAATCTCTCAATGTGACCTTTGATGAGAATTTGTCAGAGCATATATCATCTCCTTTGGTAGAAGATGATTTGATCAAAGAACAAGTAGTTCAAGATCATAATATGTCATTGACATTAGAAATTTATGTCTCGGAAGAAGGATATCTTAAGAATGTCAAAAAGGTTAGAGATCATTCCATAGAACAAGTCATTGCTAACTTGAATAGGAGAACACTTAGGTCACTAACTAAACAAGATTAGGATTTTAGCATGACATTTTCAAAACTCCAAATTGTTTGTGTTTAGTTTTGGGTGTACATGGTTGACATGCACCTTAGGAGAATAATTGTTTAAGGTAAATTAGTTATTTATCTAGTTGGTCATTTGCAAGGTCCTTTTGAATGCTCTTAGAGCTTATGTGACTAGGACTTATGTGAAGGCATGGAAGGAAATACAAATAAGGGTTTTTTGAGAGGAAAGATATCTATCAATGCTTTATTCAAACGATGGTTGATACTATCTCAGATTCTACATGTCTATACTATGTGCTATGAACAAGAAAGTTTGACACAAAATATCCTACTACACTTGTTAGGTTTGAAAGTCATTTGTGTCAAATTACCAAGACTAGATAAAATTTTGGATCACAACTCATACTTGTGTTGAAGAGTTTTTATCTACCTCTGCTTGTTCAATTTATGTGAAAATTGCATGCTATGTGTTTTAGGGTAGAAAAGAAAATAAAAGAGTTTATGCAAGCATACAAACTAGTCACCTAGTTTATGAGAATTTTCCTAAATTGGGTATGGTATTGCATAACAAACTAAAATACCCAATGAATAGACTTAATAAACTAAGTGTTTTATCCGAAAACTTAGAAACTTATTTTGTTAATGCAAGTAACAAATAAGGATTATTAATGTCGACACATTACACAACGAACTATAAACCGGAGATATCATGCATTGTATATTGACTTTCTATACATGTTTGATGGCTTATAGGATCTAGTTTGTGTATCTAATAATAAAATATACACTTGATTTCTATGCACAAACAACTACATTCTTGGGATGACTTGCATGAAAATACTTGCACTTGGTTCATGCATGATAAGATGTAGGATCTATATTGTGTGAAAATAGAATCATTTAAATTCCAAAATAATGATCAAGATCTAATCACAATCGACTATAATGGAAGTATCGTGCATGCTAATTATGGAACAACTTGTGTTATTGATCATCCAATTTCAACCAAAATAGCAACAAAGATTGAGATTTTGTGTAACTTAAACAAAAGCAAGTTGTTCAAATCAAGAGAATAAACCAACAATATACCATCAAACATCTAAAAGGAAATATCACAAGCATTAACTTACCAAACTTTTAAGAACATATCCTAGATTCATATAGATAGTTGCATGACATACTTGAGTGATTTTTGTGATAGATGAGTATATGCATACTAGTGATTGTTTGTATGTGATTATGTGACTTTTGCTACTTATGATTGAAATGGTATGCTTAGCGATATGTTATGCTCACTTGTCGTAATGATTAATTGATGATAGGTTAGATACTATGTGGTTACATGCTTACTTGTTAATGTTATTAAGCGATGATATGAAAAGTATACTTGCATGAAAAACATGTTTTAATACTATTTGCTTATGTGCTTCCCTACAATGTTATTTTCTAAATGCCATATGCTTAGTAGTTGTATGAGAAATGTGATTACATGAGAAATATGTTTTGATACTATTTGCTTACATGTCTAATTGCCATGATTAATTGCTTTTTTAGTTTGATGTTATGTGATTATTGCTTACATGTCGTAATGATTAAATGGTACATAAAACATATGTTTGCATGTGGAATATGTTTTAATGCTATTCGCTTATATTCCTACTTGTCATGATGATTAATTGTTTGTGTTCAATTTGTTTGCATAATTAATTGGTTTTATGAACAAGATAGTATGTCATAAATTGGAAATACTTGGATGCTATGTGGTTATATGCTTACTTGTCATTGTGATTAATTGTATTTGCATGAGTAATATTTTTGATATTATTTGTTTATATGCTCACTTGCCATGATGCTAGTTGATTTCATGCATATTGCTAACTTGCTAATTGTTTGCATGTTTGTTAAAGATAATGCTCGCTTGATCTTTACCAAACTCTTAAAACTTGGCTAAATTATGTGCTAAGAAACTATGTGAAAGGCATGATAGGGGTTTAAATTAATTTGATTCCCAAGAAGTTGAAAATGTTGTTGTTTTGAGGTCACCTTTACATCATATAGGCTTTTTCTATGCAAGGTTGTATTAATCTAGGGAGAGGGTAATACACGGTGTTATTTACTTACTTAGGAATCCCCTTATGCCATAACTTGTTACTAGGTAGTAACTTGTGTTTAGGTCATTCGTATTATTGGCACTATTAAGGTACTGAGTTTGATTGCCTTGCGTATATACTTATTATACCTTCTCATGTTTTAGATGGATTACATTAGATCGAGACTTTTGATTAATCTCCTCACCGTAGGATTATAGATGATCATGCTCACATTGTTGGTGCAAATATTGCCCAAAACCTTTCCACATAATTCACTCAAAGTTGCATTCATATCATGGTAGGATTTTGTGTAGATGTCAAAAATTAAGTCTAGGCACACATGCACTTAAAAGCAATTGGATATCTATCACATATCACCTTGAACATTTAGGTCTTGTCTTGAACTCTTAAAGTGCTTATATGTGAAACTATGTGCTTTAATTTGAATATGTGTTATGCTCACTTGACTAAGTGATATGTTTATGTTAGATTGATAAATCCGTTCTATGAAGTATGTGATGATGTTATGTATGTGTTTATCAACATTTGGGATATAATGCTTTGAATATATATTATATGCGTAGATTATGATATATTGTGCGTAAATATATATGATGCTATGCTTAGACTAACCCATGTTGCAAGCATCCAAATGGTTACCTAACCCATTGTGGACTTCCACATGAGAAGTTTGTTTGTGTGTTGCGTGTTGTTTGTTTATTATGTAGCTAGGACACCGCAAAGGTGAGGCTCTTGACCCATGGATCCCCTCCTTGAAATAAAGGGGAGCAACAATCTAGGGATAAAGTTCATGTGATTCCCACCTTTTTGATTCGAAAAAAGAAGGAGAAAGAAAGCAAAGAGCATAAGTTCGGGTGAAGACCAATTCAAGATAAAGATCAAGGCTTCACCAAATTACAAGTCAAGGTCAAGGCGCAAGCTACACCAAAGGCGTTCTTAATCTTCGCTAAGATTTGTAATTTTATTTGCTATCGGAATTTATTTGTCATCATCAAAAATGGGGAGATTGTTGGGACAACATTAATTAGGTCTCCTTATGTTTTAATGATGACAAATAAACCTTCGAAACACATAAAATCACAAACGATAGCCAAAATCATCCCGACACAAGAACTGGGCCTGTCGCGCTGCCAGCGCCCTGACGCGCCAACAGCGCGCCAGCCTTATGTTAAGGTCGGCACAAATTTTGAAAGTCAGCTTTCCCCTTACCCGACAAATGTAGATCTTTCAATACATGTATGAATATGATATGTGCTTCATTAGGAACACTCGGAACGAATTTTAGAATTAGAGGGATCCAAAATTACAACCTACCGTTTTTGACAAAACGCCCACTCAAGTGTTTTATTAAAATGCCTCTAGCCATGGCTTTTCTAAACCTAGGAAACTCATATATTTCACGTAACATCAAGTGAAAGTATTCATATGACCATAATCCGTGTTTACGTCTTCTCTAATCACGTAATGGGTTTACTTCCTTATTGTTCAAACAAAGTCAAAGGTCACTTTGCGTAAATGTATCCTTTCCCGTTATAGGATATGCTTTACAATAATGCAAAGCACTTAGCTTGTTTGCATCAAGATGATTATTGATTACGTCAAGTTGTGGGAATCACGAATTATGATATTAAGAATACTTGACATTGAGTTATTTGAACTTATGGGTATCCTTTGATTTTCATATCCAAACACAACACAAATCACATTGTCAATCTTTCCTTTCTCAAATGACAATATGATTATCATAACAATCCTTGATTAGTTAGGAACACGTTGTAATGTTTTCAAGATTAGTCATGTACGTAAATAGGTGCTATTTGGCTTTAAGTTTGTAAGATCCCACGGCTCATTAGAGGTCCCATGAGCCGTGTGTTGGATAATTCCTTCTAGGAAACAAGGCAAATGATCCCTATTTTGCCCATAAATAGAGCTTATGTTCTCATTAGTTGTTGGTTTATTCTTATTGTGCTAAACTTTGTCAGTTTATGTAATAAATCTTCCATTCTCTTCTTCATTCATCTCACGTCTCTATTATATCTCTTGTCTCGTATATATTAGTTATAAGATTGTGTTAAGTGTTATACGTGAGTAGATTTGTGTTAAGCTAGAAATAGACCTAACAATGGTATCATTCGCTAGAAGATAATTATTTTGTGTTTTAGAGTAGATTGATCGTATTTACGTAAACATTTGGTTTAGTAGCTAAACGTTTGGTTTATTGTGTATTTGCCAAAAAGTCCATTCTTAACTAATCTTCGCACTTGTAAAGTGAAAGATCATTATAGTGAGTAGAGATAAGATTGTATCGAAATTTAGTTCGTTGTTCGAGTTTATTAGATTTACACTAGTTCATTCGTAGCATTTATCTAATTCACCAATTTGGTTAGACGGTTAAAGGGTGAAACTTTCCTAAATATGACATGTTATTAAACGTTTTGAACCAAAAAAATCCCTTAAAACATCACCTTTTAGTCGTAAAATGTGAGTTGAAAAATCTCCGTATGAACTTGTTCCAAAGAATAACCGAACATAATACTTTCATGTATTTGGCTCTCTTTACCAAATAATGATCGTGATGACCTGGAAAGTTAAAAGCCAAAGTTGAAAATGGATCTTTGTTGGATATGCGAGAATTCTAAAGGATTTCGTATTGAACCGTCGAACAAGAAATTCAAGAGACCATACACGCTATTGATGAACTCAGATATGCTTCTGAGCAAAACAGCTTAGGACCCAATCTAACCTTGAACTTCTGATCAATCACTGCACTTCTTTCTCAATCGTAAGGACTTGGAAGATTGTTTGCTACCGCTGTTTAATGACTCTCGTTAGTCGTGCTTCCATGTTCACCAGTCCGCTGCAAAACCCTCAACATTCAAGCACTGATCCAACATAACTACAACAACACATTGCTGAAGATGACTCCAACAGAAACATCATTATCAGTTTTGAACAACAGCTCTCAATACTGTGACTGCAGACTGACGATCCCCTCCTATCTTCTGAAGTACCCACACCCGCAAATATGACGAAACGCATTTTTCAATCCCTTGCTCCGCTCCAACCATTCAATATTCAGAGTCGTCAACAAGCAATTTGGATCTGTCAAATATTCACAAAGTTTTCAACACCCCTTCAACCCACAAGTGGACTAAGGATCACCCTTTAGTGAACGTTGGTAATCCAGACAATCCAGTCATGACACGCAGGACTCCATACAGACGTGAAACTTGCATTATGCATCACCGTTTTCAAGCAGAACCTAAAACATTTAAGAAGCTCTCAATTACGACAATTGGATTGAGTCAATGCAAGAGAACTGATCAATCAGCGTCTGGAAGTTTGGGACTGGTAGAAAGACGTGAGTATACTTTTCGGACTGAATGATCTGGAAGAACAATTGATACTGATGGGACGTTATTTAACAATCTCGTTGTTGCTAAAGATTCAGTCAGAAGAAGGTATCCTTTGAGGAATTTTCGCACCATTTCAAAGACTTGATGGCCGTTCGAATGTTTCTAGCGTATCTGCTCCAAATAATATCACTGTATATCAATGACTGAAGACGGCATTCTTAAATGGACAACTCCGTGAAGAGGTAACGTCACACAACCAGGGCTTTCGTCATCCAGAACATCGAACCCTGTACCGCTCAAGAAGCCCTCTACGGCCTAACAAGCCCGAGGGCATGACGATAAACTATCTGCATTTCTAATTGCCAACATTACAAAAGGATCTGTTACCCACTTTGTTATACAAAAACATGGAGACATCTAATAATCCAAATTTATTGATGACATCATTTTGGTAACCATAAGAAATACTCAAATACGTTTGCTAAATTAATGAAACAAAACTTTGAGATGTCCATGATGGGTAAACTGAAGTTCTCCTTAGGACTACAAGTTCATCAATCACCCCATGGTATTTTCTTAAACCAGTCCAAATATGCTCTAGAGATTTTGAAAAAACATGGCATGAAAAGCTATGACACCTATAATACACCAATGTCTGCATCATCTCCTAAACTGGATGCTAATTTACATGGGACTCCAATTGACCCTACAAAATACCGTAGTATGATTGGGTCACTCATGTATCTAACAGCCAGTAGGCCCGATATAGTATTTGCCACATATCTTTGCTCCCGCTATCAATCTAGACCAACTGAAAGACACCTCTCTGAGGTTAAGAGAATCCTTCGATACATAAAGGGAACCATTCATTTGGGGATCTGGTATCCGAAGGATTCTGGCTTTGAACTAATTGCCTTTTCAGACACTGATCATGCAGGATGCTTAGACACAAGAAAAAGTACATCTGGGGGAGTGCAATTCTTAGGTGATAAGCTTTTATCTTGGCAGTCAAAGAAGCAGGATTGTACATCACTGTCATCTACTGAATCAGAATACGTAGCCATGTCAGCATGCTGTGCTCAATTCATCTGGATGAGGTCACAACTGATGGACTACGAATATGTGTTCAACAAGATTCCGATGTACTGCGACTCCAAGAGTGCCATTGCTATCTCGTGCAACACCGTTCAGCATTCAAAGTCCAAGCATATTGCTCTTCGTTATCACTTCATCAAAGAGCACGTGGAACATGGTACAATCGAACTTTACTTTGTGGGTACAGAATACCAACTGGCAGACTTATTCACCAAAGCCTTGCCTCATGCAAGATTTGTGGAATTAGTTCACCAGATTGGTATGAGATGTTTGACTCCAGACGAATTGGAAAATTTTCTTAAAAATAACTAACCGAGTAAAACATCAAAACTATCTTTGTGAATATATTTGACAAAAACACAAAAAGATTTTTCAATTTAATCTTTATTTAAAAAAAAAATAAAAAAATGCAAGTACAAAATCTTCATCAACACTTTGTTCATTTCAACACATTAACAATTATTTCTGAACAAGTGTTGAGGGGGAGAAAGAAATTCAAATTTTAAAATTTTCATTAAAATTTTTACTTGCATATTTTCTTTAAAATTGTTGCTTCACAAAATGGTGGTAAAATCATCTGTGTAATACACTCCATGATTTTAAAAATATTTTCAAATACTTATAAGTCGAGGGGGAGTATTAAAGTTGTTCTTGACAAAAACATGTTAAGTCTAAAGTTTAAAGATTGTGAGTTAGGACTTAAAATGTAAAACAACATGGTTTAGGGACTTAATGCGTAAAAGTTGGAAAGATTATATTTTTTAACAAAAAGGGACAAAAGGGCATTTACTGCATCTGCCACTGTTATAAAGATTTTCACCTACTGCATTAAACTCTTACAACCAATCGAATCATACGGCTAAGAATCAAACTGAAAAACCGATCAAGATCCTTCAAATTTGTGAGTTTATATGCATTGTTTATATGATTTTAAGAAACGGTTTTGAAGGATTTCTTGATCCAACTGTTCAATTTTGCGTAATCGAGTTTCTAAAATTCTAGGGTTTATGCTAAATCGGATTTCATGCGTTTATATGTTTAAGATGTAATTGATTGGTGGGATTTGATCGGAATTAGTCCCTTAACATGTTGTGCATGTTTAATTGAAACCAGAAACGCGATTGATGCATGTTCGAATTTAGGGTTCATACGTTGAATTGGGGAAAATCGTATATGTGTGTTGTAGTGTAATTAAGATGTTGAGAGATTGTTTATATGTGTTGAATTGAATGAATTAACCATTGAATTGAACCCAAAATCACAACTGATGTGATTTAGATAATTAGGGTTTAAGGCGAACGCGTATAAGGTCTAACTTTTGATTTTGTGGTTGAAAAAAAAGAAGTTAAGACTTGAACATAGAACTCAGGAACATCATGTGAAACTAATTGAACAAATCAAGCAAACTTTTAACAAGTCATGATGAATTTCGATAATCTGATGAATAGGATTTATCGAAATTGAGTGCTGTTGAGATTTAGTTTGATATAAAGGGTTTAATAAGCATAGAATAACTTGTGAATTGGTTTAATTGAACAGGAAAACCAAATTTCGACAAAGAACCAAGAATCATGTACGTCTACAGTAATTATCGAAATTTCTTGTATAAGAAATTGTCAAAATTGGCAAATCTATCGAAATTGGACAAGCTCTGTTGAAATTGCCATATCTATCGAAATTGGACAAGTTCTGTCGAAATTGCCAAATCTATCGGAATTGGATAAATTCTATCGGAATTGCGAAATCTATCGTAATTGGATAAAATGATCGCAATTGCCCAAAACTTGTCGAAAGTCAAGTTTTTGTCGCAATTGTGCAAATTTATCGAAATTCCATATGTTTATTGCAATTGGACATAATTTATCGAATAGGTTTATCGCAATTGGACACAACTTATCGCAATTCAGATGGTTATCGCAATTGGACAAAACTTATCGCAATTGAGATGTTTTTTTTTTATCGGAATTGGTCACATGTCTTCAAAAGTCAAAATTATCGAAATTGGACCCTAATTCTGTCGAAATTGGTAAATTGTCGAAATTAGCCAACCTGTCACAATTTGATATCTGTCGTAATTGTACTGTCGAAATTCACATAAGTTGACAATTGTCGAAATTGCTCTTTGAACAATAAAATGAAATCAAATTGCCATGTTTAAACTTGTAAAATCAAACTAAGCAATAAAAGGATCACATGTGAAACAACAAGTTTAACTATTTGCTAACTTTCATGTATCCTGCAAATCTGTGGTTGAATGATGTTTCAGATATCTCAAATGGCTGCACCACAACAACAACCTCTCCCAATGCTTACAAAGGCTGACGTTTTCCCACAAGGCTATATAGTGGAGATTGGCAACAACAACGCAAGGGTAGAATTTCACAAGATCAAGTGCAGGAGCATGTTGGACAAGTCAGCTAACATCCTCGAGCTCTACATTCATCAAATGTGGAGTACTCTACAGCTGGACTTAACAGAGATATATTTCACATGCACACTGGACCGCAAGGAAGTCGCTGTCGACAAAGACTACCTTCAAAAGGCCTTGCTGCTACCAAAAGCTCCTCAACCTGACAATAAATTCTACCCGACACCTACAGAAGAAGAAGTTCTCAAGAATCTACAAGAAGACAAACCATTGACAAAAATCTCAAGGGTTGAAGCCAAGCTCATCCCACAACCCTGGAGGTCAATTTACTACATCTTAGCCTGTTCTGTCTCTGGAAGGGATAGTGGACACGAGAACCCCCGTCTGTCTCATCTTCAAATCTTCTGGGGAATAGTAAATCAGAAAGACATTGACTTTGCTCAACTTATCTCGGATGATCTGGTCTACCAAATACAAAAACCGTTAACCAAAATCCCATTTGTTCGCTTCACCAAACTGCTCATCCATCATCTTCTTGACAACAACACAGACATCTCTCCACGTGTTGAAGACAAAGAATTGCATCTCTTCAGAATGGACAAGACCATCAGGAAAATCTAAATTCCTAAAGGCAGTTCCCATAAATAAGGGATGAGATTACCTAAATCCTTGTTAACAGAAAAGATCAAGACAACAAAAGCCTGCAAAGATTATGATAAAGCATTCCAAGAAGGACATGTAGGTTTTTGCAAATATGATGATGAGAATGTATCAACTAGATCTCGCTCAAGGGAAAGCAGCAAGACTGAAAGCACCTCTAGTATGTCTAAGAAGATCAGACCCTCTGCACATAAAATCATCAAAAGAAGAGTTCCGGTTACAGTAGCTAAGCCTAAGCCAGAACCTGAGGAAGGAAGAATTGTTGAGGAAGAGGGATCCGACTCTGAGACGGAGACCGATGAAGAAACTCAGTTCTATAAAGAAGATATAGCTACTCAGATAGCACTAGAAGAAAGCCGTAAGTCACATAAAGCTGATGAGGAAAGACGAGCGCAGTTAAGGCTAGAAGAGCAAATGAGATTTGAACAAATGAATAGAAATTTTGAGGAATCCCATACCTATGTCGATCCGGTTAATCGACCCGGTGGGTCTAGGGTAGTAAAAGAAGTAACACCACCTTACCCTGATTCGGTTAATCAACCCGGAGGGTATGGTGTTGTTAAAGACACTACTCCACCTCAGCCCGATTTGGTTAATCAACCTGATAGGTCTGAGTCTGATAAAGAAGTCATCCCACCTAAGTCAAATCTGGTTAATCAACCCGGCAATGACAAAGATAAGAAGGAAAAAAAGAATATGAAGGACGTTGATATAGAAGAAGGGGAAGAAACTAAAAAGGTGTCAACATATGAAGAGAAGGATGAAGACGAACACATGAAAGGCGTTGATGAAGGGGAAGAAACAGATAAGTTGACTGATGAGGAGGAGATAACTAAAGTTGCTGAAGAACTAGAATTGGAACACAAGAAGGAAGAAGAGGAGAAATTGGCTGAAAAAGAAGCGGACAGATACATTCAAATGCCACCAATCACTCCTACACATTCAAAACTAACACCACCAATGTCTCAGCATGCATCACCGCCCAAGGCTCAAACACCTCCAGAATCATCGACACACCCCTCACCACCACCACCATCACCATCCACTGAAGCAACAACAAAAGAATCAAAAGGAAAAACAATCATGAAAAGCAATAAAACTAAAAGGATACCTAGGCTGAAACGGGTTGAAGTAATCTCACCTGCATCTAAAAGGTTGAAAAAGGCAGCAAAGCTGGCTCGTGCAAAGAAAGACAACCAGCTAAGTGACCAAGTCCAAAAATTAACAAATTTGGTCAAAGTGATGCAAGAAACCAAAGCTCGGATGGACAAATTTCTTGAAGATGATGTTAAAGACCGATTGCTCAAAGAAGTCAAGGGCAGTACCAAGGTGTATGTTAATAAGTATTTGCCCAAGGTTGTGTCACAGCAGATAGAAGAGCATATCGACTCCAACATCGAAGACAAAGTCAAGAATATTGTAGCCTCGGTTCCTCTTGTCTTCACAACCCAACCAACACAACCCAAAGAACCTACTCTTGAAGAAATCCAACTCCAACACCTCACTGCTTTAGTTAATCTCACCTCTCTGACTCAAGAAGAAATAACCATCATGGAGGCGATAAAAGTCAACATTGCAAAAGAGTCGTGTAAAGTTGAGGCTGATAAGGGCAAACGTCCAAGAGAGGACGAAGACCAAGATCCAGACAACCATGCTAAGAAACAAAAGGGAGTCAGCAGATCTGGTCCACAAATCAAAGAACCAGTCGGTCCGTCAACAACTACAGCAACTCAACCACCAAAGGCTTCGGGATCAAGTCCTACAAAAATAGAGCATCAGTTTGAGCACACTGAAGAAATGGAATTTCAACAATACTATGATCCGCCACATTCACCTCCCAAGACCAAGGCGACATCATCTAGCAGGAAGACTTCCAGAAGATCAAATGTTGTCTCTTGGCTAGATGAAGACACTACACAGGGAAATGAGTGGTTTGATCAGCTAGCAAGTGCTCAAACACAGATGGACGAAGATTCAGTTATTGAAGATAGCACGTTTGAGTTCACACAAAGACTCCAACGTGACCAACGAATCAAAAAAATGACCAAAGGGGAACTTCGTCGCATAAAAAATGATGCATTCAATCTGCTCAAGGAAAGATCGTCCAATTTAGCTGAGCTCGAGTATCATCTTGAAAACATTTCTAGAGCAATGTCTAGTGAGTTCAACTGGACTAATCCAGATGTGATAATGGTTGGAAGCACTTCTAGAACAAACCAACCATATATCACAGATTGGATGAAGCCATTACCAGTGATTTGAGTCTCCGATCAACCTGCCATTCCTTACCAATTCTTCTTCAACAATGGTCTTGAATTACTCGTGCATGGAATCAAATGTCAACCAAAGTATGCAACCTTAATAACTTTGATCCCTGCAGCAAGTTACAATCAACCAACCATCGAGGAAACTGCCACAAGACTTTTCATCACCAAAAAAGTGCAGTATGACCAAGATGCGCGCCTGGGTATTTATCATTGGTTCAAGAAGAGGAAGACTTGGTACAAGAGTAAACTCACCAAGAAATCTCCTACTCCAGTGAAAAGTAACCTTAGGATTCTTGCTGTGGTCAGTCTAGAGGGTGAAAAGAAATTTGACTACACCTTCTTGACAGAAATCAAAGTTAGAAGGCACAACCAGCAGCTCTACACGTTCTCTGAAGCAGATTTATTAGATTTAAGTCTTAATGACCTTGAAGATATGTAGGAGATTCACTAACAATAAACACATGATTTGGGACACTATCTTGGATCGAATAAGAAGTAGAAGAATGTAGAGAGAGAAAGTGGAACCTAGAGAGAGAAATGTATGTGTATTAGATTAATAATCAAATGAGGTCCAACCCTTCCCAAGAGTGGGAAGGGGTATTTATAGTTCTAACATATTGTGCCCCTAGCGAGCTGTGGAGCGAGCTGACAGAGGGTAAAGACCCGACCCACTCCACAATACTAATAATAACTAATCTACTAATAATATTACTGATAATCCTACGAGCTATGATGTGCTAATAAGTACTCGGGGTGACCGAGTCTTCAGCTGAATATTCATATTCCTAACAATCTCCCCCTAAGGGAGGTCACCCCAGAAGTAATGTTATGAATTCTAGCACTTCATCCTTGGATCTTGACTTCATAGCTCGTAACCATTGATTCTTCAATTTCCTTGATCATTGTGTAGCAGCAAATCTTCAGATGACTTTTCCTTCTGTCTTGGATGATCTTTGTTGATTCTTTGGAGTTATCATCCACCATGTGTTTCCATGTCATCTTTCAGTGGTATGTTTCAATGTGATGTGGTACTCTTTGAACCGACATGCTCACTCTATTCTGGGTCATGACTTTCAGCATCAGAGTTAGCAGAAGCTGTGTTGAAGGTCATTTAGGTTGTCATGACTTCATTGTTAAAGATGATGTTGTAGTGTGAACATGTGGTGGTGGAATGGCATCTTTTCTGCAACCAGCTACAGCATCCAACAGCTACATCCGCCAGAAGTTCCTGCATACGACAGTTAGCAATAAAACGTCCGGTACTTACAGGTTCGGACTTCGAGATTGTTAACAGCATAGTGTGAAAACTCTCTCTAATCCTTACCAAGACCGTTCCTAAATCGAAAACCCACAGAGGGTTTTTTAAGATCTTACCGTAGTAAATCAACGATTAGGTGAGTCGCTGGAGATCACTCCACAACTGTAGACCGTTTGAAACCGCCGCGACCACTAAGCGTAATCCACAGGGAATTACCGAAGTGACCTGCTTTCAGGGCTGTTTGATGTTGACCCTGGCAGGAATTTTCATTCAATCATTGAGAATTACATACGTAAATTCTCTCATAAATGTTCTGGCAGATTGCTAAGATCTGCGTAGGACTCATGAGTTTACAACTAGTGTCCTTAATGTTGAACAACCAGTGTAGAAATAATTCGTGTTCCTATGAGATCTTATTATGCATCTCGTGGCTCTAGACTCTATTGTGCATTTTGATTTGGTGATCGGAGGCTGGAGAGGATTGCCACCTATTCAATATCATCTAACTCGGAGTGAGAGAGACGATAGAAATGTATTGAGCTCCGTGACAATTGAAACAAGAGTCCTTTGAGGGACCTTGAGTGGCTAGGGAGGGTTGTGCAGCGTATCACTGGGTCCATGATACTTTGTCTTCAATGCCAGCAATCATCTAAGTGATTCTGACAGCATATGAATTGACCCGGTTTCTGCCTAAGTTGTAAGGAGGGCTTCTTTCTTTTCACCCTTTATCTTTACAATTCTTTTTCATTCTTCAACCCCTTCAGTGCTTACCGAGACTTCATTACTCGTACCTTGTTGGTTTGTTCCAGTACTAGCTCCATCTCAGTCAGCACTTTTCCCTTATCCACTTTTCTCCTTTTTAATCATACCTAAGGACTTCTACACTAACTAGTGGATTGTCCCTGGGTAGATCCCTTCAGCTCTGGCGGGATCGTGGGAACTTGAGCCTAACCTAACCATCCTTATAACTCCATACATTAATTAAAATGGTCAGTCTTTGGTGTACTTCCACGATAGCCATAAACCAAATCTTTGAAAAATCTCTCAAAGTGTTCATGATTCTGAAACACATTTTACTGACACTTTGAGAGTTTTGAATTTTTCAAATTCTCCCCCTCAACATGTGCTCGAGTGATTGTTTTATAAATTTGCACATGTTAGGTAGAGCTCGCACTTTTTGAATTGATCAACTTTCAGTGAACATGACCGATTCAAGACACGTTTACATCACTGGTTAGACCAGCTTGAAATTATTACCCGGCCTGGTCAAGTCCACAGAAAGTTTCTCGAAATGGTACACTCTACTCAGATACGTCTTTTTCTAGACACGCTTACATCACTGGTTAGACCAGCTTGAAATTATTACCCGGCCAAGACGCATCCTTTCGATTGATGACAATTCAAGTTTCGTCAATTCATCTGTTATATCTGAGCCACACTCGCATGAGATGCCCAATCCTTTATGTTTTGTTAAAAAACATTTGCTCCCCCTCAATATGTGCATCGATATACAAAAGAGTTTAGCACATATGGGAGAGCTTACTTTTACGTCCAAAACATTTTGCTCCCCCTCAATATGTGCATTGATATTCAAAACAGTTTAGCACATACGGGAGAGCTTACATTAACTTCCAAATCATCACATTTTATCAGATTTCATATTTAAATCACATTCTCTCCCCCGATCAAAAATTTCAAACCATTTGAGATTTGTGATCCCAATTGATTTAAATAAGTTTAGAAAATTTGGGAGAAAATGTGGTCAGGTTTAAATATATTCTGATTTCGGAGCATACTATGCTCCCCCTTAAACCACGAGAGAGTGTCACTGCTGATGTTGCACAAATTTGGCAAGGTGTCAGAAATTTGAACAAATATTCTCCCCCTCAATTAATGACCCATTTTCTATTTAAAGAGCTGTAGTCATTCAATTGAGCGATGAGTATTTGTGAAAATTTAATTCAATTTACCACCTTGTGTAACATCAAGACTCTCTTGAAGAATCAAAGAAGATAAAGAGTCTGATGTAAGGAAGACTTCTCTTCCTATACAAGAAATGATGCACTGAAACGTACATCAGATCGAAGAAACATGGATATAAAGTAATCCATGCCCAAGTGAACATCACCCGGTTGGAGGAACATCTGTCTTTTTGGCGACATGCTTTCCCTTCAGTATAGCACGGGTTGCAGTATGAAGTAACTGCAAGCCATTAAGACATGTTTTAACTGATTAGTATAACTTCTGCTCGAGCTTTATTTAAAGATCTGTGTCATTGTTGAATGACATTTTTAGATCCGTAAATGTTATCGATAAACAGAAGACATGCCTAGGTAGGACTATTTTTGGTATTTTCTGATTTTTCAATTTTTATGGTTTTTATATTTTTTATATTTTTGTATTTTCTTTTTGTTTTAAGATATATACAACTATGTACAAGGATATAAGAAGACAATCCTTTACTCCTCCTTTTCTTCCTGAAGACAATTGAGGGTTTCAGGTGTCATGCTCTTCATACCAAGGCGTGGGAGAATAAATTGAAACCTTTCTCTTGGGAGAGCCTTGGTGAAGATGTCAGCTAACTGAAACTCTGTCCTCACGAAATATAGTTCCACAATACCCTTTTCCACCTGTTCCCTGATGAAGTGATGCCTGATGTCGATGTGTTTAGACCTGGAGTGCTGAACATTGTTACAACAAAGAGCAATGGCGCTTTTGTTGTCACAATATAGGGGAATTTTGTTGTATGAGAATCCATAGTCTGAAAGTTGTGATCGCATCCAAAGGATTTGTGCACAACAAGCAGACATGGCAATGTACTCAGCTTCAGTAGATGATATGGAAGTACTCATCTGCTTCTTAGAAGACCAACTAACCAACTTTTCCCCTAAAAACTGAGCTCCTCCTGAAGTACTACGATGAGTGTCTTGACATCCCGCATGATCAGCATCTGCATAAGCCGTTAACTCCATTGCTGTGTCCTTAGGATACCAGAGACCCATATGAACTGTGCCTTGAAGATATCAGAAGATCCTTTTCACCGCTTCAACATGCTTTTTGGTTGGCTTGGATTGATACCGAGCACACATACATACAGCAAACAGAAGATCTGGCCTACTAGCAGTGATGTACATCAAAGATCCAATCATGCTTCGATACTTTGTTTTATCCACTGGAATTCCTGAAGGATCTTCATCCAGCTTTGTTCTATCAACCATGGGAGTGTCAACAGGCTCACTTGAATCGAATCCAAACTTTTTCAAGATCTCATTGGCGTATTTGGATTGATTAATGAATATGCCTCCGAGACTTTGAGAAACTTGTAATCCTAAGAAGAATGACATTTGTCCCATCATGGACATTTGGAACTTGGAATTCATCTCCTTTGAAAATCTATCACATTCACTAGGATCTGTTGAAGCAAAGATGATATCATCTACATAAATCTGAACAAGTAGTAGATGTTTTCTTGATTTCCTGGTGAATAGTGTGGGATCAATAAGACCCTTGGAGAACCCGTTCACTAAAAGGAACTTGGACAATGTATCGTACCATGCCCTTGGCGCCTGCTTCAACCCATAAAGAGCCTTCTTCAAGCGGTAAACATGAGTAGGATGTTCAGCATCCACGAATCCTTCAGGTTGGCTCACATAAACTTCTTCCTTTAAGTCACCATTCAAGAAGGCCGTTTTGACATCCATCTGGTAGACTATCATATTTCGACTAGCAGCATTAGCAAAGGAAGATTCTTATGGCTTCAATTCTAGCAACTGGAGCAAACGATTCTTCAAAATCAATGCCCTCTTCTTGTCTGAATCCTTTTGCAACTAGCCATGCCTTGTTCTTTAACACATCACCATGCTCATCAAGTTTCACTTTGAAGATCCACTTTAAAGCTATGATCATTGCAAGCTCTGGAGGAGGCACTAATTCCCATACTTCAAGTCGATCAAATTCATGAATTTCATCCTGCATAGCCTCGAACCAGCAATCTTTTGTCATTGCTTCTTTGGCATCTTTAGGTTCGACTTTGGACAACACGGAATTGAAGAAGCACCATAGTGCATCAGTGGCTAATTGATTACGTGTGGATACTGGACGTGAGGGATTGCCTATGATGTTGTCGATTGGATGATCGCTGGTCCATTTTCTGAGATGGTCGTGAGGTTGAGGGTTTTGAACTGATGTAGCAGTGTTGTGTTCTTCAAGAGAGGATGTGTCTGATGAATGTTCAGGAGAAAATATGTTTTCGAAAGGAACCTCATCAACAGGAGCAAAAGGATTAACTTCCAAAGAATGGTTATCTGCCGATTCTTGTAGTAGTGGAGAGGATTGATAATTTGATGATGAAGGTGATTGTGTGGCAGCTGGAGCATTGAGACTGACTGATACTGAAGCTGTTGGGCCTTCTGTGCCTTGCAGGGCTTGAGCCTCAGCCATAGGAAGTACAACTGGTGCACTTGGGATGGTTCCATTCGTTGGCTCAAAGTATTCATCAAACATAGGATCAAATAACTTCTTCAACTCCTCACATGTAGGAGGTACAAAAGAATCCGCAGGCGTGGAATTCTGTACAAGTCCTGAACTAATGGGTCCAGGTGTCAAAAGTTTAAGATCGGGTCCAGAACTAATTTGTCCTGAAGCAAGTTGCTCACTCAGCTCATCGAACGTGACATGAATGGTTTCCATGATTTTACGGGTTCTCTTATTATAGATTCTATACCCTTTACTGTCTGGTGCATATCCAACAAAAATACCTACGTCTGCTTTAGCTCTTAACTTTCCAAAGTCTTGACTATCATTAGTCGGATAGCAAAGTGCGCCAAACACACGGAGAAAGGAAAGATATGGTTTCTTGTTATGAATTAACTCGTAGGGAGTCTTTTCATGAACAAGATGAATTAGAGATCGGTTTTGGGTGAAACATGCTGTTGCAATAGCCTCTGCCCAGAGAAACATCGGTGCCTTTGAAAATATAAGCATGGTTCTTGCAGCTTCCACCAGAGTACGGTTCCTTCGTTCGACAACACCGTTCTGTTGAGGAGTGCGAGGGATACTTTTCTGATGCGTGATGCCAATACTTTCATAGAAATTGCGGAGTTGTTGGTTAACAAACTCAGTACCATTATCAGTGCGGATGATTCTGACAGTTTTATCGAGCCTTACTTGCAGCTGTTTTATCAGTTTAATGATAACCTCTGGAGTTTCATCCTTGGTTCTCAAAAACTTTACTCATGTGAACCGAGAATAATCATCTACTATCACCAGAACATACTTGTTTCCATTTATGGTTTGTATTCTCATTGGACCGCACAAGTCCATGTGGAGGGTATGAAGAACTTCCAAGTTGGTGTTAATGGTTTTAGGCTTGTGGGTTTGTTTCTTGCTTTTGCCCAGTTGACATGCAGAGCAGAGATGATCTTTCTCATATTTTAGTCTGGGCATCCCTCTAACAAGATCTTTACGAGAAAGATTATTTATGGTACCGAAGTTCAAGTGGTTCAAACGACGATGCCACATCCATGATTTTGTTTTAGAGGCTTTTGAAAGCAAGCATATGGGAGAGGACTTCAACATTTCTTCAATCGATATGGTGTATAGATTGGTGCCCCGAATGCCCTTGAGGAGATCTATACCATCCAATTCTCTGACGAAACATGTATGTTTTCTGAAAGCCACTTCCAGATCTGAATCACAAAATTGACCCACAGAAAACAGATTGTGCCCTAATCCTTCCACATAATATACCCTTGAGATTACACTGTCACCGAACACATAATCTCCATAACCCATAATCGCACCAAAGTGGTCGTTCCCGAATCTAACTGTCCCGATAAACTTTTTCACGAAGTTCTTGAGCTGTGAGCGATCCCCAGTCATATGTTTAGAGCAGCCTGAGTCCAAATACCAAAGGACGATTTGTACGACCTGCATTTGAAAACAGACAACGATGGATAACTGAAAGATGTGGATCCCCACGTGTAGTTGGGGTCCGTTTGGTTAGCACACACAAATTCAGGAGCCACAGAAGTATCAATCACTGAGGTTACTATAGTGGAATCCACCCTAGGTTCAGCAAATGACTTATGATGAAGGCATTGTGTTCCTACGGGCAAAATTTGACCTGTTGGTCTCCATTCCTTAACTTTTACATTCTTATGTTTATTCACCTTAGGTAATGGATGTTTATTTCCTAAAGAAAATTTCTTTCCAGTGGGTCTCCATTGATACCCAACATTTGCAAAAGTTTTTCCTGTTGCCTTCCAAACTTTCTTACTTCTTTCAGTTTTTCTAACATAATTAACATGGGGTGGTGCATGAGGCATCAGAAATGACACAACACATTCATCATGATTAGCAGAAAATAAGCATTTTTGTCACATGTTTTAAAGACCACATTAGAATTCGAATTAATTATAGTACTTTTAATACTAGAATCAACACGATTCCATCTAGTCTTTGCAAACTTATTGTTCCTAGGTTGGGCTTCTACACTCTTCTTGTGATCACTCTTAGCTGGCGTAGTCCTATCATTCCTTGTATTGCCTTTAGGCTTTGACCCGCAAGCTTGGGTGTCACTTTTCACTCCTGTAGAAGTAACGATGGGAACATTAGTTTGTTTCACTAACACATGTTTTCCTGATTTTGATGTGCTGGGTTCTGATGTTGTACATGGTAAATCAAAGGCTACATGTTTGTTCTTAACAGTGGATGATGATGCAGCAAATCTATCTCTATGGCTGTTAAACTTAGGGACTGAGCCTATGGCATATTCTAAGTTTTCCTGAATCCTTTTCGTGAGTTTGCAGGCATAAACAACTGCCCTATCAAGTGGATTTTCAGTTCTATCCTCTTCAACTACCTCATGAAGTGTGTCAAGGCCCTCTCTAAGATGATCGAGATATGTTTGATGGGAAAGCTATTATTTCTAAGGTTAAATGGAATACGCCCAACATCAACATCATACTTTTTACTAGCAGTAGCCTTTGGTGCATCACAATTACAAGTGGTGCATGGCATTTTACCTTTCACCTGAGCCTTAAGATTCTTAATTTCATTTGTCAAAGAGGTTATTTGATCATTGTGATTGCTTCTTGTAACTTTAATAGAATCATATAACTCTTTGAAATGTTGTTTGACCTTAGAATTTTCTTCTCGATAACACTCATATTCATGATGTAACTTATTTATGGTGTTTTGATATTGAAAATTCTGAGAATCTGAAGACGAAGGTTTATTGGTGCCATACTCATCACACTTGTTGGATTTCAATTGGGCAATTTGGGCCCTCAGCAGTCGAATCGTGTTTGTGTGAGCTTGAATTTTTTCATCTCGTTTGCTTAATTCAAAATAAGTATCAAATTCAGGAGCATCCAAGGATGTCTTATCATTTGATATTTTGTGTTTTTCATTTAAATGGTTATGTTTCATTTGCAAATTTAGATAATCAACTTCTAGTTTTGAAAAACGTTTAACCATATTATCATGGTCATCATTTTGAATTTTTTCAAGCAATTTTAAATTCTCCCCCTCAAGCTCAACAACACGATTCTGGGTGACATTTAATGCAATAGCATACTCATAAAATTGACAAGCAGACAATGCAGAATCAGTAGCAGTGTAAAATACATCTTGTGCAATACATTTAGCAATCAAGTTGTCATTAGTGATGAGTATGTTTTTTCTTTCAATCTCACGACTCTTAAGTTCTATTGCATATTCATTCACCTCATATTTCATATCTTTAAACACTACTTTCATTTCTTTTATTTCTGTGTTGAGGGCAGTTTGCAGTCCTTCAAAATGTTCTTTGAGTAGTTTAAAGAATGGCATAACCTCAGTTAAGTAACACCTTTTTGCATGTTCAAAACACCTTTCCCCCTCAGTAATGCCGGTTGGTGTGATTCTCTTCTTACATGTTTTATCGAAATCAGCAAACAGTTGCCAAAGCACATATAAGCTTATAAAGGTTTTGCATTCAGTGGGAAGAGACAAAGGCACCAAATTCCTAGGTGTATTGGGAGGATACACCGTTATGGATGCAACTTTTCTAATGAGAGGGGTGTTGGCCTTAAGTTTTTCTTCCTTAAGTTTTTCATTATCTTGTTTCCAGAATATCTGTTTAGGTGTTAACTTCTTTTGAGGAGCAAACACAGTCAAACGATTTTCCTCACTATAGTCATGGGGCTTGATTATTATTCGTCTGGCTATGCACTCGAGATCCCTCATTTTCTCATTCATTCTTTCCCTTGTTCTCTCACTTATCTCATCCTCCTCTTTAGTGTAGATATGCTCAGGCGGGTCATGATTAGGCATAAACATCACATTAGAATCATTTAATGCAGGTTGGGCTATCTTAGCAATCTCATGAATAGCTAATTTAGATTTACCTACATTGCTTTCACTATGCTTGTCACTTAACTTTCTGTGCTTATACATCATTTGGGCAGTCTGTCTGGTTTGGTCTTGTGTGTAAAACTTATCCTCAAGCTTATTCTTTAAGGTTTTGAGTCTAGAAAAATCATTTAAGAGTTCCTTTTCTTTTTCTTTGAATTCTAGCTTAAGTGTAGTTATACACTTTTGTACTTCCTGTTTCTGTTTGACAGACTGTTCTAGCTGATTTTTCAAAGAATTCAACTCTTGTTTTAATGTTTCTTCTCTTACTCTAGACTCTTTAATAAGTGTACTCATTTGACCTTCTAATTTCTGCTCACGTTCATTAAGTTCAAACTTAGCACGCCGTTCATACATAGCCACTTGTTCTTTATAAATGTTTAGTCTAGTGATCAAGTTATCATCAGGGACAGGCAAGTTGTTCTCATGGCACTCACATGCATTATCTATGTTACACGCATTATCTAAGGCACACACATTACTTATAACACAAGCATTATTATTTACAGAAGATTCACCATTTGGTACATCAGGCGAGTTGTTGTGATTCAAATACTGTTCATATGAAATAATATTGCTATTTTCCATGTCAACATTATTTGAATCAGAAACATCTGCCTGTTGTACTTCTTTGGGATTCTTTTGTCCATCAACTATATCATATGTGTCATAAATTTTTAGTACCTCAGATATCACAGATGCACTAGAGGAACCAGCTTGTCGAGGTGATGAAGCCAAGGAAGACAAGTTGGCCATGAAGATGGTTTGAGCAGTAGGTTCATCATCTACATCTGAGTCAAATGCATCACAATCATCCGCTTTGAAGATGTTGGGGTCGTTAAGAGCTAGATCCTGAACTGGTTGCTCATCCACATCTTCATCAAACGTATTTCCCCCATCACCAGCCAAGAACAATAACTCTTCCTCATCCAATATAGCTCCATTCTCTTGAGCTTGCATTAACAGCATCTTGTCTTTGAAGTAATCTGAGTTCTGAGGACGTTTAGGTTGATTGCAGTTTCTGGAAATATGTCCTAGCCCCCCACAATTATAACACTTGATCTGTTTCCCTTGCCCTTGATTGGCATTCCTGGTTCTATTCTGTACATAACCTCGACCCACGTTTCGTCCAGCTCTCCCTTGCACATTCTGAACCACAATTTTCCCATCCTCCACCATTGCTAGATTGCGTGGGTTGGATGAATTCCTTAACTGATTGTTGGTCTGAGGGAGTGATGTTTTAAACTGTTGAACCAGTAGTGATACTTGATTGGTGAGGTTGTCAATCATTTTGTCGGTCTGAGAGTAGCCTGAGTCAAGTTGAGAACTCATAGCAAGTACTGGTGAGTGAAGTTGATGATAGCTTGGGTTGGATGATGATTGGGTTGTTGGTAGAACATTTGTCATAAAAGCCAGTGGATCATTTGGAGTTGAAGGATTTAACTTTTCTCTCAGCACCCGATCGTAGGCAGCATGCTTCTCATGTTGTTGCAGGTAGGCATATAGCTGTTCATAGTTGGTATCCCTTAAACCTTTGTTGAGTTTGACAGCAGTAACAAATCTGTCCCATTCAGGAGTCATGTTGTTCACAAACTTTGAGTTTAGTTGGATGTTGGGCATAGTCATTCTGATCATCCTCATATCATTCACCAACTTATGAAATCTCACATAGTAGTCTGTAATATTCTCTCCTGGGTTCATTTTGAAATGCTCGAACTCATCATACAGCTGTGACTCACGGTCTTCCTTTGTGAGTTCTGACCCTGCCAACAACATTTTAACATTGTCCTACACAGCTTTAGCTTCAGTGTTGAAATTGATGAGCTTGTATACATCCTTTGGCAGACCTTGAATGACAATGTTTGAAGCTCTAATGTCAGCATCATACCTCTTCTTTTCTTCTTCATTAAGATCATTGTAGTTTCTAGGTCTGTCGATTCCCAAAGTTACAGTCCCATCTTCACCAGTTGTAACAGCATCTCTGGTGGTACCCATCTGATATGGTCCTTCGTCAATTGACTTAAGAATGTTAACTCCATTTTCTTTTCCCAAGCAGTAAAGTCTTATCCGTTGTGCCCAAGACTCATAATCCGTCCTATCTAGCATAGGTGGACGAGTGTCAGATCCTGCAGCTTGAATATCATCTGATGAGGTGCTTGATATGGTAGCCATAGTAAATACGGGATTTTACAGATCTTGTGATTTAACCGAGAAATCGAATCTTTCGCGGGAATTTCTAAAATCACCAAGACACAAACCGCAACAGGAAAATAGCAACCTTGAGTATACAAACCGCAAGATACAAGCCGTAACCCTAAGGACACAAACCGCAACGACAAACCGCACAGACAAACCGCACAGATAAACCGCACAACACAAGCCGCACAGACAAACCGCACAGATAAACCGCACAACACAAGCCGCACAGACAAACCGCACAACACAAGCCGCACAGACAAACCGCACAGACAAACCGCACAACACAAACCGCACAGACAAACCGCACAGACAACACAATCCGCCAAACACGTCGCTTTCTAAGCGTTTTGTCGTTATTTGCCAAATCCGGTAATAAGACAAACCGCTCCTTCGAGGTAACATAAACCGCACCTTTGAACTTGTCTTCGAGAGACAAACATCAACGATGAACACCTTTACAAAAACACACGATGCAGCCAAAAATCACCACACGAAGCTTGAAACAACGATTCCAAACACCAAACACTACTTCTATGCAATCCCTAAGCTAGAAAGTACAAGATTTAACAACTTCTAACTACTAAACAAAGCACAAAATAGAATTTTTGTCACTTATCTATTCGAACCAAAACACCCCAAAAACTAATCAAATCCGTGAATTCTAACACACATGGACCTAACCATGGCTCTTGATACCAATTGTAGGAGATTCACTAACAATAAACACACGATTTGGGACACTATCTTGGATCGAATAAGAAGTAGAAGAATGTAGAGAGAGAAAGTGGAACCTAGAGAGAGAAATATATGTGTATTAGATTAATACTCAAATGAGGTCCAACCCTTCCCAAGAGTGTGAAGGGGTATTTATAGTTCTAACATATTGTGCCCCTAGCGAGCTGTGGAGCGAGCTGACAGAGGGTAAAGACCCGACCCACTCCACAATACTAATAATAACTAATCTACTAATAATATTACTGATAATCCTACGAGCTATGATGTGCTAATAAGTACTCGGGGTGACCGAGTATTCAGCTGAATATTCATATTCCTAACAAGATATGTACCTCATCAAGGTTCAAGGGAAGCTGCAACATTTCACAACTGATCTTCAATACGCATTCAGCACTTCTTATACTCCACTTTATTAGAAGAAAGATCATCCAAGAACGTGTAGAAGATCTGCAGCTTGGGGTCGAGAGCTACCAGAGGAAGTTGAATCTAACTGCACCACTGCTATCACTTCATCAGATCAACAATGAAGCCCAATACACCATGAAGAAGGAACCAACCTTTGGGTTCGTTTATAAGAGAAATCTGACGATTAACTGCTTCATGGCGTATAAGGACGTTCATAAGTTTTGCGATCACACGCTAAAGAAGGTTCGTGATGGGTTGGTAATCCGATTTCGAGATCAGGAGTTGCAAAAGACAAGAAGATGGACGAGTGCTCAGCTAAGAGAAATTCGTCAGTTTGTGCTGAAGATCGAGAGAATGTTGTTTCATCGAGATCAAATGAGACGGATAGAGAGTTATGTTGGAGCGAGACCATCATTCCCAATCCAAAACTTCCAGAGGCCTGACCCAGTCTACACTGAATTCAGAAGTTCGGGATGATGTAAGAGTTTGTTATATTCTTTGATTGATAATTCTTGCTTATATGTTTGTTCAAAATGGTTTGTGCACATATAACAGTGCACAACCCGTACTTGTAATGAAAGGACCCTGTGGTACGTTTCAGTGCCACAATCCTCATATAAGGAGCGAAAGCTTCTTACTATTGAGTAGAATTAACCAGAATTTTCTAAGTTTTTTCAAAATTCTGCTCAATAGAACAAGTATTCTCTTGTCAAGGGGGAGTACTTGAAAAATAAAATCTTTGTTCTAAAATACAAAAGTTCTTGAAATTCTTCCCGTAAATCTTAAAAAGCATATTTTAATCAAAAGTTTATCAAAAACAACATGAATATGCTATTTTTGAGGGGGAGAATGAAAAAGTGATTAAAATATGGTAATTCAAAGTTGGAATATCGTATGAGCTCGACTCAGAATTGAATCCTCGAATTGACGATATCAAAAGTCAGTAATCGAAAAGACATGTCCTGGACGGGTAATAATTTCAAGCCGGTTTATCCGGTGATGTAAATGTGTCTCGCAAAGGATTGTCTGAGTAGAATGTACCGATTTCGAGAGATTTTCTTTGAATATGATCTGGACGGGTAATAATTTCAAGCTAGTTCTATTAGTGATGTAAACGTGTCTCGCAACGATCATATTCATTGAAAATCGATCAATTCCAAAAGTGCTGACTCTTCCCGACATGTGCAAATTTACCTTTAATACTTATGAGCACATGTTAAGGGGGAGTATTTCTGAAAATCACAAAACTTTCAAAGTGTTAACAAAATATGTTTTTACAATCATAAGCACTTTGAGAGAGTTTCAAATAATTGGTTTATGGCAACAATAGGATAGTCATAGAGACATAAGGTGACTAAGGTTAGGAAACCATCCTATGATCCGCCAGAGCCGGAGAGATCTATCCAAGGACAATACCAATAGTTTAGTACTAGAAAAGTCCTAGGTATGATGAAAAAAAAGGAGTAAAGAAATGAAAGGGAAAGAAGGGGTTGAAGAATGAAAAAGAAAAGTAAAGAAAAGGGTGAAAAGAAATAGCCCTCCAGTTGTTCAACCTTAGGGCAGACACCGGGTTCAATACATATGCTACTGGTTGTTACTATGGTAACACCGGTATTGAAGATTAAGCCATCATGGACCCAATGACGCATTGCACTAAACCTTCTAGCCACTCAGGTGTCTCTCAAAAGACACTTGTTTCATTTCACACGGAGAACCCTTCATTATCTATCAACCTCTCACTCCGAGATGTGTTGATATTTAAAAGGAGGCAATCTGCTCCATGCCTCCGACAACTAAAACTAATAAGCACTTAATCGAGTCTAGAGCCACGAGATACATCAAAGATCTTTTAGGAACACTTAGCATTGTTACATTGGTTGTTAGGAATTAAGCTTGAGCAGTTAAGACTGTTGGAAGTAACAGTTAGGACTGTTGAAGGAAGAAGTTAAGACTGCTGAAGAGTTTTGAAGACATGAGCAGTTAAGACTGATGAGAGAAGAAGTTAAGACGGTTTATGATTTGTGTAAAGTAGATAAATATGGAAAAGATATTGTGTATATCGTATAGAATTAGATTGATAGTTATCTTGTAAAGGAATCCTTAGTCTATAAAAGGATTGCCTAGGTTAAAGGTTAGATACACAATACGAACAATATACAATACGATAGAGTTCATACGTATTAGAAAGATTCAAGGTTGTAAACCCTAGTGATAGGAGATCACTCGTATTATTTTCTAATAACATTGAATCGTTGAAGGTTATTATTCTGTGTTCTTTGTTTCATTCTAATCATACAAAACACATAAGGTCTTCTAAGTGCTAGCTAGTAAATTCCGCGTGCTAGACTACGTATAATTCTTAGTATCACATCTAACACAAGGAGTGTGTGTAGATCCGGTCAAGTGGTATCAGAGACAGGTTGCTGATACATAGATTTAGAAGATCCGAGAAGAACAAAGATGGACATGGAAACAACACCATCCACAACCAACATTGCTGCTAAGCTTCCTATGCTTAAACCTAATGAGTTCGACATGTGGAGACTTCGTATTGAGCAGTTTTTCCAAGTGCAAGACTATGCACTGTGGGAGATCATTGAAGATGGAAACTCTTTTACCCTTGTAACAACAACAACTGTTGTTGATGGTAAATCTGAGAGTACAGTGCAGACAAAGCCAACCACTAATGAAGAGAAGGCAAGATACAAGAATGATCTTAAGGCTAGAAGTTTGCTTCTGATGACTATTCCCAATGATCAGTTGCTAAATTTTAGCAAGTTCAAGTGTGCTAAATCTCTTTTCGAAGCTATTGTTGCAAGATATGGTGGGAATGAAGCCACTAAGAAAACCCAGAAGACCCTTCTCAAGCATCAGTTTGAGAACTTTACTGCAACAAGCAATGAGTCGTTGGATCATATGTTCAATAGGCTTCAAAAACTGGTGAGTTAATTGGCTGTTTTAGGGATTGAGATGCCTCAGGAAGATCTCAACTGAAAGTTTCTGAGAAGTCTACCAGTTGAATGGTCTATGCATGTGGTAGTAAGGAAGAACAAGCCTGATATAGATTCCATGAGCTTAATGGATCTATATAGCAACTTCAAGATTGTTGAACATGATATTAAGAAGTCTGCTGGATCAAGTTCAAGCTCAAGCTCAGGGAATTTGGCCTTTGTATCAACTCCCAGTTCCTCAAGTCCAGACGAAGAAGTGCAAGTTAGTGGAGCAGTTGGAACTGCTAGTGCAAACCTTGGTACTGCTAGCACCTCAAGCAGTACTAGTGGACTTTTGAATGATGATATTTATTGTGCTTTCTTGACTACTCAGCACAATGGAAGTATGTTGACTCATTCAGATCTTCAAGAGATTGATGAAGATGATATTGAAGAGATGGATATTAAGTGGCAGCTCTCTCTTCTCAGTTTGAGAGCTAGGAGATTCTTGAAGAAGACTGGCAAGAAGATTGTCATAAACAGCAATGATGTTGCAGGGTATGACAAGTCCAAGATTGAGTGCTACAACTGCCACAAGAAAGGTCATTACTCAAGGGAGTGCAGATTGCCAAGTCAACAAGATGGAAAGAGTAAAGCATATAGAAACAAGTCAAGAGTTGTGGAGGTTACTGATTCAAGCTCAAAAGCCATGGTTGCTATTGATGGCTTAGGATTTGACTGGAGCTATATTGCAGAGGAGGAAGCAGAAGCATCTACAGAGGTTGCTCTCATGGCATTTTCAGATTCTAAGGTACAAGTTTCAAAATGTTCTAAATCTTGTGAAGCTTTAAAAGAACTAGAAACACTTAAAACAAGATATGAGAGTCAGTGGAAAGAATTAAAAGAAACTGCTTTTAGCTTAGCAAATCATAAGAGAGCTTTAGCTGTGTTAGAAGAGAAAATTGTTCATTATCAAAACAATGAGTCTAAGTTTTCTGATGATATGATTATTGTTAAGAGAGACTTAATGTTTAGAGAGAATGAAATTACTGTTTTAAAACATGAGCTAGAACAGGTTAAGAAAGCTAAGGAGAACATACAGATGAGTGTAGACACACTAGAATACACATCAAAAGGTGTTCAAAAGATAATTAAGAGTCAGATCCAAAATAAAGCTAAGTCAGGCCTAGGATATAATTCAGTTCCACCTCCTTATAGAGGAATTCCATCACCCAAAGGTATAGACTTAGAACATACAGGACTCCCTGAATTTCAATTACCTGTGCTTAATTATGGTCCTTAACCCAAGAAGGATGTAGTTGATAAACCTGTGTTTGTTAGTGCAAGTGATAAATCACTATCTGAGGACAAGGTGTCTTCTGATAGGTCCTCACCTAAGGACTCAGATGCTCCAACAATTGAGGAATGGACTTCTGATGATGAGGATGATCAGGCTGTGGTTAAGCCTGTTAGTGCTAAAGTGGAGGAACCAAAAGTTCCAAAGATGGTTAAACCTGAGACTGTTAGGACTAGCTCAAATTCCAAACCTTTTAGACCAACAGTTAGGTATGCAGAGATGTATAGAACCACAAATAAGCCAAGAGGTAACCAGAGGAATTGGAATGACCACAAATCCTACCAATTAGGAAAGGATTTTGTTTGCTATAGGAAAGCTTGTTATTCTTGTGGTAGCTTTGATCATCTTGCAGCTTTTGTGATAAGTATGTTAGAGGGTATTCAAACAAGAGCATGTGTCTAGAGAGACCTAAAACTCCTCCTAGGAATGACAAGATGATACCCAGATCAGTTATTTTGAGGTCTGGACCTAAAGCAGTTCCAACTACTAGACCAGCAGTTCAGACTGTCAGACCTATATGACCAAGTCACCCAAGGCCACCAGTTCAAAATCCAATAAATGTTTTTAAACCATCATACAAAACTGGTAAAAGAACTTTTTATGAGAAAGCAGTGGTGAAAAACCAAGTTTGGAAACCTAAGGTAACAACTGCCAAACCAGCAGTTCCAACTGCTAGCAGGGTAATTGGTACTGGTGTGAATAAAAACACTGCTAAGGGAAACATGGGTAATGGAGTGAATGCTTCAGCATGTTGGGTATGGAGACCAATTAAACCCAATGGTGCTAAGACTGTTTTGAAAAGAATGAATTATGTTGATGCTAGAGGAAAGCCTAAGTCTGTTTTGGCTTGGGTTCCACAAGGAAATTAATTTTTCTTGTTATGTGCATTGTTAGTCATATGCTTGTATTTGGTTTCTTTGTTTTTGGACTAACAATTGCAGGATTGGAGAGAAAACACCAAGGGATTAAGAATGCTTGATGTTTTGGACTAAATGGTGTTCTGGAGATTAGTATGTAATCTTTGCATACAACAAATGGTAATTGGTTCACCATGTCTTATCCACATAAGAACCAACTAGTCCAGACCAAACGGTTTCTGGTAAAGACTAATCAAATCCGTTTCTGGTTGACAATTTACCAAAAATTGTATGGTTATCAGCTCACCATATCTAAATGTGAAGAGTTGGCTAGTCCAAAGCAAACGGCTATTGGTAAAGACATATCAAATCCGTTGATAGCTGATAGTTTGCTAAAAACTATGTTTGAGCCATGTTGTTTTAAAATTTTATTTCAAAAAGTTGGTACGGCTCAACAAAATTTTTCCAACAGTTGGGACGGTTAGTACAAAATATTGGTACGGTTCAACTAGCCGTTATGACTGACGTGTCTGTAATTAATTTTGGAGTAAAAACTAGCCGTTGGCGGTTTGTTGCGATTTTTACTGGATGGATTACGGATTTCGAGGGATCCTCATATAGATATTTTAACTTTTATTTTATTATATTCTTATACTAAAATAAATAGTTACCATATTCTTTAAGTCGGTCAACTTGAAACCCTACAACTCTCTCCATAAACTCTCAATATTACTTTCATCTTCTATCTTTTCACTCAAACTTATTACTATTCACGGCTGTTAACTAATATTTTCTACTAAGAATGGCACGATTGGATTTTGCTAAGCGTCACAACCAGGTTGCGTTTTTAGAGAAAACAGAGCAAGGAGATGGGCCAAAATTTTATGAGGTTGTGGACTTTCTCAACCACTCTCACATAAGGTATGCTCTAACTGTTTCACCTACTCTTTATGTTTCGCACATCACACAGTTCTGGCAGAATTCATCTATCTTGACAAGTGATGATGGAGACTTAGAAATTCATACTAAAGTAGATGGCATTGAATTTGTTGTTACCGAGTCTATACTTAGGAGACATCTTAAATTAAATGACTCAGATGGTATCCACACTATGCTAAATACTGAAATTTGGGAAGAACTTACAAAAATGGGGTATAATACATCTGAACATAAATTGACTTTCCAAAAAGCATGTTTTTCACCCCAATGGAGATTTTTGATACATACTCTTCTATGCTGTTTAAGTAATAAAAAGACTGCTTGGGAACAATTCAGTAGCAATATTGCTATTGCTCTCATTTGCTTGTCTACAAATAGAGTTTTTAACTTTTCAAAATATATTTTTGAGGGTATGGCATCAAATGTTGATAGTAAAACAAAGTTTTTAATGTATCCCAGGTTTGTTCAAACAATTTTAAATAAAAAGAAAAACCTGCTTACAAAACCAACTGAAATTTTTGCTACGCCTAGTCTACAATCAAAGGTTTTTCAAAATATGACTATGGCTAGTAGACTTTTTGAAGGGGAACCAGTTCCATTATTTCCTCAAATGATTCAAACTGAGTTGGGTGAAGGTTCAGCAGTTCCAACTGATCCCCATCACACATCCACTCAAGTATTTGAAACAACCCAACAACCACCTATCACTTATAGGAGAAGGTCTAAACCTAGTCTAACTAGGGTTGTGACTGAATCCTTTCCCAAAGATTCACCTCTCATAGCAGGTAATACAGCTAGAAGTGATGAGGGTAGTTCTTCACAAACTGAATTGACGGCTTTATGTACCAAATTAGTAGCCAAGGTTGACACTTTGGAGAAGGAGCTAAAGCAAACCAATGAGGAATTCAAAGCTCACAAGGAGACTTTTGCCAAAGTCTATACAAAGCTGACAAAAAGGGTGAAGAAATTTGAGGAACAGTTGAAGAAGAAAAGGGCAAGAGTGGTATTGGATGATGATTCTGATGATGATGATTCAGATGGTTCAGACGGGGATGATGAAAATTCTTCCAAACAGGGGAGGAAATTTGGTAAAGAGAGGAAATTTAAAGATAAGGATAGATCAGCATCTCAGGGGAGGTATGAAGAAGGTTCTGAACAAGATAAAGGTTTTAATATTGGTTCAGATTCTAGTCATGTTCATGAAGAAACAGCTGAGAGACATCAATCAGTTCCAAATGAAGAAGCAGTTCAAACTGCTGAGACAGAGCAAGAGACAGAGCAAGAAACAGTTCAAACTGCTGAATCAGAACAACAAGCAGTTACAACTAAAGAAACTTCTGCTGAACAAGAATATGAAAGGAGAAGAGTAGATAAAGGAAAGAAACCTATGACATCTGAAGAAGTGGCTGCTATTCAACAACTTGAAAGGCTTAAAAGGTTGAAACCAAAAACTCAAGAACAGATAGATCATGATGCAGAGGTTGCAAGACAAATGTTAGAAGAAGATTTGGCTGATGAGGAAGCTAAACAAGCTCAGATTGCTCATGATTAAGAATTTGCAAGGAAGATGCCTGCTGATGATATAAGAAATATAGCTGAATTCATGGAAAGAAAAAGATCAAATGAAGAAAATCAAGAAAAGTTCAATGAACAGTTGCAATATTTTCTGGATTCTGATGTGATTGTAAGAGCACAAGCTTCTATGGTTCTTAAAGATAAAGAGTTGAATGAAGATGAAAAGACAGAGGAGCTTAAGGAATTTATACTTAAGAAGAATGGAGTTGTAACATGGGATGATCTGATTCATAGAATAAGAGAAAGACAGAAGTCAGGGTACAAGACAAAGTTACCAACAAAGAAGGAACTTGTTGAGGATATGAAGCATTATTTGAAGAACTCAGCAAATTACTCAATGAATGATTTCAAGGGAAAGTCTTATGCTATAATTGAAAAAGAATTCTGTGAAACTTATGCTATTTTGAATTCTCCAAGAAGAAGTGTCAAAACAGGTAAGAAGAGGGAAGCAGAATCTATGGAATCAGAAGTTGCTAAGAAACAAAAGTCTGATGAAGAAGGATTAACTAATGAGAAGATCAGAAGCATGATGGTGATTATTCCAGAGTCTTCTTACATTAAACCTTTGCAGGTAAAGCATCCAATCATTGATTGGGAAGTGTTTACTGATGGAAGAATGAAGGGATGGAAGATTATTAGACTTGGAGATATTTCTGAAAGATATAAGTTGTTTGAAGATTTACTTAAAGGCTTTGACAGAGAAGATCTAAATCAACTTTGGAGCTTAGTTAAAGAGAAGTTCAGAGATATTGATCCAGTTGAAGATAAAGACAAAGAACTATGGGTTCAATTGAAGAGAATATATGAACCAGATGGTGGAGAATCGATTTGGAGATTTCAAGCTCAAGTCAAGGATATCTCTTGGAAGTTATTTGGAGCATGTGGAGTACACAGAGTATCTACAAAGGATGGAATAGAGATATATATGCTGGTTGAAAAGAATTATCCACTCAGACCAGGTGTTTTGACAATGATGGCATGTGTTAGACTGGAAGCTACTGAAGAGTCTGAGATGGCTGATATGCTTGTGAAAAAGATATTCAACCTTGCACAAGAAGTAAAAGCTAGATCTAAGAGATTGACTTGATGGGTATTTGAAAGAATTTTTGCATTATGAAGAAGAAGCTTAATTTGAAGTAACTTAGTGATTTGGATTGAAATCATAAGTTTAGGGGAGGATTGTTAGGAATTAAGCTTGAGCAGTTAAGACTATTGGAAGTAACAGTTAGGACTGTTGAAGGAAGAAGTTAAGACTGCTGAAGAGTTTTGAAGACATGAGCAGTTAAGACTGCTGAGAGAAGAAGTTAAGACGGTTTATGATTTGTGTAAAGTAGATAAATATGGAAAAGATATTGTGTATATCGTATAGAATTAGATTGATAGTTATCTTGTAAAGGAATCCTTAGTCTATAAAAGGATTGCCTAGGTTAAAGGTTAGATACACAATATGAACAATATACAATACGATAGAGTTCATACGTATTAGAAAGATTCAAGGTTGTAAACCCTAGTGATAGGAGATCACTCGTATTATTTTCTAATAATATTGAATCGTTGAAGGTTATTATTCTGTGTTCTTTGTTTCATTCTAATCATACAAAACACATAAGGTCTTCTAAGTGCTAGCTAGTAAATTTCGCGTGCTAGACTACGTATAATTCTTAGTATCACATCTAACACAAGGAGTGTTTGTAGATCCGGTCAATTGTTATATTGGTTGTTCAACAAAAGGAACACCAGTTGTAAATTATAAGAGTGTCCTACGCAGATCTTAGTAATCTGCCGAGAACATTCATGAGAGAATTCATAAATTATGATTCTCAGTGATTGAATGAAAATCCTGCCAGGGTCAACATCAAATAGCCCTGACAACAGGTCACTTCGGTAATCCCTTGTGGGTTACGCTTAGTGTTCATGGTGGTACCAAACAGTCTACAGTCGTGGAGTGATACTTCGGTATACTTCAGCGGCTCACTGAACCATTGATACACTTCGGTGTGTCTGTGTCAGCTCTTTTGGGGGCATCCGGTTCAGAACGGCCTTGGCTAGGATTAGAGAAAGTCTTCACACTATGTTGTTGACCATCTCGAAGTCCGAATCTATAAGTGCCGGATGATTTATTGCTAACTGTTTACCTGCAGGAAATCATGGAGACCAGGAGCTCCACCACCACCATTCCATCATGCTCATATCCTAAAGAAAAGTTCTCACAAAGACTAAGAGATAACAAAAGTTCAAAGAAGTCAAAGAAAAGTCAAAGTTCAAGCACAACAAACTTTCAAAAGTCAAAGATTGAAGTGAGAACAACTTGATATATGAAGAACAAAAGTCAAAAGACATATGAGCATGGTGGAAAAGACGTAAAGACACAGTGATTAAAGAATGTCGGTGGAAGGCAGATCAAGACATTACCGTATCACATCACAACAAGAACAAAGAACAAAGATTTCAAAGACGTCAAAGCCGAAGAAGAAAAGATGACGTCAAGCAATCTAGATGACCAATCTATAGGGGGAGATTGTTGGGAACACCTTTGTAATGTTTTCAAGTATTGGTCATGTACGTTAAATAGGTTGCTATTTGGGCTTTAAGTTTGTAAGATCCACACGGCTCATTAGAGGCCCATGAGCCATGTGGTTTGGATAATTCTTTCTAGAAACACAAGGCAAATGATGCCCTAGTTTTTGCCTATAAATAGAAGGCTTATGTATCTCATTTAGTTGTTGGTTTATTCTCTATTGTGCCGAAGCTTTGTCCAAGTTTATGCGTGAATAAATCTTCCATTCTCTTCTTCCATTTCATCTCTCGTTCTCTATTATTATCTCTTATCTCGTTATTATTATTAGTTATTCGATTGTGTTAAGTAGTTATACGTTGAGTTAGATCTTGTGTTAAGCTAGAAATAGGACCTAACAGATTATTTCTTTATTACCAAATAAACCCTCCACCAAATAAACCTTCCAACCATTTCAAAATCCATCCAAACCTTATCCCCAACATTCCCTTAATATTCCTTGTATTTGAATGTACTTCTTGTCCCCCAACATTCCCACATTCTCCACATCAACCTCTTTTCACCACAATTCAAACACATAACCACATTTCTTTCTTCCTCCCATTTGAATTTGAAACTATACACACATTCTCACTCTAAAATCTTTCCTCACATACTTTAATCTCACACTCTCCTAAATTCAAATTCAAACTCACACACTCACATTCCTTCCCTTACACACTTTGCCAACTCACTCTCTCCCAACATTCAAATTTCAAATTTGAATCCAACTCTTAGGCTCCCCATCACATCACTCTTACATCACATACAACTCTCCTCAATTCAAATTCAAACTCACACACTTACATTCCTTCCCTTACACACTTTGCCGACTCACTCTCTCCCAACATTCAAATTTCAAATTTGAATCCAACTCTTAGGCTCCCCATCACATCACTCTCACATCACATACAACTCACCTCTTCAATTGATCACATGGGAATTAATCTCAACCTTCCTCACATACAACCTCCCTCACTCTTTCTCTCCTCTCACATTTTGAATTGGAAGCTCACCTAAGGCTCCCCATCACATCCATGCCAACTCATCTCAACCTTATCCCTTCTCTCCTCTCACATTTCAAATTCAAATTTGAAATCCAAACTTTAGGCTCCTCCCATCACATCAAGCCAACTCACTCCATCTCACCCTATCTCATCACTTAACCCTCCTCTCCAAGAAATGGAATATTCTTGGCATATTCCCTTCTAAACTAACCATGCCAACTTGCCTATCCTAACCATGGTTATCTTCTAACCTTATTCCCCATTTGAATTTAAAACATCAACTCTTTCTCTTCAACCAAAGCGTATTCCCTTGGTATATTCCTCCTCCTCTTAACCATACCAATTCATCTAACTTAACCATGGTTATCTCCTAAACCTAACTTCTTTCATACACAATTTGAATTTGAAATTCAAATTCTTCCCTCTCTCCCTCTATAACAACATCTACACTTCCGTTGGGAGTAGCTCTTCTTTGTGAGCACCGATCTTAGTGCATATCGGTGGAGTGAAGTTGTAACGGTTTGTAGTCCACCGAAAGGATTATACTTAGTGAATAGTATCATGTTGTAGATTCACAACTGGACGTACGGATAGTATAAAACCCCCATCCCGAACCAGTATATATCGTGGTGTCTCTTTACATGCTTTATAAACTTTGGTTGTAATTGTGGATTGTGACTATTGTTATAAAACCACTTGGTGATCTTTGAGGCTTGAAGTCAATAAACTTCAAAGAAACCAAAAAGACCGTATTCACCCCCTCTACGGTTCTACAATTGGTATGGCGACATTTCCATCCTCTGCAACAACATAGGTGCCATCAACCTTAACAAGAATCCAGTTTTGCATTCCCGCACCAAACACATAGAAATACGCCATCACTTTCTTAGAGATAATGTCCAAAAAGGAAACATTTCCATCGAGAAAGTTTCTTCCGAAGACAACATTGCCGACATTCTCACCAAGCCATTGAAACGTGAACCTTTCAACCTACTTCGATTAGGTCTCGGCTTTATGGAATAAACGTCTTAATCTCATTTCTAACTTCTCTTTCTACAAGGTATGTATTACTAGGATCCTGGACACACGATTAAGGTGGTTAAACCTTGTAGCTTTGTGTGTATGATATGTTGTGTTAAAATGATTTAGTGCGCGGAATTCACTCAACCAAACTTAGAAGGTTGTGTATGTTATGGAAATGGAATTGTTATGTTTGTTAGTTAGAAATGAACACATAAAGATTATCACTAAACGATTCAATATTATTAAAGATAATAATACGAGTGATCTTGAGATATCACTAGGGTTACAACCTTGAATCTTAAGTTTTTCTAACTTGTGATGTTTTTGTGTTTGTTCTTATCTAACAGTTGATATGTTTTTACAATAACATATGCATGAACTAACTTCTATGTTCTTCTTATCAACACATAAATCACTAGTCTAAGATCTCTTTTATAGTCAAAAGATCTTTACATATTGCTTAAAGTCTTAGCCGACTTACTTTGTTAACTTATCCTATTGAGTGTCAGTACATCAGATACAACATGTATCTATGTATACAACTTGTTAACTAAGCACATGGAGTAAGATATTATCTACCGTATATTGTTGACCAAAATACAATAAATATCTCTTCGATCTTATCCTCTCATCAGCAGAGTGTTCACTATCAGCAGGAACAAGTTATCGCTATCAGCAGAATCCATCAGCAGAATGCTAAGCCTATCAGCAGAGTCATTTATCACTATCAGCAGAGTGAAATGTTCTATCAGCAGAATCAACATTATTAGCAGAAACCATTTTGCACTAGCAGCAGAATTACACTTAGAGTATTTCTTGGATTAGAACCCGATATTAAACATCTTGAATATTTAATTCCCAACAATCCTCCCCTAAACATGTGAATCATTTCAAACATGTTTCTGAATTAAATCTTGGATTGAAGATCTTCCAAACACTTATGTTCTTCAAGATTGAATATCTTCTCAGTATTTCATCTACTTTGCTCTTCTTTGACTTTAACAATATCAATACATATTGAACCAATCTTGGACTAAAAGATGGTGCAATTTCCTTGGATGGAGGAATTATAAGAGGCAATGATGCTGTGTATCTTGGATGCTTGTTTCAACAAGTGAAATCATCTAACCAGCATGTCTTTGAAGTGAAATTGAAACCTTTCTTCGTTTGATCTAGATAGAACTTTCTCCTTTGGAATGTTCTTGTCATTTTCAACCTCCTCATCATCTTGTATGCTCTTGTCTTCTCCTTCCTTTTATTGGATTATCTTCTTTTTCTGGGCCATTATTTCCTCCCCTGAGATTGTTACCTCCCCTGAAGCAAATAAATTTTGTTTCCTCCCCTTGTTTGGAAGATCTTACTATGTACTTTTAAATCTTTCCTTATCATCTGATCCAGCATTTAGAACTTGTTGTCAGACAATGTTGTACATGAAGCCATCAATTTCTTAAGAGTTTAAGTTACTGCCCTCATCACTTCTAGGTGTGTTAACTCCTATGAGAGGTGAATCAGTGGACATTTTGATTCATGATCCATCAATGGATGGTTTTTGTGAATCCTTGAAAATCCTTTTAAGAAATCATTTAACTTAGTAGTATGTTCATGATTTTAGAATTGAAAAATCATACTACTTTTAACCATTTTGAAGAAATCAAGTGTATAACAGACACTTAATTAGCATTTCGGTTTAAAGCAACCTCTGGTTGTGTGAGAACCAATATTTTTCAGTTATAAATAACTGCCTGTGTGCAGATAAACTCATTCAAAGAGCTTTCCTGACAGGGTTTCCAGCTCATAGTAATTGTTGCCTCTAACACAAGTGTTAAATTCACTTTTACTAGCTGTTCTTTCTATCAGATGTCCTCAGACTTGCACATTATACTTAAAAGTATAAAATGATAGAAAGTGAGTTGTATCAGTTACTATCTGATCAACTAAGTCATCAATTCAATGTGAAATATCATAACTAGATTTCAAGAAAGAAGTTTTAAGGAGCTTTAAATTCCCAAACTCAGTCCATCATAAACCTATTATGGTCAGCAGCTAATATCTCAATTCTGCTGTTTCCATTTCACTTGAAAATATCCTTTGTGTTTACATATTCATACCTGAAATTGTTAGTCTAAAACCAAAAGAACAATGTACAAAGTACTTGTCTTGCATTAGTATAATCAAAAGACCAACTATATGAATAACACAATTTAAATTTGTACTAGCAGCACCTTGTGTGCTTTAGCAGTACCTTATGATACATTAGCAGTACCTTATAAATCCTGAAGTACCAACAAAGATTTATTTACAAAAACACATTATTTGAAAAATTTAAAGATTAAGCATTCCAATACTTGCTACCAAGTACTGAAACCTTGAAACATCAAAAGCTTTTGTTAGCAGATCTGCAAAATTATGTTCTGAAGCAATTTTAAGAACTTGAATTAATCTTTTCTCATTGCAGTCTCTTATAAAGTGATGTCTAATTTCAATGTGTTTTGTTTTAGAATGTTGCACTGGATTTTTAATAATACAAATTGTACTACTATTATCAATATGAATAACAGTGTTTAAGAAATTGTACCCATAATCAAGGAGTTGGTTTTGAAGCCATAGAACTTGACTAGAGCAACTTGCAGCAGCTATGTATTCAGCTTCAGTTGTTGAATTTGCCACACTTGTTTGCTTCTTACACTGCCATGAGACAAGTCTACACCCAAGGAATTGACATCCTCCAGTTGTTGACTTTCTGTCCAAGCTAGCACCAGCATAATCACTATCCGAATATGCTACCAAGTCAAAAGGAGATTCTCTAGAATACCATATACCCAACCTTGGTTGACCTTTGAGATATCTAAAAATTCTCTTGACTGCAGTTAAATGAGAAACCTTTGGAGTAACTTGAAATCTTGCACAAACACAAACAGGAAACATGATGTCAGGTCTAGATGATGTAAGGTACATCAAAGAGCCTATCATAGATATGTAATTGTGTACATCTACACTCTCTCTATCTTCATCTTTCAGAAGGTGCTTCTCAGAGTCCATTGGTATGCTTGCTATTTTTGAATCAGCAAATTGAAATTTTCTAAGTATCTCTGCAACATATTTGTCTTGACTAATAAATATGCCTTCAGATGATTGCTTAACTTGCAAACCCAAAAAGAATGTAAGTTCTCCCATAGAACTCATCTGAAACTTATCTTTCATAAGCTTCTCAAATTCTAAACACATATCTTTCCTAGTAGATCCAAAGATAATGTCATCCACATACACCTGCACTAACAGAAGATCCTTCTTGTGCTGTTTGATGAACAGTGTCTGATCAATCTTTCCTCTTTGAAATCCATTTTCTAATAAGTAGGAAGCTAGTGTTGCATACCAAGCTCTTGGTGCCTGATGAAGGCCATATAGAGCTTTCACTACTCTGTACACTTTGTTTGGATGTAATGGATCAATGAAACCTGGAGGTTGTGAAACATACACCTCTTCTCCAATTTCACCATATAAAAATGCACTTTTGACATCCATTTGGTAGACTGTGAAGCCTAAAAATGAAGCATAAGCTAGAAACAGCCTAATTGCCTCAATCCTTGCTACTGGAGCATAAACTTCATCATAATCTATCCCTTCTTCTTGTGTGTACCCTTGTGCTACTAATCTAGCCTTATTCTTGATCACAATTCCTCTTTCATCCCTTTTGTTCTTAAAAACCCATCTAGTGCCAATTACCTTCACACCTGTAGGTAAATCAACTAGCACCCAAACCTTTTGAATCTTGAACTGAAGAAGCTCTTCTTGCATAGCCTCTAACCAGCTTGAATCATCTAGGGCTGTAAGAATTATCTTTGGTTCAGCTTGTGAGAGAAAACATACAAACAAGCAAGAGTTTAAAAGCTCATGCTGTTTTGAAGCATAAAGGGCATCAAGAAGCCCTTGTTGGTCTGAAGACTTCAATTGTTGTCTTGTCTTCACACCTGACTGTATATCTCCAATCACATGTTCCAGGGAATGAACTTTGTGAATTCTTGATTGTGGTGTAGTAGGAACTTGATAAGATGATGGAAAATTGTTGAAATCCACCTCATTATCTGAGAATTCTGCTTCTTTTGTTTCTGAAGGGCCAGCAGCAGAGTCATTTGGCCGAACAGCAGAATCAGTAAGCTTATCAGCAGAGTCATCAGCAGAAACAGATACACTACCAGCAGCAACAGAAATACTACCAGCAGAAACACTTTGTTGTTCCTGAGTTCCATATTCTTTACTTTCATCTTCAACACCTTCTTTAGCTTTACTAGAAGAAGATTTATCAGTTGTCGAAGTTGATTCCACAATTGAACTTGACCATATTGGCATTATCACATCATTTTGATCTTTCTCTAACTCTGCCTCATTTGTTGTATAAGAACTTGCAAAATCATTAGTTTCTGCAACAAAAGGCACATAATTCATTGAATTTGTTAGATATTCCAGATCAAATAGCCATTTTGGTCCTTGACCTTCTACATTGGATTTGTTTTCTAAAAACTCCACATGTAGATTTTCTTCTACTATTTCTTTTCTTGTGTTGTAAACTCTAAAAGCTTTGCTATTAAGAGAATAACCAACAAAGAAACCTTCATCTGCCTTACCATCGAATTTTCCTAAATGGTCTAAGGTATTGAGAATTGTCACATGACATCCAAAAGGTCTAAGAAATCCTATTGCAGGAGTTCTACCATTAAAAAGTTCATATGATGTCTTATTGTGAGGCTGCACGACTAAAACTCTATTTTGAACATTGTTCTAGCAGCTTCAATTAGTGTTCTATTCTTTCTTTCAGCTACACCATTCTGTTGTGGTGTTCTAGCAACACTAAATTCTCTCTTAATACCTTTTTCTTTGCAGAAATCATCCATAACTCTATTCTTAAACTCTGTCCCATTATCACATCTAATGACTTTCACTTTCTTGCTTACTTGGTTTTCTATCTGTGTAATGAAGTCCTTAAGGATGCTTGATGTCTCATCCTTAGTGGCTAAAAAGAAAACCCATGTAAATCTACTATAGTCATCAGTAATAACTAGACAATATCTCTTATGCATTATGCTCATCAGTAAATCTACTATAGTCATCAGTAATAACTAGACAATATCTCTTATGCATTATGCTCATCACTGAAACAGGTCCAAATAAGTCCATATGTAGCATAAACAAAGACTGATTGATAGAGTTAAAAATCTTGGGCTTACAAGTGGCTTTGTGTTGTTTGCCTTTTAGACAAGCAATGCATGTTTGATCATTTTCAAATCTTTTGTGAGGTAAACCTCTTACCAAACCATTCTTAACAATTTTATTTATGGTTTTGAAGTTAATATGACCAAGCCTTCTATGCCATTTCATTGATTCATCCAATGTGGCCTTTGTAACAAGACAAGTTAAATTCTTTTTAGGGATAATGTTCTTCATGTCTACACTGTACATGTTGCCCTTTCTAGGAATTCTAAGAAGTACTTGACTTTCATCAGGCATCTTAAAATCAGGAGAAAGTACAAGACATTCAGTCTCACAGAAAAGAACATTATTCTTTTTGTCACACATTTGTGAGACACTAAAAAGATTATAATTTAGCTCTTTTACATAGTACACATCTTCAAAATCTAAATTTCCGGTTTTGATTGTACCTTTACCAGAAATTTTGCCACGAACACCCCCTCCAAAGGTAACATATCCTCCATTGAAAGCTTCAAAATCTGAGAGATAAGACATGTTGCCTGTCATGTGCCTTGAACATCCACTATCTGAGTATCCTTGATCCTCTTCCTGATCATTTGAATGTTCCTGCACACAAATAAGAGTGTTAGTTTCTTTTGGGGATCCAAGCCATTACTGACTTGGATCTGCCTCTTGCATCAATGTAATTGAATCTTTTGAGGATAGTTGATGCAACATTGGATTTGAGAATCCAACATGCTGAGGCCTTAACAACATTTGCCCTATTTCCCTTAGCAGCAGAGTGAACCACACGCTTATCAGTAGAATCTGCTAACTTTGTAGTTCTACCCTTTGGTTTCCAAACTTGTTTTTGGACCACTGCTTTTGTTTGAATGGGCCTTAGAACAGTTGTTGGTGCATGTTTGAAAAATATTTTTGCACCCTTAGCTGTTGATTTTGGGTTAATAGTCATAAATGGTCGAGCAGCAGGAACAAATTTTCTAGCAGCAAGATCATTTGGTCTATCAGCAGGATCAGATTTTGAGATAGACTTGTTTTTTACTACTCTGGGGTTTGATTTCTTAGAACTAGAGTGAAAGTGAGATTTAGGTGTTTGCCTTTTGTGGTTCACTCTATGGTTTTCATACCCAGATACCCATTGGTTGCAGAAAGCTGCAAGATGGTCAAAACTACCACATGTATAACAAGCTTTATTATAAAAAGCAAAGTCATCACCTAATTGGTTAGACTTGAGGTTGTTCCAATTCCTTTGGTTACCTCTGGGCTTGTTGGTGGTTCTATATTGCTCACAATATCTAACTAGTTGCCTGACATGCTTAATGTTTGATTTAGGCCTATCAGTATTGTGTTTGACTACCTTAGGAGCACTTGTTCCTACTTTCTTAACCACTTCAGGTTTAGACATAACCTGTTCCTCTTCATCATCATCACTATCAGTTGTACAATCTTCAACAACTATAGTTTCTCCTTTCTTAGCAAAGGACACCTTGTCCTGATAAAGTAAAGTTTTATCTAAACTTTTACTTATCTTTGCTACCTTAAGACTCTTACTACTCTTAGAACCATATTCCATGATTGGTTCTTGAAACTCAGCTAAACCTGTATGTGCTAGGTCAACACCTGGAGGTGAAGGAACACCTCTATATGGTGGAGGGACAGTTTTGTAACCTACACCTGAATTAGCTTTATCAATTACCTGAGCTTCCCAAATCTTATTCATTCCTTCTGAGGCATGTGCTAGAGTATCTATAGTTACCTTAACATTTTCTTTTTCAGTTTTGACTTCAGATAACTGTCTACTTTGATCATTAAGAAGTTCATCTCTAAATGCTATTCCTCTTTTTAAAGCATTTAAGTCATCAGTAAACGTAGATTCATTCTTTTTATAATGTAGAATCTGTTTTTCTAAAACTCCTACACACCTCTTATGATTAGCTAAATTATGAAGGGCATCAATTAACTCTTCTCTAAAAGCATCAAATCTCTTTTTAATGTCTTCATAATTTTTAAGATTAGGACATGAATTAGTACAAGTAGGAATGGTATCTACCTCTGAATCAGAAGAAGCCATTAGAGCAAATTCAGTGGCCATAAGAGCAGCATTTGGTGGTGCATCCTCTTCAGTAGCCATAGAGCTCCAATCATATCCAATACCATCAATAGCCAGCATAGCCTTTGGCTCTTCCACCAGTACTTCCTTATTCCTCTCTTGTTTATACCAAGTGTTCCTATTATCCTGCTTCCTTGGGCTTCTACATTCTTTAGCAAAATGTCCTAACCTATGACATTTAAAACATTCCACTTTCTTCTTATTGAACCCAGCAATATCATTACCATTTATGGTAATTTGCTTTCCAGTTTTCTGCCAAAACTTCTTAGCCCTCATGCTAAGTAAAGCAACTTGCCACTTAATATCCATCTCTTCCAAATTATCACCATCTACCTGCTCAAGGTCTTCATGATTTAAAGGAGAACCACTAGCTTGACTGGTTCTAAAGGCATAAAATGTTGGATCTCCAAGTCCAGCAATATCCTTTTGTAAACTAGTAGAAGGACCACCATAAGTAACATTAGAAACACTTTCAACTTCATCTACCTCTTCTGTATGACTAACACTAGGAACTGATAAGAGTGCAACATTCCCAGAACTAGTACCATAATTTCCACCTCTCTTTAGAATTTGTTCAACAATTTTGAAGTTGTTGAACAAATCATTGAGTTTCATTGTTTCAATTTCTGGTTTGTTCATCCAGACAATAACATGAGTATGGAATTCATTAGGTAGACTTTTCAAGAACTTCATGTTGAGATCTTCCTTCTCAGTCTCAACACCCAACACAGCTAACTGACTGACAAGCTTGTGTAGTCTTGAAAATAGCTTATCAAGAGACTCATTACTAAAAGCAGTAAAGTTTTCAAATTGGTGCTTTATTAAAGTCTTCTGTGTCTTTTTGGTAGTTTCATTACCACCAAACCATGCACAAATCTCTTCAAAAAGAGTTTTTGCATCAAGATATTTGCTAAAAGATAGCATTTGCTCACCAGGAATGGTCATAAGCAACAAGTTTCTTGCTTTCTGATCATTTCTCTTCTGTATCTTTTCATCATTGGAGACTGGTCCAGTATTTCTTTTTCTAACTGTCTTCCCTTCAACAAGAACATCTGAATAGCCTAAAGTGAAGGAATCACCATACTGAATTATGTCCCAAAGAGCATAATCTTGAACCATAAAATATTGCTCAACTCTCATCCTCCATAACTCAAACTCATTGGGTTTGATCATGGGCAACTTTGCAGCAACATTTGTTTGAACATCTTGTACATCCATTTCTTGTTTCTTCTAAAAACAACAATATCAACCTGGCTCTGATACCACTTGCTAGGATCCTGGACACACGATTAAGGTGGTTAAACCTTGTAACTTTGTGTGTATGATATGTTGTGTTAAAATGATTAAGTGCGCGGAATTCACTCAACCAAACTTAGAAGGTTGTGTATGTTATGGAAATGGAATTGTTATGTTTGTTAGTTAGCAATGAACACATAAAGATTATCACCAAACGATTCAATATTATTAAAGATAATAATACGAGTGATCTTGAAATATCACTAGGGTTACAACCTTGAATCTTAAGTTTTTCTAACTTGTGATGTTTTTGTGTTTGTTCTTATCTAACAGTTGATATGTTTTTACAATAACATATGCATGAACTAACTTCTATGTTCTTCTTATCAACACATAAATCACTAGTCTAAGATCTCTTTTATAGTCAAAAGATCTTTACATATTGCTTAAAGTCTTAGCCGACTTACTTTGTTAACTTATCCTATTGAGTGTCAGTACATCAAATACAACATGTATCTATGTATACAACTTGTTAACTAAGCACATGGAGTAAGATATTATCTACCGTATATTGTTGACCAGAATACAATAAATATCTCTTCGATCTTATCCTCTCATCAGCAGAGTGTTCACTATCAGCAGGAACAAGTTATCGCTATCAGCAGAATCCATCAGCAGAATGCTAAGCCTATCAGCAGAGTCATTTATCACTATCAGCAGAGTGAAATGTTCTATCAGCAGAATCAACATTATCAGCAGAAACCATTTTGCACTAGCAGCAGAATTACACTTAGAGTATTTCTTGGATTAGAACCCGATATTAAACATCTTGAATATTTAATTCCCAACAAGGTATGTATTACTAATCTTCTCTTCTGAGTCTAGGATCTCTATTTCTTGCATAAATCTCAAACACTCAAGCTAATGGGGTTTATATTTACACGTATATACTTCTATTCGCATCAAACCTTCTACGAAACAATTTTTTCAAAAAGGACCAACACTCCATATTTTCAAGATAAAATATTCTCAGGTCTAGGACACTCACGTTTTCTCTACATAGTTAATACAACGTAAAAACCGTTTCTCATACATCATATCATATGTCTCTTGAATGCTAAAGGGAATACATAACCAATATGTATTTTTGGGTACACTCAAACATAGCAACATTGAAATTAAGGAGTCTTTTGGTTATCTCACGTATATACGTATGTATTTTACACTTCTATCTTTAATTTTCTTCTAGGGTCGAGATAACCGCAACTCCACATAGTTTACATATAGGCACACACTAGTCCTAATATGTTTTCTAAACAAAAAACTGCAGTCTGTGTGCATCAGATACCCGGATCCTTGCATTTACGCAGGCCGGATCCCTTCTAGGATGGATCTGGGGGATCCGGTTACACAGAAGGCAGTTTTGCCAATCGTTTGACAAAATCTACTTCAATTCTCTTCTCTTTTTTATTCTCTACTCAATATTTACTGAGTTTAAGTCTTAGTAGTTAAGGTCTCATGATTGCTTGCATTCAATTCATATCTAATCATTAGATTTTGGATTCTTTTGTGGTTTTACCATTCATTTCAATGCATGATCTCTATCTATAAATAAGGTCCTAAGATGCTTGATTCTCCATTATCCATCTCATCCTACATTCTCAGAAACCATGGCTTCCAAAAGATCACAATCCTCTCAAAACCGTGACGATCTAGTCAAAGAAATCAACACCCTACAAAACATTACCAACACCTTTGAACATCACATACAACAAACCATCCAAACTCAAAACACCAAGTTTACTATACCAACCTCCAACATTCCTCCACCATCAAAAAGAAGAAAAACCGCACGTATAAGTGTGAAACCATGTTGTTTTGTCAATCCTTTATCCAACAACTCATCACCTCCTAGCAACTCCTCATACCCCACCAACTATCAAAAGGAACCACCTTCTTCACCAAGTTCTCCAAATGAAAACAACCTTCCTTTCTTTACCTCATTAAAAGAACTCTTTAAGACACCAACACCAACTCCATCACCAACTTCAACTCCGCCATCCGCTCCAACTCAACCATCAAAATCCATACCTCCTATCTTACCCAAAATCAACCCCAAAGAGCTAGTTTTCTCCACACCTCCTGATGCGTGGTTTTGTAACCTTACAACAGGTTTTACCTCTCGAGGGATCTCAAGAGGCTTACAACCCCACCAGGCAGTGTACCTGACCGATGTAGTATAGTGTAGTGGTAAGTACGGGGGATTGATCGTTCTCCACAGGGAATAGTGTTCGTTAGGTGTGAAAGGCTACTCTAATTAGGTCTAAGGGTCGAGGAAGATTCTTTTTATGTTTTTATAGTTTTTATGAAAGCAAGTAAAATCTCGGTTTTGAAGGAGTGGGCGGAATTAGTTGCTAGTCAACTAACCCAAATTACTACAAATGCAAATAAAATAAAATAACAAAAATGAAAAGTGGTGAGAAACTTATGTGTAGAGAAATGTGTTTACTTAGATTTCCTTACTCCCTAACTATCTTTTACCGGTTAATTAGTGTGTATTAGTTGCGTGGATGACGGGTGTATTCCTTAATACCATTCGTGGGGTGGCGTACTTACTTCCCCAAACTCTACAAGCTCCTACTTCACTCCTATGTCGAGCCGGCTAGGAAGCTCCTAACATGGGATCACTAGAATTCGCTTGTGCATTAAATACAACCATAAAAACCTTTAGTACGCGTTTGGTTCATGTTTCTTAAGACGTTCAAGCAAGTTACCGAATAGGAAGTTAGCCAGTTTTCTTAAGCCTAACATAGATAAACAATCATCCAATACAACTAACAACACATTAACAACCAATAATCAATAGCTAGGTTTCATTAGATCTAAGCAAACACAAGATAAAATTAGCCTAACATGTTAAACAAAAGACAAGCATAAGATAGAATCAAACAACACATAGACATATTGAATGATTAATTGATAACTTATCTTTCAATGAAACATGGAAGATCTCAAGGCAAAAAGCCCTGAAAAAGTAGCTAAAATCGTCTTAGGGTTTTATCCCCAAAATTCCACACACTAAGCTCTCTCCTAATGACAAAAAATTAGAAAACTATATATAGACTTTTGCATCTGACGGCGTCACCTTATGGATTGTGACGCCGTCACCTCGCCGCTTTTAGGGTTCTCGGATGACCATCTTGACGCCGTCCCTCTTTAATTCTCCAAAATCCGTTCTGGCCTATCAAGGCTTGACGCCCTCACCTCTTGAACGTGACGCCGTCCCCTTATGAATTAAGCCGTGACGCCCTTGATTTAGTTAAAGCGTGACGCCGTCAGAATTCACATGCTAACTCACTGGCCCGTCATGAGTAAATTTCACATCCCACTTTTCTTGCCAAGGCATGACGCCGTCCAGAGTTGATTCTGACGCCGTCAAAGGTAACTTTTAGCCGATTCTTGAGACTTTGCCATTTTCTTCACTTTGATGCTCCAAAAACGTCCAAAATGCCTCCTTTTCCAGATTTCTCCTCAAAAGTACCTAAAATGACAAAAGGAACGATTTAGGGCAATATTTGATCAAATAAATACGATTTCGGGCTTAAATGACCCCTTAAAAGCGGTACACTTTTCGCTTCATCAAATACCCTTACACTTGAGATTTGCTTGTCCTCAAGCAAATGCGCTTTTATTCTAATCAAAATACAAGTTAGGGGTCATTTAATGCTAACATAAAAGTAATTACAACAAATAATCGTTCCACTTCAATCATAATAAGCACGGAGATTACATACTAGCACCTCACAAGTAGTGTTTAGATACTCACATCTCTCAAGTGTCATCAAAATAAATCTCATAAATGAAAACGGAAAATATCTCTCACTACCTGTCATAGCAAATAGATTACCATAGGCTTGGGAAAGGATCGAAAACCTCCTCCACTAGGCGTAAGCACCAAAGATAAACTATCAAAGAGGGCTTTTAAATGGGTTGTAATGTTAGGTGTAGGGAAAAGGAAAACACGGTTTGGTTGGATAAAGGATATTTTACTGGTGGCGAGTTAAAAATCTTGGTCAATTACATGTACTATACAATGTTGCTAAGCCAAGACTAGACTCGATCTTAAGCTAGAAACGAAATAACAAAATAACAAAAACATAAAACAAACATAAAATAAAACGGGATGGTAGTCCGTATGTTTTTTCTATTTTTCATTTTCTCATTTTTTTTTTTGTATTTTTCTTGATTTTTTTTTTTTTTTTTTTTTTTTTTTTTTTTTTTTTTTTTTTTTTTGCATACACTTTTGCCCTACCATCCAAAATAATACATCAAAGGGGCGTTGCATTCCCCTTACACTTGAATTTTTACATAACTTTACAATTACTAATCTAATGACTCGAATTAAGATAATTGAAAAACTTGGAGTACTTTTAAAACATTTAGCACATATGGGGGTAATAAATGATGTTCTTCCCCATTACTCCATTATACTAGTACTTTACCCATGAGTCCCAATCGTCCCAAAACAATATGTACAAGGATATGACTCGACTTAGCAACCATGTAATCAACTAGATAATTAACTTGGGTTTAAACAAATGTTGTCACAATAATGCACTAAAAATGAGTGCATACAAGGTAGGCTAAGGCGATTTGGGTGTACATTTAAGTGGGGTGTAACAAATTCTTCCTTTAAGTAAAATGCTTAAAGGTCGAAATGAAAAGATAGGCTCTGAGGGGTGTACTAGGGGTATCGTGTACTAAAAATGAGTACAACGCAAAGGGTGTGGGAGAATTACTTAACCAATGTAGCCAACGTAATTATAACAAAAACACAGGTGTAAAACAATGGGTTAATCCTAATGCCTCTTATCATGTAGTAAATCTAACTACACGAATGTAGTCTCACTTGTGGCCTTGGAATGGTCCTAACGCAAGTTCTAGAATCTAAGTGCTACCGGTACACACATCATAGCATAAATGCTTTTCCTACCAATTCTAGGGGCGAACCTCACATATTTGGGGGTGGAAAATTTTTTTAGTGGTACGGTTTTGTGCTAGTCATATAACTCCTATCCATGAGACGCTCATTAAGACCAAAGTTTCACTCCTATATGTTGTAAAAAATTTTAAATTTGGCACTAAAATTGCCTTAACAGGTATTTCTCTCAGTTTTATTACACATCTACCATTAAACAAACAAAAATCAAGGGTAATTGTATTCTCTAAAGTATCGTACTTTTACCCCCCCCCCCCCTTACACTTAAGATGAACATTGTCCCCAATGTTCAAATAACAAGATGTAAAAGTGAAAAGGTAAAAGAATGAAATCAAATACTCCCCTGATTCGTTCGGTGGATAAAGAGGTAACATGGTTAGATCTTCTTTCAAGGTAATGTAGAAGCTTCAAGACTAATGCATCGCCAAAAGCTTGATTCCACATACATCTCCTTGTCTAAAATAACCTGTTAATCCTGAGAAAACAAACAAGAAAAACCAAAGCATCAAACCGAACAAAGACAACTCACAACTAGGTGTAATTCCAGACTTAGAAATAAAACAATTAAAGATATAATGCTTGCGGAATGAATGTTTTGCAGATTCCTGGAGTTTATAAGTTAGAGATTTAATAAAAACTTTTTATGATTCCGGTAGAAAAATAAAACTTTCAAAAATTTCAGAAAATTAAAACCTGACGCCGTCAGGTTGTAAGGCCTGACACCGTCAGAAATGATCTGACAGAATTCTCATGTTAAGTTTCCGGAAAATTTCTGGAAAAACCTATACCTTACTTCCTGGAATTCCTGCAAAACTTCATTATGACTCGATACAAGCATTTGACTCAAACAAATACTAATATGCATGCTTATATCTCATTGTTATCGTTCATGTTCAATCTTGTTCTTAAAAACAAATTTGGATTTCCCTTACACTTATCTTTTGCAAAATACCTTTATATGTAGTTAAGACGAAGTTAAAAACAAAATAAAGCATTTTCACAATTTATATTTGAGACATGAACAGTAAACAAAAAGAATAAGAAATGCATACGGAAACAAATAAAATTAAATAAACAAACAATCAAACAAATAAAGCAAATAAAGCTTGGGTTGCCTCCCAATAAGCGCTTGTTTTTGTTCGAGTCACGAGCCTGACTCTACCCTTATTTAACAAAAATAGGGGAGGTTTTCCCTACACTTAGGATTAAGTGCGGGTGAAAGTAGCGATACACACCCTTAGGGTGTGAATATGCCACGTGAGGTGAAGGGGGTGAGTGAATGGCTTCCTTCATCCTAAAACTACCCGGATAATATTGGTTGATGGGTGGGTCGGTTCCTCTTTTTTCTCCTAGATGTAAATCTAAGGATGAAAAGTTGTGTAAAGGTTGAGGTTCCAATTCATCAACACTAGGAAATTCCCTAGAACTATGAGTAAGGTCATCACTAAAAGTGTGCAAACCTATATCCTCTAGTTGTGCTTGGTCCAAGGGTTCTACCTCCATCGGGATTCCTAAAGTCTCTTCTACTTCTTCCGGGTAAATCACGGGCGGTGTGGGTGCCTCAAACGATGGTTGAGTATTTTGTGGGCTTATGGTGTTTACCTCATTATTCCACGTGTCAAGATCACCTATATCCTCGTCAATTATTTTCTTAGGTAGTGATAATAACAAACCTAGTGCTTCATCCAACTTATGATTTATTGATACGGCTCTATCCACAATTCCTTGGCAAACTAGGTCGCTTTTCCTATTAGCCTCACTAAAACAAGATCCTAAACATGGAGGTTGTTCATAAGAATCTATCCTAGGTGAAGGCTCATATGATTCATAAGTGTCTCTAAATGAGGTATTTTGAACTTCTTGGTGTTCTAGCCACTCAACCATATCTTGCAATCTTAGAAATCTAAGTGAAAAGTCCATTTGAAGCAAATTACAAACAAAATCACAAAGAAAAGATAGACTACGAGAAAGCTACAAAATAAAAAGAAAATATCTCACTTGATAGGAATCTTGTGAGTAGACCTAATAAAATAAAATTTCAACCTAAACAATAACTACTCCCCGGCAACGGCGCCAAAAACTTGATGCGTGGTTTTGTAACCTTACAACAGGTTTTACCTCTCGAGGGATCTCAAGAGGCTTACAACCCCACCAGGCAGTGTACCTGACCGATGTAGTATAGTGTAGTGGTAAGTACGGGGGATTGATCGTTCTCCACAGGGAATAGTGTTCGTTAGGTGTGAAAGGCTACTCTAATTAGGTCTAAGGGTCGAGGAAGATTCTTTTTATGTTTTTATAGTTTTTATGAAAGCAAGTAAAATCTCGGTTTTGAAGGAGTGGGCGGAATTAGTTGCTAGTCAACTAACCCAAATTACTACAAATGCAAATAAAATAAAATAACAAAAATGAAAAGTGGTGAGAAACTTATGTGTAGAGAAATGTGTTTACTTAGATTTCCTTACTCCCTAACTATCTTTTACCGGTTAATTAGTGTGTATTAGTTGCGTGGATGACGGGTGTATTCCTTAATACCATTCGTGGGGTGGCGTACTTACTTCCCCAAACTCTACAAGCTCCTACTTCACTCCTATGTCGAGCCGGCTAGGAAGCTCCTAACATGGGATCACTAGAATTCGCTTGTGCATTAAATACAACCATAAAAACCTTTAGTACGCGTTTGGTTCATGTTTCTTAAGACGTTCAAGCAAGTTACCGAATAGGAAGTTAGCCAGTTTTCTTAAGCCTAACATAGATAAACAATCATCCAATACAACTAACAACACATTAACAACCAATAATCAATAGCTAGGTTTCATTAGATCTAAGCAAACACAAGATAAAATTAGCCTAACATGTTAAACAAAAGACAAGCATAAGATAGAATCAAACAACACATAGACATATTGAATGATTAATTGATAACTTATCTTTCAATGAAACATGGAAGATCTCAAGGCAAAAAGCCCTGAAAAAGTAGCTAAAATCGTCTTAGGGTTTTATCCCCAAAATTCCACACACTAAGCTCTCTCCTAATGACAAAAAATTAGAAAACTATATATAGACTTTTGCATCTGACGGCGTCACCTTATGGATTGTGACGCCGTCACCTCGCCGCTTTTAGGGTTCTCGGATGACCATCTTGACGCCGTCCCTCTTTAATTCTCCAAAATCCGTTCTGGCCTATCAAGGCTTGACGCCCTCACCTCTTGAACGTGACGCCGTCCCCTTATGAATTAAGCCGTGACGCCCTTGATTTAGTTAAAGCGTGACGCCGTCAGAATTCACATGCTAACTCACTGGCCCGTCATGAGTAAATTTCACATCCCACTTTTCTTGCCAAGGCATGACGCCGTCCAGAGTTGATTCTGACGCCGTCAAAGGTAACTTTTAGCCGATTCTTGAGACTTTGCCGTTTTCTTCACTTTGATGCTCCAAAAACGTCCAAAATGCCTCCTTTTCCAGATTTCTCCTCAAAAGTACCTAAAATGACAAAAGGAACGATTTAGGGCAATATTTGATCAAATAAATACGATTTCGGGCTTAAATGACCCCTTAAAAGCGGTACACTTTTCGCTTCATCACCTCCTACCTCACCAAATGCACTTTTCAATGACCTTGAAGAGTTACCACCTATACCATCCATCACCTTCCTTGAACAATTAGCAAATCAACCTCCACCAATCCCTGACATCATGGATGTTGATCCCACTATACCAATCTTTCCACCACCTCTTCCGCAATCAAACCAACCAACTTGGATAGATGAATCCTTACCACCTCTCCCACACTATCTATTTTGTGAACATTGCCAAAGCTCTAGGCAAGTAGCCATAGAAATTAGGGACGAAATGAGATTCATTCTAAACCACATCCTTGATCGCATCAACATTATGACCCACCGAAACTTCCAACTCTAAACCATAAGCAAGCATCGAACGACCAATAATATATTTTCTTATTTTTCTCTTTATTTGTATTCTTCTCTTTCTTTATTATAAGAACACTTCCTTGTTCTTATTTTTACAAATGTATGTGGCTTATATACCACTACATTTCAGGTCATTTTATTACAAGGATTAAGTTCTACATACCATGTCTTTTCTTCCTCAAACTTCTCGTCTAGCGAAATGCATCTATTTCTTCTACTTCTAAGGGGGAGTTTGTGCATTTTGGGATCAAATCCCGCCATACTATATTTTCGACACTCTTTTTGTTTCGACAAAAAGGGGGATGTAACAATTCGTATTTTTCGGTCACTATTCATCATTATATTTCTACTATTCATCCTCATAGTTTTCGCTATTCACTATTTTGCGTAAATTAAAAATTTCGAGTATTACTTACGTATAACTTTATAAGTTAAATCGCGTAACCGAGAAACAACATTTTGTGCGCAACATATGGACTAGAGTTAGTCTACACATTGCTAAAACATTGACAGTAATATCATTTTCATTTTTGGTCTCACTTGTGTTTACATTTTTATTTATTTATATTTATTAAATAATTAAACGCTTTTACACGATTTTTATGCATGAACAATATGCCCAATACTTTGAATAAATATTTTAATACATTCTATTACTTGGTAAACTACTCCAAAAAGTTAAATGATGATTTACTTTCACTTGTTGAATTCCTTTTAAAATATACACTAAAGTTATATATATTTACTTTACTTACACAAATATTAAACGATACCTATTTTAAGTACCCAATACTTATGCCAACTATATTTACAAAAAAAAAAAAAAAATTAATCTTATTTTACCATTTAGACACCACATTTTATACGTTTATACTTTTTATTTTTTCAAGTCTCGCGTAGAACACTATTATTACGCGTTTTAATATTTACACGCCTGCAATACTTACCAAATACCCGCACCACCTTTACCAATACCCTAAATACTCATACACTATTAAAATAAACTCATTTCACTCCCCATTCTATGTACTAAAAAAAAAAGAACCCTTAACTTTTGTTATAAAAAGATATCATAAATTCAACAACTTATCTTATTTTTACCTAAAGTTGTCATAATATCTTGACTATCTATCCTAACACTTCAAATCAAATCTTTCTCATTTGGTTCTCCTTCATTTACACGCCAAGACATCTCCTCCAACCATCCCCATCTTACTTATGTCAACAACTTGTCCCCTAGATATTTCTAAAATTACCAAAGTCAAATAAGTTAGCTAGTTTCACTCTTCTTTCCCTATAAATACACCACTCACTCCCTTTTATTTCACACACATAAATACTTAAACTCTCACTTCATCTCAGCTCACTTTAAAATATATCAAGCTTGGTTAAGGGTTGTACAAGGTTACTTGCTTAAGGTGTTGGAAGAGCTAGGGTTTTCAAGTGAGAATTTAAGGTTTTCTAGTAGTAATTTTGGGTTTATTGTGCACTAAACATTTTCAATCATCAAGTAAACTTTTCATACTCATATCATACATATTTATACTTCTATTTATCATAATATGTCTTTCATATATCACCAATATATGTTTGTAACTTAAAAAACCATGTTTTTCTACTAAAATGCTAAAGTACCTGATGTAAACACTTTACACGAATTTTATCATTTTAAATTTGATTTATTGTAAAAATCTTGTTACTACAGTTGAATAAAATGTCATAAGAGCGACATAGTCGAAATCTAGGTCATTCGGAAATAATCTCGTAGTTTAAAACTTAAAAACAAAAACTGTAAATTTAGTGCGAAACTTGCTGAGTGACCAATTTTAAGCTTAATAACGAGACCTCTAGATGTAGTTAGTGGGCAGTAAAAGTATTGGAATTGGTAGACAACGCGACGAGCTAAAGGTAGCAATTTGAATCACTAAAATCGGACTTATAACGAAGACGTTACGTCCATTTGAAAATCACTAAAAGTTTACAAAAGCTGAAATTCTGCACAAAACCGTGCTGAGGTCGCGAGTTCAAGCCCTGTTTTGACCCTTTAGATGGCTGAACTTTTGAATACTCAAAACATAAAAGTAGTAGTCCTCGCACTCACGTTTCCAGATTGTACTTGCACTTTTCGTGAAACCTTGTAACGAAGAAGATACAGCCTCGAAAATTTGACGAAAAATACACTTTTTATAAAAGTTTCAGCAACACTTTAAACTTAATTTTAGAGCTGATCGGTAAATTTTGGGGTCGTTTTGAGCATTTTAGATTCCGAATGAGGCATAAAGTCCTTAAGGATTATTGTAGTATGGTCTAAGTAATTTTTATATGAGTAGAAAATTTCTAAAATATTAAACGAGATACAGACTTTTAATGTAGGACACTTGGGAATTTTTGTAAGATATTAAAACACAATAATAATGAGTAAACTTCGTCGAAAAGTGTGTTTTGACTTACAAACTAAAACGCAAACGTACATTGGTGCTATAAAGTTTTGAGAACACATTTGCATCATTTCATTTAGCATGATACTAAGTCGAACAATTATTATCTAGGTCGCGATTAAGGTTTCGTTGGACATTGGACTTTACTATTTTCCGGTTATAATATTTGCTTGAGGTGAGTTTCATAGCACCACTTTTACTTGTTTTACTATTCGATTTGAAATACTTGGGGTGGGAATACATTACTTGTTTTTACATATGGACACAAGTGCATTAAACATTTATTGATTGCATAAGTTGTTTTTGTTTGCCATAAATTCCTCACAATCATGAACCGTTAATTACTTTGTAAGCGCGAATGTTGTGAATAGATCTATTGGGGGTAAACTCCCCCGTCCGGGTTGGTCGCTCCAACTTGTCAAACAGACGCATTTCATTTGATGTCGTACAGGTGTTTGGCAAAGCACCTGTTTGGGGTGATAATATGAACTAACTGTTAAGGCTTCGGTGTCATGAGTTTAGTGGAACAGTAATACTTTTCATGAACATATTTGGAATACATTGTCGTTGGAATCTTGCGGTCCATACATAACTTGTTGTTTACTTAAACCTATGAACTCACTAGCTTTATGCTGACCCTTTTAGCATATATTCTCAGGTGTTGATCTTTACTACAGCACAATCTATTGTTGGAGGCACTTGGCATTGGCACGGTCATAGACTACTCTGATATATTTGGGACCACTTGTTTACTTATATGGGCCTTATTTCCGCATCAAATTAAATGTTGTAAACTTATTTAATATGATAATGTAACTAGTTTTCTAAATGGACAAGGTAAATCCGTTCTCTTTACTTTGTGTTCTGATCCAATTTAGTAGCACCCTAGCGATATCATCTTCCGCTGCGACCCATTTTTGGGGGTGTTACAGGGGAGAAGAGAATAAAACTTTAAAACCTTTCTAAAACTTGAAACATCTAATCTTTAAATTTTACTCACCATAAGATTATGTTTCGTAAAAGTATAAAACATTACATGTTTTACATCTACCATTTACCATTTACATACAAATATACTTACTTGTATTAAAGGAAATGCATGAAAAAGAGTTGGGTAATCCATAACCTATAACCCATGGAGCTTGATCCATAACCCATGACCCATTGTATGACATCATGCATGACTTCATAATGGGTAAAACCCATGACCTATGACCCAAAGTCCATAACCTATAACCCAAGATGTCTTTGACATCATTCATGACATCATATGACCTATGGACCTTAACGCATAACCCAAAACCCGAAATTGTAACCCAAAGTCCGGACTGGTACTACTAGATAGCCGAATCCCTAGGTTTGCACTAGCCAGATCCCTTTGGGAAGGGATCCGCAGGATCTGGGTGAACAGTGCTCAAAATTGCCAATAAATAGTGAGTCATTCCTCTTTTGTTTCTCACCCCACTTAGATATATCTTCTCTCTATATTTTAAGTTCTCTAAACTCAGATCTAAAGATCATTCTTGTAGCTTTCTTTCTCTTTTATTCTCAAGGTTCTTCTTACAAGACGAGATCACGATTTCTAGCATACGAGCCATTCTTCTCCTCAAGTTGCTCGGACTCTTCATCACCTCAAGACCACTGAGTTGTCTCTTGTTGTTGATACTTCTTCTTGTATTCTCAAAGTTGTTGGGTTAGTTGTGTTGTTGTGTTGGATTGGTCTTCCATGTAAAGGACTCGGTATTTAGCTTTGTACCGGAAAAAGTGTAAGCGACGTTGTGAGGTTTCTCCACCGGTTGAAGGAGCTTGTTGACATAGTGTTTACGAACTCTCAAGTTGGGTACTCAGGGAGTGGAGTAGGTAAAGGAAGGTGTCCTTGTAGTCGAACCACTATAAACCATTGTGTCTCACTTCTATCTCTTTATCTCTTTACTTTCATCATATTTATTTCTTTTCAAACTACTTGCATTATCCATATCTCAACATCCAAAGGTTTCACATACTATCGATCTAAAGTTTTAAAAACTAAATTTAAATCGGTAAAAACTATTCAACCCCCCTTCTAGTTTTCTACAGGTACATTGCTCGAAAACCAGTGGGAGTCTTAGATTAATATATACATGTTAGTTGATTTATTTTAGCATATTTATTGTTTTAGCTGGTTATTTTTTATTTGCTTATTTGTTTATATATATTGTTTGATTAGTTGTAAGCGAATGGTGATTTTTTGAACCGAAAAATAAACCGGACTAAACAATGGTGAAATTGGATTTGTTTTAAGAGTTAAATCTTAAACTTTTAATTGATCGATGGTTATTATACCAAATAGTTAGAAAGGCTCATCAAATTTGACAAACTATAAGAGAAGTTTAAGGATGGTTGCCATGTATTTGCACCTACAGAAGAAAGTTTTTAATAAGCTTCGCGCTGACTCGCTTCTCCGCTTCTTTGTGCGTCAAATTGGAGTTACCTAAGACTATTTTAAATGTACAAAACATCTTAAGGGTGATTTGACCTTAATTCCATGCGCCACTTTGTGGTAATTATTCGAATAACTTGGGTCTTTTGACTCATGCAGTAATACGATATTGTGGGTGATAATTAAAGATAATTCTTCGATTGGTTTATCCAATACCTCAATTAAAACTTTTTTGATTTAATCTTAGTGATAGAAAACTAATGAGTAAAGTTTTGTTAAAACCTATGATACGAAGATGTGTGCATGCTTCTTCATACATATTTTGATTACACACATCAAATGAGTACCCTTTAAAATTAAGTTTATGCCATCTAATTCAAGGAACACTTGGTGTTGCAATTTTGTTATCTGAGATCTTAGCTAGATTGCAACAACAAGGTAAATCTCCATGTTACGTGAGACCGTATCTGGAACAAATTTAGAGTTTCTAAATTAGACAACTTAATTGAGTTAGTTAGTGAGATCTATAACTCAAGGCATAAGATGGGATGAAACATGCTTACATTGCAAATAGTTTTTTGGCAAATGTAAATCCCATAATAATCTAGGAATTGTAACATTAAACCGTAAACGTGGGTTATTCTTTTATTTGTAAATTGATCGACACCCGTAGGGGTTTTTTTTGGCTAGAGTCAACTTTACTAAAAGAATAAACCTAGTCTCTTTTCCATGAGAGAAGAGTGAGACTCGATCCTATTCATTTTCATGATAGAGAAAAGTATGATAGGAACATTAAAATTGTCTAATTTCTAAAATAACGCATAGCAAACTTTAATAGTTAATAGAATTCCACATCTTATTTTTCATAGAGTTTTCATTACCCTCTTTCAGTGATTGAATTCTTTTGTAACAAATATGACATTTGGTTAATTGGAAAACATGTATAATATTTTATGAGTTATTAAATTAGAAGCTAGGCTAATTACCGCAAAGGTAGTAAAGGCAAACTAGGATATTTTATCTAGTTGTTATTGCTTTAACCCTTTAGAGGTACTACATACCATTGTGGAGATGGTAGTCCTATTAAGGAAGAAATTGCATGCCCAATTTTCAAGTTAATAGCATTGATGGATAGTCCATAATCTACATAGTAGAATACACTCTTTTAGTACCTAAGTCATTGTTACGTATGGGCTTTCTTAAAGGTGTAGGAAAGTAAATAGCACACTATTTGTTTTCACTGTTTATGAAACACTTACAATGTTGTCAAATCCAGTGGGAGCATTGTGTTGTAATTACTGAATAAGGAATTATTGTAATGTTCTCTAATTTAGTGGGAGCTACAATCTTTATTATCTTGGTAGTAACCAAGATTATTTCTAGATTGTCTCGAGATAATACATTACTTTAAAACTTATAGACACTCATATTTTCAAGGATAGTCATGTGCGTTTCCTTGTTAACTAAATGGTTGTACATCTACTTATTTTGCTAATATCTATGACACAATCATATTGATCACATAAACAAACGTGTGTCATGTTGTTTATCTGCTACATGATGTTGTTCCATGCACAAGTGGGAGAAATCTTTATTGTGTGCAAGGTACAACACATAGAAATATGATTTAAAGGATTCTCTTGACCGCAAGGTAAGAGACTTATGTTCATATAGGACTTATATACTTAAAATGTAAGATTTCCATATTTAGAACATGTGTCAAGATGATATCTAAGACTACTTCAAACTAAATATTTATGTATTCTTGAATTGACATGAATAAAATGAAGTAATCTAATACTACTTCGATTTGAATAGTTATGTATTCATGGAATGACATAAATAAATGAAGTAATTAATTAACTTGAAATTACTATCGAAACCAAGAGCTGGTGTTCATGATTACTTTAGTTATACATGTTTATATCTTCTTATAAACATGAAGTCTATTAATTGTTATGAGACTTATAATAATATAAAGTAAGACGTTAACTTATTATGTCTTCTTAATTAAGACATATACATGAAGTCATCGTTAAATGACTTATAATGTATAGTGGGTTTATAACAGTTTATGTCTTCTTGTTGAGACATGGACATGAAGTGATTTAGTCAAAAAGTACTTGTGTGCATGCGATTGCCTTGGAAATTCTATTATATCATTAAGTTGTTTTAGTTGGTAAATAGGTAAGCCAAAAGGAATATGTTTATCTTACATATTGTTAGATTGTCTTACAATATTAATCTAATAAAATACCACAAGTTTAATGGTATGTTCAGTTAGGAGAATCAAACTCTTGTTGTACTGTTTGATTCAAGATAACTATATCTTCTTTTCTTCCAAAAGTTATCAAGGTTATAATATTGAGTATGGATTGGATATACTCAATAAGACTCCAACCTAGAAGATAAATAAGACACCATTATATTATGAAATGTGATGAATCACATCAAGTTTTAAATTGAAGTTCTGAATTTGTTAAACTACTTATGAGTAGGTTATTAACAAACTGGAGTCATGAACTTTCAATGTGTTTTGTAATGTCCCAAAAAGAGAACATTGTATTGTTGCTCTACTTGCAAAGTATTTATAGATAGTATATAAATTACAAAAGGCAAGTGGGAGTTTTGATCTTGAAAAGATAAAATTACAAGATACATAATCTTTTAAAACACACTAGCGAATATCATGATGAGGCTAAACATGTAAATAATAGACCTCGAGATGATGGAATTCTCATTCATAGATCCGCAAGGATATCTCAGATATTTGATTGATATGCTGAGGAATATGAGTTACAGGACTATGGTAAACCTAATCATCATTATGATGCATTACCAAATATTGAATTATGTAAATTACTCATACTATGAATGTTATAGATGATGATCATAAAGATAATCAAATTTAGGAAATTTAGTTTATCTTTATTCTAAAGAGTTAGACTATAGAATGAAGATGAGTTTCTTCTAAGAAAGGAAAACCTTAGTGGTTTAAATCTTTATGTAGAAATCACATGAACAATATTGTACACATGTTTAATGCATGTCTTATGACAAGATTTTTAATCACCCTTAAGTAATTAACTATGAATGAATATTCTTTCCTAAGCACATTAAATATATAAAGATGATAATTGTCATACCTATTTTCATTAATATGTAAAATGGCAATGGAATATCAAAACTCTTTCTTGAGTGATTACTTGTGCGAAGACGGTAAGTAATCGAAATGAGTTTTTGAATTCAAATAATTTTTGGAAGTGTACAAAGTGCAATAATTCATGAATGGATTAATGCACGCATCTAGGAGATAAAACTTATGTTTAATTATTAAATCCAAGTTTTGATTTATAACTAAATAAGATAATTCCTAAGTATTCCTGAAAGCTAGTGTGAGTATTATGTTTATTTTCTTATATCATATATGTTGTATAACATATAGGCAATAACATTCCATCTAAGTTAAATGTTAAGTATTAGCTTGTAATGAAACTTCAATTGAAAGATTTAGAAAATAAGGCATATAACCTTGGAATATATGTTTATTGTTATAAACATATGCGGTAAATAAATGAATCTAATAAAACATGATATACCATTTAGAAAGTCTCAAATGGATACATATCTTTGATAAGATAGAACATGAATGAAATCTAAGTCTAACTTAAGGATTTTCATGTACATCATTTTATACAGATAAATTGTTGTATCATGCTTGAATGCAAGATGATTTGAAAACACTGATATCTAATTGAAAGTTATTAGATAACTAGTGTAATGAATATTCTAATGGAATATGTTTGAACTTAGAATTACATTCCTCAGCCTGGAGTTGCTCCCAGATTCTATGGATGAATTGTAAAACCCTAAAATTTGAATCATCATTTTATGTACCAATTTGAATTTTAACCTAAGTACAATTAATAATTATATGACATTTAAACTATAGATTATAATTATAATTACATAATAAAGAAGATAATATCTAACCTAAGTTTATAAATAACCTAAGTTTCCAAAAATCTAAATTATCCTAAGCCAGCTTATTCCTAAACGAATTATGCACAATATTTATTCATGCCCTAAACTTTTCTTATATTGTTTCTATATCTTGAAACCGATTTCTTCTAAAGCCTAATCCCATGTGTCGTTTAAAAATATATGAAGATAAGAGACACCATAAACTTTCACTTTAATCAAAATACATGGCATTCCTAAATCATCTACAAACTTCACACGCTTTCTTTTTAGAGCGTATATCATTATACAACCAACTCTCCAGGTTCTCACAACAAACCCTAAAACACTTCCATTGAAGCTGCAAGAATAGGGACGAAGTTGCAGCCCCTGTGATCGAAGGTATTCAAGTGTAGCAGTCTTTTGGTGATTGTTGGAGTAGAGCGCAGGCCTTGTTTCAAATCATTGTGCAGCCCTGTGTCTTAATCATTGTAGCAGAATTGTGGACGCCTTGTGTGGTTGGTTCGATCATGCCCTCCTCTCTCTTGTCGACATCTTTTGCAGCCTAAGGTATCCCTCGTTAACACTTTGTCATACGATTCATCCTGGGTGCCATGCCTCGTTAATCTGAATACTAATATACATAAAAGATTAAAACGCCAGACTAGGGATAAGAGTCATGTAAAACCTGTTTTGTCGAGTCTTGTTTTCCTTCTATTCGTTTTCAGCCCTAATTTCTGAAATCATTGAACCCTTAATAATGATCATTAAATGCACAATTAATACGACAACTAGTATGGAAACCCTAGGATTTATTTACGAGGGCTTGTAACCGGATTGTAGGGTTTTGGTGTTATGATTTTATGTGTGTGATTTGCGTGCTTGTTGCCTCATTAAATTTGGGTTGAAGTTGTGTTTGTATGTGTGAGTTTTGGTGTCGATCTACGTCTAAAACAAACGTGTGTACATGTATTACAATTTGATTAAAACGGAATGGGTTCTGGTGTATTTTCTGTCTCACAAAACATGCTGTCCAGAAATTTGGTCGGGTTCAAGGGAGTCTAAAATAATGATCCCAACGTGTTTTTGTGAATTTCTTGAGTCTAAAACTAAGTTTATTTAGTCAACATTCTGCATGTCAAGTTGTATAGCCATTGGAGGTCGGGAAGGTGACTTTCTGATTTTTAGAACATTGGTTGTCAATCCTAAGTTTAGGAGTCTGAAAATTCAGCTGGTGTTTTTGAATTTTGATTTCCAAACCGTGAGGGTTTAAGAGCTATAATTCGACAAGGGTAATATTTAGGATATGTGTGGATTTCTGGAATTTTGGTGGATTTTTTTTGAAGTTTCTAAATGGGTTGGTAAAGGGAAAACTTTCTGGGTGTCTGTGTAGTTATTTTTCTGGGTAGGTCTGGAAAGATGAATTTTAAAGGGGTACTTAAACTTATAAAATTTGCAAAAATTTGAGTAACTACTTAACTCATGTGGGAACCTCAGGAAAATTTGGGAGAGTCTCTGGAGTTCATTTGATGTTTCTTAAAATTCATAAGAAACTGAGTCAGATTTGCATTCTAAACCTAAAATAAGTTCTGAGTATAACTATAAGTATAAATCATTAAAACCATTTGTAACTTATGAAATAAACATATAAGTATTAAATGATCCCTAATTCGTGTAGATCATTTGAAGAGGCGCTACGTTGTTTCCTTGTGTTCATTCAGTAGTTTGCTTTCCTTTCATTCTCGTTAAGGTACAGATATTCCGCCCTTTCTCAGTAAGGGTATCTCATGACTTGATTCCTTGATGTTTGATATTATGATTTATGATCCAATTTGATATTCGTTTGGTTGTTTTTTCTGATATGATTCATTCGTTATCTCCTGTGACTTCAGTATTCGAATCCTTTGATATTTTGTAATCCATTAGATATTATGACTTGTATGAAAAACCTTCTTGAATATATATCTTAACGATGGTTTCGAGAAATACTATTTTTAAAATAATTTATATGAATACGAGGTAACACCACTTTTTATATGAAGGTTTAATGACTCTTATGAAAACGACTTTTAAAAGAATACGTTTATGAAAACAACATTTAAATGATTTTCATAATTACATAATCTGGTTGTACTATATCCTTAAGGATTTCTCATGACTCATTGTTTTCTGATATTTGTTATGCTTTGATCCGTATCTGTTTAGTTATTCGTTTGAGTATTCATTTCATGCTATATTCTATTCATATAGCTATTATGTGAGTTGAATAATTTATAATTATCCTTTATCATTAGATTGAATGTACTATGCCTATTATGTTGCCCATATTTGTAGCCAGTCATGGGGAGTCCATGGCCGTGCCATTGATGCACCAATGGTATTGACACTATCTGTGGAGGTGGGTTTTTGTCCACAGCGTTCTCACTTATGCTATATAGCAACCATGACCGCCATACTTATTATTATTATATTAACGTACGTATACATAGTCTCGAACTTGTATATGTATATCTGTTTTGCAGGGAGTGTATGGATGCATCCTAGGTACTTTGTTCAGTTTAGTTATTTAGTGAATGGATTGTGGGTGTGTGTGTTATACACCCCATTTCACTTCTGGTACATTGCGAGCTAGCTACTCCATGTATACTTTGCTATGACTTTGCTATGATTATGATTATGTTTATCTGTTTTGGGTCTATTCATGTATCATGTCTAGACATATCTGTTTAGGGCTCGTGGGCATTCCTTTGTTATTTCTGATTCCTTATTCATTCATTTATTTTCTCATGACTTATGGTATATTGTTAAGCAGGTTTCCTTAGTTTCGTTTCGTTCATTCGTTTGCTTATTACCTTTCATTATATATATCTGTTCACTGGGCTTTTTAAGCTCAGCCGTATTTACTTTTCCTGCTGCAGGTTCTAAGAGGGAGGCTGAGATTCGAGTGACGAGTGCTTAGGAGCTCTTAGTGGAACACCTTTATAGCTTCCCATGGATTAGAGATGCATTTAGAGTTTTTCTTTTGGTCTTAGTTTGTATTTCAGTTTGGAAGTTGTTATGTTCAGATTTAGTACTTTATCTTTTCCTTATAATACCTTTGTAAACATTGTATTATTAAAGTCTTCCACTTGCGTATGTTCTGTTTGACGCCATAAATGTGACATTTGACCCGTTCTCGGATGGGGGTGTTACAATTATGGTATCAGAGCAAAGGCTTCGACTTGTAGTATATAAAATCATGACATGCGAATATTAGGCCCTTAGGTTTTCACAATAGGAGCTTATGAAACAACCTTTGAGAAATTGCCTTAGGATTTCCACTCTGGAGGAACTTAAGATATGACCGGTGAGGATTGGGTAGACTATGTGGTAAGACATTTGTTAGGTATATTGCTTTGCATCACTCTGATTCGTACCCCTACCTTTTAGTTAAGCCCCCTTTAAGATCATTCTTTCTGCAGATTTAGGAAACTTATCATATTGCTCAGCATGAGTTTAGTGACCAAGTAAGTTTAGTATGCCTTGAGAATTTTATGGTTATGCCTTACACTATATGAGTTTTATTTTCTGATTCCGACCTTAACCTCTGATTCGTTTGTTAATCGTTTAGATGCCTCTTCGACCATTCTGAGGATTCTGATGACCATGATGTGTTTAACACATTCGGTGATTTCCCTTGCTTTTGTTAAGCATATTAAGGTCCCCTCTACACTATTAAGTTATGCCTTAACCCTTTCCATTCCTATGAGAAATCTGGTGGTGAGTAACCACGAGTATAGGAAATTGTCCATTTCGTTCTGACAATAGGATTCGTTCTGCTAAATTGTTTCCTTTGGAAGTATACGGTTTCGATGTCATTCTGGTATAGACCGGTGGACTGAGCATTTAGATGCTAACTACTGTCATACTATGTCCCACCTTAGTTGTTTTGAACAATCCTGAATTCCTTACCATGATTTCTGACTGGTTAACCGTTGTTATCATTACTACCCTGAAAACTCATACATTATTCTTCGCGGTTGTGAAGGTTTTTCTAGCACCTATTTAATACACCGTTGGATGGATCTTCCCTTGAGAGTTATTTTGCAATCTGAATTTTCTCGATGTAATTCCTGAGCGAACCACCAAGATTTCCACCAGAATGTGAAGCTGATATGACATGGTACTAAGAGATTTGTTGGGAATTAAATGTTCTGAAGATTAAGTATTAAGAATTACAAGTGCTAAAGGTTAGTACTGTTGAGAAGAATACTCTAACAGTTCCAACTGCTAGTGTATATCTGAGGACTGTTCAAGTTATAACTAACAGTACTAACTGAAGTTAGTACTAGTAGTACAAAGAAGATACTGCTGGTCGATACTGCTGGGTGGATAAGTGTCACGTATACTACTGCTGGTTGGATAAGTATTGAAAAGATATTTGTGTACTAAAGTCAAGTATATACGGTAGATAATATCTTTGGACAAAGTGTTCAGTAACAAGTTGTGTACATAGATACATGTTGTATCTAAGTTACTGACACACATAAGATAAGCTAGCATGTGTTCGACAAGACTTAACAATATTGTAAAGATCTTTCTTGGACTATAAAAGAAAGTTCTTAGACTAGATATATGTGTGACTAATTAAGTGCTTAATTGATATGCTTAGAACAACTAGCTAGAACAATATCTCAAGTCATATAAACATTAAGATTCAAGGTTTTGTAACCCTAGTGATAGTAAAGATCACTCGTATTATCTTGAATAATATTGGATCATTTGGTGTTAACATTGCATGTTCACTGTTCGTTACTAAAGCATTACTTTCCATTTCCATAAACCAAATAACCTTCTAAGTGTGATTAAGTAGATTCCGCATACTTAATCATATTAACTCAATATATCATATACACAAATCAACAAAGGTCTAACAACCTTATAGTGTATCGAACCCTGTCAATTGGTATCAGAGCAAGGCTGATATAGTTGATTTAGAAGAAGAAGCAGAAATGGACGTACAAGACACTCAGGCTACAAATATTGCTGCAAAGTTGCCCATGATCAAACAAAATGAGTTTGAGTTGTGGAGGTTAAGGATTGAGCAATATTTTATGGTTCAAGATTATGCTCTTTGGGATATCATTATGTATGGTGATTCTTTTACACTAGGTTATACAGATGTCCTTCTTGAAGGTAAAACAGATAGGAAAAGAAATACTGGACCAGTTACCGGTGAAGAAAGGATACAGAAGAGAAATGATCAAAAAGCAAGAAATTTGTTGCTTATGACCATTCCTGGTGAACAGATGCTATCTTTTAGCAAGTATCCTGATGCAAAAACTCTTTTTGAAGAGATTTGTGCATGGTTTGGTGGTAATGAAACTATCAAGAAAACACAGAAGACATTGCTGAAACAACAATTTGAAAATTTTAGTTCAAACAGCAATGAATCACTTGATAAGTTGTTCTCTAGATTACACAAGCTTGTCAGTCAGTTAGCTGTGTTGGGGGTTGAGATAGCAAAGGAAGATCTCAACATGAAGTTTTTGAGAAGTCTATCTGATGAATTCCATACTCATGTGGTTGTCTGGATGAATAAGCCAGATATTGAAACCATGAAACTCAATGATTTGTACAACAACTTCAAAATTGTTGAACAAAGTCTGAAAAAGTCTGGAAACTACAGTACTAGTTCTGGGAATGTGGCACTCTTGTCATCTCCTAGTATTAGTAAGTCAGAAGAGGTAGATGAAGATGCAGGTGTTTCTACTGCTAACTATGGTGGTCCTACTACTAGTTCACAAAAGAATGCTGTTGGACTTGGAGATCCATCATTCTATGTATTCATGTCTAGTCAAACTAGTGGTTCTCCTCTAACTCATGAAGACCTTGATCAGTTGGATGATAATGATTTAGAAGAGATGGATATCAAATGGCAGGTTGCTTTACTTAGCATGAGGGCTAAGAAGTTTTGGCAAAAAACTGAAAAGCAGATTACCATCAATGGTAATGAAACTGCTGGGTTTGATAAGAAGAAAGTAGAGTGTTTCAACTGTCACAGGCTAGGACATTTTGCTAAAGAGTGTAGAAACCCAAGGAAGCAGGATAATAGAAACACATGGTATAAGCAAGAGAAGAAGAAGGAAGTCACAGTGGAAGAGCCAAGGGCTATACTAGCCATAGATGGTGTTAACTATGATTGGAGCTTCATGGCTGATGAGGAAGAAGCACCAAAAGAAGCTGCAATGGTGGCCACTGACACTGCTCTAATGGCCTTTTCTGATTCAGAGGTAAATTCTATAGTCAAATGTACTGAATCATGTTCTGCTCTTAAAGCTTATGAAGACCTTAAAAAGAAATTTGATGATCAGCTAGAAGAGCTATATAATACTATGGCTAATTTAGCTAATCATAAAAGTGGTCTAGCTGCTCTTGAAAAACAAATCTTACACTTTCAAGGAAATGAATCTAAGTTTACTGATGACATGAATTGCCTAAAAAGAAACTCATAGTTCAAAGATGAAATAATTTGTTTGCAAAATGAATCTTTAGCTAAAGCCAAAAATAAAAGTGAAAATGTTAAGATAACAGTAGATGCTTTAGCTCATGCCTCAGAGGGAATTAATAAAATTTGGGAAGCTCAAGTAATCAATAAAGCTAGATCTGGTGTAGGATACAAGTCTGTTCCTCCACCATACAGAGGTGTTCCTTCACCTCCAGGAATTGACCTAGCACACACAGGATTTGCTGAGTTTCAAGAACCAATAATGGAATATGGTTCTAAGTCTACTGAGAGTCCTAAGTTAGAAAAAGTAAGTGAGAGTTTATGTAAAACTTCACTTTCTGGGAAATCAGATGATATAGTTGTTGAGGACTGTGCATCTGATAGTGATGAAGAAGAACAGGTTATGTCTAAACCTGAAGTGGTTAAGAAAGCAGGAACAAGTGTTCCTAAGATAGTCAAACATGATACTCATAGGCCTAAAAACAATGTTAAACATGTTAGGCAACCAGTTAGGTATTGTGAACAATACAGAACCAACAACAAGCCCAGAGGTAACCATAGAAATTGGAATAACCTCAAGTCTCACCAATTAGGTGATGACTTTGCTTTTTATAACAAAGCTTGTTACACATGTGGTAGTTTTGACCATCTTGCTGCTTTCTGTAACCAATGGGTATCTGGGTATGCAAACAATAGGGTGAATTACAAAAGGCAAACTCCTCAATTTCATTTTCACTCTAATTCTAAGAGATCAAAACCCAGAGCAGTTTCAAAAGCAGTTTCTACTGCTAGTTAAGCAGTTCCTTCTGCTAGACCATTCATGACTATTAACCCAAGACCAACAGTTAAAAATGCAAAATTAACTTCAAAACATGCATCAACAACTGTTAAAAGGCCCATTCAATCAAAAGCAGTGGTCCAAAAACAAGTTTGGAAAATTAAGGGTACAACTGCAAAGCCAGCAGTTAATACTGCTAGGCAAGTAGTTAATACTGCTGCTTGGGAAAACAGGGCAAATGCTGTTAAGGCCTCAGCATGTTGGGTTTGGAATCCAACTAAACCCAATGGTGCATCAACCATTCTTAAGAGATTAAATTACATTGATGCACGAGGCAGATCCAAGTCAGTAATGGCTTGGGTCCCCAAAGGAAACTAATACTCCTTATTACTGTGCAGGAACATTCATCTGATAAACAAGAAGATCAAGGATACTCAGATAGTGGATGTTCAAGGCATATGACAGGAAACAAGTCTTATCTCTCAGATTTTCAATCAATAGATAGAGGCTATTTTACCTTTGGAGGAGGTATTGGTGGCAAAATTTATGATAAAGGTAAAATTAAAACTGGAAATTTAGATTTTGAAGATGTGTTCTATGTGCAAGAGCTTAAGTATAATCTTTTTAGTGTCTCACAAATGTGTGATAAAAAGAAAAAAGTTCTTTTCTGTGACACTGATTCGCTGGAATCAACACATAAATATGTCCAAGGAATACAAGGCAAGTTGTATTCCCGGGTCGTTATCCCCAACGAAGGCGTGAATGGAATTTCGTGATCTCGAATCGTGATTGCGTGTGCTGAATGGTGAAATAAAAGGGATTTTGGGTTTCTACGCTAAAATTGATGAACATAAATTAAAAGCGATTTAAAAGGCGAGAAAAACAATTTAAGAAAAACAAACGTGATTAAAAACGTAAAGGAACAAAAAAAAAACGCGAATTATAGAAAAACGGGAGCTAGAACGAAGCTAAAAACGTCAAAACGATTAAATATTAACTCTACGGATGCCAAAATAATTTTCCTACGTCCTAAATGATAAAAGAAAATTTTGGAAAAAGAATTTTTTTTTTTGACTTTTTAATTAATTAATGTGAATTTAAAACTAAATTAAACTATTAAAATTATTTAAAAATAGTAAACAGTAATGGAAAAATATGGAAATTTTCTGATAAATCTAAAATCAAATTTCAAAGCTAGGAAAAATGAAATCAAAGCTTAACTAAACCCTAATAAGCAGAATGAGAGAAATAAGCAGTTGGAATAAGCTCAAAAATAAGCAAAACTAATCCAAAAATTCTCTAAAGCTCAAGATCATAAAAGCACACTAGAAAAAACTTAAAACAATTGAAAGAGTACAAATAAGCACAAGAAATAAGCAGAAAAGCAGCTGATCAGTAGGCAATAAAGACAGAACCAAAATGGGTAAGTCACCTACTTTGGACAGCTTTATAAGCTAGAGAAAAGCTTATTGGGGAAATCAAAAAGCAGATTAGGGAAGCTCATACTACAAGCTACTTAAGAACTGAAAATGCCCAAAATTTAACCTCAATAGCTTATCCAATTGGACCCTAGATCAGATGATCAAAGAATCCAAAAACTGAGCAGGTTGAGATCAGGACAGATGGCTAACTTGCAGACTAGTAATAAGCTATTAAATAAGCTCTAAATTCAGACTTAAGCAAAAACAGATAAAGACTAACTTGCAATATACTTATAAAACAAAAATCAGAAGCTAAGACCTACTGTTACTAGATTAAAATTGAGATTGAAAAAGGCAATAAGCAGATGTTCTAACTGATAGATCAGATGGTGAGAGATCTTCCAAACAGGGGAGAAATAAAGCCCAAGGAAGAAAGATTATCCAATGTAAGGGAGGAAAAGACAAGAGCATACAAGATGATGATATGGAGGTTGAAAATGACAAGAACATAAAGTTCATTATTCTGGAGTATTATATATATTCAGAAGGGATGAAGCATTCAAAAGGAGAAAGTTCTATCTAGGAGCTTTCAGTTTCAATTTCAGTTCACTACGTTTGTTCATCACTTGCAAAGGCATGCTGAAAGATGATTTCACTTGTTGAAACAAGCATCCAAGATACACAGCACCATTGTCTCTTATAATTCATCCATCCAAGGAAATTGCACCATCTTTTAGGTATTGAATGAAGCCTGAAGATTGGTTTTTGATATTGTTAAAGTCAAAGTAAATGGCAGATGAGCTACTGAGAAAGATATTCAATCTCACAGAACAGAAGAAATTTCAAATCAAAAATCTGACTTTGAAGTGTTTGAAAGATCTTCACAATCATGATTTAATTCAGAAGAAACATGTTGATTAGGGAATCCACATGTTTAGGGGAGGATTGTTGGGAATTAAATGTTCTGAAGATTAAGTATTATGAATTACAAGTACTGAAGGTTAGTACTGCTGAGAAGAATACTCTAACAGTTCCAACTGCTAGTGTATATCTGAGGACTGTTCAAGTTATAACTAACAGTACTAACTGAAGTTAGTACTGGTAGTACTGCTGGTCGATACTGCTGGTCGATACTGCTGGGTGGATAAGTGTCACGTATACTACTGCTGGTTGGATAAGTATTGAAAAGATATTTGTGTACTAAAGTCAAGTATATATGGTAGATAATATCTTTGGACAAAGTGTTTAGTAACAAGTTGTGTACATAGATACATGTTGTATCTAAGTTACTGACACACATAAGATAAGCTAGCATGTGTTCGACAAGACTTAACAATATTGTAAAGATCTTTCTTGGACTATAAAAGAAAGTTCTTAGACTAGATATATGTGTGACTAATTAAGTGCTTAATTGATATGCTTAGATCAACTAGCTAGAACAATATCTCAAATCATATAAACATTAAGATTCAAGGTTTTGTAACCCTAGTGATAGTAAAGATCACTCGTATTATCTTGAATAATATTGAATCGTTTGGTGTTAACATTGCATGTTCATTGTTCGTTACTAAAGCATTACTTTCCATTTCCATAAACCAAATAACCTTCTGAGTGTGATTAAGTAGATTCCGCATACTTAATCATATTAACTCAATATATCATATACACAAATAAAAAAAGGTCTAACAACCTTATAGTGTATCGAACCTTGTGCTTAGAACTCAAAACACAAAGTGTGTTACAAATGTAAAACATCAAACAGTGAGTGTGTGTGGGAACATCAGAGAAGGGGTCTGATGTTGTTAGGTTTGTTTAGCCTCAAGGATCTTTGATCCCTGATTAGAGTGTAATCGTGCTATATTTGATCACATAGCATTGGGGCTGATTTTATAACAAAGCGAAAGTTTGACAAAACCTTGTTGTGATAGTATTGATGATTTCATTTGAATATTCCGCCAATATTATCATTATGCTTATCATAGTTTTCCCTAGATCAGGGTCTAAACAACCTAGAGTCCAAAACGATCGAAAAACTTATAGATGGTGTGTGCGTTAGTTCAAATAAGTTTTTCACAAATGATATCAGAGCGGGGGGGCTCTCGATCTAGTGATTACAAGGTGTTGTTGTCAAAGAAGAAGGAAGAAAAATTCGATTTTGGTTATTTTCGCAACTTTCTGTAGAGCAGTTTTGCAAAGGCTATAGCTCATTCGTTAACCGTTGGATTGGGCTAAATTTTTGTTGAAGGTTCTTGGCATATCAAGGTAGATTCTCACTAGAGGGATGTTCAATCTAAGCTTTAGATAGCAAGATATGCATCGTTGAAAACTGCTGCTAAAACAGTTGAGGTATGGTCGAATTTTTGGTTCTCAGTTTACACACACAAAGGGGAAGAACCACACATAGAAGAGAGTTGGTTTATGTTTTTAAAAGATTAAAGGCTTGTTTTTATTTCTTATTGGAGAAGAAGGTAACTTGTTACTTATTTGAAGATGAAGTGGAAATTTTCAAGGTTGTGCTCTTATAATATCTTAAGGTGGGTGTTACACTTTAAAGATAACTTGTTCGTTCGTTTAAGTGACTACGAAATGACAAACACTTAAAGGAGTTACATTGTAGTGCTCAGTGTCTCATAGAAGATGAGTTTATTGTCATGAGATTGCGGTCTCCCTATACAAGAAAGTTGGGTATACGTTCGAAGTCAGATTTAGTACAAGATATAAGACACAAGGTTGGTTTCTTTCACTTCAGCATCAAGTTAGTAATGGTTAGTTTTCTTCATCAGTCATAAAGCCTACAGAATTGGAGATTCAAATGGTTAACATATGGGTTTCAGGGGAAGCTTAAATGTTCAGATGCTTAACCATTTATATGCTACACCAAGTTTTTTACTGCTTATATTTCCTATTTGTTGATAACAAAAAGGGGAAGAGATGTGTTGGCATGGCATGAATTTAGGGGAAGACAGTATAGTTTCATTCATGGTGAGATTTAATTATCTCAATTTCTCTACTTCGTGTAGGGAAATTCGTTCAAGAAAGTGTTTGTTTTGTCATCATCAAATAGGGGAAGATTGTTGGGTTTTATATATTTCATAGATTTGATGATACAAAACAACAAGAATGAAACATGAGGATTACTGAAATGATAAGCAAAATAAACCAAGTAGATTCTACTGCTAGGCATAAAAGATTCTACTGCTAGAGTATTTTATTCTACTGCTAGTGTATTGTTGAAGTTTGCTCAAGTTACAACTAATAGTACTAACTGCTGAGTTAGTACTGCTAGTACAAAGAAGGTAGCAATTAGTACTGCTTTTGCAAAGAAGCTACTGCTGAGAAGATGAGAAGATAACTGAGTGACTCATACTACTGCTGAATGGATAAGAATGAAAAAGATATTTTGTATATAAGAGTCAATTATATACGGTAGATAATATCTTTCATATGTGTTCAGTCAACAAGTTGTAAACACAGATACATGTTGTATCTTAATGACTGACACACACAAGCAAGTAGTAGACAAGACTTATCAACTTTGTAATGATCTCCTTTGTTCTATAAAAAGGAGATCTTACCCTTAGATAAAAGGTGTGGTTAGAAGTTAATCACCAGAGTGTTTTACTGTGCTTAGAACTCAATACACAAAGTGTGTTACAAATGTAAAACATCAAACAGTGAGTGTGTGTGGGAACATCAGACAAGGGGTCTGATGTTGTTAGGTTTGTTTAGCCTCAAGGATCTTTGATCCCTAATTAGAGTGTAATCGTGCTATATTTGTTCACATAGCATTGGGGCTGATTTTATAACAAAGAGAAAGTTTGACAAAACCTTGTTGTGATAGTATTGATTCTTTCATTTGAATATTCCGCCAATATTATCATTATGCTTATCATAGTTTTCCCTAGATCAGGGTCTAAACAACCTAGAGTCCAAAATGATCGAAAAACTTATAGATGGTGTGTGCGTTAGTTCAAATAAGTTTTTCACAAGATTGTTTAGTCACGACTCGAGGTGGAATATGATACCAATAAAGGCATGTTTATATGATGCAAGTATTATGACGCCTGATCAACGTGATAAAATAAACATCATATAACTTGAACTTATTGGGAGCATATAAGATATCTTGAGAAGTACCAAAATAGTAAGGTCTGATGAGACAAAACTCTATCTGTATGGAACGACGTTTTTCCTGAATCTGAAACTCCATATTGAATGACACCATTTAGATGGGAAGAACTGAAGGAACAACTTGTAAGTGATTTTAATTGTCAGAGTACACCTCCGTGGACTACCCCAGTTTTTATTTGTAAAGAGGAAGGATAGTAGTAGGAGATTATGTGTTAACTTCTGGAAGCTAAACCGTATTACTGTTAGAAACCGTTATCCACTACCTCGAATCAACGATGTATCTGATCAATTTTAGGACGCGAAGTTTTCGTTTAGATGAATTTATGGCTTGAAGATATTCCTAGAACTGCCTTTCGTATCCGTTACGGCCACTACGAGTGTTAGTGATGCCAACAGTATTGGCTAATGCTCTGACTATTTATAGACTTGATGAATCATGTCTTTCGTGAATACTGGGACAAATTTGTCACAGTATGACATCTTGGTGTATTTAGAGATGAAGGAGAAGCATGAGGATCATTTTCGTATTATGTTAGAAATGTTGCGTTAGAAGAAGCTTTAAACAAAATTCTCGAAGGGTGATATTGTGGTTGGGACAAGAGACGTTCTTAGCAGATGGTATCATTTTGGATCCTGCGAAGATTGGGATTATCACTAAATGGTCAAGACTGACGACAGTTACTGGGGTTAGAACCTTTGAGTCTTGTAGAAGGATTGTGGAAGATGTTCACGACTGGCGTTATCGTTGATGAAGCGTATGAGAAGAGAGGAGAAGTTTAGTTGGGATGAGGAATGAGAACTAAGTTTGAAGAGCTGAAACAGGAATTAGCTTCTAGGTGGGTACCAATTTTGGGAATGATTTCAAGAAGAGACTTGGTTATACACTTGTGCAGCACGGGAAGGATATCGCTTATTGATGCGCGTGATGTGTCGTTGCGGTTTAGCAGTTTTAATGCCTACTCAAGTTTTAAATTTATATTTAGCCGACTTATCAATAACACACACACTTAACGAGCAGTGTACCCGGTCAGTATGAATATAATGGTAAGTAGAGTGTCGATCACTAGGAGTGGAACGTATTATCTCGTTATTCTAATCAGTATTTTAATATCCTAACGCAAGGGGGTTTCAGCCTGAGAGACTGGCACGATTTGTTTGCAATTAAATAATAAAATAAACCAATAGGCACGAATCAGCAAGTAGCACACACGTACACAGATAGATACTTGAGACAATAAGAGGGCTGTCCTTATGATTAAGTAGATTGTCACTTGTTTTATTGATAGCTTTATATGAAGTGTATGTAGTTAACCCTTTCTCGTTGGTCCTAATCTTATCGGCGAGTAAACCCTTAATGATTACTTATGTCTAAAAGTTATTCCTAAGTGATCAATTTAGTAATAACCGTGGGAGCCACATTATGTCCCGCAGTCAAATGCCCGCAAGCCACTAATAAACACAGAGGTTATCAATGCACTAATAAGTAGTAACCAAAGACATCAACATATAAACTTTAATTGATGGGAAAGCAAGTATTAAAGGGAGTGCAATCTTTCGTTGTCACATTACACAAGCCACCAATCCTGATGAATTAAAGTTTGCTAACACAATAAAACAAAACTACTTAATGAATTAAACACATGCAGCACCTTCTTACAGCTCTTGTATCTTTGATTTAGGTGTGTCTTGTGCTGCCTCCTTGACTGAATTCGTCCTAGGGTTTTTCCTGTTCGGTCTTCGAAACTCTGATAATGCACCCGAAATTCGTCTGGTCTTGGGGTATTTATAGTTTCTGTCTAAGGGAAGATGCGGCGCATCTAAGGAGTAGATGCGGCGCATGTACTTAACTTCGCGTGGGGTCCAAGATTATAATATTCAGGAATATTCGTACACCGCCAGAAGATGCGGCGTAACTCCATGATTAGATGCGGCGCATGTCCTCTTGTATCTTGGATCGTATCTGGTGATATCTTGATAGAGATGCGGCGCATGTCATGAGTGAGATGCGGCGCATCTGGAGCAGATTAGTCTTGATCTTCTTCATTTCAGTAGACTCTTCACATTATGCATGTTTTGCTCCATAATCAGTCCAAAATCGCTAAGTTTCACCAAATGCTTGTTTTTACCTGAGAATTACAAAAGTAAACGATTAAGTATCAATCCTCATACATAATATAGTAAAACAAGTCAAATAAATAGGATAAATGATAGTAATAAAATGTACTTATTTGAGTTCATCAAATATCCCCCCACTTGAACTTTACTTGTCCCCAAGTAAACCTTAGAATTTCTTTTATGAAAATGTATCCTAAAAGATGTTAGGATTTATTTTTATATTTAAGCATGTATTCGTTTATTTCTTAATCACACAACTAAACACTTAACGAATTAGAAGTAAAATAAAATAATTTGATAAAAGCAAATCTAATCGTTTAACTGTCCAGTCGTGACGAATATTCTATCATAAGCTTGGCAAGTATACACATCTCCACCACTAAAGCTAAGGAATAACAAGTCTAAAGCGGTAAAAAGGGTTTTTTAGGCTTAAGGGTTAATTATTCTTTTTCACTATCGATCTCAAATTCCAGAAAAGGCGACAAAATCACAAATACATGATCGAATCCACGAACACGATACTTGCAATTGCTCAAATCCTTAACTCGAATAGGCTAAAGATAGGTCCAAACTTCACCAATAATAATATATCAAAAAGGGCGACAAAATCATAAATACATAGCCGAATCCACGACTACGATACTTAAGATTGCTCAAATCCCTAATCTCAATAAATCAAAGGTTTGGTTGGATAAAGAATAATAAAGGGTATGGATAACATTTGGGACATAAATTGGTGTAAAAATAAAAATAAACAAAACAAATAAATTAAAATCCTAAGTGTGGTTAATCACTATCCCAACCATCCCATGAATAAGACTCATATCATAGAATAACTCACACTTTAACACTTGAAACACACGCTTTAGGTAGACACGAATTATACTCAACAAGATCTTAATCAAAGAATAAACCTTAATTGGCGTTCCCATAATTGCCAATTCCCATTCAATCCATAGATATAGTACAACAAATAGTGGTGATATCGACCACTTACATAACTTTACATAAGTTGGTTAAAACTAACTTCCAACTTTTCTTTCTTTCTTTTTCTTTTCTTATTTTTTCGATTTTTTTTTTTTTTTTTAAACTTGAAACATAAACATAGATGTGTAAAATTTCACCACATCACTATAATGATAATTCTGGATAATTTTTTTCATACTTCTTATACTTCAGAAATAACGGTAATAGTGAAAGTAGTAAACACACGAAAAACAAACTCAAAGATATACAATATTTACTTTCACTCCAATTGCATTGTGCAATTTCCCGACCTAACCAAAGATAATGAATTACGCACGCGAACACAGGTAATGTAAGGAAACACACTTTACCTATAGCAATTAACCAACCACGGATTCTAATCTACAGGGTAGGCTAAGGTGTAAGGGTGTAACGAAACATTTTAAACATAGGTGTAAGAAACGAAAGGAATGGCTCTGAATGTTTTTCTAGGGGTATCTTACTCTAAAAATGAGAGTAACAAAGGGGTTTATACGGGGGTTAACTAACCAGTGTAGTTAGCTAATAACACATAACATATAAAGGCTATTTGGGTGTAATCCTAGAATTTTACCAATTTAGACAAGTCATTCCAATTATATAAATAATACTCATTATGGTGGTCTCGAATAGTATACAAACCAAGTTCTAAAGTTTACAAGTCACCGGCACACTCATAGATTTGTGAATTTTGAAAAATCACAATTTTTGAAAATAACGTCATGTGTGCAGCTATGCAACTTAGATCTTAAACAAAAACATGCTAAATTTTTTTTTAAGTTTGATATATTAAGCACATTTTAAGCATAATTTTTGAAAAAGTTTTAGGACAAGTAAGTGTTAAGTGTTCTAATTCTCCAATCCCCCCACTTAAGTTAAACAACGTCCTCGTTGTTTGTATAAAAGGTTAAAAACTGGAAAATAAAAGAATTAGAACAGAAAAACTCCCCTGAGATTTGCTCGGTATGATCCTCCATTAGTATAAGAGCAAAAATCATCTTTCTTGTGGATTAGAACGTTAAAGCTTCATACTTGATGTATCCACAGGAAATCCAGGAAACTATAATACCACCAACACTTTAAAACACACCTAAGATAAAGAAAGGTTCAACTTGCATAATACATTAGTAGTTAGGAAAAAATAAAACTTAAAAATTAAAACTGAAAATCATCAGGTCAGCCTGGAATTAATACGGATCAGAATAAAGATGCGCCGCATCCTTAACCAGGGATGCGCCGCATTAAAATAAACTGATAAATAGTTTTAAAGTCGAAAATAAAAATGCAGAAAAATAAAATAAGATATGACCATTGCAGGAGATGCGTCGCATCTCAGAATTGAGATGCGCCGTATCCTCATGCGGGCCTGACTGACTCGACACAGAAAACAGAATAATAAAAGATAAATCCGGGTTGTCTCCCGGTAAGCACTTGTCTTTATTCCAGAGTCTTCAAGTTAGACTCACGTTCAGCTCATTAATATCGATCATTGAAGGAGTCGGAAACATCGCGCTCCCTCATCGCCAATTCAGTAATATTGAACACTCCTTGCTCGTCCTTAATTTCCACGCCGTTCTTCTTCAATATCTGTATGAACAAAGTCCTGTCCCTTTCGGGCAGAGATGACAAAATGATAGACGGGAAATTCGTATTATCATATAGTCATAAATAAGCAAGGTGGGGTGGTAGTTCAATAAACACATCATTGTTCAAATTCGTTTTCTCAACTACTCTCCTACGTTTATTAATTACCACACAATCATACCACTCATCATCAGAATCATTAACAACATCGCGTCTAAGTTCGGTAGGTACATTAAGGTCAATGAATTCCTCAAAGTTCTCATGATTAGGACTAGTTGAGTTGTTTTGAATCAATGTTTCTCCCATAAGTCTAGCTTCAAGATCGAGGTCCATACGCTCTCTTAATCCTAGCACATAAACACCTCTAATTATGCTTTTAACCGGATCTTGGCACTTATAGACTAGTTTATTATTCCCTACCCTTAATGAAATTTTTCTTTTAAACACATCAATCTTAGCATGGGCAGTAGACAAGAAAGGTCTTCCGAGGATTAAAGGAATCTTAACATCCTCGGGCATGTCTAGTATAACAAAGTCTACGGGAAAAATAAACTGCTCAATCTTAACTAGTACATTATTAGCAATCCCTTCAGGTCGTTTTACCGTTTTATCAGCCAATTCAATAAGTAACTTAGTTGGTGCTAATTTTCCTAGTCCTAGGGTAGCGAATGTCTTAAGAGGCATAACACTAACACTAGCTCCTAAGTCAGCTAACACATTATTGAAAGATATATCATTAATAGAACAAGGTAAAGTAAAACTTCCTAGGTCTTTTTCTTTATGAGGCAAGGCATTTAAGTCGGTTGCAGAGCTCTCTTCTTTCATTGTTGCCTTGATCTCCTCTTCGATCTTTGTCTTTTCTTTTAGTAGTCTCCTTAAGCTGATTGAAGAATTAAAGAAAAATTCGGGTCTTGCACCATCATTACCATTCATCGATCTTCTAGGTATATTAGGAGTGACTTCTTCAGTGGTGCTTATGGCCTTGACATGATCTCTTGGATTTGTTTCAGTTGAGCTCGGTAGACTTCCATATCCCCTTTCTTGAAGAACCTTGCTCATTTGACCAATTTGCTGTTCCAATGCTTTGATCGAAGCTCCTTGATTTCTTGTAGTAGTGTCCGTTGAAGCTTGGATTTCTTTGATCATAGCAGTATTCTCTTCATGTCTTTTAGCAGCATCGGCCATAATTTGCTTTAAAGTATCGTCTAAAGTCTGCCTCCTCTCTTGATAAGCGGGATTGAAGTTGTTCTTTTGATAGAATCCCGGTGTAGCTTCCCTAAATCTTCCTGAAGGTCGGAATGGTTGTCCAAATTGGGTGTAATATGCTTCTTCAAACGTCTCACTTTCATTCTTGTTCGGGCAATCTTTAGTGTAGTGAGGTCCTTCACACTTCTCACATCCAACTTGGGCAGCATAAGCTCTTTCATCACGCTTCTTCATTTCTCTACTAATTTTATCCAATTGAGCTTGAATAGCAGCAATCCCGTCAAAATTAGTGCTGCTCTTAGATCTAGTAGAGGTCCCATCGTGCCATTTCTGAGAATGATCAGCAGCTTCTTGGATCGCTTTCCTAGCATTAGTTGCACTCATCTGAGGTACGGCTCCCTTAGCATCCAAAATCTGTCTTGTAGGCACGTCCAATCCTTGATAAAACAATATTATCTCCTGCATAGGGGTTAGATAGTGTTGAGGACATTTTATCAATAAATCTTTAAACCGTTCCCAAGCTTGATAAAGGGTTTCATCAGGCTCTTGCTTGAAACTATTGATAGCCTCCATCTTTTTAGCAGTCTTAGCAGGTGGACAATATCTCTTCAGGAATTTGCTCTTCAAATCTCCCCATGTAGTGATTGAACTAGCAGGTTCATTCCTTAGCCACTTGTTAGCAGCTCCTTTTAGCGAGATTGGAAAGATTCTTAGCATGATCTGATCGTCAGTGACTCCTTCTGAAGTAAACAAATCTTTAATCTCCAGGACCTTTTCAACATGCTCATTAGCATCCTCATGTTCCGTCCCACTGAAAGCATTCTCTCTTAGCTCTTTGAGAAACTGACCCTTCAACTCAAATTTTGACTTATCATCAAACTTAGGTCTAGCAACTCCTGAAGTGTAATCAGCACGGGTACTGTTCATGTATTCCTCCATAGTAGTGTTTTCGCCCATTGTTTCTGTTTCAACTTCCTCTTTTTCTTCAGAAAAGTAATCAAGCTCGAGTGAACTTGAAAGATCAAAGCTTCTTGTGTTGAAAAGCCTTTTAAGCGAATGTAGGGCTCGTTCAGGATCTTCGAAAGGTTGAATCAAGTTCTTCGTAGAACTCCTGGTCATGCACTTCTTGAAACCAACACAAAAATATCAGTAGGGCATGCTCGAGAAAGTAGTGTATCAGAAAATTAACGAAAACGGAATACGAAAAATTAAAGTTACTGATATCTGCAGACGATGCGCCGTATCCAAAAAGTTGGATACGCCGTATCTTAATACGTTAAAATTTAATCAGACTTTATTCAGAAAATAGATACGCCGCTTTAGAATTTATGAATGCGCCGTATCGAACTAAATAATCAAAAACCAACTTATCTAATTAAAATTAAATGCGTCGTATTAACGAAAGTTAATGCGCCGTATTTTCGTTACGTTTAAAAATAAATATCGATTTTTGATTCAGAAAGATGCGCCGTATCGATATAGATCGATACGTCGTATCTGTTTAATAATTCGCAAACTGTTTTTAATTAAAATAATAGATACGCCGTATCTGCTAAAGCAGATGCGTCGTATGGCGTTAACGTTTAGAATTTTTTTTTTTTTTTTTTTTTTTTTTTTTTTTTTTTTTTTTTTTTTTATCAAAAACAGATACGCCGTATCTGCAAAAGCAGATGCGTCGTATTACTTTATCGCTTAGAAAAAAAATTTCTTATTAAAAACAGATACGCCGTATCTTGGGGAAAAGATGCGTCGTATCGAATTAATTAAACGCGTTGTATTTTAAAAAAATTAAACGCAATACGCCGTATCTGAGAGATCAGATGCGCCGTATCGTTTGATTTAGCACAGTACAACGATAGCAGAACAGAAAAAATACGAAAAATAAAAACAAAAAAAACACACGAAAATAAAAACAAATAAAGCAAACAAATAACACAAAACAAATAACACACAGTACAACAAATATGCAAAATAATACAATGATGCAATTAATCTAATAAAAAGAAAAACCTAATTAAAATACTAATCAAATTAACAGATAATAACAATTCACTCTCCGGCAGCGGCGCCAAAAACTTGATGCGCGTGATGTGTCGTTGCGGTTTAGCAGTTTTAATGCCTACTCAAGTTTTAAATTTATATTTAGCCGACTTATCAATAACACACACACTTAACGAGCAGTGTACCCGGTCAATATGAATATAATGGTAAGTAGAGTGTCGATCACTAGGAGTGGAACGTATTATCTCGTTATTCTAATCAGTATTTTAATATCCTAACGCAAGGGGGTTTCAGCCTGAGAGACTGGCACGATTTGTTTGCAATTAAATAATAAAATAAACCAATAGGCACGAATCAGCAAGTAGCACACATGTACACAGATAGATACTTGAGACAATAAGAGGGCTGTCCTTATGATTAAGTAGATTGTCACTTGTTTTATTGATAGCTTTATATGAAGTGTATGTAGTTAACCCTTTCTCGTTGGTCCTAATCTTATCGGCGAGTAAACCCTTAATGATTACTTATGTCTAAAAGTTATTCCTAAGTGATCAATTTAGTAATAACCGTGGGAGCCACATTATGTCCCGCAGTCAAATGCCCGCAAGCCACTAATAAACACAGAGGTTATCAATGCACTAATAAGTAGTAACCAAAGACATCAACATATAAACTTTAATTGATGGGAAAGCAAGTATTAAAGGGAGTGCAATCTTTCGTTGTCACATTACACAAGCCACCAATCCTGATGAATTAAAGTTTGCTAACACAATAAAACAAAACTACTTAATGAATTAAACACATGCAGCACCTTCTTACAGCTCTTGTATCTTTGATTTGGGTGTGTCTTGTGCTGCCTCCTTGACTGAATTCGTCCTAGGGTTTTTCCTGTTCGGTCTTCGAAACTCTGATAATGCACCCGAAATTCGTCTGGTCTTGGGGTATTTATAGTTTCTGTCTGAGGGAAGATGCGGCGCATCTAAGGAGTAGATGCGGCGCATGTACTTAACTTCGCGTGGGGTCCAAGATTATAATATTCAGGAATATTCGTACACCGCCAGAAGATGCGGCGTAACTCCATGATTAGATGCGGCGCATGTCCTCTTGTATCTTGGATCGTATCTGGTGATATCTTGATAGAGATGCGGCGCATGTCATGAGTGAGATGCGGCGCATCTGGAGCAGATTAGTCTTGATCTTCTTCATTTCAGTAGACTCTTCACATTATGCATGTTTTGCTCCATAATCAGTCCAAAATCGCTAAGTTTCACCAAATGCTTGTTTTTACCTGAGAATTACAAAAGTAAACGATTAAGTATCAATCCTCATACATAATATAGTAAAACAAGTCAAATAAATAGGATAAATGATAGTAATAAAATGTACTTATTTGAGTTCATCACTTATGCATCAAGACAACTAGAACCGTAGGAGGCGGAATATCAAACACACAACTTGGAGTTGGCAGCAGTGATCGTGTCAGAGATTCGCGTTTTACTTCACAGTTCCAGGGAGAACTACAGAAGGCTTGAGGAATCAGACTCAAGTTAAGATTTCTTTTCACCCTCAGATAAATGGACAGAAGGAATGAACTATTCGGACTTTAGAGGATATGTTAGGATCCTGTACTTTGGTAGGGATAGAAGTATAGAACATCTTTTGTTGGAAGGGGGTTAGATAGCTGCTTATTGAAGATCCAGAATTGATTATAGTGACTGAAAGAATAGTTACCGTGATAGAGGAACTTTGGAATTTTAGACCGGGGGTTGTGTGTCTTGGGGTATCTCCGTACAGAAGTGTTAGACGTCCTGACATAGATAGAGATTTATTTAGTGATTCATTAGTCCTTAGGTTCGCTCTTATCATTACGGATATTCTACCCTTATCCTTATGCATTTTATACGTTCGATAATTCGATAATTACTTCGTTGATCGTTTGTACGTTTCCTTGATTCTCCGGAATTTTAGAATAGGATTGTGAAAATTCCTACCATTTAGCATTGCCTTCGTATTTATCTCATGTTCATATCATGCTTCAGTTCATGTATCTCATTTGAGATGACTCAATTATCGTCCGTCGCATGTGGTTTTGAATCAATTGGATTAGATTTGTTATGATTTGTTCTGTTGAGAGAGCGTGAGGCTATTTTGGACTGTCATCTAGTCATGAGAAACAACCTTTCCGTTTGTTAAAATCGTTTTCATTTCCTTTCGTAATCTGGTACATTTCCGTTTAATCATTCATTTCAATTTCGAGGACGAAATTTCCTTTTTAGAAGGGAAGAGTTGTAAAATCATTATTAGGTTTTAATGATTTATACTTATAGTTATACTCATACATTTCCGTTGAATCATCATTTTATGTACGAATTTGAATTTTAACCTAAGTACAATTAATAATTATATGACATTTAAACTATAGATTATAATAATAACTACATATTAGAGAAAATAATATCTAACCTAAGTTTATAAATAACCTAAGTTTCCTAAAATCTAAATTATCCTAAGTCAGCTTATTCCTAAACGAATTATGCACAATATTTATTCATGCCCTAAACGATTCTTAGATTGTTTCTATATCTTGAAACCGATTTCTTCTAAAGCCTAATCCCTTGTGTCGTTTAAAAATATATGAGGATAAGAGACACCATATACTTTCACTAATTAGAAGATACATGTTGCCTTTTAGTTCTCAATCATAATACACAACATTCCTAAATCATCTACAAACTTCACATGCTTTCTTTTTGGAGCGTGTATCATTATACAACCAACTCTCCAGGTTCTCACAACAAACCCTAAAAAACTTCCATTGAAGCTGCAAGAATAGGGACGAAGTTGCAGCCCCTGTGATCGAAGGTATTCAAGTGTAGCAGTCTTTTGGTGATTGTTGGAGTAGAGCGCAGGCCTTGTTTCAAATCGTTGTGCAGCCCTGTGTCTTAATCATTGTAGCAGACTTATGGACGCCTTGTGTGGTTGGTTTGATCATGCCCTCCTCTCTCTTGTCGACATCTTTTGCAGCCTAAGGTATCCCTCGTTAACCTTTTTCATACGATTCATCATGGGTGCCATGCCTCGTTAATCTGAATACTAATATACATAAAAGATTAAAACGCCAGACTAGGGATAAGAGTCATGTAAAACCTGTTTTGTCGAGTCTTGTTTTCCTTCTATTCGACCTAAACCTTTTCAGCCCTAATTTCTGAAATCATTGAACCCTTAATAATGATCATTAAATGCACAATTAATACGACAACTAGTATGGAAACCCTAGGATTTATTTACGAGGGCTTGTAACCGGATTGTAGGGTTTTGGTGTTATGATTTTATGTATGTGATTTGCATGCTTGTTGCCTCGTTAAATCTTGGGTTGAAGTTGTGTTTGTATGTGTGAGTTTTAGTGTCGATCTACGTCTAAAACAAACGTGTGTACATGTATTACAATTGGATTAAAAAGTAATGGGTTGTGGTGTATTTTCTGTCTCACTAAACATGCTGTCCATAAATTTGGTCGGGTTCAAGGGAGTCTAAAATAATTATCCCAATGTGTTTTTGTGAATTTCTTGAGTCTAAAACTAATTTTATTTAGTCAACATTCTGCATGTCAAGTTTTATAGCCATTGGAGGTCGGGAAGGTGACTTTCTGATTTTTAGAACATTGATTGTCAATCCTGAGTTTAGGAGTCTGAAAATTCTGCTGGTGTTTTTGAATTTTAGTTTCCAAACAGTGAGGGGTTAAGAGCTTTAATTCGATAAGGGTAATAGTTAGGATATGTGTGGATTCCTGGAATTTTAGTGTATTTTTCGGATGTGTCGAAATGGGTTGGTTAAGGGCAAACTTTCTGGGTGTCTGTGCAGTTATTTTTCTGGTAGGTCTGGAATGATGAATTTTAAAGGGGTACTTACGCTTATTAATAAAATCTGCAAAAATTTGAGTAACTACTTAACTCATGTGGGAACCTCAGGAAAAATTGGGAGAGTCTCTGGAGTTCATTTGATATGTCTTAAAATTCATAAGAAACTGAGTCAGATTTGTATTCTAAACCTAAAATAAGTTATGAGTATAACTATAAGTATAAATCATTAAAACCATTTGTAACTTATGAAATAAACATATAAATATTAAATGATCCCTAATTCGTGTAGATCATTTGATGAGGCGCGACGTTGTTTTCTTGTGTTCATTCAGTCGTTTGCTTTCCTTTCATTTGCGTTAAGGTACAGATATTCCGCCCTTTCTCAGTAAGGGTATCTCATGACTTGATTCCTTGATGTTTGATATTCTGATTTATGATCCATTTGATATTCGTTTGGTTGTTTTGTCTGATATGATTCATTCGTTATCTCCTGTGACTTCAGTATTCGAATCCTTTGATATTTTGTAATCCATTAGATATTATGACTTGTATGAAAAACCTTCTTGAATATATATCTTAATGATGTTTTTGAGAAATACTATTTTTAAAATGATTTCTATGAATACGAGGTAACACCACTTTTTATATGAAGGTTTAATGACTCTTATGAAAACGACTTTTAAAAGAATACGTTTATGAAAACAACATTTAAATGATTTTCATAATTACATAATCTGGTTGTACTATATCCTTAAGGATTTCTCATGACTCATTGTTTCCTGATATTTATTATGCTTTGATCCGTATCTGTTTACTTATTCATTTGAGTATTCGTTTCATGCTATATTCTATTCATATAGCTATTATCTGAGTTGAATAATTTATAATTATCCTTTATCATTAGATTGCATGTACTATGCCTATTATGTTGCCCATATTTGTAGCCAATCATGGGGAGTCTATGGCCGTACCATTGATGCACCAATGGTATTGACACTATCTGTGGAGGTGGATTTTTGTCCACAGAGTTCTCCTTTATGCTATATAACAACCATGGCCGCCATACTTATTATTATTATATTAACGTACGTATGTACTGTCTCGAATTTGTATATGTATATCTGTTTTGCAGGGAGCGTATGGATGCATCCTAGGTACTTTGTTCAGTTTAGTTATTTAGTGAATGGATTGTGTGTGTGTGCTATACACCCCATTTCACTTCTAGTACATTGCAAGCTAGCTAGTCCATGTATACTTTGCTATGACTTTGCTATGATTATGATTATGTTTATCTGTTTTGGGTCTATTCATGTATCATTTCTAGACATATCTGTTTAGGGCTCGTGGGCATTCCTTTGTTATTTCTGATTCCTTATTCATTCATTTATTTTCTCATGACTTATGGTATATTGTTCAACAGGTTTCCTTTGTTTCGTTTCGTTCATTCGTTTGCTTATTACCTTTCATTATATATATTTGTTCACTGGGCTTTTTAAGCTCAGCCGCATTTTCTTTTCCTGCTGCAGGTTCTAAGAGGGAGGCTGGGATTCGAGTGACGAGTGCTTAGGAGCTCTTAGTGGAACACCTTGATAGCTTCCCATGGATTAGAGATGCATTTAGAGTTTTTCTTTTGGACTTAGTTTGTATTTTAGTTTGGAAGTTGTTATGTTCAGATTTAGTACTTTATCTTTTCCTTAGAATACCTTTGTAAACATTGTATTATTAAAGTCTTCCGCTTGCGTATGTTCTGTTTGACGCCATAAATGTGACATTTGACCCGTTCTCAGATGGGGTGTTACATGAAAAATATGGCAATTGTTGCATAATTGTTATAGCCGACAATAAAAACTTGAAAGTTTGGAAGGCATCAAACATTACACAATAGATATTAAAGTTTACGGATTTTTAAAGAGCATATTATTGTTTGTATACAATGATGCTGGTTTATTTGAGATGACACTCAATACTAGTCATCGTAGGATTTCATCCTTGTTAATGGCCATGTGAACTAGTTATGCTCAAAGAGCATAGTTGCATTAGACATTAAAGAATAAGAATACTTTAAACTTTGGAAGTTTGAAAGATAATTATCATAAATTGGTGGTTGAGGATGTCACGCATTTTATGAAATATTATGTGACAATATCAAGTTATTTGAATGCACACAATTAAGAACTTCACTAATTGAATTCTTGAAATAAGTATTCTCAAAATTCTGATAGATCAAAGTTAGTTGAATTTTATGCCTTGTCAACAAGTATGATTGTCATGACTTGAGGCATATTTGTCAACAAGTATGATTGTCATGACTTGAGGCATAATTCATCAACTAGAATTATCATGCATTGATCTATTTAGTATTTGGATAAGGGATATTAAACAATTATTATTTATAATGAATTAAAATACTTGGTATGTTAGTTTTCATTAATAATAGATTGTATCCTATATTTGCATGTTTAAATCTGTGAATAACTCATGTTATTCTAAATAGTCCACTGTCAAACAATGATATGGGAATATCATTGAATTAAGACAAATCTGAGTTTTGGTTAGAATATACTCATGTATATTGATGCGAGGTCATGCCAAATTCACATGATATTCAATGAATTGAATATAGGACTGATCCCAACTGCATGATTGTACTTTATGGATCTATGTCATTAAGTAAATCATGATTATTTATCCTCAGACTTGAGACACCAGAAAACTGTCATGGGTGTAGCACATTTTCTGTAAATTAGTATAATGCTATCCGTAACTGGTAGTTATAAGGGTTGTTTTCAGAAGTGTTGTAAAATTCATGGGTTTGCTTGTAGTCAAGAGAGAATTTGTTTCGAAGTATAATACTGCTGGGCCCCTCGTAGGGTTGACAAGATTTTTGCATGGCCATGCCCAAGATCTATCTAGAATACGTTCAGATGATTTGGTAATTTTGTTCAATCAGATATAACGAAAAATATAATAGTTAAATTATGGAATGACTTTGATCCATATCCATATTTAACATAGTATTAGTAACAAAATGATAAGTACAAAATGATGAATCTTTAAAAGGTTTTCCAGGAAACAACACTCAGGGTCGTTCTGGGGGCATTGGCGTGTTTGCTAGACGCTAACCAATATCATTACTATATTAAGGTATATTCAAGTGGGAGCTGTTAAGTTATGGATATAAATTAATATACGTATGACCGGATTCGAACACTAGCTTATGGGATTGCACACTTTACGTATGAGAATCGATGTTCAAATAATAAATATAAAATGTTATATTTAATTATTAATCACAATGAATACTTAACGGACGTTAGTACTTAACGGTAATTGACTAACGGTCGTTAAATATTAAGTTAAGGGACTAGAGATGAAAATAGAAGGCAAGAAGGATCCGGAACCCTTCCTAATTATGAAGGCCGATCGGTTTGGGGTTATGGATACCCAATCCAAACCTAACTTGGATTACAAGATTGCATAAATATAAATAAAAGGCTTTGTATTCATTATTTGTAATCTTGGATCACAAGTGCTAACCCTAACTTCTTCTTCTTCTCCCCTCTTGTGCATAACCGGTCGAACACCCCTATTAATAAGGGTTTCAATTTGTTTAAGCTCAACTAAAGTGTTTAGGTTCAGTGGCGGAACTAGGAGCCAAGTTCAGGGGTAGCGAAATACGAAAATTTATTTAGGGGTAGCGAAAATTTGTTTCAGGGGTAGCGAAATCGCCAAAAAACGTAAAAATTGGCCAAAAATTCCACTACCGGGTAAAAGTTCAGGGGTAACGACTGCTACCCCTGGCTTGCATGTACCTCCACCCCTGTTTAGGTTGGTTATTGTGATTCAAGGAAACTAGCATTCGCATCGAATCACTACTAATACGTGTGTATAAGAACGTAGGACTAACACCACTTGTGTTTATACTTTGCCCTAATCGAATTTTATACAATTTGATACACATAAACCCTAATTTAGGGTTTTAATTTGATTTGATCTTGTTTTGCTTGGATTTGCTAAAAGGTACGCATTTCTTTAGTTTTCGGTTAACTAATTACATGTATTAATTGTTATACTTCTGCTGCGTGCTTTTGATGATTATTTGTTTATTATATAATGATTATGATATTAAAATTCCAACATCGTGTACATCACACAAATATATACATAGGCAAAATGCGATTATGATATCCATTTGGCAAGTCAAATTTGACCCCACAAAAAGAAAATGAAGAAAGAAAGGAACAATGAATGTTCCTTACTTTGGCATCCCTAATACTGATTATCTACTCCATCATTTGCCTTGTTATATCTTCCATTCTCATGCATTCTTCATGCATATATATATCACATCATCTGCGCATTGTTTGTTCATATCAATTCTTAGGTGTTCCTTCTCATAACCCACGTACTCATCTAATAAACGCTAATTGGTTCGTTCGTTGATCATGTCTTATCAACTTGTTAGCAATTTCATACAATGGCTTTTAGAGGTAACTTTTTACTATATGTATATATGATCACATCAAATTCGTCTACGTGTGGGGGTCTATGTGTTAAAAGGAACATGAGCGACTCCTTTTAACATGATATATTTTTTGTTTAACTGCACAATCAAAGTTATAGCTTTGTTGATAATTCGATCTTTCATAACCAAATTAAAACTAGTACAATAAAACTGATCATCATAGGCAACTTTATGTAATGACATTGTAAGGCATAATAAGGTGCAACAGCAATTGGTTGCTATTAATTAAGCACATGACTTCTTGGGCCATGTCGACAGTTGAATGCTATTAATAGTTAAGAAAAAAGCTAGGCATTGTTAGCGTTTTATCTGTATTATACATTTCTTAATGTATGAAGTCTGTACTCAAAAGTTCTCATATATACCAACACCATGGGGAAAATATATATATATATATATATTTATATGTATATATATATATATATATATTTATATGTTTAGGTTAGATGGTTTAATTTACTCATGTTTGTTCGTTTAAGTTAATACGAGCATTTAGACGTACAAATTTTATATCCATGCCCGTTCATTATAAAATAAGCTTGTTTTGTTTTATTGATTCATTAAAACGCTAAAGTATTACTTAGTAAAATATTTTTTGATTTAATCAAGATAATTTTAGAGTTTAAGTTAATTAATATCATATTTTCTATTTAATCAAGATAATTTTAGAGTTTAATTAATGTTCATTGAATATATTTTTTGTTTGTTCCAAGAAAATATATATATATATATATATATATATATATATATATATATATATATATATATATATATATATATCCAAGAAAAAAAAAATATATATTTTTTTTTTATTTAAAATAAAATTTATGTTCATTAATTACACTTAATGGTATGACCGGTGGAGACAACAAAAACAAAATTAATCAAAACATTTATAAAGTATTACCTTATTAATATTTATCAAATGTTTTTATCTTGTTCCCAATAATGTAAATAACCAAACATGATTTGTGTTTGTGTTGGTTAATATCACTAAACTGATATAAATTATTGTCCACGGTCTAAATAAATAAAATTTTCACCAAATGGTTCGCAAACACTTCGGTTCATTTCACACACATATTTATGCTGAAGGGCTTGTAGCCTAATGATAGCCCGTATTTCTAAGAATCCTTTCTAATCAAGTAGTTGTAGATTCAAGTCATATCTCGAATTAAATAGTTACTATGTTTTTTATGAAAAAAATGAAATACTTAAAAGAAATATTAATATAAAAGAAATACTTATGAATAAAAAAATGAAATATAAAGAAAGGACAAAAGGGAAAAGGAGATAGAATGACCAATGTTTTAAAAACCGGTTTTTTAGTCGAACCGGCCATGCTTCCGTCACTGGTCGAACCGGACCGGTTGAACCGGCCGAACCGCCCAAAAAAAAAAAAAAAAAAAAAAAAAAAAGTCAAAAAGTCAAAACCGGTTGAACCGGACCGGTCGAACCGGAAAAACCGGCCAAAACCGGCCGGTTCGCTACAGTAAACGGGACTATAAAAAACCGGGGTTTTTTAAACCGGCCGACCAGTCGGAGGCCGGTCGAACCGGTCGAACCGGCCGGTCCGGTCCGGTTTTTAAAGAAAGGACAAAAGGGAACATTGGATAGAATGACCCATGAGTTGAGTTGGGTAAGAATGAAAGATAACATATGGTCCAAACCATGCCTTCATGCAATCTTAAGGAAATGACAGAATTAAGAACCCTTCAACTCCTACTTAAAACATTTTCTGCTACTTTTTCTCACTTTCTAAATTCTATAAAAAATAAAAAAATTTACTTGCAAACACACCCTTTTTACAAATAAGATTACATTGTAAATTCCTTGTTTGCAGTTCATAATGCTCACCACATCTTCTTCCTTGAAGAGACTCAATTCTCTGGTATGTCCTCATTTCAGATAAATTTCATTTTTATTTATGAGTAAATGATAAGTACATTTCTTGAATATGAAGTCAAAACTTTTGATTTTGTAAATGGGAAGGACATACATTTCTTTTTATGCAATGAATCTCAGTATAGTTAATAATTATGTTTTCTATGTAGCATTGCTTTGTGTGTTTTATCATTAACTGCACTTGTCTTTTTGCTGTGTTCTTGATCTTGTCTCATATGAAGATACATTTTTAATGTGTTTTGTAAAATTTCCTGATTTTTAACCCGGGCAATACGGATTGATTTTTGTAATATAAGTCAAACATTTGTTTTAAAACTTGGGTAGGTACACATTTCTTGTTTCTTGCATATATGTAAAAAAAGGTCAAAAAGTTTGCATTTATAAACGGCGAATTTCAATAAGTAGCAACACATTTTGACTTATTTTAAATATGGTTGGTGAAATTTGATCTTCGGTTCCAAAACCATTAAAGTTCATAAAACCGCTATGAAGACCATCAAACTAGCTATAAAAACCATATAACTTCGAGGACGTGTTACAAGTTCTTATTATCAAAATTACCCATAATAATATTCTTATCTAAAAAGTAAGTTGCTATGTAGTTGCATTTTCTGATTCTTTATTTACTAGAAGTTTGTCAATCTGAATAGGTAGTCTTCATTTTATATTTCTTGATTCTCGCTTTGATGGTATTATGATTGTCTTTGGAGTTATAGTTTTGATGAATTTGCACTTTTCTTAGTAAATTGTGTTCTTGTGCTTGTCACTTCAATATAAAATCTATAATTGTATCATACTTTTTTGCTGCTTTGAATGATTAGTCATGATTCATGAATAAATTGTAGTTTTGTTGAAATTGCAGTTTTGTTGTTGGATAGTGTTGTTGATCTTATCTGATTTGCAGAGACGGTTGTTAGGCGTTTTGGGTGATAGAGGAGACAGGAAGAATGGTCTATCAATGATAGCAAGTAATGAAGATGATAATAACACAACCAATGACGATGATCAACCATTTACTCCTTGGGCTGTCTCTGTTGCCAGGTGATTCTCTAATCATTTTTATATTTGCTTATGTTTTTCTATCAACCATTGAGCCAACTCTTTTAACCACTGCATCAGAATTTTTTTTGTATATAAGTCATCGTTCTTGCAGAAAATATTCAGAGAATTACCTTATACCAATAGAAATATGAATGATAAATAAAATTCATGTTCGATATTTTTGTCCTTAAATAATTCAGTTTTATACAAAGCTTGAGTTTGCATTCTGCAGCATAAAGCTTATCCATAGATTATAGAACATTAAAAGTATAATCCTCAAAAGGTCGGACCATGGTTACCCAAAATAAAATAAAAGTATAATCCACAAATTTGCTACTGGTATGCATATTACCACATTAGAAATCAGAAATTCGATGTATCGTTTTTCTTGAACAGAATCAGTAACAAAATCCATGTAATTTTGTTTCAGTGGGCACACTTTGTTACGCAGCCCACAACATAACAAAGGGCTTGCTTTCACTGAAAAAGAAAGAGATGCTCACTATTTGCGAGGGCTTTTGCCTCCCGCGGTATTTACTCAAGAACTTCAAGTAAGTGTATTAGTCAAAGTTCATTTTCTTTGACTATTTTACTTTGACTTTGGAGGCTGTAATACTAATTGATTCCATTAGAACCCCATAGTTAGGCATATCAAGAGGATCTTAGCAGGGGCGTCTCTGAGGATTTACGGGCCCTGTCCGGACCGTTGAAAAATGTGCCCCTTTGACCCCTTATTGGGCTTATAAATTTATTATGGGTTATAGGTTTAGTTATAAGAATGGAATTTAATTGGGCCCAAGTTTAAATGTTTAATACCTATTTAAAAAAATACATATAATATATATATATATATATAGGATTTTTTTTTTTTTTTTTAAATGGACCCTCGCATAAAACGGGCCCTGGCCGGTTGGCCTCCCCAGCCCACCCAAGAGCCGCCTATGGATCTTAGGATGTGCGTTTTTTTAACTGATAATATGATTGGTTTGACTTTAAACTGCAAATCGTGTTTCTAGTATATTGCAACATGATTGCATAAGTTTAAGTAATCAGTTTAATGCTAATGCTAACAGTAACCAATTAGTGGTGGCCTAGGGGCGAAAGGCTTGTGACTATCATCACTAGATTGTGAGAGGTCTCAAGTTCAATTCCTGCTAGGTGGCCACGTCGGAAACCATCGTTACACCAAAATGTAGGAAACCATGGTTACGCAAAAAAAAAAACTGCAACATACAGATTTTCAACGGGCCGAGTGAAATTACATTCGCACATCTAAACGCATCTTTAAGGATTGGGGTAATGCCTGTTCTATTGACTCTGACATTCTTGATTTTGATAATTAGGAAAAAAGAACTTTGCATCTACTCCGACAATACCAGGTTCCGTTGCACAAATACATAGCCATGATGGATCTTCAGGTAACCCATTTATACATCTCAAAATTTTGTAAAATGTTGGTTTTGTATCGATTTAGGATATGATTTTATCAACCAATTTGTTCTAAACTTTTTAACAGGAGACCAATGAAAAGCTATTTTACAAGATTCTCATTGACAACGTCGAGGAACTACTCCCAATAGTTTACACGCCAACGGTTGGTGAAGCTTGTCAGAAATATGGCAGCATTTATCGCCGTCCACAGGGACTTTACATCAGCTTAAAAGACAAGTATGTTTAGCTCTTCAAACTTCAAATACAGACTTATTGCACTATAATTATTGTTCTAGTTTTGGTAAATTGACAAATTTATCTACTGTATCAGGGGAAAGATTCTTGAGGTGGTGAAAAACTGGCCCGAGAAGAACATCCAAGTTATAGTTGTAACTGATGGTGAGCGAATATTGGGGCTAGGTGACCTTGGCTGCCAGGTAAAATCTGCATAGCAAACATTATTATATTGTCTTAGCAGTCAACCTTTGGGTGCTTTTTAAAACATGCATTTCAGGTGGCTAACTTTTGTTGTGATTTTTGTTTGTCTTGTTGCTTTAACAATTTTTCATTCCTTAAAATATAACAGGGAATGGGGATTCCCGTTGGAAAACTTTCTCTGTATACAGCACTCGGAGGTGTTCGCCCCTCAGCTGTAAGTAACTTCGAACCATTCTCTTGATTACACTATGTTCAATATAGTTGTTTGTGCTGAGTTAAATGTCAAACTGTAATGACCAAAATCATGAACATACAAAGTTTTTGCTATTTTTGAATGGATTACTGGGACTTCATAATCACAATCTTTACTAGCAAATGATTAAAATAGCTGACCTTGTGGATTCCGTTTTCATTACAGTGCTTGCCTGTAACTATCGATGTAGGCACAAAAAATGAGACGTTGTTGAATGATGAATTCTACATTGGTCTCAAACAGAAAAGAGCAACCGGCGAGGTCTCATCTCATTAACATCATTTAGTTCTTATTTCCTTTTTAAAGATCTATTCAGGCAAAACTGGTAATAGTGGGCAACCAAGTTATGGTTGTTGTTTGTTAAGTACTTTTTATGATTGCTTTTTTTCAAATATAGGAATACAAAGAATTGTTAGAAGAGTTCATGACTGCAGTCAAGAAGAACTATGGAGAGAAAGTCCTCATTCAGGTCTGTTACCGCGTTTATTGAATTTTTTGGGTTTATTTGTCTAAGCTTGATTCTGTTTTCTGTGTCCAGTTTGAAGATTTTGCCAACCACAATGCATTTGATTTGCTAACCAAATACCGAACAAGTCATCTTGTTTTTAATGATGATATTCAGGTAAGTCCTTTTGACTAGAGGTCGACGTACGGATGGGTTGAATAATGGGTCAAAACTGTCAATCTTAATCTGAAGGACTTGAAATGGGCTAGGCTGGGGTGACAGGAACAGATTTGTCCAAAATGTTTCATTTTTGTATTGATTTTAAGTGCGTAATAATATGATTACACAAACGATATTATTTAAACGATAATATACTTTTTTAATACGATGATTTAAGTGGTTTTATATAATTAAATATGCTACTAGGGTAACTTTTTTTTATAAAATTTTCACCCAATTGAGAAAAAGTTATACACAAATCTAGCCATTCAGAAGTGAAAGGAGTCAGCGTATCAGCTTTTTAGTGTATATTTCATGTATTTCCTTCTCTTTCAAATGTGTTCAGGGTACAGCATGTGTTGTTTTGGGAGGTTTACTTTCGGCTTTGAAATTAATTGGAGGAACTCTAGCCGATCATACATTCTTATTTCTTGGCGCTGGAGAGGTCAGCATAAAAATACATTCCTAAACCATTTCCGACATCTATATTCGGATATTTATAGTTTGACTTCTGAGTCATCATCTTTGTTATTTTTGTTGTAAAGGCTGGTACTGGTATAGCGGAGCTTATTTCTCGTGAGATATTGAAAAAGGTAATAGCCCTGTGATTACTGATCTTACTAAAGTACACACTTTCACTACATTTATAATTTGGTTACCTGGTTTTATAAATCTTTACTATAACCATGTTGATACATATTAATGACAGCTAAATGATGATAATCAAACCAAAAACATAAGAAAACCAAGAACAAGGGATATGACTTAAATAAAGTTTCAACCACCAAGCTTAATAATCTAACTGAATCAAGGATAATGTGCTTAAACACCACCAAGAGTAATCAAATGGACGAACTTTGGGAACTTTTAGTAATAAATCTGAGCACCAAACCAATAATAATCGATAATTGACTTCGTTAGTGTATGTTAGCTTGCAATGTCTAGTACAACTTAGGAGTCATTATATACAGACCGGAAAATCAAACTACCATATAGTTCTTGAAAGATAAAATAATTAAGGAAAGATAAAAAGTTGGAAAGTAATAAAAGCCTTAAGTGAACACATTATGATGAAGGTTCAACTTAATGTGTGGCTTGGTACAAGCTTTAATGTTCTTCATGAGCTTCCTGTGGCACTTCATATGCGTTGTTTTAGATCCAAGACAACCAAAACGTACAAGGAAACTCCAAATCTTACCTGCAGTAAGCATGTATCATTTTGTTTCACCAAATTTGTATGTAAAAGCCTTGATGCTCCCAAGTCACATTCTGTTTCTCAAAATTGAATAATAGTGTGAAATGCTTCAGATTTACACGCAACACTTTCTATTCCAACTTTGATTTATATATATAAATAATAGGGAGTTAGCTACCTTAACAAAATAGTGTAATTTTCCAAAAAAAAAAAAATAATAAAAAAAAAAAATAAAAAAAAGAAATTTGTTATTGGAGGTTTTATGCTTCCAAAATTTACTTTAGGTCACTTGCTAACCATTGCCATTTCCTGCTAAGATATTATATCTCCTATTATATGTTTGACGTGATGAGATAGAATTTAAGACCTGAGTACCCCGTTCATAAATGAATCAAAATTGCTAAGTTTTGCAAAGTGGATAATCTTGGACTTTTGATTACGAACTTTAAGTCTAGTGACTAAATTTGAAGCGAAGTAAGTGTGTTGTTATGGTTGCAATTTCCCTTTGTTTTGAGATGCTTAACTTAGCAACTAGATTGTTAGAGATTTTTACAATGCAGATCTTAATCTGTAAAAAATGCTACTCGCAGACAAAATTGACAGTGGAAGAGTCTCGGCAGAAAATCTGGCTCGTTGACTCAAAGGTACTTGAAGCAGTGAGATAACTTCACTATTTCCATCCATTACATCTTACACTATGAACTTTAAGCATGTGTTTCCTTGATGCAGGGTTTAGTTGTGATCTCGCGTAAAGATTCTCTTCAACAGCATAAGAAACCATGGGCTCATGATCATGAACCTGTTAGCGGACTCTTGGAAGCCGTTAAGGTGTGGTTATTTTTTCATATAAGTTGTAGTGCTTTTCTTTTCCTTTTAAGTCAAGAAACCAGACTCTTGAAATGTGAATAAAAAATTGTTTACTTTATGTATGTTACCACAGGCAATCAAGCCAACAATATTGATAGGAACATCAGGAGTTGGGAAACAATTCACAAAAGAAGTTATTGAGACCATGGCATCTATTAATGCGGTTAGTTCTCTCTTGCTATCTCACGTTGGCACAGAAGAAAATTTTGTTTGCAGAGGGGGCAAATTTTGACCCGTTCACTTATAAATGGTTTAGTCCGGGTTCTCCTGTCTCTAAGGGTCAAAAGAGTCAATCACATGTGACACACTAAATATATATTAGTAAAAAAAAATAATGAAAAATAGTCTTTCATGTCATTAAGAGCAAGGTTGGATCAAGTGGTTAACACCCTTGCCTCTGGAGACAGAGGTCAAGGGTTCGATCCTCACCCCTTGCAAGGCCGGAGGTCCTTTTCTACCTTTGGTAGAACCGGAAGCAGCCTCTCTACCTTAGGTAGGGGTAAGGCTGTCTACGTCTCAACCTCCCCCATAACCCGTGGAAGACGGTATTGGGACCCATAACCCGTGGAAGACGGTATTGGGAGTTACTTTACTTTCTTTTTTCTATGTCATTATGTCAACCAAATCGTTTTGACCCGTACGAAAAGTTACCAAATCGTTTTAACACGTATCCCAACCGGCGCAAAGCAGCGGCACCCAATAGTACAGTTTACTAATTCTAATGGTGATTTCTTGTGCTGGACATAACAAGTGATTTAAATATAATGGACTTCATAGATAATATTGCAATCCAGATTGAATTATTGAAATCTTAAAAGTATTGTATTGTAATACATATATTTGTAGATGATTTTAAAGTTTGTAGAGGGGTAAACGGGTGATTTACCTATTTTTTTTTTTTCCAATAAAGCTTTAAGAGATTGTGCTAAATGTATTATATATCTGTGTACATATCTAATATGGTCGAATGGCATTTTAGAAACCTGTGATTATGGCTCTCTCTAATCCAACATCCCAATCTGAATGTACCGCTGAAGAAGCTTATACATGGAGCCAAGTAAGTTACCCATTCTTTATTTTGTAAAAGCATGGTTTTATGTGGCCACAAACCACCATTAAATGAAAATACTTGCAGAAAAAAGACTTTACACACACCATTCTTTATTAGTTAAACACCTCTAGTTAGCCTTTAATTATTGTGAAGTAGACACATGATTCAAAAATGACCCTATATATAACTACATGATGAGTTCAAAATTCTTGCAGGGTCGTGCAATCTTTGCTAGTGGAAGCCCATTTGACCCCGTCACATACGAAGGCAAAGAGTTTGTGACTGGACAGGTTTAACTTTTAAGCGAGATATGGTTACTATTATTTCACATCTTTTTACATGCAATCATCAAACTTGTTATGATACTCTTTCTTTATCCTTCTAAATGTAGGCAAACAATGCTTATATTTTTCCTGGATTTGGTTTGGGATTGATCATGTGTGGTGCAATTCGCGTGCACGATGAGTTCCTTTTGGCAGCAGGTAAGTGGAAACAAACCACTGCACGTTACCCTTTATACGTAACTGAGTTCCGCATGATGACATTTCTACTGTTAAATGTGACCCATAGAATAAAAGCCGGTACGTAGGTAGAATAATACGGGGGAGTCAAAATCCATTTTTAGTTTTTCAACACATTATGGAAAGGGCAATTATATTTCACCATAATGTATTCAACTTTACTAAACATTCCTTCTGTATTTAGTCTAACTTTAAAATTTTCTATGTCGTATGTAGCCAACTTTTCTTTTGTCTTTCTGTGTCTAGTTTGACTACATGTAATAGGAAATTTTGGTAAAGTTTGATACATAATGGTACATTTATAAAGGGATCCGAATATACACAATATGAGGAAAATAAAGTTTAGTATATACAAATAGGAAATTCTAAAAAATGACTACATATTATAGGAATTTTGCTAATGTTGGATACATTATAGTGCAAGTTGCCCTTATGAAATTACACCCACATAACGAGAACATACAATTAACTGGATCGATACCTAATTCATATTGTGAGGCACTTCAGCTTCACAAGAATGTATTGTTTCTTTATCTTATATCCACTTCTAAGAGTTTCACCTAGATTAATCTGTTAACACCTATGAAGTGAAAATAGGCAATGAGTATTCACAAAATTTCAGCTCCTTTATGAAAAAATAGGTTGATCTTTTATTACAAACGTTTTTATTTTTTGGAAAGGCAACATTTTATTTCAAACATTAAAAGGGATATCTGTTGGGAGTATTAAAAATCTAAATGTCAACCCTTACCATTTTGACTCATTGTTGGCATGTATGTGCTTATGCAATCAAATAGCGGAAGCTTTGGCATCTCAAGTGACCGAAGAAGACTATGCCAAGGGTATTATTTATCCTAGTTTCAAGAATATCAGAAAGATTTCAGCGACAATTGCTGCCAAGGTAGCTTCAAGGGCATACGAATACGGTAAGTATATTCTAGCTATGAAATTTATATGTAATTTATCATTAAGTAAATCTCATTGCTTAAATTGTGTTTTTAGGTTTGGCATCTCATCTCCCTCGTCCCAGCAATCTTGTTAAATTTGCAGAAAATTGCATGTATTCTCCAACTTACCGCAACTATCGCTAACTCTTAGTTTGTAGATTTAATTGGTTTGATTAATTCTTATGGTTGTTTTATTAGTAATAAAATGTGGAAGGGATATATGTCGTGTGTTTCAAGTATTGTACAATGTGTTACTTACATGATGTTACAAGTCTTCTATTGATAGGTTTTAATTTGTTTTTTTAAAACAACCATCATTATATCTAGTTAGAGCGTCCCATACGTTGGCACCATATGGCACTTTGGGCACATATGGCGTGGCAGCACCACACCCCGACCGGCGCCATAAGGCATTGTGCCATGGTGATGGTGCCGCTATTTGTATTTCTTCTCCTAGTGTGTTTGAGTTTATACTTGTGTTTGTGCAAACGATTGTGTCAAGTTTGACACCAATAACATGATTTCTAACACGTTATTGTATCTTGTGCTCTTTTACTAACGTATTATATCGTGTTTCATATATATTCTGGAAAATGTGAGTTAGTTTCTAATGTAAAAAAGTTTCTTATTCCTTGTACAATAAAAGAAAACGTTGACAATCTCATAATTAGCGTCTGTATTATCTGACCTATTTGTTTTTTGAATGATTAAAAAAAATAATAATAATAAAAAAATAAAAAAATGAAAATGATTAATCTACACAATTTGAAGCTTGAGGGTAATAAGACCTTTAAAAGTGGCATGTTTAATTTCTTAAAACTCGCAAAACTTAGATATGGCACGGATAAGAAAAAGTAAAGTTACGATAGGTGACGTTATTCATAATATATTGTTGCCTATAGCACGGATAACGCCATGTTTACGTAGGGGTGTAATCGAGCCGAGTCAAGCCCGAGCTCAACAAGGCTCGAGCTCGGCTCGATTGCTCGTCAAGCTTTAATCATCCAAGCTTGAGCTCGGCTCGAGTAGGATTCGAGCAAAGCTTGAGCTTAGCTTGAAAAGCTCAAAATTATATATATGAAAAGCTCGAATATGTGTCAACTGGTATTTGTAACTGAACTGAGCTAGAACAAAATAGCAGATACACCATTCCGTATCAAAACGAATTGCAAATCGCAGCTGCCACAAAAAAATGTAGTCTTCATATAGAACTTGTACAGGATCTCGAAACACAAACTGGCTTAACCGTTTGAAAACCAAATTAGATATTTTTAAGAGTAATAAAACCAACAATAAAATTCTCATAACCAAGGCCAACATTAGGTTTTAAAGGGTACGTCTAGAATATAATATTTTGAGTAAATTACACCGTTCGTCCCTGTGGTTTGTCCAAAATCACTGGTTTAGTCCCTAACGTTTAAAAGTTGCGTATATGGTCCCTCTGACAGCCAACTAATAACACCCATGGTCCCTATCGCTAACTGACGTTATATATTCCGTTAGCAAGTTTCAAGGTTAGTCCATTAACCAAACAAGCGTTTGCAACGTTAGTCCTTTTCCTTAACGGCCGTTTGCAAGGCTTACACAAATGGTCCTTGAGTCCGTTTTTCTTCCGTTTTCATACTTCCAGATCCATTTAACACTATCAAAAACACCAATTACTTCCAGATCCATTCTTCATCAAGAACAATTACTTCCAGATCCATTCTTCATCCAGCAAAAACACCAATTACTGACATTTAACACCATCAAGAACAAGCACTTCCAGATCCATTCTTCATCCAACAAAAACAACCACAATTACTTCCAGATCCAACAAAAATGTAATTAACTCATTATTATTATTATTATTATTATTATTATTATTATTATTATTATTATTATTATTATTATTAAATATAGTAAACCTCATTTCAAGATTCACCCAACACCAAGATCCAATGTTTCAAAATCTTATTTTTCTGTTTCTGCTGCTGTTGTTAAGGAAGAACAAGAAACAAATCCAACACCAATTTTTTTCATTTAACCAAATAATAAGAACAAGAACAAAATCGCCACAACAACAATTTTTTTCATCAATCAAGGGATCTTGATACTTTTGCAGCCCCTACTGCCACAACAAAAAAATCGCCAACACCATCACCATAGAACCCCACCATCACCATAGAACCCCATCTCATACTTATATTCTTCAACAAAATCTCCAACTCACCATCATCTTTCAACACAAAACCCACCACCACACACCAATTTTTTTCATTTAACCAAAGAATAAGAACAATTTTTTTCTTTTTTTTTTACAGTATAAAAATCGAAGGACTTTATAAACCGGTCTACTTTTCAAAAATACGTTTCTCAATCAGTATGACTAAATCATCCACAAAAAATTCAATAAAAGAACAATAGTGTGTTGTCACCATCACCTACCTTCTCCAATGATATCATGAACAAAATCCAACACCAACGGACTGATTTGTACATGGGCCACAATCGCTACTTGAAGTTGGAGGAGCACCGTTAAAGGTTGTAGCATCGTTAAACTTAAAACCAGTGAGGTACTCAGGGCGAGTAATAGCTCCACTTGCTTCCATAGTCTTTGTGTTCTTGTTGCAAAAAAAAAAGAAGATCCAAAACCCAGATTCAAAACACAAACACAAACAACTATTTTCATCTTCAAACTTATTTCAAAATCAAGAAACAAAACCCAGATCGAACCAAGGATGTTTTTTGTCTTCGAAGACAAAACCCATATCGAATCAAGAAACAAAACCCAGAATGTTCTTGTCTTCGAAGAACAAAATCGAACCAAGGATGTTTTTTGTGGTTCAATTATGATAAGTTAACAAGGGTTGTGTTTGTGTGTGATGGCTGATAATGGAGATAAGATCAGTGAGATGAGATTATTTTGTTATGAAGATGGAGATAAGATCAGTGAGATTGTGATAAGTTAACAAGGGTTGTGTTTGTGTGTGATTGCTTTTTTGTTTTTGTTAATAGATTGAGTGAGTGAGTGAGTGAGTTAAATAGAATTAAGAGTGAATTAAGAGTGAAATGACAAGAGTGAGTGAGTTAAATAGAATTAAGAAAAACGGACAAAAACGTAAAAAACGGAGAAAAACGTAACGAAAAACGAAACGTATGAAAAAAAACGGAAAAAAACGTAAAAAAGAAAAACGTAGAAAAGACAAAACGTAAAAAAACGAAAAAACGGACAAAAACGTAAGAAAAAACAAAAACGTAGAAAACGGAAAAAAACAAATAAGAAAAAACGGACAAAAACGTAAAAAACCGTAAAAAAAAATGGACAAAAACGTATGAAAACGGAACAAAACGTAAGAAAAACGGACAAAAACGTAAAAAACATAAGAAAAACGGACAAAAACGTAAGAAAAACGGACAAAACGTAAGAAAAACGGACAAAAACGTAAAAAACATAAGGAAAACGGACAAAAACGTAAGAAAAACGGACAAAAACGTAAAAAAACGGACAAAAACGTAAAAACGGACAAAAACGTAAGAAAAACGGACAAAAACGAAAAAACGTAAGAAAAACGGACAAAAACGTATGAAAACGGAAAAACTAAGAAAAACGGACAAAAACGTAAGAAAAACGGACAAACGGAAAAAACGTAGAAAACGGACGAAAACGAAAGAAAAACGGACTCAAGGACCATTTGTGTAAGCCTTGCAAACGGCCGTTAAGGAAAAGGACTAACGTTGCAAACGCTTGTTTGGTTAATGGACTAACCTTGAAACTTGCTAACGGAATATATAACATCAGTTAGCGATAGGGACCATGGGTGTTATTAGTTGGCTGTCAGAGGGACCATATACGCAACTTTTAAACGTTAGGGACTAAACCAGTGATTTTGGACAAACCACAGGGACGAACGGTGTAATTTACTCTAATATTTTATCTTTTATTGAGTTAGTCTTTATAATTAGATCAATATTGAAATCAGCCCTTATTTACATGTTTAAAAATAATATGAAAATATATCTATACTAAGGCTCGATAACCGCTCGAGCCGAGCTATCAAAAGCTCGAGATCAACTCATTATATGTTTCGAGCTAGTTTATTGGGCTTGAGCTCGGGCTTGAGCTTGATAAAAGCTCGGCTCCATCGAGTAGAGCTTGATCTCGAGCTCGAGTTACTTGATAAAAGCTTGGCTCGTTTGCACCCCTATGTTTACGTAAGATATGTATTGAAGGGTTGAGGTGGCTATTCGGTTTGGTTTCCCACGTTCGACAAGGACCTCTAGGTGTGACTGGAGTCACGAGCTGGGGTAACACTTCCGGAGTAGCTAGAGTGAATTGTGAGAATGCATTCGGTGTATGTGTGTGTGTTGAAGTTAGGTTGGTTCATTCATTGGAATGAACTTCTATTTATAGGGATGGTCCTAGGGTTTCGTGTCACCCTGGGAGTCTATCGATGTTTCTAGAATAGTCCACGTGGTGGACATCCAACGGGGGAGACAAGGAATGACACGTGGTGTGCTTCCTTTGGTCTCACTAGATGCATGAAATGATCCATGCACAATTGCAACACTACCTCTAAGCAAATGAGGTAGTGGCAGGTGTCTGATGGTTGCAACGGTCCTGGGAAGGGTTCTTAGTAGTGTCGTTGCCTGAAAGTGTTTGGCAGGCGTTCGAGCCTGGCCTGGGAGTTCATTCCCAAGTGTAATATGATAAGTTCTGGCCTGGGAGTTAATCCAAAATTTGAATTTGACGTGAAAATTTGATGTTAAGACTAATTTCAAAATTAAATTTTACTCAAGTTTTCCCGAGAAGACTGGACCGAAATACTTGATAGAGAAGATTAGACCGAGATGAAATTATCTCGATTGAATGAACCGGAATAAAAATTATCTCGGTTGATGCTTAACCGAAATATGGTCCGAAATAAAAATTATCTTGGTGACACGTCAACTGTTAGTGGATGACGTGAACCGAAATAACTTGGAACGAGATAATTGACTATCTCGGTTAAAAGTACAGTTTGAGTGGACTGAAATTCTTGGATCTTGTTAGAACCGAGATAAATTAAAAATAATAATAATAATAATAATAATAATAATAATAATAATAAAAAAAAAAAAAAAAAAAAAAAAAAAAAAAAAAAAAAAAAAAACACTTTTGCAAAAACACTATCAAATCTTCAATTTTGATGTTTAACTAATGATTCTAAAAGACCAAAACTTATCCTAAACCTATAGAAAGCTTTTAAATGTAAAAGTTTCAAAGTTTATCCGTAAAAATCACGTTTTTGGATATGAACTCGGTTCACCTTTTCTGACTCGAAGTCATTTTTAAACACTTTTTGATGGTTGTTTTTGAAAAGCAATCACTCCACAAATCATATATTGGCTATGATACCAATATATGATGAACATATTATTATGTTTAGAATAAGTATTAATAGCTAGAGGTGCACATTCCGGTTAACCGGTTCGAATCTTAAATCGGTCAACGCCTAACCGGTTAGGGTCAACGCCGGAAAAAACCGGTTGGACCGGTTAACCGGTTCGGTTACAAACCGGTACCGAGTGGAAAAAACCCCAACTGATTCAAACCGGATTGGGACCGGTTAACCAGTTTTTCGGTTTGTATTTCTTTTTTCGTTTTTCGTCGTTAATACAAATTAAACTGAACAAACTTCAAGTTTTATTTAATACATCGGAATTCGGAAATACATCGGAAAGGAAATATATCAAACATAATACATAAACTTAAAATATAATACATAAACATAATACATCGAAAGCTAATCGTAATTATCTTTAATCGGATTCGTTGGACCTAGCTTCGTTAGCAGCTTCATCTTGTCAGATTTCTTCATCGGAAAGTAATTCAATTTCACCCGCTAGCACCTCTTCCTCGTAGACCCCTTCTTCGAAGTCTAGGGCGTTTTCAAGAATTTGATGTGTCTTGTATATGCTCGTTTGTGTCCAAGTGATCCTTCAAACACATACACATCTCCAAAGACGTCGGTGCGAGCCTTGTTCTTCGGTTTGATAATACCCTTCCACTTGTTGAAAAAGCGGATTCAGAAGCTACCGAAGTAGCTTGTACACTTAGTACATCTCGAGCCATGCGGGATAGAATGGGAAACATTGTTTCCTTTGCTTTCCAAAATGCCAACACATCAAAATTTTCAACTTGTTCAGTCGGAATATGTGAGATAAAATCGGTTGTGATATATCTCTCATATTCGTTGTTCGTTAAACGATCATTCTTTGCCCGTTTGTTGTGATTTTCTCTTAACTTTTGTAGCAAGCCAAACATTGGATTTCCTCTATGCGACCGACTCGATGAAGAAGACGAACTCACTAAAGGAGTTGGGTTACCATATTTTTCAAAATATAACTCCCATAAACCTTCAAATGATTTGTTAAAATTATCTTTTGCATCATTAGCAAAGTTCACGTTATTGTCAAAACACCCCAAATCAATTGTAATCGATTCGAGAAGTAACTCTACCACGCTTACATTAAAACATGGATTTAATGTGGCCGCACAAGTAATTATCGGTGGCATTTCTTCTAAGTATTTCCTAAGCTTTTCTTTCATTGGTGAAACCATACTTGTATATATATCACCATTTAATTCAAATTCGCTTAGTTTTGAATACATTAAGAATATTTGTTCAAGTATCAAATGAGACGTTGGATAATAAACTCCCGATAATTTTTTTGTGGCGGTGTAAAAAACTTTAAGTAATCGGGTTAGTTTTTCAATAGTTTCCCAATGTTGACTAAAAAATGGAACACACTTACCTTTTTCCGACAATTGGTCATGAAAAAAATTGTAAAGTCACTTTTTGGTTTATAGCACTTAGGAACATATGATAAGTGGAATTTCATCTTGTTTCACAATCAAAATTAAGTGTTAAAAAGGGGTTTTCCACATCATGACACAACCGAATATAGTTATTATATCTTGTAGCACCCTTTTTAAATATATCTCCCAACATTCTATTAAAACATTCTTTCATTTCATATATTGGACCTTGATTCAATCCTGCTTGCACAACCAACTAAATGATGTGCGCAACACATTGACTATGATAAAATACGCCACCCAAAGGTGGCTCGTATTTCACTTTTGTCCTACCAATTGCATTTGTGTTACTACTTGCATTATCCAACGTAATTGAGATTTTTTTTTCTTACAAGTTATATTTGACAAACACTTTTCTCAACATTTTGAATAAAGCAATTCCCGTGTGAGAAACCAGAAATTCTTCAAATGCAATGACTCGCGTCATCATTTGCCAACTTTCACGATCAACCCAATGTGCGGCAACACAAAGGTACGAAGTGGGAGAATTATTAGGAGCGGACCAAACATCTATTGTTAAGTTTACACTAGCATTTAAATTTAAAAAACAATCTTTTAATTGTTGTTTAGCCGTTTTCCATAGTTTCATAGCATCGCATTTAAGAGTCATATGTAACACCCACAAAATTTGGTACAGCGGAAGACTTCTCAAAGTTTTGGGGTGCTACGGGGATTGGTACACAACACAAGCATAAGATAACGAAATACATCATCCGGACTTAATTCGATCAAAACATTTCAAAGGTTAATATTCAAGTTTACGTTTATTCCCAAAAATACGTAAGTAAGCCCAAAATAAGACATAAAGGTAGGTCCCACAAAATTATCAGAGTCTACATTGATCCATAAATCATGCCGCTTGCCAAGCCTCGATCACATAAACAGTCTACAGCTGAATCATCAGTTACTTGAGAAAACATGCTAAAAGGGTCAGCTAACGCTGGTGAGTTCATAGGTTTAATCATAAAATATAGCACTGGACCAAATTACGTGTAGGTTTGCTATCCTATACTACGGCACGTAACCAACAGATTATCATCACACAAGAAGGGGGTCAAAACATAACACTAGTATCCTATAGGTGCACCATATAGTATAACCCGCACAGATACGGCTCATACAATAATGATCCCGCACAGATGCGGCTAATAATCCCGCACAGATGCGGCTAATAGCACAAATGATTCTAATCAATTAACATAGCAAGCATAGCAAATCATAACATAATAATTGGTCCGTTCAAACGGTTTTGCATGTTTTCTCACCCCCAAGATTTCAAATACAGTAGATGAGTAAAAGTGGGGCTATGAAACTCACCTTAGTGAAGCAAAAGCACAACACAACGAGTCAGGAGTGGTATAGCACAACAGCAACTAGAATCTCACAGCACAACGGACTCGACACGACCTAATAATAATATAAAGACTTGTCATAACATATTCTCCATGAATTAACCTAAGGCGTAAAAGTTCCCAAAGATTGAATATTCCCATTCCCAGATCTCTTTCCAAATTAATCTAGTTCTATCCGTTTATTAGGGTTAGATATCATCATTGTGTAACCGTAAGAAGACATAGACTCAAGAGTACACAAGCCAAAAGGAAGACAACAACAGAATCACCACGGAGAAAATGAAAGAGTTAAAGATGAGACAAAAAAGAGGAGACCAAAGATATCACGCAATGACACAACTCGTAGATGGAGTGATTGGTAATCTTCGGTAAATTCCCATAATCCTATACCATTTTATAATACACTTGTTTTTATAGGTTAAAACAAAATTTCGTCATGACTTGTTCGTTCATAGAACATTCCAAGTCGAATGACTTTATTAGTTTCCAATTATGTTTAATTAACGTGTGTTATAAATATTATTGTTCCTTGGACATTATCTCCATTGTTTATCCGTTACGGCTCGAATACATAAAATTAATTATGAGTCTAATTTATTATAGTCGCTTCGTGTTCGAATAGTCTAGAATGTCCAAAGTCCAATAATATTTCCAGTTCAAGTTTATGTTTCAATCACGGTGTTGCAAAATCCCAAGTAATCCGATTACCAATCCATCATCAAGTCAAAGAATCAAGATCAAGGTCAAATGATTAAGCTTAAAAGCTTAATAAGGTATCCGGATGAATTATTGAATCCTTATCGAATTCGTCAACTCGATAAGTCCAATAATTCCTTCGTCTCGCTTATTAATCCTAAGCCAAACCTACACATTGCACACAAATGGTAAGTCATAAAGATAGGTCACACGTTAATAAATTCCTCCAACACCCTTACCGGGCCCTTATTGAATTCGTCAAACCAATAAGTCCGATAATAGTGTCAGTTGGGTCTATTGACGTTAAACCAATCCGTAACTTTAAATAATTCACATTAAATGCTAATATTTCAAATTTTGATGTGCTAGGTAATATGCGCCTCGAAACGACTAATAACTTCATGTTTTTCCGTTTATTATCCAAATTAATTATTTACGACTTTTATATTTCCATTTTCGTTATAATATATTAAGTAACAAGATAAGTCGTTAGTTAATATACTTAACGTCCGTTTTTATTTAACTTTCTTTTTTTATTAATAGTCACGAGAGTCATTATCATTATCGAGTCACACTTCCGTCATAATTCCACAGCAATAAGCCGGGTCAACAAGTCAACGTACCAAATAACAAGTCCAATTCAATATATATCCATCTTTAGGCTATCATGGTCACACCGAGACCACGGTTTCTCGGCTAACCACAACGAGGCCAAAACATCACGTTTCCAAGTCTATAATATCAATAATCAACTCTCGGCCTTTTCTAATCCTACGAATCGAGTATCAAGTCACCAAAATCACAAAGTCACCATAATCAAACGGACCAAAAAAATACATACCTCGCCGAGACCATAAGGTCTCGGGTCTGACCTACGCCACGAGTAAGACTACCAAACGGACCCAAGTTGACCAAGACCACCTAATGGGTTTCGGTTCTATTCGAGACCCATGAGCAACTCAACAACCAAATCAAATAATAAGTCAAACAAATAAGCTTGTGAGCTTAAAATAAGCTCGGACTCCAGGTGAACGTGGCGTACGAGAGCTTGGAGCTCTCGGTATGCGTACCAAGAGGAAAATACGACACATAACAACGATACCAAAAGTTCTAGATCTGTTATTACCAATTTTAATGTGTTATTTGTTTGTTTCGTGTCTCACCGATTCACACAAGGGTGAGAATCGGTGAGTTTATCACCCAAAACCCACAGATCTACTTACCTACTTACCCAATCTTCAAGAATAATGAGATATGGTGGCGGTTGTGGCACGTTAAGGGTGCTAAGAGGCGCGTACAACTCAAATCTGAGATGAGGAGGGTGATATATGGGTGGGTTGTAGTTGTTTTTTAGGTTGGTGATGGCGGTGTAGCGGCGGTGATAAATGGGGGGAGAGAGAGGAAAAGTGTTGGTGACGGTTAGGGTTAAATGAGGGTGTGTAGGGTTTTTAAATAACCCTAGGGTAGATTTTGTGCATTTTACAAACCAAAGGGGGGGGGCGCGGGTATTTAAACGCGAGGGACCATTAGTGTAGCTATTCTTTTTCTATAGTGTTTCTCGGGCTCGTTTAGACTAGTAAACTTATTCGTGAGATGTTCTAACTTGTGCCATTATTATTAGAATTGTATTTCTGTTAAAAATGACTATTTATACGTTTAGGTGTGCTTAGAACGTCTAAAATTAATTATTTCATGTATTATTTGGTTTAGAATCGTGTCGACTCACGTTGTGCTCAATCTCGCATCCTACGGGGAAACTTTCTATATCACATAACAATATTCAAGTAAAATCCCATATATTCCAGAAATTATTCCTAAATAAATCTCACAGAACAAATATTCCTAACAAACGTAACGCATGTATCTAAAGCACCTCCAAAATTACTGGTTGTCACAACCTCCCAGCCTCAGAAGAAACCCTTCTTGGGTTTCAATTTGGGTTACCCGACACGGTTGAAAAGAGATGAGGATATTTCCGCTTAATTTCGTCTTCCCATTCCTACGTGTATTCTGAGCCATGGCGGGAGTTCCAACGAACTTTGATGATAGGAATACGACTGTTCTTCAGTTTCTTGATTTCACGGTCCATGATTTTGATAGGTTCCTCAGAGAAGTTTAGACTCTCGTCGATCTGGATTTCTTCTAGAGATATGACAGGGGTTTCGTCGGAAAGGCATTTCTTCAGATTGCACACGTGGAAGAAATTGTGCACGCTGCTGAGTTCTTGTGGTAGCTTAAGTCTATAGGCTACTGGTCCCACTCTGTAGAGGATTTGGAATGGTACGATATAACGAGGATTGAGTTTCCCATGCTTACTGAAGCGTATCACCGCTTTCCATGGTGAGACCTTCAACATGACTCGGTCTCCTACCTGGAATTCGAGAGGTGTATGTCTCTTATCAGCATAGCTCTTTTGTCGATCACGTGCAACTTGCAGACGGTTTCGAATTTGAACAACTTTCTCAGTCATTTCGTGAACGAGTTCAGGACCAATGAGTTGACTGTCGCCAACTTCGGCCCAACAGATTGAAGATCGACATTTTTGACCATATAGCGCCTCTAAAGGTGCGGCCTTACTGCTGGTATGATAGTTGTTGTTGTAGGAAAACTCAGCCAAGGGTAGGTACATCTCCCAACCTTTTCAGAAGTCGATAATGCAGGCTCGAAGCATATCTTCCAACGTCTAAATGGTTCTCTCACTTTGGCCGTCTGTTTGGGGGTGATATGTAGTGCTCATATCTAGGTTTGTCCCCAAGGCCGTCTGTAGTGATTTCCAAAAATTTGATGTGAAATGACTATCTCGATCGGAGATGATAGATATTGGCACTCTACCGAGAAATGATTTCTTTCAAGTATAGACGAGCGAGTTTATCTATGCCATCGCTTTCGCTGATAGCGAGGAAATTAGTGGATTTCGTGAGACGATTAAAAATTACCCAGATAGTGTTGCAGCCACTAGCTGTTCTTGGTAATTTGGTGATGAAGTCCATCGTGATTTGCTCCCATTTCCAAACAGGGAGTTCAGGTTGTATTAATAATCCTGACGGTTTCTGGTGTTCGGCTTTCACCTTCGAACAAGTCAAGCATTTCCTGACATACAGGGCAATGTCGGCCTTCATGTTCGGCCACCAGTACAGTTTCTTCAGGTCTTGATACATTTTGTCAAATCCGGGGTAGATGGAGTATTTTGATTTATGCAACTCGTGCATAATCAGATCCCGAATTCCCCCATGGAGTGGTATCCAGCTTCTGTCTCCAAAGCATAAAGTCCCATCGGAACGCTTTACAAAGCCTTTTTCATTTTCTACCCTCCCATAGAGGTTTTTAGCGGGTTGGTTTTCTTCCTTTAACGCTTCGGCTTAAGCTTCAAGAATTTGAGACGGTAATGGCGAACTGATGGTCATCCCCAAGGATCTGAATCTTAACGGTTGTATTCTCTCCTTTCGACTAAGGCCGTCTGCAATGACGTTCGCTTTACCAGGATGGTAGCGAATTTCACAATCATAATCACTGAGTAGCTCCAGCTAGCGACACTGCCTCATATTCAGCTCTTTCTGGTCTAGGATATGTTGCAAACTCTTATGATCGGTGTATACTATACACTTTGTGCCGTACAGATAGTGCCTCTAGATTCTGAGTGCAAACACTACTGCACCCAGTTCTAAGTCGTGAGTAGTGTAGTTTTTCTCGTGGGTCTTAAGCTATCATGAAGCGTACGCTATCACTTTCTCTCACTGCATTAAGACGGCTCCCAAACCTTTATGCAAAGCGACGCAGTATACGACAAAGTCTTCGCTTCCCTTCGGTAGGGCTAGAATGGGTGCAGTACACAACTTTTCTTTCAAGAGTTGAAACGCTTCCTCTTCGTCTTCACCCAATCGTATTTCACGTTCTTCTGATTCAATTTAGTCAGCGGCTTGGCTATCTTAGAGAATCCCTCGATGAATCTCCGGTAATAGCCAGCAAGACCTAAGAATTGACGAACCTCGGTTGGGGTGGTAAGGGCAGCCCATTCCTTGATGGACTCGGTGTTCGCGGGATCCACGTGAATTCGCTGAATATCTATCACGTGACCCAGGAATTGTACAGTTGAGATCCAAAATTCACACTTAGAGAATTTGGCAGACAACTGCTCCTTCTTCAATAGTTCCAGTATGAGTCTCAGGTGTTCCTCGTGCTCTTCTTTACTCCTTGAGAAAATCAAGATGTCATCTATGAATACTATCACAAACTTATCCAAATATGGCTTGCACACCCGATTCATGAGGTCCATGAATACTGCGGGGGCGTTGGTCAAACAAAACGGCATCACTTGAAACTCATAATGGCCGTAGCGGGTTTGGAACGCGGTCTTAGGGATATCTTCTTCCCGGACTCTGAGTTGCTGATACCCAAATCGCAAGTCGATCTTCGAATAAATGCTCGATCCTTGGAGCTGGTCGAATAGGTCGTCGATCCTGGGTAGAGCGTACCGGTTTTTCACCGTCAACTTATTCAACTCTCGATAATCGATGCACATACGAAAGGATCCGTCCTTCTTATTTACGAACAGAACCTAAGCTCCCCATGGAGAGGAACTTAGTCGTATGAATCCTTTCTCCGGAAACTCTGCCAACTGCTTCGACAACTCTTCCAATTCGGTAGGGCGAGTCGATAAGGTGCTCGTGCTACAGGTGCAACGCCAGGCATCAAATCGATCCGGAATTCGACTTGTCTCACTGGTGGGATTCCAGGCAAATCATCTGGAAACACCTCCGAAAAGTCTCGCATAATGAGTACATCCTCCAGACGCTTCTTGTCTTTTTCCCTCTCCTTCTTCTCAGAAATTTGGGCTAAGAAAAGGTAACTTCCTTTCTCGATGTACTTTTGTGCTTTGATACTGGAGATAATATTCAATCTGGAAGGACTTCCGCGATCTTTCCTATCTCCCTGTATCGTGAGAATTTCGTTTCCGTAAGGCACGCGAACGATCTTCTCATCGCAGATGATAGTGGCATGATACTGAGACAACCAGTCCATACTGATGATGACGTCGAAACTACCTAGAGTGACGGGTAGGAGGTTGATATTGAAAGGGTGGTTTTGGAAGTTTAGTGTACAGCCGCGGATAATGGTGTCTATCCTTTCGAGGTTACCATTAGCCAACTCTACATTGTAAACTATACCTAAGGCAGTCGGGGTGATCTCAAGCAAAGGGGCAAACGCAGTGGATACAAAACTCCTATCGGCACCAGTATCAAACAATATAGAAGCATAACGGTTATTGAGAAGAAACGTAACCGTAACGACGTTCGGGTCCTCTTTGACTTCCTTCCCAATAACATACACCCTTCCTTGGGCTGCTCCTACATTTCCCTACTGATTTCCAGTGCCTTGGTTGCCCTGGTGTCCTCCTGCTCCTCGATTCCCCTGATTAGGCCCGTTTCCTCCCATTCCGTGGTTTCCTTGATTTACTACATTCCCTTGGTTTCCTACATTTCCTTGGTTTCCTCTATTTCCTTGGTTTCCTCGGTTCCACGTGTAACCCCCCCCCCAAAATCGGGTCCAGCGGAAGCATCGCTACTCAATTGGTATCACAACACAAGTACAAAAAATGGGTTTTACCTCAATCATTTAGAATAAAATTCATTAACAAAAAGTGTTAAATTTACATTATTCAAAAAGTAGTGCGGAAATAGACCCATAAAATAAATAAAGCGGTCCCAAATATTTATCAGAGTTGTCTATGACCATGCCCCTTACCAAGCGCCTTCCAACAGTGAGCTATCGCCTTAAACATGAGAATACATTTTAAAAGTGTCAACACTAGGTTGGTGAGTTCACAGGTTTAAATTTAAAATAGTATAGTTAAACCATAAAGTTTTCGCGTTTAACTAATCATTCCCAAATTTAACGTGGGCTTACACTGCCCAATACCCAGTTCCAAAACGAATCCACAACTAAAATTATACTCAAACATTTCAAACCACATGCATTTATACATATACTACACTCATATAGCGTCACACAAATTTATCGGTTACGCTGGCTAAGTCACAAAAGTCAAACCACAATAATAATACCCTATAGGTGCACCCTATAGTCCTACCCGCACAAGTGCGGCACATGCAATAACAATCCTGCACAGATGCGGCTCGTATAACAATAATCCCGCACAGATGCAGCTCGCATAACAAATAACCATAGCCAACTCACGAAGCAGTTTCATAAGCCACAAACACAATTCAAATCAAATCAATAAACATATATATAACAGGTAAACACACCACGCATTCAAATAACCAACTCAAATAATTCAATCAACAGTCAAGTCTTAAGTAAACAATTCCCATATCCAAAAATATAACCTTTAAGTTTAGTTAAAACGAGCATGTATTCTCCCCCAAAACCGTTATAAAACCAGTAAAAGTAGGGGCCATAAACTCACCTTATCCACAACAATGCAAAGATCACGACTGACACAACTGGCATCTAGCTAATCACAACGGTATTCAGAAGACATGTACAATGGTACGGAAACGGCGCAACCTAATACGTATAAGACTTGTCTTAATACAACATCCTCAACAATAAATTAGATCTACAAAGATTCCCAATGATTAACCGTTTCTATTTCCAAAAATATTCTATTCTTAGCCTTTAGTATAAGTTGGGTATCATCATTCATGTGACGGAAGAAAGACAAGACTTAAGAATACGCACGCCAAAAGAAAAATAAACAAACGAAATCGACGAGAAAAACGATACAGAACTCAAGACGAAACGACGAGGTCAAACTAAATATGGTATCCTTCGATAAACGTGCCCTCGAAATGCTTAATAACTCTCGCGCATTGTCATTTTTATTTATATCACATTTCCTTTTTAATTTACCCTTTTTCCATACTAAATATTAAATAACAAAATTTACTTTGCCAATTAATATTTTCTAACTTCATAGATCATTATCATTATTTTTCTTTTATTACCATTTATAAATTTAACAATATACGTCCGAGTCATTATTCGTTTCGAGTCACCATCCGAGTTTTTAACATTCTCAAGTCAACAAGTCAATATCTAGTCCAAAAGTCCAAATACAAGTCTAAATCCATTTTTCGGCTTGTCGAGGCCACGCCGAGACTACAAAGTCTCGGCGGCACTCAACGTCGCTCAAACAACCACAAGTATCGATTCCAAGCTCACAATATCAATCAATAATCATTCGGCCACTAATCCTACGGCTCGAAAACATCACATTATTTCAAATCCGAATCGATGTCCAACCTCGACAAAACAACAACAATAAACATTTACTTACCATGCCGAGACCATTGTGGTCTCGGCTTCGGGCCACTTACTCGCAACAACCAACCAGACTCAAATGTCGGCTCAAACCAAACACAACCAAGATAACTCCAAAATCAAGATTAATCTAAACCATAGAACCAAAATAAACAAAAAAGCACACTCATTATTTAATAAGCTCGAGATAAGCTCGGGTTGAGCTTATCTCGTCTCGTACCCATGGCCACATAACCCAACATAAACTGAACTAAAACCAACCCAACCAAACAAAAAAATAAGCTTCGACTAAAAAAACACACGCTCGGCCGTGAGCTTATGCTCACGGCATCAATATTTCCGATACCTACTCTACTCCAAAAATGATGATACCACGCTCTTATACCCACGTTTTGTTAATAAAAACCATATTCATATGTTTTTAAGCCCACATCGATTCTCACGAGGTGGAGAGTCGGTGTTTTTATTTACCATTTTACCTGATCTATATCACCTTTACTTACCCGTGAAAAATAACCCAAAACTGACGGCGGTGGCGCGTGCAAATGGTGGTGTTTGGGCGCGTGTAACTCGAAATCGAGCTAAAGAAGGTAAGTTAAGGGGTTGTGTGGTGGCGATATAGTGGTGGCTTGCAGCGGCCTATCAAACAGCAGGGGTGGCAGCTATAAGCGTGGCGCCGATTGGTGATAGAGAGAGAGGATAGTGAGGTGGGTGATGATGGCTGTGTTGGTGGTTGCTGTATTGATGGTGGTGGCGGCATAGATGGCCGGGGTTGGCCGAAAGTGCCAGAGCGGCGCCGAAACCCTAGAGGGGATGAGTGGTGTGTGTGTTAACCAAATGAGTGAAACCCTAACATGTTTCTTATATACTAGCACAAGGGACCATTCTTGCAAACCTTGGAAAGATGAGGGGCAGCGGGGTAATTAACTGCTGGGACCTATCTTGTAATTTTTGATATCTTTGGAATATAATGGTTCGGGACTCATTTGGACTGGTAAACGGTCGATTCGTGATACGGGGATTACGCCATCACGCTCAGAATATTATTTCCAATAAAAACGACTATATATATGCCCAGTTTCTCACGAATAATACCAAACTCAAAATAAATTGTCGATTCTCCGAATAAAACATGTCGGGAAAATTACGGGTTGTCACAACACGGCTCTCTACACTCGTTCTTATAGTGTCCCTTCTTCCCACATCCAAAGAAGGTAACACTAGCCTTCCAATCCGCCCCGGGAGTGGTTTGAACCATCGCAAGGGGTCAGGATCTACAGTCCTTGGCTATGTGTCCCACTTTTGAGCATTTGTGACACACCACAGTTCACTGTCCATGGTGGTGTCGCCTACAACGGTTGCATTTAGGCTGTTCCCATTGTAACCCTTCTTCTCCCCATCCCCGATAGCATAAACCTTGGTGACCTCTTGTCGCTTGTTTGGATTATCACCACTCCTAGCGTGATCATCCCTTTTCCTTTTATCATTTCTTCCCTTCTCCACATTCTCAAGGACCAGTGAATCCCTTAAAAGCTGATCTATCGTGTTGGCTTCATGGAGATTAGTTGGGTTTGCGGCAATTACATCGTTCCTTGTAGCCAATGGCAAACCATCAGTGTATCGCTCAATCTTGAGTGCCTCCGTGCGAACCATTTTTGGACATAGTTGTGACAGCTCTTGAAAGTAGCGGTTGTAAGCCGTCATGTTGGTACCTTTCACCTTGTGTTTCCAAAACTCAATCTCTAGCTTCTTAACTTCGTTACGAGGACATTAGGTCTTAATTAACAACGCCTTGAACTGATCCCAAGTCATAGCGTAAGCCACATTACTCCCAACAGACTTCTGGTAATTGTTCCACCAAGTTAACGCCTCATCCTTCAAAGTAAATGTAGCATACTTCACTATGGAATCTTCCTCACAGTTACTAAATGTGAACACAAATTCTGTCTTTTCCATCCAACGCATTAAGACAACGACTCCTTTAGTTCCACTGAACTCGGTTGGTCCACAACTCCGTAATTCCTTGTACGTACAACCACGGTTCCTGCTAGGTGTTGTAGTTCCAACAGAGGTATTGGAATGATTCGACTTGGCTAGTATCTCAACGACACACTGAGCCACGAGTTGATCAATTAGAGCTTGATTTGCCGTAGCAGTGTCAGGTGGAGTGTGAGCATTTCCATTCTGACCGTTAACATTTTGATTGTTAACATCTTGGTTATTGGCATTCTAATTGTTGGTATTCTGGTTGTCGGTGTCCCGGTTGTTAGTGTTTCGAACTGGAGGTCGACCACGATGACCAGTGTTGACGACAGCAGGTCCGGTCCTAGTGGCCCTGGCGGGGTTTCGTCTCAGAACTATTGATCTAAACCATAACACGGGAGAATCATCAGAGTATATTACGCAAGAGGGTAAACATCACGGGGTGGAATACCAACATACACACTATTCACGATAATAGGAATACTATTCCATATGATAATAGAAGAACTCAAGCTCAAAAATAAAAACCAAAGGTTCAAATTTCTCATAATATCAAAATTTGACATAAGGTTTCGAAAGTACAACGAAATGAAATGATAGATGATCGTCATAGACGATACTGAGGAACGAAAATAACAAGGATATACAGTAAATCTAACATCTCTAAACTGACGACTCCTCAGTTTAGTGATGGTACAAAAGTCGCTAATCTAGATATATCTATCCACGCTCGGCGGAGGTCTCTCACGATAGCATCCAAGTCTGTCAGCTGCCTCCACAAGGATGATATCTCGATGCGATCTGCCTCATGGTCCCTCCTGAGCTGAGTGTTCTGAGTCTGCAGCTTAGTGACCCTGCGCCAGAGAGTCCTGTCATTATCTCGGGCAGTTATGAAGGCTCTCTGTAAGTCTCTTATCACATCGCGGCAATCCTGCAAATCTCGCCACAACGATGTGACTCTGCCATACAATATACCCATATCTCGCTCCACCTCTCCGAATCTCGCAACTGATCAGCCCACCAACTGACTGATCCTCCTCTCCTTGGTGATGATTTGATCCTATATTCGACCCATCTCTCCACGGTCAGCCGCCTCTGAAGAGATCTCTGACGGTGTGGCCGGGGCCGGTGGGAACTCTGGCTCAGGTGAGTGTGGAGGTGAGGCCAACTCAAACGACTGCTTCGGTGAATCAGGCTCAGGCAAATGCCAAGGAGAGCCAGGCCCTGGTGAGTTCACTAGGGGTGCAGGGCTCTGGTCTGGTAGGACGACATCATCAGGGATAATCTCCTCCTCCTCTTGAGGTTCCTCCTCAGGGTCATCATCCTCATCCTCGTCCTTTGAGTATGAGTCTCGGAAACGACGTCTTTGTGGTGCCGGTGAGTCACAAGATGACTGTGATGATGTAGAAGGTAATCGGGGTCTTCGGTAAGATGGTGGTGATGACAGAAGAGAGTGAGCTGAAAAGTGGATGGGTGCTGAGGTAGGTGGTCGCACAGACATGCGTGCGGTGCCACGGTAAGCAAGCATGGGAGTCTAAGCTCGAGCTAGTGCCTGATGAAGGGTAAGCTGTCGCAAAGAACTAGGGCGATCAGCTGATGATGATGATGGCTGAGATGTGAGTGAAATAGATGAAGCATGTGGAACTGATGATGAAGCTAAGGCTGAATGGCGGACAATCTCATAGAGATCGTCCTGAGTTAGAGTCATCAGAGATCGTGCTGGGCGGTATCTAGCATGGAGGATCTCGTCAGATACGTCAAACACTAGAGAAGTCATGGTCTGTGACAAAGGTAGTGGGTAGGTATCAGTGCTCGAACTAATCTTAACGCATAAGGCAAACCTAACAAGCATATACCAAGATATTGTCATCAAACTACCGCATAATACTAAACATAAACCCAAATCAAATACCGCATGAATCTCATCCTAACATCCAATATTCAAATTTCATAACGCAATCATCAACTCATCATATCAACACTAGAGGCTTCGGCTTGGCAGGCGCGCATTGGTCATGGGATCAATTTTCAAAAGTAGTTATAGTCTAGGTTTTTGATAAGTACCCAGTTCTCTATAACTTGATCTCTGATACCAATCTGTAACACCCCCAAACTTTGGTACAACGGAAGACTTCTTAAAGTTTCGGGGTGCTACGGGGATTGGTACAGAACACAAGCATAAGATAACGAAGTACATCATCCGGACTTAATTAGATCAAAACATTTCAAAGGTTAATATTCAAGTTTACGTTTATTCCCAAAAGTACATAAGTAAGCCCAAAATAAGACATAAAGGTATATCCCACAAAATTATCAGTCTGCACTGATCCATAAACCATGCCGCTTGCCAAGCCTCGATCACATAAACAGTCTACAGCTGAATCATCAGTTACGTGAGAAAACATGCTAAAAGGGTCAGCTAACACTGGTGAGTTCATAGGTTTAATCATAAAGTATATCAGTGGACCAAATTATGTGTAGGTTTGCTATCCTATACTACACCACGTAACCAACAGATTATCATCACACAAGAAGGGGGTCAAAATATAACACTAGTATCCTATAGGTGCACCATATAGTGTAAGATGCAGCTCATACAAAAATGATCCCGCACAGATGCGGCTAATAACCCCGCACAGATGTGGCTAATAGCACAAATGATTCTAATCAATTAACATAGCAAGCATAGGAAATCATGACATAATAATTGGTCCATTAAAACGGTTTTGCATGTTTTCTCACCCCAAGATTACAAATACAGTAGATGAGTAAAAGTGGGGCTATGCAACTCACCTTAGTCAAGTAAAAGCACAACACAACAAGTCAGGAGCGGTATAGCACAACAGCAACTAGAATCTCACAGCAAGACGGACTCAGCATGACCTAATAATAATATAAAGACTTGTCTTAACATATTTTCCATGAATTAACCTAAGGCGTAAAAGTTCCCAAAGATTGAATATTCCCATTCCCATATCTGTTTCCAATTAACCTAGTTCTATCCGGTTATTAGGGTTAGGTATCATCATTGTGTAACAGTAAGAAGACATAGACTCAAGAGTAAACACGCCAAAAGGAAGACAACAACGGAATCACCACGGAGAAAATGAAAGAGTTAAAGATGAGACGACAAAGAGGAGACCAAAGATATCACGTAACGACATAACTCGTAGATGGAGTGATTGGCAATCGTCGGTAAATTCCCATAATCCCATACCATTTTATAATAGACTTGTTTTTATAGGTTAAAATGAAATTTCTACATGAATTGTTCGTTCATAGAACATTCCAAGTCGAATGACTTTATTAGTTTCCATTCATGTTTAATTAACGTGTGTTATAAATATAAGGGGGAATTGGATATATACCCCTCCAAGGACTAATAGTTGCATATATATATCCAAGCGAAACTCATAATTGCGTATATATTCTTCCAAAGACTTAAATATAACATATATATACAAACTATTATTTTATGTTTATTTTAAACTTTAAAATACATGATAATTATACTTTAAATATAAAATGTCCATTATACCCTTGTTATTACTACATCTCAAAACCCTAACATTATCTTCTACAACTCAAAACCCTAACATGTAATCAATTTCAATTGTATTATCGTTCGTAGTTGATTGCATTAATTTTCCCAAATTATGTTCTTGATTTTGGTTGATTGTTTGATTGCCATTGTTTAATTTTAATTGTTTCTAATCTAATACCTATGCAAGTTGATTTCAGTAGTCAATTATATTCCTACCACCCTACCAGCTTCTTTGAATTTGATATATGGATTGTTTTTGTTTTAAGCAATAAAAAATTCTACTCTCGTGACCTGTAAATGCTAATTAGTAAGTAGAAGCTCTGTTATATATGTGTGTTTGGTAGAAGAAGTACTTCGTGTTTGTTTCTTTCGGTAATTTGTGTTCTATGGGCGTTCAATTCCTAAGCAGCTTCACGTATTTCGTAAAAAGTGTGGGAGTGGTTTTGTTATTAATAAAAATCTTGTAACTAAAATTTTTAATAAGTACAGAGCCTCGGTAATGTTTGATATACTAAGTTATTTTGTCCCTAGATGTTAAAGAGCATATTTATGTTATGTCACTGATGTTATGAAGATAGGTAAAGAAATAAAACAAGGGTATAATGGACTGTTAATACAAATATCGTCCTAAAAACGTTATTTATATTTTACGATCTTTGCTTTATTTTGTTAATGACAATTATAAGGTTTATCTTTAGCAAAGCATAAATATAAGTTAAAGACTTTTATATTTTAGTAAAAAGCTCTTTAAAACACATTTACATACCACATGATTACTAGGAATTACACATTGTATACATATATACATTTACATGTTTATTTTTATTTCTTAAAAATGGAAATACACATGACATCATGGCATACCTCATTAGGAAATCTTAGTTGACTTTACAATATATTTTGGAAAGATCTTGAAGCAAAGGAGTTGACTTTGTAAGATCTTGACAAGACTAGACAAGATATGGTAAGATTTGGAAAACTCTTAGCTGGCATGTTCCCGCGGAACCAAACCAGTACAAGGGCGGAACCCTTATTTTGGGTCCGCCAAATCCGCCAGTTGTCTGATCAGTTTTGCTTATAAATAGCAAGCTGATCATTCAAGGACAACTATCACTCATATTGCTTAAATTATATATTCATTCATTTGTACATTACTAACCTATTATAGTCATTCATTTCATTCTTAGTGATCTCTCTTTTGTAGCAAAGAAGATCAAGCATACAAGCTTCAACACACTGTTACAAGTCTTGATAGTTAGATACTGTGTGATTAGTTAGTGTTCACACATCATTGTCTATACCATTCATTCAGTAGAGTCCGGTTAGTGTTTTAGTCCTCAAAACATATAGAGTGTCGTGAGTGGTTGTACCCTTGTTAAAGAACCAACGGGAGTGGTTGTACCCTTGTAAAGAACTCGGTGTTTAGCTTAGTACCGGATAAAGAGTAAGCGACGTGTAAAGGTTTTCTCCGCCTAGAAGGGAGCTTGTTTCTTAGTGAAGAAAAACTCTCGAGTTAGAGGCTCGAGGAGTGGAGTAAGGCAAGGAAGAGAGTCCTTGTAGCCGAACCACTATAAACATCCGTGTTGTGTGGTTTGATCATTTCTTTCCTTATTTGCTTTATATATATTGCTTGATTGTTTGCTTTACTTTGAAATCACGTTAAGTATACAAAGCGAAGAAAAGTTTAAAATGGTAAAAACTATTCAACCTCCCCTTCTAGTTTTCCAGAATTGGCATCAGAGCTACGTTACTCAAGATTTTCAAATATATTGTATTTTAAAACTTGAAATGATCAATGGATTTTGAAAACTTCAAAGAAGGGCAATCTATGCAAAGACCACCACTATTTGAACCAAATAGTTTTATATATTGGAAAAATCACTTTGAAACTTATGTGAAGTCAAAGGATATAGATTTATGGTATATTATTGTAGAAGGTGATTGTAAACCCATATTAAATATATCAGGAGGTCGGGATGAGGGTACTTCTCTTACTCGTCAGAGTGATGAGCAAAAGAAGTTGATTGTCAAAAATAATGAAGCTAAAATGATGCTTTACAACGCTTTACCTAAGAAAGAATATGAAAGAGTTTTTATGTGTAAAATGGCTAAGGATATTTGGCAATCATTGATTATCACTCATCAAGGGAACTCACAAGTCAAAGGTAACAAAATTGATCTTCTTGTTCAACAATATGAACAATTTGTTATCTCTGAAGATGAGACTATTGATAGTGCTTTTGCTAGGTTTAATACTATAATTACTTCTCTTAAAGCACTTGACGAATCTTTTTCTAGTAAGAACTTTGTCAGGAAATTTCTTAGAGCACTTCATCCGAAGTGGAGAGCAAAGGTGACGGCTATTGAAGAATCCAAGGATCTTTCAAGCATGACACTGGACGAGCTCATCGGAAATCTCAAAGTTCACGAGATGGTGATGGAAAAAGACTCAGAAATAGTTAAAGGAAAAAAGGATAAAATGAAGTCCATTGCCTTAAAAGCTAGGGTAGAGTCAAGTGATGATGAAGAGTCTAGTTCGGGTAGCGAAGACAAAGAGTATGCCATGGCCGTTAGAGATTTCAAGAAGTTCTTTAGGAGACGTGGAAAGTTCGTAAGACAACCTCGTGAAGAAAAGAAATCCTTCCTGAAAGACTGTGATGATAGGAAAGGAAAAATGGATAGGAAGTGTTTTAGGTGCGGGGATTCCGGTCACCTAATAGGAGAATGTCCAAAGCCTCCAAAGAACAAGTCTCAAAGAGCATTTGTTAGTGGAGCTTGGATTGACAGTGAAGGTGATGACGACGAGCCTAAGAACGACGAAGTTGCTCTCATGGCTTATGACTCAGAAGAGGTACATTCTGACTCGTCATACTCTTCTATTGATGATGAAACCTTAGAAGTAGAATATAACAAACTGTGTGATATTTCTCTAAAAATCATAAAAAAAAATAAGTTCTTAAAAACCAAAACGACGCTTTTAGAAAACGAAGTCTATTGGTTAAAAGAAAAAGAGACACGATCAGAAAAGGGTAAAAGTGTTAAAGAAACATGTATCTCATGTTAGGAACTTAAACTAGAATTAGAAACAATTAAAACCACACAAGAAGATCTTATCAAGCAGAACTCTAAGTTTAAAAGGTTTGATAAAAACATTTATTTAGCAGATGAGATAATGCAAATTCAAAAGTTGCCCCATGATAAAACCGGTCTAGGTTTTATAAAACTAGGAAACTTAAATGACTTTCAGAAACAAACAGTGAAAGTACAAGAAACTGTTCCAACTAAGTCAGACACCCACGGATCTGGCGGATCAAAAAATTTGGTTCCGGCAGTTATGACCAATGGGTCCGCGGGTACTGTTGCTAAATAGAAGGTTTATACTTCGGATCGTACTGAGTTCGTTAAAGTCACAAGAAAACCCAGCACTAGTACAAGTGTTAACAAACAAAAACCAACAGTTACTATAGGAAAAGGTCAAGTTAAAAATGAGTTTAGGATTAAAACGGTTCAACAGAGACCTAAAACTAGTTTTCCCAAACACCCCTTTCCTAAGAGTAACTTTAATTCACAACATCATCATCAAAATAGTTGGAACCAAAACATGTCTAGGAACTATCAAGGTCCCAACTACATGCCATGGAACACTTGTCCACCATTTCCATACATGAACCATGATAATGTAATGTTTAACCCAAATGGACCCATGAGATATTGGGGACCAAACGCTTTAGTTTTTCTTTAACTTAGGTGTGCTTGAAAGTCGGGTTAGAATCGGACGAGTGGATCAAAGATAGTGGGTGTTCAAGACACATGACGGGAAACAAAAGCCTTTTCTCAACCTACCAAGTGTACGACTGAGGTAATGTCACATTCGGTAGCAAGCTTAAAAGTAAAATCATCGGAAAAGGTACAATCTCTCATGACTCTCTCACTATTGATGTTGTTGCTCATGTAGATAACTTAGGATTTAACTTGCTTAGTATTAGTCAATTATGCCGTAAAAAGTATAACGTCCTTTTCAGTAAAAATGAAAGTAAAATACTTAAAGATGGCATAACCGTAGGAAAAGGTGTTTTGAAGAATAACGTTTACGTTATGAAATTAGACAAAACACCTAAAGATAAACTTTGTCTCACCTCTTTGGACAAAAACTCAACTCTATGGCATAGACGCTTAGGTCACACCAATATGAGGCTAATCCAATCCTTATCATCTAAGGAACTCGTTAGGAACCTACCCAAGTTGAAATACGACCAACACTTTCGTGATGCTTGCAAAATTAGGAAACAAGTTCATAATAGCCATAAGGCTAAAAACATGGTGTCCACATCTAGGTGTCTAGAATTACTACATATGGATTTATTTGGTCAATCCGCTATACAAAGTTATGGGGGAAACTTCTATACTTTGGTAATAGTAGATGATTACTCTAGGTATACTTGGACTGAATTTTTGAAAACTAAAAACGAAGCATTTGATAAATTTTAAATTCTGAGTAAGAAAATTCAAAATCAAATAGGAAATAACATTGTGTCTATTAGAACCGACCACGGTTGTGAATTTGTTAACAAAACCTAATTCGGAGCTTTTTGTGATGCTAATGGCATAACACATAATTTCTCGGCTCCTCGAACTCCTCAATCTAACGGTGTAGTAGAACGCAAAAATAGGACAAATCAAGAAATGAGTAGAATAATGTTAAATGAACAAAACATAACACAAAAGTTTTGGTGTCACGCCGTAGATACATCCACATACATCTTAAATAGAGTATTAATTATACCATTTTTGAAAAAGACTCCATATGAGTTATATAGAGGCAAAAAGCCTACTTTAGGATATTTTAGAGTTTTTGGAAGCAAGTGCTTCATTTTAAACACTAAGGATTATCTCACCAAGTTTGACCCAAAGTCGTATGAAGATGTGTTTCTTGGGTATTGGCAAAATAGTAAAGCCAACATAGTTTTGAACAAAGAAACCTCAAGAGTCGAGGAATCGTTGAACGTAACATTCAACGAAAGTCCACCTCCCTCTAAGACATCACCTTTGGTAGATGATGACTTAGTTGAAAGTCAAATGGTTGAAAACCAAGAAAACATAGAAAATAACAAAGAAGACGAACCGGTAAAAAGAGAAATAGTCAATATAAAAGAATCTAGAAGTCATCCATTAGATAACGTCATAGGTGAAATTAACGAAAGAACATTAAGATCAAAAGTCCAAAACCAAAGTAATTTCTTTTGTTTTGTTTCAACTATTGAGCCTAAAAATATAAATGAGGCCATAAAAGATGAATCTTGGGTCGTAGCGATGCAAGAAGAATTAAATCAGTTTGTTAGAAATGACGTTTGGACATTGGTCCCTCAACCTAAAAATCAAACCATAATTGGAACTATATGGGTGTTTAGGAACAAAATGGATGAAAATGGAATAGTGTCTAGAAACAAAGCTAGGCTAGTAGCTCAAGGCTACAATCAATAAGAAGGTATAGATTACGACAAGACATTTGCACCCGTCGCTAGGCTTGATTCAATTAGAATATTACTTGCATATGCATGTGCACACGACTTTAAACTATTCCAAATGGATGTTAAAAGTGCTTTTCTAAATGGTTTTATTAATGAGGAAGTGTACGTTGCACAACCTCCCGGCTTTGCCAATTTTGAAAAACCTAATCACGTCTACAAACTTAAGAAAGCATTATACGGACTTAAGCAAGCACCAAAAGCTTGGTATGATCGACTTAAGACTTTTCTAGCTGACCATAAGTATACCATTGGCCTAGTAGACAACACTCTTTTCACCAAGAAAAAAGGATCACATATTATCATAGTCCAGATATATGTGGATGACATTATATTCGGTTCAACTTGTCAAGAGTTATGCGATGATTTTTCAAAAATCATGCATGATGAGTTTGAAATGAGTATGATGGGGGAACTAAACTTTTTCTTAGGTCTCCAAATAAAACAATTAGAAGATGGGATATTCTTCAACCAATCTAAGTATATAAGGGATATGCTTAAGAAATTTGGTCTTGAAGATTCCAAACCCATGAAAACACCCATGTCCTCCGAAACCAAACTCACTAAGGATGAAGAAAGTGAATCCGTAGATAGAACTAAATATAGAGGAATGATTGGTAGTTTACTCTACCTCACGGCTAGTAGACCAGACATTATATTTAGTGTTTGTCTATGTGCACGCTTTCAAGAAGATCCCAAAACATCCCATCTTGAGGCCGTTAAAAGGATATTTAGATATATTAAAGGTACTACACATTTAGGATTATGGTATCCCAAAGGAATGGGAATGGAAACCATAGTGTATGCCGACTCAGACCATGCCGATGACTATGTCGATAGAAAAAGTACAAGTGGTATTTGTACTTTTGTTGGGCATTGTCTCACCTCATGGTTTGCCAAGAAACAAATGGCCCTAGCAATATCAACAACTGAAGCCGAGTACGTGTCTACAGGAAAGGCATGTCAACAAGCACTGTGGATGAAACAAGCTCTCGTCGACTATGGAATTGAACTCAACGACATTCCCATTCTTTGCGACAACAAAGGAGCTATCGACCTTAGTAAAAATCTAGTCCAACACGCTAGAACCAAACACATAGAAATACGTCACCATTTCCTACGCGACAATGTTCAGAAGGGAAATATCTCAATCGAGAAAGTTTCTTCTAAGGACAACATTGCCGACATTCTCACTAAACCTCTTAAGATAACACCCTTTAACTTTCTTAGACTTGGTTTAGGACTAATGGAACCTAGTAAGTAGATAAAACCTTAGCTTGAACCTTAGATTAACCAAAAACCAAAAACCTGAGCCTGATCCACGGAACCAACCGACAACAAGGGCGGACCCCTTGTTTTGGTTCTACCAGATCCGCGGCCCCCTGAGTCAATTTTTTGGTATATTAAATAAACAACATGTACTATGTATCACAACTCCCAAAAACATACCAACTACTGGAACTTGGCTCAAAATCAACCAAACTCACAATTTAGGTCATCTCCTTCCATCAATTTGTGCTCTAATCATCTCTGTAAGTACTCTGATCATATCAACATTCCTGATCTGCGTCTAGGATTTCTATTTCATGCACAAAATCAAAACTTGGGGTTTATGCATTTTTTAGCAAAATCATGAAACATATTTACTGAATTGCATCACAAATCATGTTTTCCTTAGTTAGGAATTGCATCTTGTAGGACATTATCATAATTCATCAAAAATCCCATGAGAAATTGTTATCAAAATCTTCTCACGACTAGGAAAAACGGTTTTTGAACATTGTTCATACAAATACAAAAACCTTATGTTTTTAAACATCACTTGCATAATATCTCTTGAATGCTAAAGGAAATACATAATTAATATGTATTTTCGGGTACATTCAATCGTAGATACATTGAAGTAGGAGCGTTTGGGTTATCTCTAATTTTGTTATAAAACTTGCATTAACAAAATTTTCATGCATCAAAAGGAGTCGGGATAACCGCACCTCCACATTGTCCCCATATAGGCACACACTAGAAATCTATACACATATTTTCAATAGTTTTAACTAAACTATGTAATTTTTGTGTCTAGGATAATCATGCCTCCCGCGACTTATTATGACCACAAAGCAAGCGTCAAATACCTACCTCCACACCATAAAACCAAAGGACTCACCGAGGATCAAGTTAACATCTTTAAAGCTTTAGAAAAACACTATGTACATGAGGGTAGAACCGTAGACCCTTCATTCCTAGAAGGAACCATTCTTAGAGAACAACTTGCCGCAATCCAATTCGATTGTCTCCTAGATATCGATGAACCCATAATCTCTAGATTCATATTAGAATTCTAAGCGAGTGTAGGTCTTAGCACAAATGATTTTGGTTACATGAACATCCATTTCAAAGTAAACCAAAACCAATTCAACATCCCTCTAGACCAATTTGGAGAAGTCTTAAGTGTTCCAAGTCAAGGAACTTGCTTTTATTCAGACAAATGATCATTGTCCATCCTTGATTCCAGCCTTGATCGTACACCACCATACGACACACCTTTAACCTTAAAAAAGGACATCTGTGCTCATCTTTTTGTTCCTAGAACCTCCCACACTAGAACTAGTCGAGGAAAAGAGGTAGATTGTGATCCGTTTGGCATGAAGCTAAATGAACTTAGGCCCCAATTCAAGAAGCTCGAGGAAGTTGTTAGCGAAAATGTGATTAGCACCATAGGAAATAGAGACCATGTCAACGCAAGTCTTTGCTATATGCTCTATTGTGTGTCAAACCACCAACCATTCAACCTCGCCTACTATATCGCCAAAAGAATGGCCGATATTCCAGTTCAAGGCACCACCGCCATGCCCTACGGGATGCTTCTCACCCGTCTTTATAGAGCTTTTGCACCCATTCCTCAAAACGCTAGAGGTTTTGTTCCCGACTACACCGATATTGACCACACCTTTGTTCCACTTAGTGATTATAGGGTAGCCGTAGCAAGAGGAAAATGAGCTCATCCTCCCACCTCCTCATCATCATCATCATCGGTTAGCGAGGATGATGGTTTGCCAAATTCTAGGATTCCTCCACCCGAGTATATGAGTCAACTACCTCCCATCGACAACCAATCTGAAGAGTTTCGTCAAACTCGAGGAATGATGAAGAATCTTGGACAGTGGATCATGAAGCTTAACAAAAAGCTCAGCAAGAAGTGAGGGTTAGGGAATGTTTGGTATAAGACAATCTTGAGACAATGATGTGTTGAATTCTTATGTTCTTAGAATATTATGTTGGTGTGATACATTTCTGTGAACTAACATAACTTTTCAGGACGATAACACGTGTTGTTATCGATTTTTGTGTTTAAGCCACCGTTTGGCTTAACATCCTTTTATGGTAAGTTTAATTTCATCAGTTTGATCTATGTGTTCTCATGTGTTAGAACCTGTGTTTTTGTTTTCAAAGAATCACAACTAATTAATTACATATGATTTAGGAAAATTTTTGGGATTTCAACGGGTTTCGGGTAGTTTAAAGTGCCCACTATTAAGGAATTTCGTTTGGCGGATATGGCGGAACCAATTTCTAGGTTCCGTCTGTTGTATTTCTTGGCTCTGCCAATTTTCACCCTGCGGATTCCGCGAAACCAAAAATTTGGTTCCGCACTTGTTATCGTTTGGATCCGCCAATTCCACAGTAACTTTTTCAAATTTCTCGACTAATCCCGATCCTTAGATTGTTGATTCTAGTTCTTAGGATAATTCTTCTGATCATTAGGCACATTAGGATGTTTTAGGAACACTTAGAACCATATGATATCCTTTTCCCACCAAAATTTGAAAATTCAAATTTTCCATCCAAGTTACCTTTCTGTAACAAGCAAGGAACCCTTAATTTGGTTCCTTGCAATCCGTGAAAACATCACATCAATAGATTTCCCACTCAAACCTTGCATTAACTGCATATATTCAACATTTTACTCAACTTCATCTCTATGGGTTGACTTAGATGATGTGACTAGCACAATTTTTTGTTCCAAATCATTAGGAACCTCAATCCTTCTATGGATTAACATCAAATCCAAACACCAATTTCCATAATCCTTCCTGCCTATAAATTGGAACCTTAGTTGATCAAAACTCACACCTTCACCATCAACTCTAAGTATCATCCCTGTACTAGTTAGCAAACCTTCTCATTTTAACCATGACAAAATCCAACAACTCTTCCACCAACAGACCACCACGCAGGACTGCTCGCATAAGTGTCAGACAGTGTTGTTTTGTAAACTTGGCATCTTCATCAGAGGAGTCATCACCTCTCAACATCTCCTCACCCATAGCCAATGAGAATTTTCTCACCCTCTCCACTCCCACACCATCAAATGTAGTCATCCATACTCCACCACCAACAATCACTCCAATAGCCACCACACCTCCACCCGCTCCATCACAGCCTGTTAGATCACCATCTCCATCACACTCACCCAAACTACAACCAATGGAGTTATTTGCTACTCCTCCCACCTCACCTCACCCATATCTTGAAATTTGGAAGACCTTCCACCAAGGTCCACCAATCCTACTCCTATGACCTTTGAAGGTCAAGAACCTCTCCTCCTCCATCCCATTTACCGGGATATCCACGATCCTCTTTACCGTGACCAAGAGCCACCACAACCACAACCCTCACCAACATCCACACTCAATCCCATTGATGAGGCAATGTGGAACAACCAACCCCAATCACAACAAGAAATCAATGAGGAGTTAGACCACCTCTATGCTTTCTCAAACATGGTGGATTTCCACCTTCATGAGGCCATGGACTTGCAATCCACTTTGATGGCCTCCATTATGTCTCCAAACTACATTCCACCTCCTCCACCATCAAACAACCAACCACCACCACCACCAACTCAAGAACCAACCCTTCCACCTCCAAGACATGATTGTATCATGTGTGAGAGGACCGCTCATTTTGTTCAACAAACCAACATCTCGGTTCTTTAATTGCAAAACAAAATGCGATTCATTTTGAACCACATTCTCGAGCGCCTTAATGCGCTTTTGCATCCTCCACAATAGAAGTCTCTCCTTAGTTTCCTTTTAAAGGATTTCTTAGGAGTTTTTAGAATTTCTTTTTAGGACTTTGTTTTTCTTTTTATAATGTAATTTCTTGTTTTGTGACTTTTGTCACAAACAATTTTCAAATGGAAGAATGTTACATTTATGTTTGTGGGTGATCACTACATATACATTATATCTTGGTTGGTTTACTAACACTATATGGTTGGTTATAGTATTACCTTTGTTTGAACAATTTTAGTTAGTTGACTTTTTAGAGTCAAACGGGTTAAACTACATTGCTTGGTTGAACCTTTACATTTTGCTACTTGGTTGGATTGATTCATATACAAACTAACCTTTGTTTTGTAGGTTTTCTCATCCTTGAATCATATACGTTGCTACCCTAGCAACGGGGAGTATTGATCGAGGGGGAGAATATCATGTACTAATCTTTTGTTTTGTAGCATTCATAAACCTTGAATTACATATGTTGGTACCCTAACAACGGGGAGTATTGATCAAGGGAGAGCATATCATACACTAACTTTTGTTTTGTAGGATCATTTATGCATCATGAACTTGGAATTCCCATTAGGGGGAGTATTATCCAAGGGGGAGCTTTAAGTTCTCAAAATCATTGAATCATTCTTGGTACTCCAAATTAGGGGGAGTTATAACCAAGAACCGTTCACCATATTCCGCTATGCATTTCTTCTTTTTGTTTCGACAAAAAGGGGGAGATAGGATTAAGTTCATACATCACTGTTAACATCACAGTACATGCTTTTATATTTAAAATAGTTTTCACAACTTGCATAAAACTAACTTAATCTATATTTTTAAAAGACTTTCACTTTACTTATTCCATTGCTTAAAAATAAACGTTATGTTTTGTCATCAACAAAAAGGGGGAGATTGTTAATACAAATATCGTCCTAAAAACGTTATTTATATTTTACGATCTTTGCTTTATTTTGGTAATGACAATTATAAGGTTTATCTTTAGCAAAGCATAAATATAAGTTAAAGTCTTTTACATTTTAGTAACAAGCTCTTTAAAACACATTTACATACCACATGATCACTAGGAATTACACATTGCATACATATATACATTTACATGTTTATTTTTATTTCTTAAAAATGAAAATACACATGACATCATGGCATACCTCATTAGGAAATCTTAGTTGACTTTATAATATATTTTGGAAAGATCTTGAAGCAAAGGAGTTGACTTTGCAATATCTTGACAAGACTAGACAAGATATGGTAAGATTTGGAAAACTCTTAGCTGGCATGTTCCCGCGGAACCAAACCAGTACAAGGGCGGAACCCTTATTTTGGGTCCGCCAAATCCGCCAGTTGTCTTATCAGTTTTGCATATAAATAGCAAGCTAATCATTCAAGGACAACTATCACTCATATAGCTTAAAATATATATTCATTCATTTGTACATTACTAACCTATTAAAGTTATTCATTTCATTCTTAGTGATCTCTCTTTTGTAGCAAAGAAGATCAAGCATACAAGCTTCAACACACTGTTGCAAGTCTTGATAGTTAGATACTGTGTGATTAGTTAGTGTTCACACGTCATTGTCTATACCATTCATTCAGTAGAGTCCGGTTAGTGTTTTAGTCCTCAAAACACATAGAGTGTCGGGAGTGGTTGTACCCTTGTTAAAGAACCAACGGGAGTGGTTGTACCCTTGTAAAGAACTCGGTGTTTAGCTTAGTACCGGATAAAGAGTAAGCGACGTGTAAAGGTTTTCTCCGCCTAGAAGGGAGCTTGTTTCTTAGTGAAGAAAAACTCTCGAGTTAGAGGCTCGAGGAGTGGAGTAGGGCAAGGAAGAGAGTCCTTGTAGCCGAACCACTATAAACATCCGTGTTGTGTGGTTTGATCATTTCTTTCCTTATTTGCTTTAGATATATTGCTTGATTGTTTGCTTTACTTTGAAATCACGTTAAGTAAACAAAGCGAAGAAAATTTTAAAACGGTAAAAACTATTCAACCCCCCTTCTAAAATATACTTTAAGGTTTTAAATTTGCATAAAATAATAGTTTGGATATATGTGTCATATTTAAGTCTTTGGAAGGATATATACATAATTATGAGTTTCGCTTGGATATATATGCAATTTTGAGTATTTGGAGGGATATATATGCAATTCTATTGTTCCGTAGACATTATCTCCATTGTTTATCCATTACGGATCGAATACATTAAATTCATTATTTGTCTAATGTATTATAGTTGCTTCGTGTTCCAATAATCTAGAATGTCCAAAGTCCAATAATATTTCCAGTTCAAGTTTATGTTTCAATCACGGTGTTGTAAAATCTCAAGTAATCCGATTACCAATCCATCATCAAGTCAAACAATCAAGGTCAAGGTCAAATGATTAAGCTTAAAAGCTTAATAAGGTATCCTGATGAATTATTGAATCCTTATCGAATTCGTAAACTCGATAAGTCCAATAATTCCTTTGTCTCGCTTATTAATCCAAAGCCAAACCTACACATTAATAAATTACTCCAAAACTCTTACCGGGCCCTTATTGAATTCGTCAACACAATAAGTCTTATAATCGTGTCGGTTGAGTCTATTAATGTTAAACCGATCAGTAACTTCAAATAATTCACATTAACTGATAATATTTCAAATTTTGACGTGCTAGGTAAAATGCGCCTCGAAACGACTAATAACTTCGCGTTTTTCCATTTATTATCCAAATTAATTGTTTACGACTTTTATATTTCCGTTTTCGTTATAATATATTAAGTAACAAGATAAGTCGTTAGTTAATATATTTAACGTCCGTTTTTATTTAACTTTCATTTCGTTATTAATAGTCACGAGAGTCATTATCGTTATCGAGTCACACTTCCGTCATAATTCCACGGCAATAAGCTGGGTCAACAAGTCAACGTACCAAATAACAAGTCCAATTCAATATATATCCATCTTTAGGCTACCGTGGTCACACCGAGACCACGGGTTCTCGGCTAACCACGACAAGGCTAAAACATCACGTTTCCAAGTCCACATTCCAAGTTCATTATATCAATAATCAACTCTCGGCCTTTTCTAATCCCACGGCTCGAGTATCAAGTCACGAAAATCACAAAGTCACCATAATCAAATGGACCAACAAAATACTTACCTCGCCGAAACCATAAGGTCTCGGCTGTGACCTACGCCGCGAGTAAGACTACCAAACAGACCCAAGTTGACCAAGACCACATTCAAGACAAGTTAGCCGAAACACACTAGTGGGTTTCGGTTCTATTCGAGACCCATGAGCAACTCAACAATTAAATCAAATAATAAGTCAAACAAATAAGCTTGTGAGCTTAAAATAAGCTCGGACTCCAAGTGAACGTGGCGTACGAGAGCTTGGAGCTCTCGGTACGCCTACCAAGAGGAGAATACCGAGTTTAATGTGTTATTTGTTTGTTTCGTGTCTCACCGATTCACACAAGGGTGAGAATCGGTGAGTTTATCACCCAAAACCCATGGATCTACTGACATACTTACCCAATCTTCAACAATAACGAGATATGGTGGCGGTGGTGGCGCGTTAGGAGGACTAAGTGGTTGTAGTTGTTTTTGAGGAGGGTGATATAAGTGTGGCTTGTAGTTGTTTTTGAGGTTGGCGATGACGGTGTAGCGGCGGTGATGGTGTTCGATTGGTGGTGACGGCGGCGATGATAAATAGGGGGGGAGAGAATGGAAAAGTGTTGGTAAGGGTTAAATGAGGGTGTGTAGGGTTTTTAAATAACCCTAGGGTTGCTTTTGCGCATTTTACAAACCAAAGGGGGGGGCGCGGGTATTTAAACGCGAGAGACCATTATTGTAGTTTAGCTTTTCTTTTGCTATAGTGTTTCTCGGGCTCGTTTATACTAGTAAACTTATCCGTGATACGTTCTAACTTGCGCCATTATTTTTAGAATTGTTTTTCCTTTAAAAATAACTATTTATATGTCTAGGTTTGCTCAGAACGTCTAAAATTAATTATTTCACGTATTATTAAGTTTAGACTCGTGCCGACTCACGTTGTGCTCAATCTCGTATCCTACGGGGAAACTCTCTATATCACATAACAATATTCAAGTAAAATCCCATATATTCCAGAAATTATTCCTAAATAAATCTCACAGAACAAATATTCCTAACAAACGTAACGCATGTATCTAAAGCACTTCCAGAATTACCAGTTGTCACATCATACGACTTACATGATTATAATTTGGTTGAACATGAGTTTGAAACACCCTCGCATTTGAGGGTTTTCGAAGTGGTTGAACGGAAAACCTTGTTGAATCACCAAACCGGCGAATTGTTCACGAACAACATCCAGATGGTACACAAAAATACCCCCGTCTCTACCCAAAGACGGTTGACTCACTTCCGGAACCATTTTGAGTGCCTGGCAATACTTTAGGTTGATATGAGACCTCAACGTCGAGTTGGAACCAGGATCTAATAAATGAAAGCAATGATTACATTGAGCCTGGGTCGTGTTATCCGACATCTTGACGAGGTTGAATTGTTTCCAAATTTTGGCTTTAAGATCGTGGTTCTCTATAGTTTCAACAATCGTTGGTTGACTTGAAGGAGTTGAAGAACCAACATAGATGTTACTCGAACTAGGTTGAGTTGCCAATAGTGAAATAGTTTCGGTTTTTATTTTTTGAGTGTTTATTGCTTATAAGAAAGTTGTAAATGAACGAACACACAACCCCTCTATTTATACTAAACATACAATGGCAAAATGGTAAAATTCAAACCCAAAAATTCAAATTTTCAAACACCCCCGCTCCTTCCAGCTCAGATTTGAATTCAAGAATTCAAAACTTCAAAACTTCAAAGAATCCAAAATCCCCCGCTCCTAACCGGTTTGAAAAAAGCCGATCACAAACCGCCCATTTTTTCAAAAACCCAAACCGGTTACTAACCGGCGGTTAGGCCGCAAACCAAAACCGGTTTGGTCAAAACCGGTGTTGACCAGTTCGGTTTTCCGGTTATTTTTTAGTCACGGATCGGTTAACCGGTTTTTTTGTGCATCTCTATTAATAGCCCATTGCCCCATTACTCAAAACAACTTATTATAAAGTCATCTGCAACAAGAAAAAAACAACATTTAATAGCATTCAGTAACATATAAACTGTATTATCTTGAATTGATAAATATTTTCTATATGAATGGAGGGGCTAACTGCAATTTTCATCCAAAAACTAAACATCAACACATTATAATGTAGTAATTGGGCTGGTCTACGGGGTTGTTGGAGGGGGCTGGACTCTCTCTAGCCCTATGATGTGTCTAAGGTTGTGATCATCTAGAAAGGGGGAGAAAAATAAAAAGTCTAAAAAGTTATTACATGGTGACAAGTGTCCCCCTTTTATTTTTGCCAGCTCTTTTTTTGCTATTTTCACTCTTAACTGATGAACGCTGTGATTTTTTTTATGGACTTCATCATTTATTGTTTGATCTCCTTCTTGACACTTATTGTCTTCCTTATTTATCATTTGCTTTCACATTTATGGTTCTAACATATTTTTACACTCATTACAATGTTACAAGAATTCTAGTATTATTTTACCCGGTGTTTTAAATTCATTTAGTATATATATTCTTAGATATATATATTTACGATAACGTAAGTTTTTGCGAAATGATAATTATTTAAACACCCGATACCTATACAAAATACATTTTTATAATTTTTATAACTTCATTACACTTTATTTTGTTCCACTAAAATTTATTTCTAGCTAACTTAATACCTAAATAATTATATACTACATTTTATAATCTAAAAACCTAGATATTTTTAGACAACATTGTAAGCAACCCATACCCCCCCCCCAATTCCCCTAAAAATCCGGACATCACCCCTATCACCACCATACCATCATATTCAAGTAAGATTAAAAACCATTTTTATACTTTTACTTATGTATTTTATACATTCCTTATGCTCATTTATGCATTTACTAAGTTTAAATATTTATTTAAACTCATTTCATCACCTATATCACCTATATACATGTTTGTGAGATTTTATCATGTTTTTATTTTATTTTGGAACTATATAAATTGTTGAAGAATTGGTGGAAGAGATTAGGATAGATTTGGAGTTGATTTGAAAGGATTTTAGTTTAGAAAATGGATTATTGAAAAATATACGCGGAAGCGCTGCCCAAATTTCTAACTTTTAAAAAATATTCATGATATTTTTACAAGGATTTAGTCAAAAATATAGAAAATAGATTTTTCAACGAAAACGTGGTCGTTTGAATGGATTAAAACGGATTTGTAACGAATAAGATACGAGTTTTCTAAATATATTATCGATAACTATTTTTCAGAAAACTTAATAGTTGTATGGATTTTCGAGTTAGTAAAATCGAGCTTTAAAAGATAAACCGAGTCTCCGAGACCTCAAAATATATTAGTATATTAAATACCTTCGCGGGGATAGGTAGAACTTTAAAAACCGAGCTATAACGAGGAAGTTATGATTTAACGAAGTTATCGACGAAAACCATTATTTTGACAGCTTTTCTATTGATTTCCAAAGTGACGTTATTTTTACAACTAAACTCACAAACAAACATGTACGGGTGATATAACATTTTATAAATTGCATACACGACATTATAGCACTACCTAAAACGCATTATCACTTTAGGTTGCGGTTAGAGCATCGCGCGTCGTTTTCTGTGCACACTTGTAACGCGTTACTTATTGCTTGAGGTGAGTCATAGCCCCACTTTTACTCGTTTAATTTCTTTATAAACTCTTTGGGGTAGAATACATGCTCAATTACTTTCTTTTGGACACAAGTACATTGAACATTTATTGATTGCCTAGGTTGTTGTCGTTTGCCATAAATTCCCCACAATCATGAACCGTTAATTACTTTGTAAGCGCGAATGTTGTGAATAGATCTATTGGGGGTAAACTCCCCCGTCCGGGTTGGTCGCTCCAACTTGTCAAACGGACGCATTTCATTTGATGTCGTACAGGTATTTGGCAAAGCACCTATTTGGGGTGATAACATGAACTAACTGTTAAGGCTTCGGTGTCATGAGCTTGGTGCAACAGTAATACTTTTCATGAACATATTTGGAATACATTGGTCGTTGAAATCTTGTGATCCATTACTTATTGTTTACTTAAACCTATGAACTCAACAGCTTTATGCTGACCCTTTTAGCATGTATTCTCAGGTGTTGATCTTTACTATAGCACAATATATTGTTGGAGGCGTTTGGCATTGACAAGGTCATAGACTACTCTGATATATTTAGGACCACTTGTTTACTCATATGGGCCTTATTTCCGCATCAAATTAAATGTTGTAAACTTATTTACTCTGACAATGTAACTATTTTTCTAAATTGATAAGCTAAATCCATTCTCTTTACTTTGTGTTGTGGTCCAATTTAGTAGCACCCCAGCGACATCATCTTCCGCTGCGACCCATTTTTGGGGCGTTACAGATTGGTATCAGAGACAGGTTATAGAGAACTGGGTACATTTTTAACCTAGACTATAACCACTTTTACAAAAACAAAACTCTATGACCGCCACATGCTCGCTTGCCCAGCCTGCTGCCTTATTACTGTTTGCTTAGCATAACTATGCATTACACCTTATTACTTGGTGACTTATACTAATTTGACTTTCACTATCTATTATAAGTACTTTCTGTATAGATATACATACATACCGTACCTGTCACAGCGTTACGCCTTTTCCTCTACGTAATCTCACTATTTGACTTCGAGTTTGGACACTCGTCTTGGTTTTTCAAAACGAATTTTAAAAGTAAGGGGCATATTACTAGTATAACTGAGCTGAGCATTTCAAAATTCATTGAACCTCGGTGGAATATAGACTGATCACCTATATCCAACCAGGGACAGTGGGACATAGCCTGATCACCTATGTCCGGCTCAAAGGTGAATGTTGCAATACTGAGAGCAGTTATATTAGAATTATGTTCGGATTTATTTCTACTTGATTTTTGAGAGTCTGGTCACCAGAAATTGCATTGGTTGGGTGGGTATGCATAGCATGTTCGTATATTCGCGTTTGTGTTACCGTACCTTATATATGCTTTTATGTGTATGCTTTCTATTTTCTACCTTATGAGTCATTAGACTAAGCACATCCTTGTTCTCGTCATGTTACGATTTCTATGTCACGACTGTGGTCGTACCGTACATCATCTATCCAAGTTCACGACATTGATTAATCTGAGACCTAACGTCATCAACGTTAGTTATATTTTTATCAGTTGATTTGATTGGTTTAAGCAATTCCCAAAATCGAGCCAATCTTTCAAAAGACCTAATTTCAGGATTTTGAATCCTTTCTTTCTGACAAATTGTCTCCTAGCTTGATCTAGTGACAGTTCTTGTTTGATGAGTTGCAAAAATCAAGCTAAGAGTCAAGTTGTTATCCAAATCGATTCAGTTTAATCTTATAATAGTTCTAGTTTGATGAGTTGTGAGATTAAATTAGAATCGAACACCTAAAGGTCTTTTGAGGGCTACGCTCGAGAATGGGAAAGTTTGCCTCATCAGATCTGAACACGAGAACGTACGTATGTAGAACGAACGAGCTGAATTCAGGGACTGAATTTCTTTAACGTGTGGGTACTATGACAACTCTTATTTTTAGGTCATATTTTTAACTTTAAAATTTTATTATTCTCGGAAAAGTTACTATTCACTATCGTAGTTTTTACTATTCACTGTTTTGCGTAAATTAATAAACGCTTTTACACGATTTTTGTGCATGAACAATATAACCGATACTCCCAACAATGGTTCTAAAATATTTTTACACTCATTACAAAGGTACAAGAATTCTAGTATTATTTTACCCGGTGTTTTAAATTCATTTAGTATATATATTCTTAAATATATATATTTACGATAACGTAAGTTTTTGTGAAACGATAATTATTTAAACACCCGATACCTATACAAAATACATTTTTATAATTTTTATAACTTCATTACACTTTATTTTATTCCACTAAAATTTATTTCTAGCTAACTTAATACACAAATAATTATATACTACATTTTATAATCTAAAAACTTAGATATTTTTAGACAACATTGTAAGCAACCCATACCCCCCCCCCCCCCCATTCCCCTAAAAATCCGGACATCACCCCCATCACCACCATACCATCTTGAATTTTTACTAAAAACATGTATTTATTATTTTACCCTTTTATTAAATTACCAAAATACCCTTTTTGGCACTATAAATAGAAAAATAAACCCTAGCCACATTTACTTAAAAAAATTCAATAAAAACACTCTCAACTCTCTTGTGAGTTTCGGCCATAGAGGAAAAAGGAAGAAGAAAACTTGGTTTTGCTTATTCAAGTGCTTATTAGAGCTTATACGGGTTTATAAACTAGTTACAAAAGGTTTTGGGTTTATATTCGGGTTATATTGTTCTAGTTCCTATCACAAATCCATCATATTCAAGTAAGATTAAAAACCATTTTTATACTTTTAATTATGTATTTTATACATTCCTTATGCTCATTTATGCATTTACTAAGTTTAAATATTTATTTAAACTCATCACCTATATCACCTATATACATGTTTGTGAGATTTTATCATGTTTTTATTTTATTTTGGAACTATATATATTGTTGAAGAATTGGTGGAAGAGATTAGGATAAATTTGGAGTTGATTTGAAGGGATTTTAGTTTAGAAAATGGATTATTGATAAACATAAGCAGAAGCGCTGCCCAAATTTCTAACTTTAAAAAAAAAATCAATATATTTTTACAAGGATTTAGTCAACGAAATAGAAAATAGAATTTTAAACAAATACCTGGTCGTTTGAATGGATTAAAACGGATTTGTAACGAATAATATACTAGTTTTCTAAATATATTATCGATTACTATTTTTCAGAAAACTTAATAGTTGCTGTATGGATTTTCAAGTTAGTAAAACCGAGCTTTAAAAGATAAACCGAGTCCCCGAGACCTCAAAATATATTAGTATACTTAAATACCTTCGTGGGGATGGGTAGAACTTTAAAAACCGAGCTATAACGATGAAGTTATGATTTAACGAAGTTATCGACGAAAAACATTATTTTGACAGCTTTTCTATTGATTTCCAAAGTGACGTTATTTTTACAACTAAACTCACAAACAAACATGTACGGGTGATATAACGTTTTATAAATTGCATACACGACATTATAGCACTACCTAAAACGCATTATCACTTTAGGTTGCGGTTAGAGCATCGCGCGTCGTTTTCTGTGCACACTTGTAACGCGTTACTTATTGCTTGAGGTGAGTCATATCCCCACTTTTACTCATTTAATTTCTTTATAAACTCTTGGGGGAGAATACATGCTCAATTACTTTCAATTACTTTCTTTTGGACACAAGTACATTGAACATTTATTGATTGCCAAAGTTGTTGTCGTTTGCCATAAATTCCCCACAATCATGAACCGTTAATTACTTTGTAAGCGTGAATGTTGTGAATAGATCTATTGGGGGTAAACTTCCCCGTCCGGGTTGGTTGCACCAACTTGTCAAACGGACGCATTTCATTTGATGTCGTACAGGTGTTTGGCAAAGCACCTGTTTGGGGTGATAAAATGAACTAACTATTAAGGCTTCGGTGTCATGAGCTTAATACAACAGTAATACTTTTCATGATCATATTTGGACTACATTGGTCGTTGAAATCTTGTGATCCATTACTTATTGTTTACTTAAACCTTTTTGTTGGGTCCATTCAGTACCCAAGCGTCCTGACAACAAGGATTTGAATACAAATTAGCCCAAGTGTTAATCAACCATGAACGCTCTCAGGTCACTGAGTGAACAGTCACTCAGTGAGTTATCTTCAGGATGCTTAGGACGAGTCTAAGAAGAAAGATTCACCATTCTGTGAGGCGGAACTCCCTGAGTGTTACTTAAGCCGAAGAAGAAGATAATGGGATCAGTGAGTGATGACAATAACTCACTGAAACCCAGTCTCCTCAACAACAATTATAATTGAAGACTGAGGAATGAAGACGAAGACTGAAGAATCTGAAGTCTGAAAGAAAGGCGGGACAAGGCGGGAAGAGTTTGAAAAGATAAGGAGAAGTCCTTATCAGGCCAAAGTCAAACTTTCCCTGAAAGGCTTTAGAACAAGAGCAGTGTCATCCCTGTCATTCGGAAGGTAGTATTAACCTATTCCCAATATAGATTCTTGTAACAGTGACAATATACTGTTGTATTTTGTCCTGACTAGCTAGGTCATTCTGTTTGTCTTTTTAGTCACGGGTTCTCTTTTATACTTGTGTATAAATAGGATCATAAGGAAGAAAAGTGGACAAGTTTTGTGCATTAAAAGCTTAGACTTTCACAAAACCACTTTTCTCCCCCAAAGAGGCAACCTAGTCCCTGAGATAGCTCAGTGGTTCATTCATTGTTGTCACTCAAGCATAGCTTGAGTTTAGTGAGGAGAACATACCATACCTTGTCGTTTTAATCCCAAGTGTTATTTCCGCTAACACTTGGGTGTAGATTCTTTTCATTAATTTCTAATAAGAATTTAAACGTTGAGAAACTTGTGTTTTATCTTTTATGTTTTTACTTATTTGTTTAAATTAATCAATACATTGATCAGTTATGGAACACATTAGATTAACTTTGTAGTTATTTCTACTTGTGTAATGGGAACAACAAGTGGTATCAGAGCCTCTGGTTTGTAAAATCTTTTAAAAACTAAAGAGTACTCAAAAGGTTTTTAAAACCAAGATCCTACTATGGCTGATATTAATGTGCCCCAGCTCGTCGATAAAAAGGGAGGAAGCTATTCAGCTGTTGCTCCCAAACTTGAAGCTGGAAAATTTAGCAAGTGGAAAAAGCGTATGCTTTTCTACTTGACTGGTTTGGAACCATACTACATCACTTGTATCAATGAAGATCCTTATATCCCTTAAACTGCTGAAGGGTTACCTAAACCTGAAGCTCAGTGGACCATTGATGAGAGAAGGGTGGTCAATCAAGACCAGCGCCTGAAAAGCATCATTGTACTGTACAACAGCCAAACAGGCCCTGACGATACAATGGAATCAGTCATTAACTGTACAACAGCCAAACAAACTTGGCTTGACTTGGTTTATAGCTTTGAAGGTCCCTCAGATACCAAGGAAAACAGGATCATGGACCTGAAACTTGAGTATAACACTTTCAGGGCAAAAGACTCTGAAAGTCTCTCTCAGACCTATACGAGATACAAAAACCTGATAAATGAATTATCAAATGATGGTGTAGTTTTGTCTAAGCATGAGATCAATGTTGGCTTTGTCAACAGTCTCCCTGAGAAGTGGTTAAACTTCTCTCAGGGCCTCAGGAATGCTAACCACATTCAGACCCTTGAGCTCCCTGAGATCTATGGGAAGTTTTTCTATGAGGACAACTTAATCTCTAGGAGATACCCTGACTCAAAGAAAGCTCTTGAGACCAAAAAGGCCCTGACTACCTCACCCATATCAACTGCCTTTTATTCTAATGGTGTTGTGCAGAATTTCCAAGAGGATTCTGATGATGAGGTTGATGAAAGAACTAGTGAGGAGTACCTAAATGATTTACATTTAGAATTTCAAGAAAGGGCACTCCTTGCTAATTCCAAACGTTTTATCAAAAGAAATCAGTCAAACTTTTCAAAAGCTAAAGCAAATGAGACCACTGAATGTTTCAAATGTGGTAAAAAGGGTCATGTTGCTAAAGACTGTTTTTCAAAAACAACCTCAGAACCCTCTTATAAATTTTCTGGAAACAGTTCTTCTTCAGGAACTAGCAAGTTTCAACCTAAAATGCTTCAGTCTACCCAACATTTTCAAAACAATACTGTTCAAAAGGGTCAAAAAGATTTTGAAGCAAAATATAGGAAAGCTAAGGCCAAACTTACTCTTCTTGAGGCCAATCCCTCTATGTCTTAGGCTGCTCAAACTTCCAAACCTGTTCAGACAAAGAACAATGTTCTTGTAGCTGAAGCCTATGACTGAGATGAAGTAGAGGTCTCCTAAGATGATGAAGAAGTTAGAATCAGTGCACTGATGGCACTTTCAGACAATGATCAGTTGGCTGTTGAAAAGAGCCATGCAAGAAATGGAGAGTGGGTCAACATAACCATGAAAAAGGTAAATATTTTACTTTTTATGGATTACATTAATGTAGATCTTAAGTATGTTGAATTACATTAATGTAGATCTTAAGTATGTTGAAGAACAAAGGCTTAATTTTCTTTCAAAATATAACAATCCTGTTCTAGAATTGAATAAGTGTAGAGATGAACTGATTGTCTTAAAACAAGCCAAGCTAGAAGCTATTACACTTCAAATTCAAAATACTGAGATTTTGAAACAAAATCAAGCTCTTCAAAATGAACTTAACAAAGAAAAGGTTGTCATAGAATGTTGGACTAAAAAGAATCCTAAAGTCTATGAAACTGTGTCTCTTATTCCTAGTGCTAACAAGAAAGTCATAGCAGAAGACCAACTCACTGAATCCCCCAGTGAGAGTCAGAGTGAAAAGGCTTTTATTACAGCTGGCATATCTTTTGACCAAGAGATGATACCCAAGTCTAGTGACTGTCTTACACAACCACATCAAAAATTGCAAACTTTAAAGCACAAGCTTTTAAGTATCCCTCTGATTCTAAGCAAAAGCAGAAACAAAAGGCTAAGCCTTTTTCACCTTGCCCACATTGTGGCTTCAATGACCACCTTCCTGAGGATTGTCTAATGGACACTAGTTGTGACATATGTGGAGATCCCACTCATGACACCTCAGGACATGAAAAGGTCATTCAGACCAGAAGAGGAATCACCAAGTCATCCTCTCAGTCTACTGAGTCCAATTCTGCAATTAAATGCAAAATCTGTGGAAGCTCAGTCCATTCAACCGCTGACCATGCATCAATTGTTACTTTTAAAAATGCCATTAAAGCCAAGCCCTCCAAGAAGAGGGGTCCTAGAAAGAACTAACTCAGTTTATCATTTGTGCAGAGACATGCCAGGGAGCCAGTTTGGCATCTAGATAGTGGATGTTCAAGGAGCATGACTGGTGTGAAAGAGTATCTACACAAATATGTAGAGGAACCAGGACACAAGGTGGTATTTGTTGATAATTCATCATGTCTCACTGAAGGTTATTGTTCAGTAAACTGTAGTGGTATAGTCTTTACTAGGATAGCTTATGTCAATGGTCTTAAGTACAATTTTATCAGTGTCAGTCAACTATGTGATGCAAAATACATAGTTCAGTTTGGTGATAAGCAAGGTACCATCTTCAATGCAAATAAGGAAATAGTCCTTATTGCACCAAGAAGACAAGATGTTTATGTGTTAGACATGTCTACTCTAACTCAGAATGGAACTTGTCTCTTTGCTAAGGCTACTGAAACCCTCAACTAGCTTTGGCATAAGCGACTCTCCCATCTAAACTTCAAAAACCTAAATAATCTTGTCAAACAAAACAAGGTCCTTGGCTTACCATCACTTGTGTTTTCTAAGGATAAATCCTGCTCTGCCTGTGAAAAAGGTAAATATCATAGAGCATCCTTTAAAACCAAAAAAATTTTCTCCATCAGAAGTTGCCTTCATCTACTCCATATGGATCTCTTTGGGCCCATCAGTCCTAGATCCATTAACCATGAGAAGTATACTCTGGTCATAGTGGATGAATACTCAAGATATACTTGGGTTTACTTCCTGACCAAAAAGAGTCAGGCAGCTGGAACAATCATGTCCTTTGTCAACAACATTGAAAACCAAAATGACATTAACGTCAAACAAATCAGGACTGACAATGGGACAGAGTTCAGAAACCATGAACTTGAATGTTTCTGTGATGAGAAAGGAATCTCTCATAACTTCTCCTCTCCTTACACACCTGAACAAAATGGTGTTGCTGAAAGGAAAAATAGAGCCCTCATTGAGGCTGCTAGGACAATGCTAAATGGATCAGTCCTATCCAAACACTTTTGGACTGAAGCAGTTAAAACTGCCTGTTATACACAAAACAAATCCATCATTTTCAAGAGACATAGCAAAACTCCTTATGAGTTCTTCAAGGGAAGAATCCCTGACATCAGCTATTTTCATGTTTTTGGGTGTCCTGTGTTTAAAAACACAAGGATCACTTAGGGAAATTTGATGCCAAAGCTGATGGTGGATACTTTCTAGGATACCCCCTTGTCTCTAAAGCCTTCAGGGTGTTCAATACACGGAGGCAATAGACTGAGGAAACATTCCATGTCACCTTTGATGAGAGTACTGAAGCAATCAGATTCTCAAACACTTCAGTGGAAGAGATCAGAATTGATGATTCATCAAGATATCCTCCTGATGAATATCATCCTGAAAATAATCCTTCCACTCAATATCAAGCAGATGCTGATATTTCCTACTACATTGTCCCTCACAACCTTCTTTACCCAACCATCACTGAGTTTGTTGAAGCACATACTAGTACTGATACAATCAATCAGTCTGAACAAAGTGCTCAGGAACCAAAAAATCTCAGTGATCAGCCAAGTCAGTCAGACACTCAAGATCCTGAAGATCATCAATTGTCTGCACCAGAACCTACACCTCCACCCAATCAGGCCTCCACAAGTTCTAATCAGTATCGAAGACCTCAGGACAGTTGGACTAGGTCTAAAGATATAGAACTTGTCAATATTATTGGAGAGCCTACTGAAGGCATGCTTACAAGAAGCATGGCTGCTAAACTGAAAGCAGCCTCAGCCAATGAATGCCTATTTGTGGACTTCATTTCCACAATTGAATCTAAAATTGTGAAAGAAGCACTTAAACATCGTAGTTGGGTTCAGGCCATGCGTGATGAACTAGAACAATTTGACAGAAACAAGGTAATGACCTTGGTCAAATATCCTTAGGATGTTTCAGTCATTGGCATGAAATGGGTATTCAAAAACAAAACTGATGAAAATGGCATAGTCATTAAAAACAAGGCCAGACTTGTAGCCAAATGCTATAATCAACAAGAAGGCATTGACTATGAAGAGACATTTGCACCAGTGGCAAGGATGGAAGCCATCAGGATCTTCCTTGCATTTGCAACCTACATGAAATTCAAAGTACCAAATGGATGTAAAAAGTGCATTCTTAAATGGTTCACTTAAAGAAGAAGTTTATGTTCAACAACCTCCTGGATTTGAAAGCAGTGAGTTTCCTGACTATGTCTGCAAGCTTGACAAAGCCCTTTATGGACTGAAACAAGCTCCTAGGGCATGGTATGAAACTCTCTAAGCTTTTCTCATCCAAAACAAATTTGTCAAAGGAAAGATAGACAAAACATTGTTTATCTATAGGACAAATGGAGATGTCATCCTTGTTCAAGTATATGTGGATGACATCATATTTGGCTCAACAAGTTATAAACTTTGCAAACAGTTTGAAAAACTGATGGCAAAGAAATTTGAAATGAGCATGATGGGAGAACTCACTTACTTCCTTGGACTGCAAATCATGCAGACTGATAAAGGAACCTCTATCAGTCAAGAGAAGTACACTAGAAGCCTACTGAAAAAGTATGAGCTTGATGTGTTTTTTTTATAGTCTATAATTTTTAACCAAGTTTTAAATTTATAATTGCCGAACTAACCTATAGACTAAAACACTAACGAGCAGTGTACCCGATCAATGTGTATAGTTTTTAGGTAAGCAAGGGTCGTTCACTAGGAGCGAAGCTAAAATGATCTAAAGGTATTCTAATTACTAAACTAACTAACCTAGAAAGCAAGTAAATACTTTTGTGGTTTTAGCCTGAGAGGCTATCACGATTTTGTGTGTTTAATTAAACTAAATACGAGAAAATAAATATTAAACTAATTAAAAGCAAATGTGAATTCAATGATAGAAGAACATGCTAGCCAAGTCTAATCCATCTTATAGTTATATATGTGCTAATGTCTACTTGTTTTAATTCATTCAATTGTTTTGCCATCAATCCGATTATTAATCCTGTCACAATTGAATAACCTACCATCGTGGTGGGAAAGAGGACATGATCATAGTGACCTATCTAGCATCAATACTAACTTATCGCTTTAAACCGTCTAACCTAGTTTGGCATTACGCGCTACTAGTCCTAATAGTGGCATAAGGCACGGTTCCGGTGTGTTCCCTCTAAGCCGTCTAATAGGATTCGGATTACTACACTTTATGATCAATTAAAGTAACCACAATTACAGATAGTTAAGTTACCACATTAAACCAATAAGTTCATAATCTAGTTACATAGACTTTTACTAGTTATAAGCAATAAACGAGTTTTTATCGATAAGCACCCAATCCAATAAAAAAGCAAACACGTAATCAAGAACACAAATAAACTAAAAAGACTTCATAAACTTGGCTAACACCTAAGGGTGTTAGCCCATAATCTCAGTAACAATACATAAAGTTGTAATCAAAGCAAACGAATAAGAATTCATAATGAAAACGATACGCTAACCGAACGATTACACTTAATATAAGGTTCTTGAGATGATCTTCTAGGATGATTGGATCTTCAATGAGGTCTTCTGCTGTTTGGAGGGGTTTTTAGTCTTTTGGGAACGACCCCAAGGGTCCCCAATGATACCCTAATTCGTTAATGAGCTCGGTATTTATAGATTCTGAAATCTGGGTCGATACGGCGCATCTAGAGAGTTAGATGCGCCGCATCTATAAGTAAACGTAGCCTCCAAGTCTGAAACTGACCCAATACGGCGCATCTAAAGACCAGATGCGCCTCATCTCCCAATACGGCGCATCTAAGGACCAGATGCGCCGCATCTCCTTCAGATTCAGATAGATTTTCTTTTTCTCTTCGCGTGGCCGCTTGAATCAACTAAATCGGAGTCCGGATGAAGATTTTATGGCCAAAATACGAAAGCATCTTCAAGTATCGACTTGTAATCTTGACTTCTTCATTAAGCTTCTAATCTCCACTTGATTTCTTGGTAAGGATTGTGTATGGCCGATACGGCGCATCGGATTGGTCCGATGCGGCGTATCTGGAGTAGAACAAGTTGGTTCTTCTTCGTTGACCAAAGTTTCATATGCGACGCATGATAAAATCAGATGCGGCGCATGCTTCAAAGTCAGGCAATGGTCTTTAATCTCTTCAATTCAGCAGACTTTTCCAACTTGATTCATTTTGCTCCAATTTCCGTCCGAAATCATTAACTTTCACCAAATGCTTGTTTATACTGAGAATTACAAAAGTAAACGATTAAGTATCAATTCTCATATAAAGTGATATAAAACAAGTCATTAAAATAGGATAAATGATGCTAATAATATGTCGTTATTTGATGTCATCAAATATCCCCCCACTTGAACTTTACTTGTCCTCAAGTAAACCTTAGATTAAACTTATGAAAATGTATCCTAAATAGAATGTATTTTTATAATTAAGCATTTATTCGTTTTATCATAATTGCACAACCAAACACTTAACGAATTAGAAACAAAATAAAATATTTCGATAAAAGCAAATCTAATCGTTTAACTGTCCAGTCGTGACGAATATTCTATCATAAGCTTGGCAATGATACACATCTCCCCCACTAAAGCTAAGGAATAACAAGTCTAAAGCGGTAAAAAGGGTTTGTTGGTTAAGGGTTAATCATCCTTCTTAATCTCTATCGATCTCAAATTCCAGAAAAGGCGACAAAATCACAAATACATGATCGAATCCACGAACACGATACTTGCAATTGCTCAAATCCTTAACTCGAATAGGCTAAAGATAGGACCAAGTAATCTTCACCAATAATATTATATCAAAAAGGGCGACAAAATCATAAATACATAGCCGAATCCACGACTACGATACTTAAGATTGCTCAAATCCCTAATCTCAATAAATCAAAGGTTTGGATAAAGAATAATATAGGGTATGGATAATATTTGGGATATAAATTGGTGTAAAAATAAACAAAACAGATAAATTAAAATCCTAAGTGTGGTTAATCACTATCCCAACCATCCCATGAATAAGACTCATATCATAGAATAACTCACGCTTTAACACTTGAAACACACGCTTTAGGTAGACACGAATTATACTCAACAAGATCTCAATCAAAGAATATCCTTAGTTGGCGTTCCCATAACGGCCAACTCCCATTCAATCCATATATATAATATACAACAAATAGTGGTGATATCGACCACTTAATACAAAACTTTACATAAGTTGGTTAAAACAAACTTCCAACTTTCTTCTTTCTTTTTCTTTTCTCATCTTTTTTCGATTTTTTTTTTTTTTTTTTTTTTTTTTTTTTTAATAAACAACTAACATAAACATAAATGTGTAAAATTTCACTACGTCACTATAATGATAATTCTGGATAATTTTTCCATACTTTTCATACTTTCAGAAATAACTGTAATAGCGAAAGTAGTAAACACACGAAAAATAAACTCAAAGATATACAATATCTACTTTCACTCCAATTGCATTGTGCAATTTCCCGACCTAACCATAGATAATGAATTACGCACGCGAACACAGGTAATGTAAGGAAACACACTTTGCCTAAGCAATTAACCAACCACGGATTTTAATCTACAGGGTAGGCTAAGGTGTAAAGGTGTAACGAAACATTTTAAACATTGGTGTAAGAAACGAAAGGAATGGCTCTGAGGGTTTTTCTAGGGGTATCTTACTCTAAAAATGAGAGTAAACAAAGGGTTTATACGGGGGTTAACTAACCAGTGTAGTTAGTTAATAACACATAACATTTATAGGCTTTTTGAGTGTAATCCTAGAAATTTACCAAGTTAGACAAGTCACTCCAATTATATCAATAATACTCATTATGGTGGTCTCGAATAGTATACAAGCCAAGTTCTAAAGTTTACAAGTCACCGGCACACTCATAGATTTGTGAATTTTGATAAGTTCACAATTTTTAAAAATAAGGTTATGTGTGCAGCTATGCAACTTAGATTAAACAAAAACATGCTAAAAAAAATTAAATTTTGATAATTAAGCATAGATTAAAGCATATTTTGAAAAATTTAGGACAAGTAAACGTTCTAATTCTCCATCCCCCCACTTAAGTTAAACAACGTCCTCGTTGTTTGTATTTGAAATTAAAAACAAGAGATAGAAAGAATTAGAACGGAGAACTCCCCTGAGATTTGCTCGGTATGATCTTCCAATGTAAGTGTGCGAGCGTATAAAATGCGGGAGTCCATCAACATCTTCAATATTCCGGACCTGTAAAAATATAGAGACCACAGGAAAAACAAATCTCGAGAAACATCTCATTAATCATCGGTTAGAAAACGATAAACAAAAGAAAAACAAAGAACTGTATTCAATTCTGGCAGGTCGATACGCCGTATCTAAAAAGATAGATACGCCGCATTGATGTCAGCAAAACAGTTCGGACTAAAGTATTCCAGATGATTCGATACGCCGTATCCATAGGGGTTGGATACGCCGCATCGAAGGCCTGGGACAGACTCGACAGAAAATTAAATTGACATAAATTAAAAGATAAGCATGGGTTGCCTCCCACGAAGCGCTTGTTTTTGTTCGAGTCACGAGCCTGACTGCACCCTAATTTTCGATTGTCAATCTTAATTATTACCTGAGAGATAAACAACCAAGAAAACTAGCAGTAACCAGGACTTTTTTTTTTTTTTTTTTTTTTTTTTTTTTTTTTTTTTAATAAAATTTAAACACACACAAAAGATTAAAAAAAAAAAAAACGTAAAATATTTTTGGGGTCACAGAAAATCGATACGCCGTATCTAACAGACAATAGATACGCCGTATCGACATAAGTTAATACGCCGTATCCAACAGACAATGGATACGCCGTATTATCTTCCTGCAACATTTTTTATAAAAATTTAAAAGCAATTTTTTTTTTTTTTTTTTTTTTTTTTTTTGGCCACAGAACGTCAATGCGTCGCATTCACAGACAAGAATGCGCCGTATTGAAACCAGAAAGATGCGCCGTATTCACAGACAAGAATACGCCGTATCTCCCTTCTGAGACAGACACACAGAACATAAACAAACTAACAGGTAAACAAAACAAACACAAACATAAAAATACCAATAAAACTAGTAAAAAGATAAATTCACTCCCCGGCAGCGGCGCCAAAAACTTGATGTGTTTTTTATAGTCTATAATTTTTAACCAAGTTTTAAATTTATAATTGCCGAACTAACCTATAGACTAAAACACTAACGAGCAGTGTACCCGATCAATGTGTATAGTTTTTAGGTAAGCAAGGGTCGTTCACTAGGAGCGAAGCTAAAATGATCTAAAGGTATTCTAATTACTAAACTAACTAACCTAGAAAGCAAGTAAATACTTTTGTGGTTTTAGCCTGAGAGGCTATCACGATTTTGTGTGTTTAATTAAACTAAATACGAGAAAATAAATATTAAACTAATTAAAAGCAAATGTGAATTCAATGATAGAAGAACATGCTAGCCAAGTCTAATCCATCTTATAGTTATATATGTGCTAATGTCTACTTGTTTTAATTCATTCAATTGTTTTGCCATCAATCCGATTATTAATCCTGTCACAATTGAATAACCTACCATCGTGGTGGGAAAGAGGACATGATCATAGTGACCTATCTAGCATCAATACTAACTTATCGCTTTAAACCGTCTAACCTAGTTTGGCATTACGCGCTACTAGTCCTAATAGTGGCATAAGGCACGGTTCCGGTGTGTTCCCTCTAAGCCGTCTAATAGGATTCGGATTACTACACTTTATGATCAATTAAAGTAACCACAATTACAGATAGTTAAGTTACCACATTAAACCAATAAGTTCATAATCTAGTTACATAGACTTTTACTAGTTATAAGCAATAAACGAGTTTTTTATCGATAAGCACCCAATCCAATAAAAAAGCAAACACGTAATCAAGAACACAAATAAACTAAAAAGACTTCATAAACTTGGCTAACACCTAAGGGTGTTAGCCCATAATCTCAGTAACAATACATAAAGTTGTAATCAAAGCAAACGAATAAGAATTCATAATGAAAACGATACGCTAACCGAACGATTACACTTAATATAAGGTTCTTGAGATGATCTTCTAGGATGATTGGATCTTCAATGAGGTCTTCTGCTGTTTGGAGGGGTTTTTAGTCTTTTGGGAACGACCCCAAGGGTCCCCAATGATACCCTAATTCGTTAATGAGCTCGGTATTTATAGATTCTGAAATCTGGGTCGATACGGCGCATCTAGAGAGTTAGATGCGCCGCATCTATAAGTAAACGTAGCCTCCAAGTCTGAAACTGACCCAATACGGCGCATCTAAAGACCAGATGCGCCTCATCTCCCAATACGGCGCATCTAAGGACCAGATGCACCGCATCTCCTTCAGATTCAGATAGATTTTCTTTTTCTCTTCGCGTGGCCGCTTGAATCAACTAAATCGGAGTCCGGATGAAGATTTTATGGCCAAAATACGAAAGCATCTTCAAGTATCGACTTGTAATCTTGACTTCTTCATTAAGCTTCTAATCTCCACTTGATTTCTTGGTAAGGATTGTGTATGGCCGATACGGCGCATCGGATTGGTCCGATGCGGCGTATCTGGAGTAGAACAAGTTGGTTCTTCTTCGTTGACCAAAGTTTCATATGCGACGCATGATAAAATCAGATGCGGCGCATGCTTCAAAGTCAGGCAATGGTCTTTAATCTCTTCAATTCAGCAGACTTTTCCAACTTGATTCATTTTGCTCCAATTTCCGTCCGAAATCATTAACTTTCACCAAATGCTTGTTTATACTGAGAATTACAAAAGTAAACGATTAAGTATCAATTCTCATATAAAGTGATATAAAACAAGTCATTAAAATAGGATAAATGATGCTAATAATATGTCGTTATTTGATGTCATCAGAGCTCAGTGACTGTGCCTCAGTGAAAACTCCCATGGTTCCTCCTAACAATCTAGGTCCTGACCTTGCTAGTAAACCAGTCAATCAAACTCTATTTAGAGGAATGATTGGGTCACTGATGTATCTACTTGCATCAAGGCCTAATATCCAATTCTCAGTCTGTTTGTGTGCCAGATATCAGTCTGACCCAAAAGAATCACATCTCACTGCTGTGAAAAGGATCCTCAGGTACCTGAAGGGTACTCCAAGTCTTGGATTGTATTATCCTAAATGTTCAGGCTTTGATCTCAAGGGATACTCAGACTCTGACTATGCAGGCTGCAACATGGATAGAAAAAGCACCTCAGGCTCCTGCCAATTTTTTGGTGGAAAATTAGTCTGTTGGAGTACTAAGAAGCAACAATCAGTTGCCTTGTCCTCAGCAGAAGCTGAATATGTTGCAGCAGCCAGTTGTTGTGCGAATGTACTATGGATAAAAAGTCAACTCAGTGACTGTGACATCCATTATAAGATGGTTCTCATCTTCTGTGATAACACAAGTGCAATTGCTATCTCAAACAACCCTGTTCTTCATCAGAGAACCAAATACATTGATATCAGATATCATTTCATCAGGGACCATGTCATGAATGGTGACATTGAATTACACTTCATTCCCACTGAATATCAGCTAGCTGATATATTCACCAAACCATAGGATGAACCAACTTTCACAAGACTGAAAGCTGAATTGGGAATGCTGGATATTGAGAATCAGTCCACTAATTGAATCCATCCTACTAAGTGTAAATTCTGAAAACCTCAGGTCCCTGACTCAATGTGTCCCTGAATGAATAAGATCACTGAATAACCTTCCCTGAATCCCTCATACTGAATGAAACATCATTCAGAGGCCTCAAGATGACATTCAATGCTATACTTAATGCTCTAAGTATTTAGTTAGTAAATGTCCGAGGTTGGTAACTGAATACCTATTTAATATAGGAATATATGTTCTTTTGCCTTCTGGCATCCACATCTTGGGCCCTCACTTCATCACCACATATCTCACTTGGCATATAATGCCTCCCCTCACACTCGATATCTTTTGATATTATTTGTGGTGATGTCACTCTGCAAATTACACTTTATGCAGATGGCACAACTGTTCACCTCGACAGTTGTGCAAAACCCAGGAATGTGGAAAGATGACATTCAATGCGGATCCCAAACGTTTATACAAAATAGTTTTTAAACTTTTGAGGAAAATACGCTTAGTGCCATAACCACCTCTTCTCCACTTCCTTATAAATACCCCCAAACAAAATAACACACACATGTTTAAGAAATATTGAATCAAACTCTTGCCTTTTTTTCAAAAACTAGTGTGTGTGTTCGACCTTTAAACCAAAACCTTTTTTCTTGCAAAAACAAGACCATCCATTTACAAAGGTTGCTTCTAAAGCTATTACATGCGCCCCTAATGTGGAATTCCAATTAGAGGGTGTAGACCTAACCAAAAACAATGTCGTAGGAAATTTTGCCTACCTGAAAAAATTTCCGGCCTACAAGGATGTGGTAAAATACTTGCAAAACTGCTTCCTTTCTACGGCATTCACCAAGACACCCCCAGTCATATACCATGAATATTTGAGGGAGTTCTGGTGCACAGCAGTGGCCACAACCCCTGATGTCATCAAGGGCACCATCATCACGTTCTCAGTGAATAATGGGAGAAAGACCCTCTCCCTAGATTACCAAAACTTCATCAAAGCCACAAGCCTTGATTTCACTGAGAAATTTGACCCTCAGCCCACTGAAGCTTAAGTAAAGGCCAAATTGCTTTTACTCAGGCCACATGACGAAAAACACCCTGATGTGGCCCCAGGGACTTTATTAGCCAAAGCCCTAATCATAAAGACCTGGTTTCCCGCAGTCTGGAGAATACTGATGACCTTTGTCATTCAGGTCCTTGGTGGAAACAAATCATCCATGGAGCAATTGAACACTGCTCAAAAAATGATAGTGTTCAGTCTCCTAGAGGGTAGAAAAATAGATATTGGAGAGATAATCTTCAAAGACCTCATAGCCAAGCTATCAGATAAATCTAGGCAAAGACACATGTCTTACCCTATATTCATTTCCTGTGCGCTTCAGGACTTATTAGGCTCCGAGTATGTTAGACCAAACGTCCAGGGATCTGAACCTGATGTCTTACACAAGGCAAACTACTCGAGAGACCTCACTGAGGTTACACCCGTTGCCCTGACCACATATATGTTGATGGTCATTCAGGGCGCAAATGCGATATCACCAGTGCCTTCTCCTTCAAAGAAAGAGAAGAAGAAAAAGAAGACAGGGTCCAGGAAGTTGGTTCAACCCAAACCTCTCGCCACTAAGACTTCTGCCTCAAAGCCTCAAAAAAGACAACCAACGGCCAAGCCCACTGAGACACCCATAGTTGAGACCCAATTGGCCAAAGAACAACCGCCAACGGAGGGTACTGAGAAATCATCCTCAGTGTCCTCGGGCAAACCCGCTCCTCATGGCTCTGCTGACATATACAAGTCAGTGGGGTCAGGACCCATCCAACCCTCACATCCCGATGAAGGCATTCGTCAATCACCACCTTTGCCTGAGGGACAACAGGGTCCTATATCCTCACTAGAGCCGCACCACTCTGCCGAGAAGGGGTCCCACACCCTCTCACATCCTGTTTACGGCTTCGACAAATCATAGTCAGAGTCTCAAGGAGGACCGGCCCCTAAATCTTCATCAAGGCAGCACAACCTTGGTGGAAAAGGGGGCCTAAACATACAACTTCCCATTTACGGCTCTGAGCAATCACACTCAGGGTCTCAGGGAGAAACGGTCCCTATATCTTCATCAGGGCAATACAACCCTGATGGAAAGGGGGACCTCAACAAATCATTGCCTAGTGATGGTACTTGAGAAAACCCACCAGTGCTTGAAGGCACTCAAGGGGACAAAGACTCAGGGGGCATACGACCACCCGCTGATACGGAACCTACACCCCCATGGCGAATCCATTCTCTCAGGAACTGACCCTGTTGACCAGGCAGAGAAAACCCACTCTGTTCACCTGGAGGGGTCAGGACCTGGCCAAAATAAAGGCGAGCCCTCTTTTGAGGAGGAGCCGGATTCACATCAGGTTCCAACTCTTGCGGATCTCCAGTCACTGATAAATGAAGATTCAGACGAGGAGATGGTTGATTTCGGAGATGAAGAAGTTTTTGGAGCTGGGGATGATCTGGAGACTGAAACTTACAACTCTCCTCAGCACACTGAACAACCACCATCATCTCCTCCTCCTGAGGAATAAGAACCCCACATCATCATCATCATCATCAAGCAACTCCAAGGACTCTGCTCCTGCTATTCCTCTATATTTGCAGAATTATGACAACATTATTCCTCTCACTGAAAGACAGCTGGTAAAGTTCCTCAGAAAAGCCAACACTACCCTCTTCCGTGAGATTACTGAAGAACAATGGGATCAGCATACTAAAGCAACAGCCTCCTATGCTGACTTCAGGGCTGCTGTTGAAGGCTTTCAAGGTAAACTGCATCAGGTCGCTACCTTCACTGATAAACAAATCAGTGACCTGAGGACATCTCTTGACCATATGGGTTCTGCATAAGACACGCAGTTCTACAATGTGTTGCAGACTCTTAATGCCATTCAAGAAGAGTTCAAAGATGATCCAGCCTTAACTACCAAGCTGACTGAGTTCATGGATACTCAAAAGACCACCTCCACCAACATTACTGAGCTTCTCAAGCTCCTCAAGGAGGTAGATCTTGCACCTCTCAGGTCTCAGCAAGATGCCATTCACAAGTCCGTAACTGATACCCAGGAGTGCCTGACCAAGATTTCATCAGCCTTTGATCAGCTCTCCACCAAACATAATGAGCTAATCAGTCATTACACCACCAAGGTTACTGAACTCACCAATGCTCAAGTTACCATGGCGGAAGACATCTCCATTCTGAAGAATGAGACCAGTGACATGAATAACATGGTCTCCACTATACTGACTATTCTTCAGACTTCTCCAGTTCCACCAATTCCTCAGGAGAAGGCACTTGCTTCTTAGGGACTGGCAATCCCTGAACCTACTCAGAAGACTAGGAAGAAGAGAAAAGTTGTTGGTCAAGAACCTGAGCAATTCATAGCAGCTCCTCATTGCAACAGGATTCCTCCTCAAGGAGTCAAGTTCGTTCCTAACCAAGTCATCAAGCTTCCTGAGTATGGTATTGTCTTCGTCGATGAGTTTGGCCAACAGGCCTTTCAAAGAGTTAGTGACATAAACTTGGTGGAAACAACAACTCTTCTTGCATACAAGCTGATGGCACTTCATGTGAAGAGCCCTGAAAATGAAGAGTTTATCAAGCTGATGGACAAGATGATGAATGAAAGACCCGACAAGCAGAAGTAGGTGTCTAAGAAGGCTAAATTGGAGCTCATGGGAATCTTGGAAGCCTGAGTATAGATCCCTGAGCATTATGTTTAGATTATAGGACTTTGTAATGATATGAATAAAATGATGGCCCACGTTTTGTTATATCAATGTCCTTTATTAGCTTTCTAATATATTCAGTGTAAGAAGAAACCCATTTGCTCACTTTCACTGATCAAAACACTTAGGCATAATTTATATCCAAATATGGGGAGATTGTTGGGTCCATTCAGTACCCAAGCGTCCTAACAACAAGGATTTGAATACAAATTAGCCCAAGTATTAATAAACCGTGAACGCTCTCAGGTCACTGAGTGAACAGTCACTCAGTGAGTTATCTTCAGGATGCTTAGGACGAGTCTAAGAAGAAAGATTCACCATTCAAAGAGGCGGAACTCCCTGAGTGTTACTTAAGCCGAAGAAGAAGATAATGTGTTCAGTGAGTGATGACAATAACTCACTGAACCCCAGTCTCCTCAACAATAATTATAATTGAAGACTAAAGACTAAAGACGAAGACTGAAGAATCTGAAGTCTGAAAGAAAGGCGGGACAAGGCGGGAAGATTTTGAAAAGATAAGGAGAAGTCCTTATCAGGCCAAAGTCAAACTTTCCCTGAAAGGCTTGAGAACAAGAGTAGTGTCATCACTGTCATTCGAAAAGCAGTATTAACCTATTCCCAATATAGATTCTTGTAACAGTGACAAAATACTGTTGTATTTTGGCCTGACCAGCTAGGTCATTCTGTTTGTCTTTTTAGTCACGGGTGCTCTTTTATACTTGTGTATAAATAGGATTATAAGGAAGAAAAGTGGACAAGTTTTGTGCATTAAAAGCTTAGACTTTCACAAAACCACTTTTCTCCCCCAAAGAGCAACCTAGTTGATGAAGCGAAAAGTGTACCGCTTTTAGGGGGTCATTTAAGCCCTAAATCGTATTTATTTGATCAAATATTGCCCTAAATCGTTCCTTTTGTCATTTTAGGTACTTTGGAGAAGAAATCCGGAAAAGGAAGCATTTTGGACTTTTTTGGAGCATAAAAGTGAAGAAAACGACAAAGTCTCCAAAGCTGCTGGAAAAGTACACGTGACGGCGTCAAGGATTGCTCCTGACGGCGTCACGGCTTGGCGAAAGAGGTGGATATGACAAATACACGTGACGCGCCAGAAAGTTTTACAATGGAAGTCTGACGGCGTCACCCTTTAAGGTGATCAAGGCCGTCACGGTTTAAGTTAAAGAGAGACGGCGTCAAGCACAATTCTGACGGCGTCAATCCTTGACACGCCAGAGTGGATTTTGGAGGATTAAAGAGGGACGGCGTCAGGAAGACCATCCGGGAACCCTAGCCGCGGCGAGGTGACGACGTCACCTCCTACAACGTGACGTCGTCAGCCCCTAAATTCTATATATAGTTTTGCAATTTTTAGTCATTAGTGTGCAACTTTGTGAGGAGAAACCCTAAGACGAATTTTCTGCCATTTTTATGGGTTTTATACCCTTGGATCTCCCATGTTTAATTGAAGATAAGTAATCAATTAATCATTCAATATGTCTATGTGTTGTTTGATTATATCTTGTTCTTGTCTTTTAATTAACATGCTAGGCTAGATTTATCTTGTGTTTGCTTAGATCTAATGAAACCTAACTATTGATTATTGGTTGTTGGTGTGTTATTAATTGTATTGGATGATTGTTTATCGATGTTAGGCTTAAGAAAACTGGCTAACCTCCTATACGGTAACTTGCTTGAACGTCTTAAGAAACATGAACCAATGCGTACTAGGTTTATTTGGTTGTATTTAATGCATGAGCGAATTCTAGTGATCCCATGTTAGGAGCTTCTTAGCCGGCTCGATATAGGAGTGAAGTAGGAGCTTGTAGAGTTGGGGAAGTACGTACGCCACCCCACGATTGGTATTAAGGAATACACCCGTCATCCACGCAATTAATACACACTAATCAACCGGTAAAAGATAGTTAGGGAGTAAGGAAGTCTAAGTAAACACATTTCTCTCCATATAAGTTCCACAACCTTTTCATTTTCAGTTATTTTATTTTATTTGCAATCGTAGTTATTTGGGTTAGTTGACTAGCAACTAATTCCGCCCACTCCTTCAAACCCGAGATTTTACTTGCTTTCATAAAATTATAAAAATACAAAAAGAATCTTCCCTCACCCTTAGACCTATTAGAGTAGTTTTTCAATCCTAACGACAATATTCCCCTAGAGAACGATCAATCCCCCGGTACTTGCCACTACACTATATTACATCGGTCAGGTACACTGCCTGGTGGGGATTGCAAGCCTCTTGAGATCCCTCGAGAGGTAAAACCTGTTGTAAGGTCGCAAAACCACGCATCACTAGTCCCTGAGATAGCTCAGTGGTTCATTCATTGTTGCCACTCAAGCATAGCTTGAGTTTAGTGAGGAGAACATACCATACCTTGTCGTTTCAATCCCAAGTGTTATTTCTGCTAACATTTTGGTATAGATTCTTTTGATTAATTTCTAATAAGAATTTAAACGTTGAAAAACTTGTGTTTTATCTTTTACATTTTTACTTATTTGTTTAAATTAATCAATACATTGATCAGTCATGGAACACACTTAGATTAACTTTGTAGTTATTTCTACTTGTGTAACGGGAACAACACTTTTACTCCAAATCATTGTAACACATATACAAAAATAAAATAAAATAGAAAAAAAATAGAACCCATCTGATTTCAAACTAAAAACCAAAAAAAAAAAAAAAAAAAAAAAAAAAACCATCAACTCATTTCAAACCAACCCCCTCCTGGCGGTATTGTGAAAGAAAGGAAGAAATGGGGAAGGTGGAGTGAGATTTATATTTAATAAAAAATCGTGTGTTAGGAAGAGTTGGTGAAAAAGGTTTTGGGAATGAGGTGGAAGAAAAAACCTAGCTGGTAGTCAACTGTGTATATGGAAAATAATAAAAACTCTAAAAAAAGGCTACCGTTTAGGTAGGTAAATTATTACCTAAAACAGACGCAATTTAAAACAACGGGGATAAAAAGTGAACAGATTTTTGTTCTATGATTAGATCAGGAAAGGTGACAAATTGGATAGATTTACAAGTGCTAAGTCCAAAGTATAACTGTAGGTGATTTCACTGCCTCTATTTTGGTTGTGATTTAATACTAAAACTACTATCAAAATTAAAGTAAAGTATAAGTGTGCACCGTACCTTAGTAGAGCCACTCTTCAATGATTAGATTACTTTTTCTCTAACTAGCTAATTAACAAAGTTCTTTTAAACATCATTGGTCATTCTTGTTAAAATATATCAAGATACATTGTATGAGATAAGAATCTTACACCACTTGGATTGCAACTTGTATGGTGCCATTGTCATGCATGAAGTCACAAGACAAGAAAGTGTACCTATAAAAGGCAATGGAACTTGCCTCATTCATCATCCCATACCGTCTCATTCTAAACACATACAAAATTTCACCTAATACATGTGAAGATATTAGAGAATATGAATATCTCCTAATTACAAGAGATACAAAGGTGTTTATCCTTGTAATTAGAGAGAAGTGTAATTCCTAATCTTCTACATAGTCAAAAGTATCTTTTCTTGCTCGTCGTTGTTACCCTATTGGGGTTTTTCATGTTAAATCCATGTGTTATATTTTATTGTATTTCATATATCAGTTGCGGTTTTGCTTCAATCCGGTGCCACTTTTCTCAACAAGTGGTATCAGAGCTAAGTTCGGGTGTGTGTATAATTGTTTATCGTATGCTCTTTGGTTGCCACTTATAAGTGGACCCTCCACATCAAAAGATAAATAAGATTATGTGTACATGTGTACGTTACTATTCTCAACAAATAGTAGTTTTGTCGAAAAGATGATTATGATTGTAGCAATGTCGATGAAATTTGAAAAGTTTAATAGGAATAATTTCTCATCGTGGAAATTAAAGATGGAGGCTATCCTTAGAAAGGATAAATGTTTGGCGGCCATTAGTAAAAGGCCAGCGGAGGACACAGATGACAGTAAATGGGACGAGATGGATGGAAATGCTATTTCAAACCTTCGACTTACGTCAGCAGATGGAGTTTTGTCAAGCATAGACAAGAAGAAAGCTGCAAAGGATATCTGGGATCATCTTGCATGACTATACGAGGCAAGATCTCTCCATAACAAAATTTTCCTTAAAGAAAACTTTATATTCTTCGCATGACGAAATCTACTTCGGTTATAGAGCACGTTAATAATCTGAATACTCTTTTTTCTCTGCTCACGTCTTTGAGTTGTAAAATAGAGCCACAAGAACGTGTTGAAATTCAATTTCAATGTTAACCTGACTCATATAACCAGCTTATCATCAACTTGACCAGTAATATTCTTTCGTACAATCTAGTCTTTGATGATGTTGCAACCTCTATTCTAGAAGAAGAAAACAGGCGCAACAATAGGTAGGATAGACACGCCAATTCAAGACAGGTGGAGGCTTTGCTGGTGATGAGAGGGAGGTCAATGGAACATGGCCCTAGTGGGAGTTACAATCATGGTAAATCTACAACAGGAAGAAAGAAAAGTTATAAATGCTACCTATTGATGCAAATAATGTTCTAAAAACGTTATTTATATATCTTTTGATTACTTCACGTTTTGAGGATGACAAAATGTGAAATCACGATACATTAAAATCAACGTAAACAAGTCTTCAATCGGAAGATCCCGTTTCTACGCAAATCACTCTAGAACAAAGTTACAACTTGAACTAGTGATCAAAGAAGTGAATTTATGTTTTGAGAATTCACATTTTAAATGGGACAAAACATTTTTGTTGGGTCAAAAATACACACGAAAAATTATTTTTGAAATATTAAGAAATGTTTTAATGGAAAAATAAGTTTGAAAATCACAACAGCTATTTTTCCCCCCAAAATCAGCTCCAACCTTCCCCAAATAAGTTTTCACCAGAAAAGACAAAATTTGGAGCGTCCTAGTCTAGGACGGCTCCACGGTTCCGTTAAATTTAACGGAGCCGTGGGGTATTTAACGGAGCCGTCCGTACAAAATTTTCTGTAACGTTCAGATTTTCTTTGCCTATAAATACCCACCCCTTTCACAGTTTTTAGGTATCCTTACACACACAAAACTTTCTGAGTTGAATACTCTCTTCACACTTTCTTTCTTAGATCAATTAGGTTAGTTTTTCTTTTGTTCAAGAGTGATCCAATCATCCTTCAAGTGATCCTCTTCATTAGCAAGAGAAGAACACAAGTATCCAAGTAGATACAAGGTGTTGTCATCCCTCTTCATTAGCAAGAGAAGAACACAAGTATCCAAGTAGATACAAGGTGTTGTCATCCCTCTTCATTAGCAAGAGAAGAACTCAAGATCTTCAAGAAGACAAGAGTTGTAGTGGTTAGGTTTTGTAACACTTGTTACATCCTTGTTGTATCTTAGCATACATCAAGATTATCTTTCTTTTATGAGAGTGTGAGTGAAGATCATAGTGATCTTAAGAGATAGTGAAGATCTCTTGAAGCCATTGGGCTTGTGTGTGAGTAGTCAAAGGATCTAGAGTAGTTAGATTAAGTAGAGTGAAGTGAGAGTTGATCTTTGTGATCGTGTCGAGATCTTGGTGATCTCTTGAAGCCACTGGGCTTGAGTGTTTGGTCACGTGGACCTTGGTAGATTGGTGCTAGCTAAGATTAGCACTCGACATTTAGCTTAGTGTCGGTAATAGGATAAGCGACGTGTACGGTTTTCTCCGCCTGAAGGGAGGTTGTTGACATAGTGCTTGAAACTCTCGAGTGTGGTACTCGGGGAGTGGAGTAGGGCGAAGAAGAGCTTCGTAGCCGAACCACTATAAATCCTTTGTTTCGGTTTGATCTTTCCAACTCTACTCTTTACTTTCATTAGTTTATATTAGTTAGTTTAGTGTGTAGTTCATATTGGTGTTGATTGGTTACACATAGAGTTCGAATCAAAGTTTCCAATAGCCAACTTTTAAAACAAGATTTTTAAAAGAATTTTAAACCGGTAAACTATTCAACCCCCCTTCTAGTTTCCCACACTACCAATGTGGCAAGCCGTGTCACTTGAAGAAGGATTGTAGGAGTTTTAATAAATCTAATCCTCAGGGAAATGTCGCTAGCACTTCAGAAGATGGTAACGATCTGTGTTGTGAAGCAGCAGTTGCAAATGAAGGCAGAAAGAGATTTGCAGATTTATGACTGTTCGATACGAGAGCTACTTTTCATATGACTGCAAGAAGAGAATGGTTTTATCAATATTAACCAATCTTTGGAGGCGGATCTATGTACAGTTGCAATGATCATAAAAGTATCATGGTGAAGATGCATGATGATACATTTCATACTATTCACGATATGCAACACGTGGATGGCTTAAAGAAGAATTTATTGTCTTTAGGACAATCGGATGATCTTTGTTGTAAGGTGGAAATACAAAACAAGATCATGAACATCATAAAAGGTGCGCTTGTACTTATGAAAGGAGAAAAGGTGGCTGCAAACTTATACCAATTGAAAAGAGAGATAATAGAGGAGGTAGAAGCATCTGTTTGTTCACATAATCCGAGCCATAAAGCTACAATAACATGGCATCGGAAGCTTGGACATGTATCTGAACAAGGAATGAAGATTCTTGTTGAAACAAAGCTACTTCCTGGCCTCACACAGGTTTATTTACCTTTCTGTGAGCATTGTGTTATGCAAGCAGCATAGCCTAAAATTCAAGACATCAAATTCTAGAAGTATTTTTGTTCTAGAATTGGTTCACTCGGATGTGTGGCAGGCGCCTGTTTTATCCTAGGGAGGATCAAAGTATTTTGTATCTTTCATTGATGACTATTCTAGGAGATGTTAGTGTACCCAACCAAGAAAAAGTCTGATGTGTTTGAAGAAGTCTGACTATTCCAGGAGCTGATGCCACTGCTAGAAGGTAGAAAACCTATTGGAAACAAATGGGTTTATAAAATCGAGAAAAATGGTGAAATCAAGTGATGCGGTATTGTGCAAGATTGGTGGTTAAAATATATGCTCAAAAAGAAGGAATCGACTTCAACGTAATATTTTCCCCTGTGGTTCGAATGACAACAGTTCGAGTGGTTCTAGCAATATGTGCTACATCTAAATTTACATCAATAGCAGCTATATGTGAAAACTACATTTTTTCATGAAAATCTTGATGAAGAAATCATGCTCCAACCAGAAGGTTTTGAACAAAAAGGAAAAAGAGAACTTGGTTTACAAGTTAAACAAATCTCTGTACAGTTTAAAGCATGCGCGCAGTGTTGGTACAAGAGATTTGATTCTTTCATCATTGACCTTGAATATAACAGACTACATGCAGACCCTTGTGCTTATTTCAAGAGGTTTGGAAATAATGATTTTAACATTTTGCTGTTATATGTTGACGACATGGTAGCAGGCCCAACAAAGATCGTATCAATAAATTGAAGGCTCAACTGGCTAGGGAATTTGAGATGAAAGACCTTAGACCCGCAAACAAGATTCTAAGGATGCAAATTCACCAAGATAGAATTAGTAGGAAGATTTGGCTTTCACAAAAGAGTTATTTGAAGAAAATCTTGCAACGGTTCAATATCCAAGATTGTAAGACAATATCAACCCCGTTTCCTACTAATGTCAAGTTATCCTCCAAGATGAGTCCTAGCAGTGAAGAAGAGAGGATGGAGATGTCTCCAGTATCGTATGCATCGCAGTGGGAAGTTTAATGTTCGCGATGATTTATACAAGACCAGACATTGCAACCCCCCTTCTAGTTTCCCACAATTGGTATCAGAAACCACGTCAGTCAAGATTTTAAAGTATATTTTATTTTAAAACTTGAATCGATCAATGGATTCCGACAAATATCTAGAAGGGCAATCTATGCAAAGACCACCACTTTTCGAAACCGATTGTTTTATTTATTGGAAAACAAGATTCGAAACGTATGTGAAGTCAAAAGACATTGATCTTTGGCATGTTATTACCGAGGGCAACTTTCAACCTATTCAAATGAATCCGGAAACTAAAAAGGATGAAATAGTTTCTTATGATAAACAAAGTGATGAACTTAAAAGGAAATTAGGCAAAAATAATGAGGCTAAAATGATGATTTATAATGCTTTGCCTAAAAAGGAATTTGAAAGAATTTTTATGTGTAATACGGCAAAAGATATTTGGAAAACTTTGTTAGTCACTCACCAAGGTAATAACCAAGTCAAAGAGAACAAGATAGATCTTCTTGTTCAACAATATGAACAATTTTCCATTACGGAAGATGAATCTATAGATAATGCTTTTGCTAGATTCAATACTATTATTACTTGTCTTAAAGCTCTTGATGAAGGTTACTCTAGCAAGAATTATGTTAGGAAGTTCCTTAGGGCTCTACATCCTAAATGGAGAGCAAAGGTTACCGCCATTGAAGAGTCAAAGGACTTGGCGATGTTGTCACTCGATGAACTTATAGGAAACTTGAAAGTTCACGAGATGATAATTAAGAAAGACTCCGATATAGTCAAAGGCAAAAGCGAGAGAGTTAGATCTCTAGCATTGAAAGCCAAGAAGGAGTCTAGTGATGAGGAATGTTCGAGTTCCGATAGTGAAGATGAGGAATATGCATTAGCGGTTAGGGACTTTAAAAAGTTCTTTAGGAGAAGAGGTAGGTTCGTTAGGCAACCTCGTGATGAGAAGAAGACATCACAAAAGAACCATGCTGAAAAGAAAGGGACGAGTGATAGGAAATGCTTTAGATGCGGAGATCCTAATCACCTCATAGGAGAGTGTCCCAAGCCACCGAAAGTCAACAACCAACGAGCTCTCATAGGAGGCTCCTGGAGTGATAGCGGTGATGATGAAGAAAAGAAGCCCAAGGACGAAACATGTCTAATGGCTCATGCTTCTAATGAGGTACGTTACGACTACCCAAATTTCATAGATGACAATTCGTCAATAGATGATAACATACTACATGACGAACATAATAATCTATGCAAAATTGTTTCAAAAATGTTAAGTAGAAACAAATCACTAAAGTCAAAATTGCATGAACTCGAAGTGAAAATTTTAGAACTAAAAGATCAAGTCAAAGGACTTGAAAGAAACAAAGAAATAGACGTAGGATGTGAGTCATGCATAAATCTTCGATTAGAAAATGAAAAACTCAAGAAAATGCAATTAGGATAACTAGGTTCAAAAAGAATACAGAAAATGTTTCGACAGATAAAACAAATCGTGTAAAATCTGTCAAACCTACTGATTCTGTCAAATCCCAAGACGGCACCATTAAAGGTACCAACGGTACCATTAAAATTAATGGAACCGTGGTACCGTCTGGTACTGGGGACAGAACTGAGTCGAATCTCAAAAACAAATCAAGTCCTAAACCAACTCACATAATTGTTAATGGCACAAAAGTCTCAATTGCTAGTATAGAGGAAGTTAAGAGATTTTACAAACCCATGTCAAAACCCAAACCTGGATTTGTAAAACCTAACACAAGGCCTAAGACTCCTCCACCTAGAAAAACAAACACTCCCAAACCTCGGTCAAGAACTCCTCTACCGAGACGTAACTCTAGAAGACAAAGTTTTCCAAGTAACTATCCCGTAACTTGGAATGACTGTCAACTGCAAAGTTACTTGCCATGGGAAATTTGTCCTCCATTCCAACATCCTAACCACATGCAAGAAATGCATGAGATGTTTAATGCTAACAACTTTGGACCCATGAGATATTGGGGACCAAATGTTTGAATGTTTGTCTTATGCAATAGATATGCTTGGGAATTGACTTGGAGCCTAACGAATGGGTCAAGGATAGTGGATGCACTAACCACATGACGGGCAACCGAAGTTTATTCTCATCATACAAGGCATACAACGGAGTAATGTCACTTTCGGTAGCAAACTTAAGGGAAACATTATAGGCAAAGGTACGATTACTCAAGACTCTCTTATTATTAGAAATGTTGAGCACGTCGATAACTTAGGTTTTAACTTACTTAGCATTAGTCAAATGGTAGATAATAAGTGTAGAGTCATATTCTCTGAAGAGGGTAGTGAGATTATTAAGAATGGGAAAACCATAGGCAAAGGAGTTAGGAAAAACGGCTTATTTGTCATGAAGATTGGAAATAAGCCTGAAGATAAGATTTGTCTAGCAACTATAGATGATCATACCACCCTGTGGCATAGGAGACTAGGTCATGCCAATATGCGTCTTATACAATCATTGGCATCTAAGGAACTAGTTAGAAACCTACCTAAGATTAAGTTCGACACACACTTTTGTGACGCTTGTAAAGTTGGAAAACAAGCTCATTCTAGTCACAAAGCTAAGAATATGGTCTCGACCTCTAGATGCCTAGAACTACTTCACATGGACTTATTCGGTCCATCCGCCGTACGGAGCTACGGAGGAAATCTCTACACCTTAGTAATAGTTGATGACTACTCTAGGTATACTTGGACTAGATTTCTTAAGAATAAGACACAAGCCTTTGAGGAATTTGAAATCTTTAGTAAGAAAGTCCAAAATCAACTAGGATGTACAATAGTTTCTATTAGGACGGATCATGGTCGGAATTTGATAATGAAGTGCAATTTGGAGTATATTGTGATGCTAATGGTATTACTCACAATTTCTCGGCTCCACGCACTCCTCAATCAAATGGGGTAGTTGAGCGGAAAAATCGTACTCTACAAGAAATGAGTAGAACGATGTTGAATGAACAATCAATTCCGCAAAAGTTTTGGTGTAATGCGGTGGACACCTCAACTTACATTCTAAATAGGATTCTAATTAGACCTATCCCAGGAAAAACCCCATATGAAATCATGAAAGGAAGAAAACCTTCTCTTGATTACTTTAGAGTGTTTGGAAGCAAATGCTTCATACTAAACACTAAAGATTACCTCACCAAGTTTGACCCAAAGTCTTACGAAGGTGTATTCCTAGGTTATTCCCAAAATAGTAAAGCCTACGTTGTCCTAAATAAAGAAACCTCGAAAGTCGAAGAATCACTCAACGTGACCTTCGATGAAAGTCCTCCACAATCTAAGACATCACCATTGGTTGATGATGACTTAGATGAGGATGAAGCCATTAAGGCTAATGGCAAGAAAACCCTAGAAGATGACATTGAGAATGAAATAGTTGAAGTTGACGAAATTGTCAACATTAAGGAATCCAAAAACCATCCTATTAAAAATGTCATAGGTAACCTAAACCAAAGAACCCTTAGGTCACTAGCACAAAACAAAAGTAACTTCTTTTGCTTCATATCAACCGTAGAACCTAAGAATGTAGGTGAAGCAATTAAGGATGAAAGTTGGATAGTTGCCATGCAGGAGGAACTAAATCAATTCACCGCAAACCAAGTTTGGGATTTAGTACCTCTTCCTAGAAATCAAACAATCATAGGAACTAAATGGGTGTTTAGAAACAAACTCGACGAAAATGGCGTCGTAGTTAGGAATAAGGCAAGGTTAGTAGCACAAGGCTACAACCAACAAGAGGGAATAGATTATGATGAAACCTATGCACCCATAGCTAGATTAGAATCAATTAGAATACTCCTTGCCTATGCATGTGCCTTAGACTTTAAGCTATACCAAATGGACGTGAAAAGTGCGTTCCTTAATGGTTATATCAACGAGGAGGTGTATGTTGCGCAACCTCCGGGATTCGTTGATTTCGAATGTCCGAATCATGTTTATAAACTCAAGAAAGCACTCTATGGTCTTAAACAAGCTCCTAAGGCTTGGTTATGATAGAACTAAAAGCCTTCTTACGAACATAATTTACAATGGGAAGGTTGATAACACACTCTTCACAAAAAAAGAAATTCACATCTCAATCATGTTCAAATAAATGTCGACGACATTTATTCGATCAACTTGCAAGAAATGTGACGATGATTTCTAAAAATCATGACACAGTTTGAGATGAGATGATGGGTGAATTAAATTTCTCCTGGTTTACAAATTAAACAAATGGAAGATGGCATCTTCTTAATCAGTAAGTATGTAGAATGCTTAAAAGTTAGTTAGAAGTTACCAGAAAACCATGTCACGAAATAAACTCACGAAAATGAGAAGGGAGTCGTGATAGCACGAGTATAGAGTAGATAGAAGTTTACTATACCTCATGGCAAGTAGGCCCGACATCATGTTTAGTGTATGCCTTTGTGCTCGCTTCCAAGAGGATCCCAAAACCTCTCACCTTGAAGCGGTTAAGCGTATCTTCCGATACATTAAAGGCACTATACACTTGGGATTATTCTATCCCAAGGGGACCGGTGTAGAAACTGTTGTCTATGCCGACTCTGATCATGCGGGAGATTATGTGGATCGAAAGAGTACGAGTGGCGTTTATACCTTCATGGGTTGTTGCTTAACTTCTTGGTTCTCCAAGAAACAAACGGCTCTTGCTATCTCCACAACCGAAGCCGAGTACGTAAGCGCCGGAAAGGCATGTCAACAAGCACTATGGATGAAACAAGCCCTTATAGATTATGACATTCATTTAGATGACGTCCCCATTATGTGTGACAATAAAGGTGCTATTGACTTGATCAAGAAACCCGTTCAACACTCCCGTACTAAACATATCAAAATTCGCCACCACTTCCTTCGTGATAATGTTCAGAAAGGAAATATTTCTATTGAGAAAGTTCCTTCTTAGGACAATATCGAAGACATCCTTACCAAACCTCTCAAACGAGAATCCTTTAACTACCTTCGTCTAGGTCTAGGAATGATGGAACATGTTCCATAAACCTCATGACTCTTGAAGTCATCTCGTGTGTCTCGTTAAGTCTAGTTTAGTTTCCCTAGCCAAAGGAATTTATTAGGTATAAATTCCTTCCTCGTGTCATAGAGTCTCTCTAAAACAGCGAGACTTATTCGTCAAACATCAAAATGAGACAGAAACCATCACTGCAGATACATGGCTCCACTAAATGTGGCACGGCACCGTTAAATTTAACGGTACCGTGGAACCGTGCATCTGGAACATTCCGTATTTCAGTTCCCCTTTTCCACACCACTCATTCCAAACCCTCATAACCTCAGCAACTGATGTCATAACCTAACCTCACACCCAACACTTAATTACACCCCTTCAAGATCATATTCAAGATATTGAGTTTCAAGATCCTCAATAATTCTCAACCTTTTTCAACAAAAATTGTAAATCATCTTACTCCAATTTCTTAATTTTAGGTCTAGGGTTTATGCATTGATGAAAACTGAATTGGGGTTTTTCAATTTTATCTAGGAGATTTTCAATTAGAAGTCATCAACACCAAAACATTTCAAAATCTTTGGTACCAAAACATTGAGGTTACCAAAACACCCCAATTACATCGTTTTCAAAATCTCACGAAACTAGGACCATGAAATTGTTCTTTTCGTGCATTGTGGTAAAGGCATTGAAAAACCATAATTGGTAATCAGCTCACCAAGATAATAACTGTATTTTATCTAAGAGTTGGCTAGTCCAGAAGCAAACGGCTTTTGGTAAAGACAAATCAAATCCGTTGACAGCTGATGATTTGCTCAAAATCATTTGGTTATCATTGTACCAAAGTAACATACTAAAACATTGGGTACTCCAGAAGTAATGGCTATCTGGTAAAGAGAAAAATCCATTAAATTTTCATAAAAGATTGCTAGGGACTAGCAATAGTTTAGTGTGGGGGATTGATGAGTGTCTAAATACTCATCATTTCTGTCACATTTAGACTGCATAAACATTTAAAAACATGCAGATATGCTTCAAAATACAAAAAATATCATTTGATTGTGTTTTTATCTGTTTCATGTGCAAAAGGATTGAAAACAATTGAAAAATGAGCAAAGTTGCACAATTGGCAAGAAAGGTCCCCCAAGTTTCCAAAATGGCAAAATTAGTCCCTGGGTTTTCAAAAATGGAAAATTATCTTTTATGGTCCTTGTACTATTGAAACTTGGCATGAATGGCCCTTGTGATAAACTTTGGAAAATTATCACTTCAGCCCCCTAAAAATCCAAAAGTTACAAAAATGGTCCTTGTGTTTAATTAACAAACCAAACCGGATCCTAATCCTAAATAACTAAACCCAGCTAAACTAAACCCAAAGCCCAAACCACAAACACAAGCCCACTCCCACCTTTGTTTAAATAAACCCAGACCCAATACCAGAGTTTGACTCTGGTCAAACCCGTCTTCCCCAATACCACACTTGCCGCCTAAACTAAAACCATACCACCACACCTCACCTTATCCCTGACATACAACCCCCCTCCTCTCTGCTACACTTCACCTAACTGCCAAGAAGCATTTAAAGCTTCTTCTCCACCTCCACATCTAACCAAAAATCCTTAATTGCTAAAAACCTGCTTTTGATATTTTGGTGCCAAAAGTCCAAATGGATGGTTATGATGAATTTGATGAATCCAATGGCCAAGATCAAGTGGGAAAGTCTCAGAGATGTCATCTGAATATCTATAAAGAGAAGAAGTGAGGCAGAGGAAAGGATATCATAGATTTCATAGTTTACGATCATTTTACTTATTGTCATTTTACTGCTTATCTTTATTACATGTCATTTAAATGCTTTCAGGATCTTATTACTCTTTGACAAATTGTAATAAACCTATTTACAGTACCCTTTTCAATCTATCTTTACAGTTTTCATTTATGCTTAATTCGTACTTTAATTTTCAAGTCATTTAAATACTGTCGATTATTGTTGTTTATTGGACTTCTTAGCTCACATAAGCTCCTGAAAAAGCTTATTTAGCTTTTAGAAACCTTAAAACAAGTTATAGTCATTAAAACAAAAATACCAAAAAGAAATCAAGAAAACCATAGAAAAGAAATAAAAAATCAGTTTATATCATGAATCAAGCTTGGAGCAGGGTAGATAATGGATTTCCCTTGGTTTAGTGCTTATTGGTAAGCTATTGGTGTGGTTATTAGTCCTTAGATTTCAATTTAACACCTTGAAGCCATTTGTAAGCCATTTCATCAATTTTGGCATTCCACTGTTCAACTGCTTAATACTGCTTATTTGTGGTTGTTTTATGCTTATTTGTTGTTTGTAAGTTAAGTTATTGCTTTAAATTATATGCTTGTTAGTGAGTTTAAATAGTTACTTACAATTTCAATTTCACGGTTAAATTGCTCATTTTTGATTATCTGTGCTAAGCTGTTGTTATCTGCATGTTTAAGCTTAAAAAGATTTAATTTGACAAATTATAACCTTTGGAGTTGATATGATAAGTTAATTCAGTCTAACACTTTGAAAAATTGGAAATCAGTAGTTTATAGGGGTTGTTTGGATTTGCCTGCAAGTCAGTGTTTAAGTAAGTTATTGTTGTTGTTTATAGTTGTTATCTGTTATACTAAGGGGCTGCTTGGTTGATAGAGGGGAAAGGGAAAAGGAAAGGGAAAGGGTAAGGGAATGCAAAGGAATGGGGTGGTGGGTAATCATTACCTTACCCCCCCCCCCCCAATTTACTCTATAATGGTTGATTACCCAGTACTGGGTAATCAATACCATTACCTTATCTTACCAAGCATGATTATTGAGTTTATGTGGGCCCTCTTCATTCCTTTACCCTTTACCCACCCCTCCTTACCCCCATAACAAGCACCCCCTAAGTTCTATTAGACTTCTTAAGTCATAAAATTCAGTCTTTATTAGCAAAATAGTCAAAATAGGTTTTAATCTTCATTGTTTTATTGTCTGTTAGGATTTTTAAGTTCACATTCTACATAATATTGTACAAGTTGTTTATCTAGCTTAATTTAATCTTATTATAGCTTAATAAAACATAATCATTCAGTAGATTAGGTTTAAAGTTCACATAAGTCAAATATTAGTGTTTAATTTAAAAAGTCAAATTTATACCCTGCACAGGATAACTAGCCAATTTCACAAGCTCACAACTTGTTCATCATTTGGCTTTAGCTTGTGTAATTTGGTGTTTTGTGAAGCCCTTCTGGCTAGCTTGCTATTTGATTGCTTATTGTCCATTAGCTGCTTATTTGGACTGCTTATTTATGCTTATCATGTTCATCAGAAAAATCACTCCCTACACTGATTCATCAGTGTAGGTGAGCATCTTTCATAAGCAAATCAAGAGCTTATTTGTGGACTTGAGCTTGTGATCTTTAGCTTTTTAGGAAGCTTAGGTTCCCATCTCAAAATTTTAAAGCTTATTTTTCATTTTCCAGCTTATTAAATAAGCCTGCTCATAGCTTTTAACTTGTCCCATTTTGCTGAGTATACTGAGTAATTAGTATATACAAGCTTTTTAATAAGCTCCTCAAAAGCTCACCAGTGGACCCCATAGGGTGAGCTTGGACTTTTGGGAAAGCTAACCAACCCATCTTGCTACTCCAATCTTCACTTTGTGCTTTATAGCTTATTTCATAAGCTTATTTTGCCTCAAAACTCAGCAGCAGGTTGATGCTCTAGCAGTACCTTGCTTACACTAGCAGTACCTTGCTTATTTGCTTATTCCAAGCTTATCAGTGCTTATTTCTTGTTCCTCTAGTTTCATTCCAGTCTCTTTTACTTGTGTTCATCTTATTTTTACTTTGGTTCCAACTGTGAAGCTTATTTCAAGCTTGTTTGAGCTTGACACATCAATTTAAGCTAAAAAGCTCATCTGTTAAGCTCTTAAGCTTGCATTCAGCTTATTTTCAAGTTCAAAAGTTTTTGTCTTTATTAAAGTTTGTTATTTTCAGTAGTTAAATAGTTTTGTAAAAGAAAAACCAAGAAAATCAAAACATAAAAAAAGTGATAGCTTCTATTTAAGCCATTTGGCTTATTTTTCTGCTTTTTCATTAAGCACTTTTCATTTTTATATTTTTCCTAGCTTCCTGTACTTATTTAATATTTCTATAAAATGTTTTAGATTTTTCTCAGATCATTTAGTATTTATTAGAATTTTTATTAGTTTAAAAAGTATTTAAATAAGTAATTAATTAATAATAATTAAATAAATAGTCAAATAAATATTTTTATTTTTCCTAAAATTTTCTTTTATCATTTGGATTCTAAAAATATAATTTTCACATCCGTGGGATTTATATTGGTCAGAATTCACGTTTTATTTTGTACGTTTACGTAATTTTTATTTAAACGTACGTTTTTAAGTTTTAAACGTTTCTAAGTCATTTACTTTCACGTAATCATTTTTATAGCTTGTTTAAGTTATTTTCTTTTATAATTCCTTAGTTTAAACACTCACAACCTTTTCCTATTCAATTTCACCCGATCGCAAATTCGTTCTATTACAGTGTTCACACCTCGTTGGGACTTAACGACCCGGGGAATCACTAAACTCCTTTGGTAAATTGTATTGTGCCCTATATTGTTTGACTTTAGTTGACCAATATCCTTGGTCGATATAAGTTGACCGTTTGGGACCGATCAAATTTTGGCGCCGCTGACGGGGAGGTGTGCTGCGTAGAACGCATTTGCAGTATCAGTGTTGTTGAGTATACATCCATTGTATATTTACCATCCTTGTTCATATTCTCTTATTTATATATATATATATATATATATATATATATATATATATATATATATATATATATATAACCAAAATTATCGTTAAGTTAATTCGTTTGACTGATCGATAGCCAAAAATATCGTATTTCAAGTTTCCATAAACAAATAAAATCCAAAAAGATTCTTCTTGCCCTTTTCTAAGTTTCCATTACTCTAAAGGATTCTTAGACTCGTCTTAGTGCATGCGCACTCGTTCTTCTAGGTCATCGAGCCCTTTTCGTGAGCTTGTAAACATACCTCGAAGACGTCGTAGACGTTCTGCTCCATCAGTCGTACCCGCGATACGAACTGATCCTAAAACTCCTGTCATCATGACAGAAGATCGTCCGATGAATGAGCTTCTCCAGGCACCCTCCGATGGGTACGGAGATGCCATTGTTGTTCCAGCCATCGTGGCTGAGAATTTTGAGCTTAAGACTGGGTTGATAAACCTGGTAACCCAGCGGCAATTCTATGGTTTTGATAGGGACGATCCTCAAGATCACATTAGATGGTTTAACAAAATCACTTGCACCATCAAATGCAAAAATGTCCCTGAGGAATCAATCAAACTTCTTCTTTTCCCGTTTTCCATCGATGGGGCAGCCCGGATTTGGCTTGACAAACAACCCCCTCGATCGATTGAAACATGGGAAGATTTGGTTCAAAAGTTCGTAAATGAATTCTTTCCTCCTTCTAAAACCACGTATCTCAAGAATGAAATCATGAAATTCTCTCAAAGGTTTGATGAACCATTTGGAGAGGCATGGGATCGTTTCAAAGAATTGCTCCGAAAATGTCCTCATCACGGTTTCACCGATTTGATGCAAATGGACACTTTCTACAATGGGTTAAACCCATCTGACCAAGATTCTCTCAATGCCTCAGCTGGAGGTAATTTTCTGAGCAAATCCACTAAGGAAGCCATTGCACTCATTGAAAATAAGTCAAAGGTCCGCACTGCACGAGCCAGACCATATAATTCTCAGGCTAGTGCTGGTCCTTCCACTTCATCTCCCGTGAGTTCTCCTAGTACTGATACTCAGCTTGCTGAACTCACGAAGGCTATTCAATCTTTGGTTTTCAACACACAAAAGAAAGAGTCCGCTCCGCAAACTTCTCACACTGCTGAAATTAAAAAGGTAGAAGTTTGTGTTACTTGTGGTGGTCCTCACGCTTACTACAATTGTACTGCCACCGATGGCAATGCATTTGAAGTCAATGCTATAGCCGGAACTTCCAATCAAGGAGGTAATCAATACCGTCCTCAAGTGGAACCAAACTACCGTGCTAGCTACCAAATTGGACCACCCGGATTTCCTCCACCCAACAATCCAAATAGGATTAATCCTAATCAACAAAAAGGGCAAAACATGCAAAATCAATTTCATGCCCCGAACAATCAATACCCACCCCAAAGGGGAAATCAAGGGTATTCAGCTCCTAATAACCAAGGACCTCTCTCAAATAAACTTGATAACTACATCAAGGTTAATGAGACCAAAATGAGGGCAATGCAAAATCAAATCTCTAATTTGAAGAATGAATTTCAATCTTCAATACACAAGCAAGGAACTGAGCTTAAGAATGAAATTTCAAACAAAATTGATCATTCTCAAAGCGAAGTTAAGAATATGCTTGCCAGTCTCATGGACCATCTCAATCCACCTTCTACCTCGGGAGGTCTCCCTGGTAACACTGTTGTCAACCCAAGGGGTGAACTCAAAGCTGTCACTACACGTAGTGGTAAAGCTCATGATGGACTCAAGGTGACAAAGGACCCGGTACTTCCCTCTAACAATGGAAGTGCTAAATATGTCCAACCTTCGGTTATCCAAAATTCTACACCCACAATTTCTCCTAAACTGTCAAGAATAGATCCTACTCTTTCACGATTTACGGTTAAAAGTTTGTCAAGCAAACTTAGTGAGCAAAGAACAGCTAGAACTTATTCCAATATCCTCAATGCTGCTCCTATCAGTGCAATTGATGACAGTGATGATGATGAAAATACCAATTTCATCAAAGCTATCACCACTCGTAGTGGTGCTGCTTATGAGGGACCCTCTGGTCCTATTCCTCCTCCGTTGTATGAAATGGAAAAAGAGACGGAGGTTACAACGGACGAAGTGCAAATTCCAAGCCCACAAAGTACAGCACAAGTCCATCCTCCGGTTGTCCCGAAAAAGAAATCCAAACCAGGAGTTGTCTTTGAATCTGTTGAGACTCCTGAAGTTGCTGCCCCTAAATCCAAACCTTATATTCCTTACCCATCGCGCTTAAATGAGCAAAAGCTCCGTGAAAAGGCTAGTCAACAAATGGATAAATTCTTTCAAATCTTTAAAGAATTACATTTTGACATAAGTTTTGCGGATGCTATCATTCTGATGCCTAAGTTTGCATCAACAATCAAACACTTGTTAAGCAACAAGGAAAAACTTATTGAAATGGCTAAAACTCCATTAAATGAGAACTGCTCAGCAGTTATCTTGAAAAAGCTTCCCGAGAAGCTTGGAGATCCTGGAAAGTTTCTAATACCTTGTGTATTTCCGGAAATGGTTGAATGCTATGCCTTGGCCGATCTTAGTGCAAGCATCACCCTGATGCCTCATTCAGTATGGAAGAAACTTTCTCTTCCGGCTCTTACTCCTACCTGCATGACTCTTGAGCTTGCAGATCGTACTATATCACTTCCTCGCGGCATTGCTGAGGATGTATTTGTAAAAGTAGGAAAGTTCCATTTTCCAGCTGACTTTGTGGTTGTTGATTTCGATGCTGATCCTAGGGTTCCTCTCATTCTTGGAAGAGGATTCCTGAAAACGGGTCGTGCTCTCATTGATGTATTTGAGCATGAAATCACATTACATGTGGGTAACGAAGCTGTTACCTTTAACCTCGATCAAACTTCGAGGTACTCCTCAAATTATGATTCTGAATCGGTTAACCGAATCGATGTCATTGATATTGCTTCAGAGGAGTACTCCCAAGAGTTTCTTGGTTATTCTCATAATTCTGTGAGTGGGGTTCCTACCACATCTTCTCTACCTATCATTTCCGACTCTTCCCCTTCTCTCACTCCGTTTGAGGGAAGTGATTTCATTTTGGAAGAGATCGAGGCTTTTCTCAAGTGTGATTCATTTCTAGAAGGAATTGATAACGCTGAGATTGATCTGGAGGGAGATATTCTTCTTCTTGAGAAATTGTTGAATCAGGACAATTCTCCCCCGCTCCCTCCCGTTGAACTTCATAATGAGGAAATCAAGTCAGTTGAGAAAACTGATAAAATTCCTGAGATCAAGTTTAAGGACTTGCCTCCTCCACTTGAATATGAAATTCTTGAGGAGGAAGTTCTTATCTTAATTGCTATTCAGATCTCTCTTCTTCCCTTCACCTACCCGGTGATTTCCCCTATCCTTCACTCATTCGGGAGTGAGGATATTACCTTTGACCCCGGCATTTTCCATCTAACATTGGTTTAAAGCCGGATATATCTCATCGGTGTGGACCTTTCATATACTTCAATGTGAATCTAGACATCTTGAATGAAAGTCCGATTGAGATGGTCTCTTCCACTTACTTCCCCATGAACCAATGAATTCGGGGTCGAGTCAAGCTAGCGACTCGGTTAATAAAAACAGTAGTAAAACATGGGTTTTCACCCATGTCTCACCCAAGTGTGGGGGAGATGCCCCACATGTTGTATATATGTACATTTCAAGTTAAAAAAAAAAAAAAAAAAAAAAAAAAAAAAAAAAAAAAAAAAAAAAATGTGTGTATATATAAAATAAAGGCTATTAGTATTTCCTTTTTACGTTCTAAGTGTCGGCATAATAGCCGGTACTTTGAATATTGAGGGAATATTCAGTTCTAAGTGTGGGTGGGGGGGGGGGGGGGGGGGAATTCTAGCGAATTTGATCATATGTACCATCTAGTACCCCCATTTTGGCCAAAATTTTAAAATTTTTTTCTCACTTAGAACGCAATAAATGGTTATCAGTCCGCCATGTCTAACCCACATAAGGATTGGCTAATCCGAGAGCAAAAGGCTCTTGGTAAAGATGTCTCAAATCCGTTTATGGCTTACAATTTGCCAAAAATTGTATGGTATTCAACTCCCCATATCTTTATAAGTGAAGAGTTGGCTAGCCCGCAAGGTTATGGCTTGTGGTAAAGGCATTGGAAAACCATAATTGGTAATCAGCTCACCAAGATAATAACTGTATTTTATCTAAGAGTTGGCTAGTCCAGAAGCAAACGGCTTTTGGTAAAGACAAATCAAATCCGTTGACAGCTGATGATTTGCTCAAAATCATTTGGTTATCATTGTACCAAAGTAACATACTAAAACATTGGCTACTCCAGAAGTAATGGCTATCTGGTAAAGAGAAAAATCCATTAAATTTTCATAAAAGATTGCTAGGGACTAGCAATAGTTTAGTGTGGGGGATTGATGAGTGTCTAAATACTCATCATTTCTGTCACATTTAGACTGCATAAACATTTAAAAACATGCAGATATGCTTCAAAATACAGAAAATATCATTTGATTGTGTTTTTATCTGTTTCATGTGCAAAATGATTGAAAACAATTGAAAAATGAGCAAAGTTGCACAATTGGCAAGAAAGGTCCCCCAAGTTTCCAAAATGGCAAAATTAGTCCCTGGGTTTTCAAAAATGGAAAATTATCTTTTATGGTCCTTGTACTATTGAAACTTGGCATGAATGGCCCTTGTGATAAACTTTGGAAAATTATCACTTCAGCCCCCTAAAAATCCAAAAGTTACAAAAATGGTCCTTGTGTTTAATTAACATACCAAACCGGATCCTAATCCTAAATAACTAAACCCAGCTAAACTAAACCCAAAGCCCAAACCACAAACACAAGCCCACTCCCACCTTTGTTTAAATAAACCCAGACCCAATACCAAGTTTGACTCTGGTCAAACCCGTCTTCCCCAATACCACACTTGCCGCCTAAACTAAAACCATACCACCACACCTCACCTTATCCCTGACATACAACCCCCCTCCTCTCTGCTACACTTCACCTAACTGCCAAGAAGCATTTAAAGCTTCTTCTCCACCTCCACATCTAACCAAAAATCCTTAATTGCTAAAAACCTGCTTTTGATATTTTGGCGCCAAAAGTCCAAATGGATGGTTATGATGAATTTGATGAATCCAATGGCCAAGATCAAGTGGGAAAGTCTCAGAGATGTCATCTGAATATCTATAAAGAGAAGAAGTGAGGCAGAGGAAAGGATATCATAGATTTCATAGTTTACGATCATTTTACTTATTGTCATTTTACTGCTTATCTTTATTACATGTCATTTAAATGCTTTCAGGATCTTATTACTCTTTGACAAATTGTAATAAACCTATTTACAGTACCCTTTTCAATCTATCTTTACAGTTTTCATTTATGCTTAATTCGTACTTTAATTTTCAAGTCATTTAAATACTGTCGATTATTGTTGTTTATTGGACTTCTTAGCTCACATAAGCTCCTGACAAAGCTTATTTAGCTTTTAGAAACCTTAAAACAAGTTATAGTCATTAAAACAAAAATACCAAAAAGAAATCAAGAAAACCATAGAAAAGAAATAAAAAATCAGTTTATATCATGAATCAAGCTTGGAGCAGGGTAGATAATGGATTGCCCTTGGTTTAGTGCTTATTGGTAAGCTATAGGTGTGGTTATTGGTCCTTGGATTTCAATTTAACACCTTGAAGCCATTTGTAAGCCATTTTATCAATTTTGGCATTCCACTGTTCAACTGCTTAATACTGCTTATTTGTGGTTATTTTATGCTTATTTGGTGTTTGTAAGTTAAGTTATTGCTTTAAATTATATGCTTGTTAGTGAGTTTAAATAGTTACTTACAATTTTAATTTCACTGTTAAATTGCTCATTTTTGATTATTTGTGCTAAGCTGTTGTTATCTGCATGTTTAAGCTTAAAAAGGTTTAATTTGACAAATTATAACCTTTGGAGTTGATATGATAAGTTAATTCAGTCTAACACTTTGAAAAATTGGAAATCAGTAGTTTATAGGGGTTGTTTGGATTTGCCTGCAAGTCAGTGTTTAAGTAAGCTATTGTTGTTGTTTATAGTTGTTATCTGTTATACTAAGTTCTATTAGACTTCTTAAGTCATAAAATTCAGTCTTTATTAGCAAAATAGTCAAAATAGGTTTTAATCTTCATTGTTTTATTGTCTGTTAGGATTTTTAAGTTCATATTCTACATAATAGTGTACAAGTTGTTTATCTAGCTTAATTTAATCTTATTATAGCTTAATATAACATAATCATTCAGTAGATTAGGTTTAAAGTTCACATAAGTCAAATATTAGTGTTTACTTTAAAAAGTCAAATTTATACCCTGCACAGGATAACTAGCCAATTTCACAAGCTCACAACTTGTTCATCATTTGGCTTTAGCTTGTGTAATTTGGTGTTTTGTGAAGCCCTTCTGGCTAGCTTGCTATTTGATTGCTTATTGTTCATTAGCTGCTTATTTTGACTGCTTATTTATGCTTATCATGTTCATCAGAAAAATCACTCCCTACACTGATTCATCAGTGTAGGTGAGCATCTTTCATAAGCAAATCAAGAGCTTATTTGTGGACTTGAGCTTGTGATCTTTAGCTTTTTAGGAAGCTTAGGTTCCCATCTCAAAATTTTAAAGCTTATTTTTCATTTTCCAGCTTATTAAATAAGCCTGCTCATAGCTTTTAACTTGTCCCATTTTGCTGAGTATACTGAGTAATCAGTATATACAAGCTTTTTCATAAGCTCCTCAAAAGCTCACCAGTGGACCCCACAGGGTGAGCTTGGACTTTTTGGAAAGCTAACCAACCCATCTTACTACTCCAATCTTCACTTTGTGCTTTATAGCTTATTTCATAAGCTTATTTTGCCTCTAAAGTCAGCAGCAGTTTGATGCTCTAGCAGTACCTTGCTTACACTAGCAGTACCTTGCTTATTTGCTTATTCAAAGCTTATCAGTGCTTATTTCTTGTTCCTCTAGTTTCATTCCAGTACCTTTTACTTGTGTTCATCTTATTTTTACTTTGGTTCCAACTGTGAAGCTTATTTCAAGCTTGTTTGAGCTTGACACATCAATTTAAGCTAAAAAGCTCATCTGTTAAGCTCTTAAGCTTGCATTCAGCTTATTTTCAAGTTCCAAAGTTTTTGTCTTTATTAAAGTTTGTTATTTTTAGTAGTTAAATAGTTTTGTAAAAGAAAAACCAGGAAAATCAAAACATAAAAAAAGTGATAGCTTCTATTTAAGCCATTTGGCTTATTTTTCTGCTTTTTCATTAAGCACTTTTCATTTTTATATTTTTCCTAGATTCCTGTACTTATTTAATATTTCTATAAAATGTTTTAGATTTTTCTCAGATCATTTAGTATTTATTAGAATTTTTATTAGGTTAAAAAGTATTTAAATAAGTAATTAATTAATAATAATTAAATAAATAGTCAAATAAATATTTTTATTTTTCCTAAAATTTTCTTTTATCATTTGGATTCTAAAAATATAATTTTCACATCCGTGGGATTTATATTGGTCAGAATTCACGTTTTATTTTGTACGTTTACGTAATTTTTATTTAAACGTACGTTTTTAAGTTTTAAACGTTTCTAAGTCATTTACTTTCACGTAATCGTTTTTATAGCTTGTTTAAGTTATTTTCTTTTATAATTCCTTAGTTTAAACACTCACAACCTTTTCCTATTCAATTTCACCCGATCGCAAATTCATTCTATTACCGTGTGCACACCTCGTTGGGACTTAACGACCCGGGGAATCACTAAACTCCTTTGGTAAATTGTATTTTGCCCTAGATTTTTTGACTTTAGTTGACCAATATCCTTGGTCGATATAAGTTGACCGTTTGGGACCGATCATCTACTCCACATTAACGAGCACATTTGTCCTCGTTTTGTGTTGGAGTTCTTTCGACAAGTTGAACTCGTACGTAACGAGGATCAATCCTTGTCACTTTGGTTTTGGGTTCAAAACTTCAAATTCATCCTAACTCTTGAGCAATTTTCTCAGATCCTTCGAATACCCAATCATGGGCAATGTGCCTATACTGAAGATTGGTGTCTTGAGTCTCTCTTTCACTATCGTGAGGAGAATAGTCCGTACTGTTCCTACATACCCTCTCCAACAGAACTAACCAAACTCATCCGTACTTTTAAGTACCCCTCTTACCCTAATCCAACGAAAATTCGTTTGGAAGAGGTTCGTCATGAACTACTTTCTTGGGCAGTCATCCTGCGAGAAAATGTTCTAAGTCTCACAGGAAATCGTGAGCAACTCCCGGCGTGTTGTGCTCATATGATTTACTGTCTCCTAACCCAACAACCATACAACCTCGCTTACTTCTTCGCTAAGCGAATTGTCCATCTCAAGGGTAACAAGAATAAATTGATACCCTATGGGATGTTCCTAACCCGTCTCTATCACCATTTCATGAACCTACATCCTTACCTTAACGGTCCTCAATACTCCCTTGTCAAACCCATCATGCAACCCATAAACGAGTCACATGTCTCATCAATCCTCATTTCCGAATCCTCCACCCATTATGCACCCTTTGATGATCCAAATCATGAAAATGAGACTCATGCTCAAGACAAGAGTATGCCAAGAATGGGGGAATGCTCAAGTCATAAGTCTTGAAGAAATCTATGTTTCTTATTAAGATTTATCTATGAATGAATGCTAATTGATTTATTGCATGCTTAACTATCTCCTTACCTAATCTATCTATGTGATATTTGGATGATAGCATATTTTGTCCCTTCTAATTGCATGCTTATAATTATCCTAGGAAACTACATGATAGTCTTTATGTGCTAGTTGTAGCTTAGATGGGACACTTTAGGAAAACAAGTACCTAGTGAGTTGAGGCACTATCATTTCCAGGAATTAGTTCCCCTAGAAAACATCCCCCTAACTGCCCAGAACTAGCCTGCACAGAAATCTTCTTGCAAACAGTGGCACGGTACCATTAAATATGGACGGTACCGTTAAATTTAACTGTACCATGGGTCATTTAAAGGAACCGTACCCCTGTTTGATGGATTTTTACTGTTCCTACCAAAAACCCTACACCCCTAACCTCAAACCTGCAAATTTTTGCAAACCTAACACACCCTAGGATTCCCTTCCTACACCATAGGACACTCCCATCAACTTTAATTTAAATTTCACCCAACTTGCCTATTTAAGGCCTCACCCTTGCAAGCTTATCTTGCACTTCACCTTCAACCTCCCATCACACAAACACCATGTCCTCCACACATGGTTCAACCTCTCACATCTCCAAGAAACCTAGGATAACCGTGAAACCACCCTCAAAACCACTCTTTGTGGATCTCACAAAAGATGATGAAGCTATGACACTACCTTCCCAAACCACTCCATACTCACCATCACCACCTTATGCACCCTCTAAAACATCCTCTACCTACACAACATCTTCATCATCCTTCTACACTACATCATCAATGGAGTACACACCATCCCCCTTAACTCCATTGGACAATGCCATGCCAATTTCACCTCCAACAAACCTACCACAATCACCTTCTCCTATCATGGCACAACCCAATCAACCACATCCCTTTGATTTACATAGTGCTACTTGCCTATGTTGTCTCCATAACCGTAACCTCATCTACTTCTTAAGAGACGAAATTCATTTCATGTTCTACTTTATAGAACATCTCTTGACACCACCACCACCCCAAATGGGGCCCCAATCTCCACCACCTCCTAACCCACAATAGGTCTTTAGGAGCCCTCTTGGAAATGAAACATGCCTCTAGTCATTAGGGATTTATGCTTATCATTGTCTCTTTTATGTTTCCATGAAGTCATATCCATGTATGACATTTATTTTCTTTTAATGAATGAATGGGCTCTTATGAGGGTTGTTCCTTATCATTTTTAGCTCCTAGCTACTTTTCTTCTTGTGTGGTTGGATATTTGTCATAATGTGCTACTTGTTAGATATTGTATATGTATCTTCTAACTTTGTTTTGTAGCAAGAACCATTGCTCGATTCCTTTGTGTTCTCCAAATGAGGGGGAGTACACATCAAGGGGGAGCCTTCGTCACCTTTTTGATTAGACAAAAAGGGGGAGAAATGGGAGTAAACTCATTAAAAACTTGTTAAAACTAATTTAACCTAACATGAGTTTATATTTTGTCATCATCAAAAAGGGGAGATTGTTGATGCAAATAATGTCTAAAACGTTATTTATAATCTTTCGATTACTTCACGTTTTGAGAATGACAAAATGTGAAATCACGATACGTTAAAATCAACGTAAACAAGTCTTTAATCGGAAGATCCCGTTTCTACGCAAATCACTCTAGAACAAAGTTACAACTTGAACTAGTGATCAAAGAAGTGAATTTATGTTTTGAGAATTCACATTTTAAATGGGACAAAACATTTTTTCAAAAATACACATGACAAATTATTTTTGAAATATTAAGAAATGTTTTAATGGAAAAATAAGTTTGAAAATCACAACAGCTATTTTTCCCCCCAAAATCAGCTCCAACCTTCCCCAAATAAGTTTTCACAGAAAAGACAAAATTTGGAGCGTCCTAGTCTAGGACGGCTCCACGGTTCCGTTAAATTTAACGGAGCCGTGGGGTATTTAACGGATCCGTCCGTACAAAATTTTCTGTAACGTTCAGATTTTCTTTGCCTATAAATACCCACCCCTTTCACAGTTTTTAGGTATCCTTACACACACAAAACTTTCTGAGTTGAATACTCTCTTCACACTTTCTTTCTTAGATCAATTAGGTTAGTTTTTCTTTTGTTCAAGAGTGATCCAATCATCCTTCAAGTGATCCTCTTCATTCCTCTTCATTAGCAAGAGAAGAACACAAGTATCCAAGTAGATACAAGGTGTTGTCATCCCTCTTCATTAGCAAGAGAAGAACACAAGTATCCAAGTAGATACAAGGTGTTGTCATCCCTCTTCATTAGCAAGAGAAGAACTCAAGATCTTCAAGAAGACAAGAGTTGTAGTGGTTAGGTTTTGTAACACTTGTTACATCCTTGTTGTATCTTAGCATACATCAAGATTATCTTTCTTTTGTGAGAGTGTGAGTGAAGATCATAGTGATCTTAAGAGATAGTGAAGATCTCTTGAAGCCATTGGGCTTGTGTGTGAGTAGTCAAAGGATCTAGAGTAGTTAGATTAAGTAGAGTGAAGTGAGAGTTGATCTTTGTGATCGTGTCGAGATCTTGGTGATCTCTTGAAGCCACTGGGCTTGAGTGTTTGGTCACGTGGACCTTGGTAGATTGGTGCTAGCTAAGATTAGCACTCGACATTTAGCTTAGTGTCGGTAATAGGATAAGCGACGTGTACGGTTTTTCTCCGCCTGAAGGGAGGTTGTTGACATAGTGCTTGAAACTCTCGAGTGTGGTACTCGGGGAGTGGAGTAGGGCGAAGAAGAGCTTCGTAGCCGAACCACTATAAATCCTTTGTTTCGGTTTGATCTTTCCAACTCTACTCTTTACTTTCATTAGTTTATATTAGTTAGTTTAGTGTGTAGTTCATATTGGTGTTGATTGGTTACACATAGAGTTCGAATCAAAGTTTCCAATAGCCAACTTTTAAAACAAGATTTTTAAAAGAATTTTAAACCGGTAAACTATTCAACCCCCCTTCTAGTTTCCCACACTACCAATGTGGCAAGCCGTGTCACTTGAAGAAGGATTGTAGGAGTTTTAATAAATCTAATCCTCAGGGAAATGTCGCTAGCACTTCAGAAGATGGTAACGATCTGTGTTGTGAAGCAGCAGTTGCAAATGAAGGCAGAAAGAGATTTGCAGATTTATGACTGTTCGATACGAGAGCTACTTTTCATATGACCGCAAGAAGAGAATGGTTTTATCAATATTAACCAATCTTTGGAGGCGGATCTATGTACAGTTGCAATGATCATAAAAGTATCATGGTGAAGATGCATGATGATACAGTTCATACTATTCACGATATGCAACACGTGGATGGCTTAAAGAAGAATTTATTGTCTTTAGGACAATCGGATGATCTTTGTTGTAAGGTGGAAATACAAAACAAGATCATGAACATCATAAAAGGTGCGCTTGTACTTATGAAAGGAGAAAAGGTGGCTGCAAACTTATACCAATTGAAAAGAGAGATAATAGAGGAGGTAGAAGCATCTGTTTGTTCACATAATCCGAGCCATAAAGCTACAATAACATGGCATCGGAAGCTTGGACATGTATCTGAACAAGGAATGAAGATTCTTGTTGAAACAAAGCTACTTCCTGGCCTCACACAGGTTTATTTACCTTTCTGTGAGCATTGTGTTATGCAAGCAGCATAGCCTAAAATTCAAGACATCAAATTCTAGAAGTATTTTTGTTCTAGAATTGGTTCACTCGGATGTGTGGCAGGCGCCTGTTTTTATCCTAGGGAGGATCAAAGTATTTTGTATCTTTCATTGATGACTATTCCAGGAGATGTTAGTGTACCCAATCAAGAAAAAGTCTAATGTGTTTGAAGAAGTCTGACTATTCCAGGAGCTGATGCCACTGCTAGAAGGTAGAAAACCTATTGGAAACAAATGGGTTTATAAAATCGAGAAAAATGGTGAAATCAAGTGATGCGGTATTGTGCAAGATTGGTGGTTAAAAGATATGCTCAAAAAGAAGGAATCGACTTCAACGTAATATTTTCCCCTGTGGTTCGAATGACAACAGTTCGAGTGGTTCTAGCAATATGTGCTACATCTGATTTACATCAATAGCAGCTATATGTGAAAACTACATTTTTTCATGAAAATCTTGATGAAGAAATCATGCTCCAACCAGAAGGTTTTGAACAAAAAGGAAAAAGAGAACTTGGTTTACAAGTTAAACAAATCTCTGTACAGTTTAAAGCATGCGCCGCAGTGTTGGTACAAGAGATTTGATTCTTTCATCATTGACCTTGAATATAACAGACTACATGCAGACCCTTGTGCTTATTTCAAGAGGTTTGGAAATAATGATTTTAACATTTTGCTGTTATATGTTGACGACATGGTAGCAGGCCCAACAAAGATCGTATCAATAAATTGAAGGCTCAACTGGCTAGGGAATTTGAGATGAAAGACCTTAGACCCGCAAACAAGATTCTAAGGATGCAAATTCACCAAGATAGAATTAGTAGGAAGATTTGGCTTTCACAAAAGAGTTATTTGAAGAAAATCTTGCAACGGTTTAATATCCAAGATTGTAAGACAATATCAACCCCGTTTCCTATTAATGTCAAGTTATCCTCCAAGATGAGTCCTAGCAGTGAAGAAGAGAGGATGGAGATGTCTCCAGTATCATATTCTTCGCAGTGGGAAGTTTAATGTTCGCGATGATTTATACAAGACCAGACATTGCACATGCAGTGGGAGTAGTGAGTCGGTACATGGCGGAACCTGGTATACAACATTGGGAAGTTGAGAAGAGGATCCTTAGATATATTAAAGGAACCTCGGATGTTGCATTATGTAATAAGGAATTAGATTTAAATGCCAAGGGATATGCTGATTATGATTATGAAGGTGGTCTTGACAGAAGTAAATCAACCACCAGATATGTGTTTACACTTTCCGGCAGAATAGTAAGTTGGGTTTCAGAACTGCAGTTAGTTGTCGCTATGTCAATAATAGTAGAAGAATATATTGCAGCTGCTCAAGCCAACAAAGAAGCAGTATGATTGAAGATGTTGGTAAAAGAGCTCGGGCACGAACAAGAGAAAATTACTCTATTTTGTGACAACCATAGTGCCTTGTATCTTGCAAGGAATCCAACATTTCATTCAAAGACAAAGCATATACGAGTTCAGTATCACTTCATTCGTGGAAAAGTTGAAGAAGGAACCGTAGGTATGCAGAAAATTCATACTGATGATAACATGGCAGATTATTTGAAGAAAGTAATCAACTAAGACAAGTTTATATGGTATCGATCCTCATGCAACCTAGTAGAAACGTAAGCAACTTGAAAATGGCAAGGAGGGATGTCGTGTGAAGATTAATTAATCACCGATCTAATCTTTAAGTGCGAGATTGTTAAAATACATCAAGATACATTGTATGAGATGAGAATCTTACCCTACTTGGATTGCAACTTGTATGGTGCCATTGTCATGCATGATGTCACAAGGCAAGCAAGTGTGCCTATAAAAGGCAATGGAACTTGCCTCATTCATTATCCCATCCTATTTCATTCTAAACACATACAAAAGTTCTTCTAGTACTTGTGAGGATATTAGAGAGTTTGTGAAATATCTCTTAATTACAAGAGATATAAAAGTGTTTATCCTTGTAATTAGAGAGAAGTGTAATTCTTAATTTTCTACATAGTGAAACGTATCTTTCCTTGCCCCTGGTTTTTACCCTATTGGGGTTTTTCACGTTAAATCCGTGTGTCATCTTTTACTGTATTTCATATATAAGTTACGATTTTGCTCCAATTCGATGTCACTTTTCTCAACGATCGATTAAACCAATGTTATACTGCACCTTTTGTTTGAAATTTAAAAAACTTGTAAAATGCATTCTTAAACTAATAACATAAAGTTTACCAATCATGGTTTATTAACACATTAACAGAGCTAGGAATTTGCTCATAGATGTAGTTACATTTCATTTAATTGTTAAAGTCATTTCCCATGTTTTAGTGAAACATCAAAATCCAGGTAAAAAAGAAAAATAAATCATTTTACTCTACAATACAACGCAGAACCCCAGTTGTATTATATTCTTACAAACTTAAAATATAGTTGGAAATTATAAATTGTATAAGTATTAAAATAATAATAAATAATACTATAGTTTCTGTGTTGGTCAAAAAGGAATGCATATTTGTAGGGTGGGGTGTGTCCCCTTCAAACGCAAATAAACACTCTCGTCTCTACGTTTCACACACTCTTTCTTACACTCTTTCTCGCTTACACACCTTTTTCTACGTTACACTCTTAATTTGCCCACCCAAAAACAATTCCATTATTTCCTTAACAACCAAACCAACAACATAACATAACAAACTATGGAAAATAATGCTCATCAATTCTTCACAACATCATCACCTCCCAACCATGACAAATCTAAAACCGAACATTTTGTTATCGAAGACCTTCTTGATTTCCCTACCGATGAAGCAGCAGTTGCCGTTCCATTTGTTGCTTCTACAGAATCCTCTCCTCCCCTAGAGACTTGTAACTCCCCACTCCCTGGGGATGTCCCTCGTCGCACCTTACCTGATCCTCAATTCTCCAATGATCTTTGTGTCCCGGTAATCATGACTTGCTACTTTTCTTGTCATTCACGTACTCTAACATTTTAATGCGTCATTTACTAGCTAGCTTGTACCTTACAATTCTTATCATATTATCACATACATTATTAAGTGGTAGTGAAGATAATAAGTTTTATAAGGAAAAAAACCGAGCACTAATTAATTAATTAATTCTAGCTTTTGTATTTAAGGACTGAATATTAACTTGATTTATAGTTTTATAATGTAGCTGCACATTTTAGTACAGTTTTGTACTAAACTTTGATAGTATTCATCATCTTTATGCATGTGTATATGGTCATGCTAAGGAAATGGAATAATACAACATCAAGTAATGTAATATGTAAACTGTTTTTGTAATATAGTGCTACATAAATATATAAGAAATTTTGCAATCTGCTAATGTGACATGATACCGTAGCACAAGGGTGAATTAAATAACTGAACATAAGTTAATTGAGTTGTTACTTTGTGTGTTTTGACAGTATGATGATTTAGCTGAGCTAGAGTGGCTATCAAACGTCGTCGAGGAATCATTTTCTTGCGAAGACTTGCAAAAACTTCAACTAATATCCGGAATCAAAGCCCGACCCAACTATGCATCATCTAACAACCAAGAATTCCACCCCAACCCTGACAACCGGGCTAACAACCCAATTTTCAACACTGACATGTCTGTCCCAGGCAAGGCACGCACCAAGCGCTCTCGAACTGCACCGTGCAATTGGACCTCTAGACTACTTGTCGTTTCTCCTACTAATACAGGTCCTTCTTTAACAATATCATCAGAGTCTGAGTCTGACATTACATCTAGCTCAACAGGGAGGAAAACCATGAAAACCTTGTCAAAGAAAAAGGATGTTTATGAAAACTCGTCTCACAATGGGGATGGAAGAAAATGCCTTCATTGTGCGACTGATAAGACACCACAATGGCGTTCTGGCCCCATGGGGCCAAAAACACTTTGCAATGCTTGTGGTGTCCGTTACAAGTCAGGACGATTAGTACCAGAATATCGTCCTGCCTCAAGTCCCACTTTTGTCCTAGCAAAGCATTCTAATTCCCATCGTAAGGTGCTCGAGCTAAGAAGACAGAAAGAGATGCAAAGGGTACAACATCATCATCATAATCATCATCATCAACAACAACACCAACAATACATCCATCATCAAAGCATGATGTTTGATGTACCTAACAATGATGATTACTTGATTCACCAACATATCGGTCCTGATTATCGACAACTAATTTGATCCATGTTGGTGTAGGTTAATTTGGTGAGATTGCTATTTTTTTTTTTTTTTTTTTTATCTTTTAGTTCTTGAAAATTATTTAATTTTAGACCACTTTTCATAAGTTTTTTAAATCATAAGTTTCTAGGGTTAAATTAAATCTTTCCTAAGTTATTGGAATTTTGTAGGCTTATTTTTAATTCCAGGAAAGTAGTGGGAAATAGGAGAGATGAGATGTAGACCCTTTAATGCTCTATTGTCAAACTTTGACAAAATTCTTGACCCAAAAGTTTCATTTTATATTTGCATTTACCTTCTTTTTTTTTTTCTTTTTTTTTTTTTTTTTTAACATAACTTAGTCAAATATGTTAAAACATTGTATGTCTTTTAGGAATTCACAAGACTTGAGGCATATTTGATGAATTTCGGGTGTTATGTGAAAGTATAAAAAATTGGAGCCGAAGCTAGAGCTCTAAGCTAGCTAAACGTACTGCATTTATTAAGCGTTTTTACAAGTATTAAAAACGTACTATGGTCATTTGAATGATTTAAGTGAAGTATTAAAAACGTACTATGGTCATTTGAATGATTTAAGTGAAGTATTAAAAACGTACTATGGTCATTTTGAATGATTTAAGTGAAGTTTAGACCAATAATAGAACATTGTCTTCAGCAATTACACAGTACTAGAAAAACAATTTAGTTCACGGATGGAGAAATTCTTTTTTTTGGTGCAAATCACGGATGGAGAAATTCGTCGATAGTGTGTTGGTAATGTCCATTACCGGCAGAATATTTCCATGGATAATATCATGGACAAACCCTTTAAAAACGTATGGAACTTGTCGTGAAAATTGGTTTTGCGTGACGAACAAAAAATGGGTAAAAATGACAAATTATCTCCCAAAAACACACTCATTTACGCATGAATTTACCTCCCCAACCGGTTTGCTCCATGTCATCCGGTTGGTGCCACCTTTTTTTTTTTTTTTTTTTTTTTTTTTGTAATTGCCAGCCTATATATATATATACTAGTTCTATAGCTATGCTACAATTCATCTAACAAGATTACTGTCTCATCCTCCACAAGCCCTCTGATTATCACTCTAACACGATGAAAATTTTTACATCTTTACTATTTGTTATTTCACTGGTAAACATCAATTAAAATGTTTACACATTCATAGATTCACCCTTACAACTTCACCTCAAAACAAACACCCAACATACATCATCTTCATTGAAATCCGGCAACCACCATCTTCTCCGACAAAAATACTACAATAACCATAACAACAGTCCACAGCAACCCAATCAACAACATACAATATCTCAGTCCCAATCCTATCCACAAACTACTTCAAAGTCAACTACAATAAGCAACACCCACAAACCTCCATATCCTAAATCCTATCTCCGAGGCTACAAAAGATCACAATAACAACCCCCCAACAGAAAAAAAACAAAAGATCTACAAATCATTTTTACCTGGTGGTGGTCGCCTCTGTGGTGGTGGGGTTTTGGTGGTTTAGGAGTTACGGTGGTGCTGGGGTTTCGTTGGTGGTGTAATTTGGTAGTGGTGGTGTTCCTGTGGTGGAGCGATTTAGTAGCTGAGATTTTGGGGGTAGTGGGATTGTGGTGGTGATGAGGGAAATATGTGTGGCGGGTAAAAGAAAGAATGAGTTGTAAATACACGGTGGAATTTTATGATATTGGTTTTTTGGTAATAAACTGGCAACCGGATTAGGGAGTAAAAAATTGCGTAAATAAGTGTGTTTTTGCGAGATAATTTGTCATTTTTACCCTTTTTTTGTTCGTCACGTAAAACCGATTTTCACGACAAGTTTCATACGTTTTTAAAGGGTTTGCCCTAATATCATTGTTGGCAATTGTAACCGACGAATTCCAGAAATTATCAATGTAATTGTCCGTCAGATATTTCTGGCGGACATTGCCAACAATATTTGTTGGTCTCTATTACAGAAAGATAGCTGTCGGAAAATACTTATAGATCTCAAAAACAGACTATCAGTATCTACAATCAGATATCACCCTATGATGATTAGGGAAGGTTAAACATAATCAAGTTTAATGTTACCTCACTAAATCGACGATAGGAATACACAATTATGTCATATTACAAAATCGGCACAACTAATATGCATGAGAGAGGTAACTTACGACTTTAAACAAACATATATATAATTTAGTTACTCACAGCATAACTTATCTCTTTTTATTTAAGTATCTGAGCAGTCTTAATCATGTGAGCAGTCTTAACATCATGAGCATCATTAACACCTTGAAGCCTTTAAATCCCAATAATCTTTCCCTAGTTGATAATTACAAAACATTATTCTAGATCTTCCATGAAATTTTCCGCACTAATAATTAATTCTTCATCAGTGTATTTTAAATTAGTATAAGCAGAAAGTATGTTATCTGCTTTACCTTTTATGTAATTATCGTTTTTTGTTAAAGACATTCTTTTTTTATTGTTTTCATCTTATGAAAAGAATTTAATTCCAAAAAAAAGGTTCGGTTTAAAAAAGAAAAAACTACAATTGATATACAACAAAAATGATTAACAGAACCAATGATGTTCAACAATTGATGCACACTTTAGGCAACTTTTTTCATCACGAAATATTTTCTCTTTTATTTTCTTCAGTTTTTATTCATCAAAGACCTCTTTAGTCTTTATTTTTTATTATTATTATTTTTATTTTTTTTTTATCTAAATGCCTATATCGACACACATACAAACAATCGTGAAACTAGATAAATAAAATATGTTTGAAGCACAAAGGTGCGTTCAAAAAACACCTAAAGTGTTATCGTTTACTCTATTCGTTTTGATTCGAAGGAAAAAAAGGGGAAAAGAAATTAAAACAAAATTGTCTTCAATTTCCTCTCCAATTTTTCTTACTACAGTGGGAAGATTGAAAAAAGAAACAACATTTTAGCTTTTTTTTTTACTCATGAATACCCGAAATATTATTATATTTGTTTCTCTCTTCGAGTTTCCTTTCATATTTTGTTTAAACCCGGGAACAAGGTGACATTTTTGGAAAGTTTTGAGATATACTGTAGTAGAATGTTACGTTACTTTAGATGAATGGTGAAATGATTTGTGACTTATCATTGTCTAATGCACGTCTTTTCTCAACATTCTCTGCATATTTCCTAAATTTCACCAATCTCATTCTTTTATGTTATCATCTCCTCACTGAATTCAATGGCAACATGCTCATTTAAATATTGTTATCTAATAAATCTCCCACTTGTGAAATCTACACAACTTTGACTTATACGAATCTTGATTAAAGTTTTAAGTTTATTTCTTCATATCATTATTTGAACATTCCGATTTTCTAAATAAAAAATAAAATTCACAAATCCTCATCTAAAACAAAAATGGTTATTCAAATTTGAAGAGGTTTCCTATTTTATATATTTTACATTCGTGTCACATTGACAACATGTTAGGGTTTAATAAATAAACTTTTCTAATTGATAGCTATAGTGCTAAAAATATTTATGAAAATATATTGGATTATTGAAAAGGGGGAAGTCAACATCGAATTTATATTTGCTCTTGAAGTTGGTGGAGGCACATGATCACATGTTTCTTTATTAAAATTATTTTTAGTTGTTTACTCGTAATTTAATTGGCTGATTAATTATAAAGTAGTTTACTACTTTAATCACAGCAAATGCCTCGTAAGAAATCGAACAAGTGCACATGTAAAATCTTGGAGTATGTGATTAATTTCAAAAGTACACAGCTTAATTATTTGTTTTTTGTTTCAAAAATATTTTTTTCTGAACGTAATGAATTCCATATTTAACTAGGAACATGGTCAACATACTACTCATGTTCTCTTTTTTATTTTTATTTATATAATTGTAGGATGGTGCTGGATCTTTTAGAAAGTGGAATTGTTTTGCAAAGTTTAAAAAATAATGTACATCGTTGGATCATAATACAAGATCCGATCAAATTAAAGAGGTACATATACAAATAGGGCATAGCGGTCATTCTACTTTTTTATTTCTAATCTCCTTTTCCTCTTTATTTCCCATCAAATCCCCAATCTCAATTCGAAAAATGGAAGACGATCGGTGATCTTCATCACCGTCACCACCATTGCACCGTCACCATCAACGTCAAAATCACAACCACTACACAACTTTTCTCCGATCTGTAATCATCATCACTCCGATCACGAATCTGATGACGTCATCACCAATCAAAGCAAAAAATCAAGTACTAGCAGCTGCAGCAGGATCTGCATCAAGTTGACGTCATCTCATGTAGTTTCCAAGTTAGCAAATCTCTCAAAGATGAGTCGTTGTTGCAGAAGATGTGGAATCAGAGACCGAGAAGACCGGTGATGAATTATAATAACAGTGGTTTAACAAAGATCAGATATTTATTTTGTAGATGAGAGATGGGTATGAAACTATGAAAACCACCTGAATGATCTACTGTAGGTGTTACTGATATTGTTTGTTTTGATGAAACACAACCCATTTATTATAAAGATTTGATTTTTATTGGATTTTGGATCATACCCTGATCATGAAATGAGGTTATGTGAAATGGGTCGGGTTTAGTTTTGAAATCTGGTGTGGAAAAGATGACTGAATAAATTCTTGTCAGGTCACTTTTTTATGGTTTTTTCTTTTTCTTTCTATTTCTTATGAAAGATGGATGATGGCAGTAGCACTAGCAAACAACACATGGTGGTTCTTAGAGCGGACGGTGTGGAGCTCGTCGAAGCTCGCCATGGGTGACATGGCAGCTCGCCGTGGCTCGCCAAGACACCATCCCAACTCGCCGTCGTTCGCAGTGGGTAGCCTCCTCGTCTGCACGGCGAGGTGAATTTTGTACTTGGTTGTCAGATCTAAACGTTACCAAACGGATAAATTATGAAATTCGATCTTTTGTTTATAAACATACATTGTCACATTATAAATACTACCATATTTTTACAAATTCTACACAACCTTTCACACTAAACTCTATCAAATAATAACCAATAAACATGAGTGCATCATCTTATTCCGGCGAAAGTGATATTAAAGAGATATCGGAGCTCGAGATGATTCTTCAAGAATATGAGTATGAGCAATCGTTGCAGCAACAAGAAGCCGGAAGTTCACAACAACGTAGATACATCCCACGTGAACGTGAAGTTGCTGAAGCACGTCTAATGGCCGACTATTTTGGTGACAACCCAAAATATCTAGAAGAGAATTTTAGGCGTCGCTATCGTATGAGCCGTAAACTATTTTTAGAAATAGTACAAGGTATTGAAACATATATTCAAACTCATCATCCTATTCCCAAGCATTTTGATTTCTTTGGAGTCCGACCCGATGCTAGGGGTGTAATGAGTTTTAGTGTTATTATGAAATGCACATGTGCCCTACACCAATTCGCGTACGGGCTAGCAGCTAATGCATTAGATGAGTATTTACAAATAGGGGAACATTGTGCATGCGATTGTCTAGATAATTTTACTATGTGCATAATCCATTTGTATGCGCGTGAGTTTTTAAGAAAACCAGACGTGAATTACATTCACAACTTATACAACGTACATAACGCGGTTCATAAGATACCTGGAATGTTGGTGTAACACCCCAACCCGACAAGGGTAAAGATGTCACAAATACATGGTTTCATATCAGATACAAGCATTCAAGAATTAATAATAGCGGAAGCTTTAACATTAAAATTCAAAGGAAACGAAGTACAAAACAGAATCCAAACTGCCCAAACAATGGCATAACAAAAATAATATCCAAATGGTCACACTAGAATGACAAGGTCTAAACTTCACACAAGTTGCTCTCATCCCAAGCTAAAACCCAGCTCCTAACTTAAATGTACCTGCCGCAGGAAAAGAAATGCGGCTGAGCTACGAGAGCTCAGTGAACAGATATAACGGAAACAAAGCAGTAGTAACGGAATAATAAAGTAAAAGAAATAATACCACGAGTAACAAGAATCAGGAACAGGAACATAAAGATTATACAGATATAACAGGATTAAAACTAGTTACAGAAATAGTATAAAATGTAATCCGTAATTCTACCACATACCAGGTCAGATCCAGTCAAGTCAAGTGTTAAGTCATATACCAGGTTACAGGGTAACAGTAATAACAATGGTGAGTAAAGGTAATCAGGTTATAAGGTTTCAAGGTGTAGGGTAACAGAAATCCTCTACGAGCCCAGAAACAGTAACTTGTAACAGTAGCATAAATAATATCAGAGTGTATGGAGGGGAGACCTCAGCATACTAAACAGAGTGAGGGGATAACCTCTATGGGTGGAGTGCGCGGCTCCCAGAGTGTGAAAGACGTGTATCGCACACACCATCAGTCACCAGAAATATCATAACATATCATATCCAGAAACAGAGTACAGAAACAAATCTAGGATGCATCCATACGCCCCAGGTGGCCAGAGTCTGCCTCTACGTAAATCATGAACATAACAGGGACGGGATAGGTCATCACTCTCCTACCCTAGAGTCATGCCATCGGTGCATCGACTGACATGGACATGAAACCCTCATTCCTAGTGAGTGGCTCGTAGTATCAAACTGTGGGTTAAGGTCAGGCATCATGTATCATGTGTCAGGTGTCATGCCTCAGAAATCAGTATCATGTATCAGGTATCATGCATCAGGAATCAGTATCATGTATCAGAAATCAGTATCATGTATCAGGCGTCGGATTCAAGTATCAGGTGTCAGGTTCAAGTATTAAGTGTTAGGTTCAAGTATTCAGGGGTCAGGTAGTCCAGGTCATGTTTTATATAAGGGTTCAAGACAAGGTTCAGAACAAAGGATCAGGGCAAGAGTTCAAATAAAGGTTCAAGTTGAATGGTTCATATCAAGTGTATCAGGGTTCAAGTTAAGTTTATAGCAAGGTATCAAGTATTTAAATTAGTTGCATAAGTCAATTTCCATTTCAAAATATCAGAAGTTCATATCAGAGGTTCATATCAGAAAGGTCATGCCAAAAGCTCATAATATCATGAAAGAGACAAGCAAGGTTCACAGAACAAGGAAACATAGCAATAAATCAGGAATCAGAAAATAGGTTCAATATTAAAAGGTCCAATGTCAGAAGGGTCAAGTATCAGGGAGTCCAAAATCAGAAGGTTCATAACAAGGTTCAATTTAAAGGTTTATATTAAAAGTTCCTATCATAGTTCAAAAAGTAATCTCTTAAAATGGCTTTCATGAAAGTGATCCTCAAAACAGTCTTCATAAAGTAGGTCCTTTAAAGAAAGTTTTCAAAACATTTTCACATGAAATTAAGAAGAGTTTTTACATTTAGTTATAAAATCCTATGAACCTTCAATGTATCCCAGAGTCTAAATATTCATATTACAGGGTAGTGAACAGGTCATATCATGTATCAAAAGAAATAAAGCACGGTTCATGAATTAAGGAAGACATAGCAAAGGCATAGATTCAAGTAGGAAAGCCCCATATAAAAGGCTCAGATCATAACCAACTGGTATACATAATGCAGAACAAATCAGAGTATGAGAAAACATAACAACTGCTCAGAGAAATACTAAGATGAATCATGGATACTGAATGAAATGAGGAAGAGGACACCCTTACTGAAAAAGGGCAGAATATCTGTACCTTATTCAAATAGCAAGCACAAACATAATAATAGCTGACAGGGATCAAGATCACTCTCTCCTCGAACCTAAAGGAGTAGAAGACAGAAATACGAAAGGGGTTCAGTTATCTTCCCATTATAAGTAACTTCTATTTTTAGTAACTTTCTATTCTTAGCAGGTTTCCATAATTAGTAAGTTACCACATTTAGCAAGGTTCAAGTGATATAATTCAAGTCAAGTCTTTAATTAGCTTATTATGGAAGTAACATTCATTTTAACAAGTTACACAAATTCAGGGTTAGTTATGACAAGTTTTCATAGTTCAGGGTTATAATTGTAATTTCATCAATTTCAAAGGTATAACATGAAAATACTTCAATATACTGATTTAATACCCTTTTTATTCAGAATGACATCATAATCCCCTTAGTTTCACAATTTTACAGTTTATACCCTTCTAGTTACAACATTTATAAAACAAACCTTATATTTACACAATTCATGATTTAATCCTTCCAATATCCATATTTACCAAACAAGCTTATTATTTTACCAAATTTCAGAATGTCCCATCAGAGTTTACATCTTGTACCATTCAGCCCCTCAGATTTCAGAATTTACACAATTAGTCCCTTAAGTTTACAAAACGTATATATTAAGTCATAATTCCATAATAATTACACATTAAACCCTTAATTTCCCAATTTTACACAATGAACACTTATTTCAACATGTTATACGAACACACCCTTAAACATTCACAATTTACACATCAAGTCCCTCTAGTTATCAAAGTTACATATTTAGCCCTTAAATTTACAATTTCAATCCTTAATTATTAATAATTACATATTAGTCCATTAAATTACCAAAATTACACATAACCCCCTGAATATAATTTACTACTCAAAACAGCACCAAGTTTCCAGAAATTACATATTTAGTCCCTCATTTTTATTTCTTTTCAATTCGATTTAACTAATATATATATTTATCAAATAAATCCTTTATATGCAAAATTAACACATGAGACCCTCCTTTTATATTTTATTCGAATTGCAGCAGGTCTACATTGATTTACAAAATTATCCCTTAAGTTTTAAAAATTACAAAACACCCCCTTAACAATTAATTATTCAATCGGTTTGCATAAAACATTACCAAAATCAAACCCTAGTGACCCCAATCATTAAGCAATCTTTGTATCATCATTATAACTCATTTAATTCCAGATTTCATCTACTATAAACCCTATATCGATTGGTTCAATAATTTTTTCACAATTCCTCCTTTTATTTCTTAAATCCGGTTTTAACATAAATCCATAAATCACGATTTCGACTTCAAAAAATCAAGACACCATTTTTCTCATGTTATATGAAGTATATAGAAGCCACGAAAAATAGGTATACACCTCAGAAAAATCGCATACATGTTTTATAGATTTAATTCGATTTTAGGGTTTATAACACATAATTTTCCATACGATTAATATATAGTGCATGGCTCATTTTTATCATTTTTCCCACATTATATATGATTAGGAGAGGGCTAGAAAATTACCAGAAAAATTATAGATCAACGGATTACACGCTATGGATTTATTGTTGCTCGGTTGCACTTTTTCGACCCAAATAAATCACCACAGCCAAACGATCGACTCCAGGACTATGTAGCTATTTTTCCCACCTTCTTGGCACTATGAAGAACTCCAGAAAATTGCCTCTTTGTTTCAAAAAAAATTCGGATGTGGTGTGGGTGATTTTTGAGAGTGACGGCTAGGTGTTTTTGTTAGGGTTTAATGGAAAAATAATTCATGGAGTGATATACAATAGATTAGACCGAGTATTGGGGAGGGTATAGGGCCAAAATACCGGCCTTAATTATGGCCCAATTTAATTTACCATATTTACTTTATTTTCCTTAATTTAAATTGTATTTAAAAGGTATTTAAATTAATAATAATTATGTATTTAAATTTTCGGTATACACAAGGGTATTTTGGTCATCTCACAACTTGTATAAATATTAATCGAAGTTGTCAAAATTATTTTGTATCATATCTTGTTCGTTTCCAGAAGTTTGGGATCGATTCGGAACTTTAATTAAGCTTTAATTAAATTTTTAAAGTTTTCAGGGGCATTTTGGTAATTTTGCATGTTTTAGATTTCCGGGTTTTACAATTCTTCCCCTCTAACAGAAAAATTTCGTCCTCGAAATTTGCAAGGACATAGAAATGAAAGAGAACGGGAAAACAAAACAAGGACATACCAGACGCCTCATCTGCCTGGCCACGAGAAAGTGATAAAACACGACCGGTAGTAGGAGTAGGAGAAGGAGGGCCAAGATATTTCTCAAGTGGTTTCGGGTTCCGCCTAGGACAATCTTTCAAATTATGCTCCCTCGAACCACACCTAAGACAAGCTCCAGAAGTCGTACGATAAAATCCCGTATGATTCTTCCCACACTGTGGACAACTAGCTGCCCCCTGACTGTCGCTGCGCCCCCGACGATCGCCGTCCTGCCTAGAAACTGACCTCGAATCCCGACCTCGAATCTGATTTCTTCTGGTCGTAGCTCTTGCCCGAATACTCCTTGACGTCCCGACTCTGAATCTGTTGCTGTACCTTGTCGCCATCACGGTCTCGTTTGTAACCAACGCCCTCATGAAAATCTCGATGTTAAGAGTTGCATCGCAACATGCTGACGGATCCGCAAACTCCGAATTAAGCCGACGATCAAGAAAATATGACAGAACAGAACATGAAGAATGACAGAGCAGAACAGGAAAATATGACAGAGCAGAATCAAGGAAAGATGACAGAGCATAACAGGAAAGAGAGTGCGCGAAAGGAAACCTAATGTCTACCCAATCCTCACAGGTCACATGGCCTAAGCCTAAGGGTTTCGGAAAACCTAAGGGTCCAACCTGGCTCTGATACCATAAATTGTAACACCCCCAACCCGACAAGGGTAAAGATGTCACAAATACATGGTTTCATATCAGATACAAGCATTCGAGAATTAATAATAGCGGAAGCTTTAACATTAAAATTCAAAGGAAACGAAGTACAAAACAGAATCCAAACTGCCCAAACAATGGCATAACAGAAATAATATCCAAATGGTCACACTAGAATGACAAGGTCTAAACTTCACACAAGTTGCTCTCATCCCAAGCTAAAACCCAGCTCCTAGCTTAAATGTACCTGCCGCAGGAAAAGAAATGCGGCTGAGCTACGAGAGCTCAGTGAACAGATATAACGGAAACAAAGCAGTAGTAACGGAATAATAAAGTAAAAGAAATAATACCAGGAGTAACAAGAATTAGGAACAGGAACATAAAGATTATACAGATATAACAGGATTAAAACTAGTTACAGAAATAGTATAAAATGTAATCCGTAATTCTACCACATACCAGGTCAGATCCAGTCAAGTCAAGTGTTAAGTCATATACCAGGTTACAGGGTAACAGTAATAACAATGGTGAGTAAAGGTAATCAGGTTATAAGGTTTCAAGGTGTAGGGTAACAGAAATCCTCTACGAGCCCAGAAACAGTAACTTGTAACAGTAGCATAAATAATATCAGAGTGTATGGAGGGGAGACCTCAGCATACTAAACAGAGTGAGGGGATAACCTCTATGGGTGGAGTGCGCGGCTCCCAGAGTGTGAAAGACGTGTATCGCACACACCATCAGTCACCAGAAATATCATAACATATCATATCCAGAAACAGAGTACAGAAACAAATCTAGGATGCATCCATAGCCCCAGGTGGCCAGAGTCTGCCTCTACGTAAATCATGAACATAACAGGGACGGGATAGGTCATCACTCTCCTACCCTAGAGTCATGCCATCGGTGCATCGACTGACATGGACATGAAACCCTCATGCCTAGTGAGTGGCTCGTAGTATCAAACTGTGGGTTAAGGTCAGGCATCATGTATCATGTGTCAGGTGTCATGCCTCAGAAATCAGTATCATGTATCAGGTATCATGCATCAGGAATCAGTATCATGTATCAGAAATCAGTATCATGTATCAGGCGTCGGATTCAAGTATCAGGTGTCAGGTTCAAGTATTAAGTGTTAGGTTCAAGTATTCAGGGGTCAGGTAGTCCAGGTCATGTTTTATATAAGGGTTCAAGACAAGGTTCAGAACAAAGGATCAGGGCAAGAGTTCAAATAAAGGTTCAAGTTGAATGGTTCATATCAAGTGTATCAGGGTTCAAGTTAAGTTTATAGCAAGGTATCAAGTATTTAAATTAGTTGCATAAGTCAATTTCCATTTCAAAATATCAGAAGTTCATATCAGAGGTTCATATCAGAAAGGTCATGCCAAAAGCTCATAATATCATGAAAGAGACAAGCAAGGTTCACAGAACAAGGAAACATAGCAATAAATCAGGAATCAGAAAATAGGTTCAATATTAAAAGGTCCAATGTCAGAAGGGTCAAGTATCAGGGAGTCCAAAATCAGAAGGTTCATAACAAGGTTCAATTTAAAGGTTTATATTAAAAGTTCCTATCATAGTTCAAAAAGTAATCTCTTAAAATGGCTTTCATGAAAGTGATCCTCAAAACAGTCTTCATAAAGTAGGTCCTTTAAAGAAAGTTTTCAAAACATTTTCACATGTAATTAAGAAGAGTTTTTACATTTAGTTATAAAATCCTATGAACCTTCAATGTATCCCAGAGTCTAAATATTCATATTACAGGGTAGTGAACAGGTCATATCATGTATCAAAAGAAATAAAGCACGGTTCATGAATTAAGGAAGACATAGCAAAGGCATAGATTCAAGTAGGAAAGCCCCATATAAAAGGCTCAGATCATAACCAACTGGTATACATAATGAAGAACAAATCAGAGTATGAGAAAACATAACAACTGCTCAGAGAAATACTAAGATGAATCATGGATACTGAATGAAATGAGGAAGAGGACACCCTTACTGAAAAAGGGCAGAATATCTGTACCTTATTCAAATAGCAAGCACAAACATAATAATAGCTGACAGGGATCAAGATCACTCTCTCCTCGAACCTAAAGGAGTAGAAGACAGAAATACGAAAGGGGTTCAGTTATCTTCCCATTATAAGTAACTTCTATTTTTAGTAACTTTCTATTCTTAGCAGGTTTCCATAATTAGTAAGTTACCACATTTAGCAAGGTTCAAGTGATATAATTCAAGTCAAGTCTTTAATTAGCTTATTATGGAAGTAACATTCATTTTAACAAGTTACACAAATTCAGGGTTAGTTATGACAAGTTTTCATAGTTCAGGGTTATAATTGTAATTTCATCAATTTCAAAGGTATAACATGAAAATACTTCAATATACTGATTTAATACCCTTTTTATTCAGAATGACATCATAATCCCCTTAGTTTCATAATTTTACAGTTTATACCCTTCTAGTTACAACATTTATAAAACAAACCTTATATTTACACAATTCATGATTTAATCCTTCCAATATCCATATTTACCAAACAAGCTTATTATTTTACCAAATTTCAGAATGTCCCATCAGAGTTTACATCTTGTACCATTCAGCCCCTCAGATTTCAGAATTTACACAATTAGTCCCTTAAGTTTACAAAACGTATATATTAAGTCATAATTCCATAATAATTACACATTAAACCCTTAATTTCCCAATTTTACACAATGAACACTTATTTCAACATGTTATACGAACACACCCTTAAACATTCACAATTTACACATCAAGTCCCTCTAGTTATCAAAGTTACATATTTAGCCCTTAAATTTACAATTTCAATCCTTAATTATTAATAATTACATATTAGTCCATTAAATTACCAAAATTACACATAACCCCCTGAATATAATTTACTACTCAAAACAGCACCAAGTTTCCAGAAATTACATATTTAGTCCCTCATTTTTATTTCTTTTCAATTCGATTTAACTAATATATATATTTATCAAATAAACCCTTTATATGCAAAATTAACACATGAGACCCTCCTTTTATATTTTATTCGAATTGCAGCAGGTCTACATTGATTTACAAAATTATCCCTTAAGTTTTAAAAATTACAAAACACCCCCTTAACAATTAATTATTCAATCGGTTTGCATAAAACATTACCAAAATCAAACCCTAGTGACCCCAATCATTAAGCAATCTTTGTATCATCATTATAACTCATTTAATTCCAGATTTCATCTACTATAAACCCTAGATCGATTGGTTCAATAATTTTTTCACAATTCCTCCTTTTATTTCTTAAATCCGGTTTTAACATAAATCCATAAATCACGATTTCGACTTCAAAAAATCAAGACACCATTTTTCTCATGTTATATGAAGTATATAGAAGCCACGAAAATAGGTATACACCTCATAAAAATCGCATACATGTTTTATAGATTTAATTCGATTTTAGGGTTTATAAAACATAATTTCCCATACGATTAATATATAGTTCATGGCTCATTTTTATCATTTTTCCCACATTATATATGATTAGGAGAGGGCTAGAAAATTACCAAAAAAATTATAGATCAAAGGATTACACGCTATGGATTTATTGTTGCTCGGTTGCACTTTTTCGACCCAAATAAATCACCACAGCCAAACGATAGACTCCAGGACTATGTAGCTATTTTTCCCACCTTCTTGGCACTATGAAGAACTCCAGAAAATTGCCTCTTTGTTTCAAAAAAAATTCGGATGTGGTGTGGGTGATTTTTGAGAGTGGCGGCTAGGTGTTTTTGTTAGGGTTTAATGGAAAAATAATTCATGGAGTGATATACAATAGATTAGACCGAGTATTGGGGAGGGTATAGGGCCAAAATACCGGCCTTAATTATGGCCCAATTTAATTTACCATATTTACTTTATTTTCCTTAATTTAAATTGTATTTAAAAGGTATTTAAATTAATAATAATTATGTATTTAAATTTTTGGTATACACAAGGGTATTTTGGTCATCTCACAACTTGTATAAATATTAATCGAAGTCGTCAAAATTATTTTGTATCATATCTTGTTCGTTTCCAGAAGTTTGGGATCGATTCGGAACTTTAATTAAGCTTTAATTAAATTTTTAAAGTTTTCAGGGGCATTTTGGTAATTTTGCATGTTTTAGATTTCCGGGTTTTACAACTCTTCCCCTCTAACAGAAAAATTTCGTCCTCGAAATTTGCAAGGACATAGAAATGAAAGAGAACGGGAAAACAAAACAAGGACATACCAGACGCCTCATCTGCCTGGCCACGAGAAAGTGATAAAACACGACCGGTAGTAGGAGTAGGAGAAGGAGGGCCAAGATATTTCTCAAGTGGTTTCGGGTTCCGCCTAGGACAATCTTTCAAATTATGCTCCCTCGAACCACACCTAAGACAAGCTCCAGAAGTCGTACGATAAAATCCCGTATGATTCTTCCCACACTGTGGACAACTAGCTGCCCCCTGACTGTCGCTGCGCCCCCGACGATCGCCGTCCTGCCTAGAAACTGACCTCGAATCCCGACCTCGAATCTGATTTCTTCTGGTCGTAGCTCTTGCCTGAATACTCCTTGACGTCCCGACTCTGAATCTGTTGCTGTACCTTGTCGCCATCACGGTCTCGTTTGTAACCAACGCCCTCATGAAAATCTCGATGTTAAGAGTTGCATCGCAACATGCTGACGGATCCGCAAACTCCGAATTAAGCCGACGATCAAGAAAATATGACAGAACAGAACATGAAGAATGACAGAGCAGAACAGGAAAATATGACAGAGCAGAATCAAGGAAAGATGACAGAGCATAACAGGAAAGAGAGTGCGCGAAAGGAAACCTAATGTCTACCCAATCCTCACAGGTCACATGGCCTAAGCCTAAGGGTTTCGGAAAACCTAAGGGTCCAACCTGGCTCTGATACCATAAATTGTAACACCCCAACCCGACAAGGGTAAAGATGTCACAAATACATGGTTTCATATCAGATACAAGCATTCGAGAATTAATAATAGCGGAAGCTTTAACATTAAAATTCAAAGGAAACGAAGTACAAAACAGAATCCAAACTGCCCAAACAATGGCATAACAGAAATAATATCCAAATGGTCACACTAGAATGACAAGGTCTAAACTTCACACAAGTTGCTCTCATCCCAAGCTAAAACCCAGCTCCTAGCTTAAATGTACCTGCCGCAGGAAAAGAAATGCGGCTGAGCTACGAGAGCTCAGTGAACAGATATAACGGAAACAAAGCAGTAGTAACGGAATAATAAAGTAAAAGAAATAATACCAGGAGTAACAAGAATCAGGAACAGGAACATAAAGATTATACAGATATAACAGGATTAAAACTAGTTACAGAAATAGTATAAAATGTAATCCGTAATTCTACCACATACCAGGTCAGATCCAGTCAAGTCAAGTGTTAAGTCATATACCAGGTTACAGGGTAACAGTAATAACAATGGTGAGTAAAGGTAATCAGGTTATAAGGTTTCAAGGTGTAGGGTAACAGAAATCCTCTACGAGCCCAGAAACAGTAACTTGTAACAGTAGCATAAATAATATCAGAGTGTATGGAGGGGAGACCTCAGCATACTAAACAGAGTGAGGGGATAACCTCTATGGGTGGAGTGCGCGGCTCCCAGAGTGTGAAAGACGTGTATCGCACACACCATCAGTCACCAGAAATATCATAACATATCATATCCAGAAACATAGTACAGAAACAAATCTAGGATGCATCCATAGCCCCAGGTGGCCAGAGTCTGCCTCTACGTAAATCATGAACATAACAGGGACGGGATAGGTCATCACTCTCCTACCCTAGAGTCATGCCATCGGTGCATCGACTGACATGGACATGAAACCCTCATGCCTAGTGAGTGGCTCGTAGTATCAAACTGTGGGTTAAGGTCAGGCATCATGTATCATGTGTCAGGTGTCATGCCTCAAAAATCAGTATCATGTATCAGGTATCATGCATCAGGAATCAGTATCATGTATCAGAAATCAGTATCATGTATCAGGCGTCGGATTCAAGTATCAGGTGTCAGGTTCAAGTATTAAGTGTTAGGTTCAAGTATTCAGGGGTCAGGTAGTCCAGGTCATGTTTTATATAAGGGTTCAAGACAAGGTTCAGAACAAAGGATCAGGGCAAGAGTTCAAATAAAGGTTCAAGTTGAATGGTTCATATCAAGTGTATCAGGGTTCAAGTTAAGTTTATAGCAAGGTATCAAGTATTTAAATTAGTTGCATAAGTCAATTTCCATTTCAAAATATCAGAAGTTCATATCAGAGGTTCATATCAGAAAGGTCATGCCAAAAGCTCATAATATCATGAAAGAGACAAGCAAGGTTCACAGAACAAGGAAACATAGCAATAAATCAGGAATCAGAAAATAGGTTCAATATTAAAAGGTCCAATGTCAGAAGGGTCAAGTATCAGGGAGTCCAAAATCAGAAGGTTCATAACAAGGTTCAATTTAAAGGTTTATATTAAAAGTTCCTATCATAGTTCAAAAAGTAATCTCTTAAAATGGCTTTCATGAAAGTGATCCTCAAAACAGTCTTCATAAAGTAGGTCCTTTAAAGAAAGTTTTCAAAACATTTTCACATGTAATTAAGAAGAGTTTTTACATTTAGTTATAAAATCCTATGAACCTTCAATGTATCCCAGAGTCTAAATATTCATATTACAGGGTAGTGAACAGGTCATATCATGTATCAAAAGAAATAAAGCACGGTTCATGAATTAAGGAAGACATAGCAAAGGCATAGATTCAAGTAGGAAAGCCCCATATAAAAGGCTCAGATCATAACCAACTGGTATACATAATGCAGAACAAATCAGAGTATGAGAAAACATAAAAACTGCTCAGAGAAATACTAAGATGAATCATGGATACTGAATGAAATGAGGAAGAGGACACCCTTACTGAAAAAGGGCAGAATATCTGTACCTTATTCAAATAGCAAGCACAAACATAATAATAGCTGACAGGGATCAAGATCACTCTCTCCTCGAACCTAAAGGAGTAGAAGACAGAAATACGAAAGGGGTTCAGTTATCTTCCCATTATAAGTAACTTCTATTTTTAGTAACTTTCTATTCTTAGCAGGTTTCCATAATTAGTAAGTTACCACATTTAGCAAGGTTCAAGTGATATAATTCAAGTCAAGTCTTTAATTAGCTTATTATGGAAGTAACATTCATTTTAACAAGTTACACAAATTCAGGGTTAGTTATGACAAGTTTTCATAGTTCAGGGTTATAATTGTAATTTCATCAATTTCAAAGGTATAACATGAAAATACTTCAATATACTGATTTAATACCCTTTTTATTCAGAATGACATCATAATCCCCTTAGTTTCATAATTTTACAGTTTATACCCTTCTAGTTACAACATTTATAAAACAAACCTTATATTTACACAATTCATGATTTAATCCTTCCAATATCCATATTTACCAAACAAGCTTATTATTTTACCAAATTTCAGAATGTCCCATCAGATTTTACATCTTGTACCATTCAGCCCCTCAGATTTTAGAATTTACACAATTAGTCCCTTAAGTTTACAAAACGTATATATTAAGTCATAATTCCATAATAATTACACATTAAACCCTTAATTTCCCAATTTTACACAATGAACACTTATTTCAACATGTTATACGAACACACCCTTAAACATTCACAATTTACACATCAAGTCCCTCTAGTTATCAAAGTTACATATTTAGCCCTTAAATTTACAATTTCAATCCTTAATTATTAATAATTACATATTAGTCCATTAAATTACCAAAATTACACATAACCCCCTGAATATAATTTACTACTCAAAACAGCACCAAGTTTCCAGAAATTACATATTTAGTCCCTCATTTTTATTTCTTTTCAATTCGATTTAACTAATATATATATATTTATCAAATAAATCCTTTATATGCAAAATTAACACATGAGACCCTCCTTTTATATTTTATTCGAATTGCAGCAGGTCTACATTGATTTACAAAATTATCCCTTAAGTTTTAAAAATTACAAAACACCCCCTTAACAATTAATTATTCAATCGGTTTGCATAAAACATTACCAAAATCAAACCCTAGTGACCCCAATCATTAAGCAATATTTGTATCATCATTATTCATCAATTATTTCCAGATTTCATCTACTATAAACCCTAGATCGATTGGTTCAATAATTTTTTCACAATTCCTCCTTTTATTTCTTAAATCCGGTTTTAACATAAATCCTAAATCACGATTTCGACTTCAAAAAATCAAGACACCATTTTTCTCATGTTATATGAAGTATATAGAAGCCACGAAAAATAGGTATACACCTCAGAAAAATCGCATACATGTTTTATAGATTTAATTCGATTTTAGGGTTTATAACACATAATTTTCCATACGATTAATATATAGTGCATGGCTCATTTTTATCATTTTTCCCACATTATATATGATTAGGAGAGGGCTAGAAAATTACCAAAAAATTATAGATCAAAGGATTACACGCTATGGATTTATTGTTGCTCGGTTGCACTTTTTCGACCCAAATAAATCACCACAGCCAAACGATCGACTCCAGGACTATGTAGCTATTTTTCCCACCTTCTTGGCACTATGAAGAACTCCAGAAAATTGCCTCTTTGTTTCAAAAAAAATTCGGATGTGGTGTGGGTGATTTTTGAGAGTGACGGCTAGGTGTTTTTGTTAGGGTTTAATGGAAAAATAATTCATGGAGTGATATACAATAGATTAGACCGAGTATTGGGGAGGGTATAGGGCCAAAATACCGGCCTTAATTATGGCCCAATTTAATTTACCATATTTACTTTATTTTCCTTAATTTAAATTGTATTTAAAAGGTATTTAAATTAATAATAATTATGTATTTAAATTTTCGGTATACACAAGGGTATTTTGGTCATCTCACAACTTGTATAAATATTAATCGAAGTCGTCAAAATTATTTTGTATCATATCTTGTTCGTTTCCAGAAGTTTGGGATCGATTCGGAACTTTAATTAAGCTTTAATTAAATTTTTAAAGTTTTCAGGGGCATTTTGGTAATTTTGCATGTTTTAGATTTCCGGGTTTTACAGTTGGGAAGCATTGATTGCATGCACTGGGAATGGAAAAATTATCCGAAAGAATGGCAAGGCCAATTTCACAGAGGTGATAAAAAGTATCCAACTATAATGCTTGAAGCCGTTGCGTCATACGATTTGTGTATTTGGCATGCATTTTTTGGGGTGGCGGGTGCGAATAACGAACTTACCGTTTTGAATAATTCTCCGTTATTCGATGATCTGCTTGATGACATCGCCCCTGAGGTTCTGTTTGAAGTAAACGGGCGTACATTTAAAAAAGGGTATTATCTAGCTGACGGAATTTACCCGGAGTGGTCATCTTTTTTCAAATCATTCACGGTTGCACATACCCAAAAAAATGCCGTATTTAAAGCGAAACAAGAAGGTGCTCTAAAAGATATCAAAAGAGCTTTTGGTGTCCTCCAAGGACGTTGGTAAATTATTGCCCAACCGGCGCGTCAATTTACTGTGGGCAAGCTACGGAGAATCATGTACAAGTGCATCATATTGCATAACATGATTTTGAAAGATCAACAATTTGCGATATCCGAAATGAGCGAGATGTATATTTGTCCGCTGGTAAATTTACAACGGGAATGGGTCGAACGATGCGAAGTGCAACGAAAGAAGAGGAGGGAACTACGCGATAAACGCGTACACGCAGCGCTTCAACGAAATCTCATCGAGCATGTTTGGCAACGACATCAACGGGAACAATTTCAGCAACAACAACAACAACAACATAATTAGTTTCTTTATAATTTGATGTATTTCTTAAGTTGCGTATGTTTTTTTACCTTTTTTTTTTCACCTTTTTTTTTTTTTTTTTTTTTTTTTTTTTTGTATCGTTAGTTTACGTTTCATATGTGTTTAAATTTGATGAATTGTATTTTTATTTTTCATGAAATGAATTTAGTATATTTGGAAATTTTAATAAAAAAATAAAATATGAAGTGTTGGGACCCAAATGAGTAAGTTGTGGTTTGTTATAATAAGGGGGTTGTAAAGGGAGGTTTGTCATGGTGAGGTGGCATCTCGTGGGACCCAAATGAGTAGTTTTGGGATGCCATGACATCCATTGCTCTTATATACACTTTTGACTTTTGGAGTTACATTAATATTTATTTTGTGTATGTAGTAATGTATTTTCTATTATTTTTTTATTTTTTTTAGATGTGATTGGTTTATAGTTTTGTAAGTGGTCATTGTTGTTTTTGTGTAGGATGAAAATATAACTGGCATTTTTTTAGTTTGATTTCATCGATTACTGATGATATTAGTTTTCTTTGATATTGTTCATCATTTAGTATCAACATGTTCATCAGTTAGATCGCGTAATGGATTGAATTAAAAATGATACATCTGTTGCTTATGTGCTCGATTTAAATTATTGTAGTTGTTTTCTCTATTTTATTCATCAATTACACAACAATGTTCATCATTTAGCCACGTTTGTTCATCAGTTTTGTAACAAAAAAAAGTATCGTTCATCAATAAAAATTGTTGTTCATCAATAAAAAAAGTTGTTCATTTGTTCATCAATAAAAAATATTGTTCATCAGTTCTCTTAATTATTGTTCATCAATTACATTACAATGTTCATCAATAAAAAATATTGTTCATCAGTTCTTTTAATTTTTGTTCATCAATTACATCACAATGTTAATCAATAAAAAACATTTTTCATCGTATACTTTGTTCATTAATAGAAAGTATTGTTTATTAATAAAAAGTGATGTTCATCAATGAAAAAAGTTGTTCATTTGTTCGTCAATAAAAAGAGTTCATTTGTTTATCAATAGAAACTATTGTTCATCAATAAAAAGTGGTGTTCATCAATGAAAAGAGTTGTTCATTTGTTCGTCAATAAAAAGAGTTCATTTATTCATCAATAAAAAAAGTTGTTCGTTTATTCATCAACAAAAAGTGTTATTCAGCAATAAAAAGATGTTATTTATCAATAAAAAGAGTTGTTCTCAGTTTATACATTCATCGGTTCTCTTTAATTTTGTTCATCAGTTATATCACAATGTTCATACGTTAGTCATTCATCAGTTTTCTAACAAAAAAATTATAATGTTCATCAGTTGTCTAAAAAAAATCACAATGTTCATCAGTTAAGGTCACAATGTTCATCAGTTTATCAGTTGGTTGTTGTTCATCAATTAGTTTGTTCATCATTTAGTCTTCTTCATCAGTTAAAAAAAAGCTAAAAATAACAAAAAATGTATTGTGGTAAACCAATTAGTATATTTAAATGTACTTTTATAAGAAAAATCTATTTTAGACATTTTATCAAACATTTTATGTCCACTAAATATGTGTAAAACGTCATTTTTAAAATGCGATATCCTACTCATATCATATCGAAATTGTGATTTAAATTTCTAGGTAAAGAACAGCCAAAAAACTACAACTTTCGTGTTTTAAGTTTTGTGTAATTCAACCTTTAAATTAGACAAAAGTAGGATTGAATATGCCGAAAATTTCAAGAAAATCATAACCCACTTGAAATCTTAAAAAAAAATCTGAGTTATATATGAAAATGCATATCAAATTAAAGAGAATGAAATTTTATAATTTTTGGTGAAATTTGTTTTTTATTAAAGTTTGTCGTTTGAAAGATACGTGTGTTTGAAGTCTGGGGTGAAATTAAAAAACACAAATTACTAAATTACCCTTTGACCGAAAATTATAAAAAAAAAAAAAAAAAAAAAAAAAAAAAAAAAAAAAAAAAAAAAAAAGGAGGAAGGGAGATAATTTTGGTGGGACACTTGTCATTGGGTGATTGGCTTTCTAGCCTTTTTATTTTTTATTTTTACTTTGCAACCGATCGTGACCCTAAATGAAAATACTCTAAGTATGTTTCTACTGCTGGTAATGTTGCTGAACTTCAAAGAAATACACTAAGTATGTTAGTGCTGCTAGAAGAAAAGTTAGTGCTGCTAGTACTAACTTACTACTGCTGAAGTATTAATGCTGCCGGAGTTAAATTTTAGTGCTGCTGGAGTATTGATTAGTGCTGCTGATGTATTAAGTCGGTCTATATGTAAGATAAGTATAGTAATACCGTGTAACACGCTTAGATAAATATATAAAAGATTTATCTTGCATAGAAAGTTATTGTAAGCCGACTAGGACTCCTTAGTCTATAAAAGGAGGTCCTAGGGCATAAAGATATATGTATTCCATTGAGTCATATAGTTATAGCTTCATGGTTGTAAAACCCTAATACTGTTGATTATTCGTATTATAGTCAATAATATTGAAGCGTTTTGTTAGATATAATTGTGTTCTTTGTTTACTGTTACATTGTTACAAAGTTCTTCTTAAGATCAAGTACAAGATTCCGCATTGTATTTGATAAACTCAAAGACAGTTTCTATACTTAGTTGTGTTGAATTTATTCAAGATAACTAAACTTTTACAAGCTAATTGATTCGATCAAGTGCATAACTGGGATCAACGTACATTCTTATATAGTAAGAGATTTCCAAAAAAATTGAAAATATATGTTGAGAAATTCAATTAGACCAATGGGAGTGCACCATTTTACTTACGTGTCAAAACTGAGTCATCCAGTTGGTCAATAAAAAACCAAAATTGAAATAATTCGGTCAAACACATTTAAATTACTTCCTGAAAAAAGAATATATCTATCAAAACACATATGCTGATTTTGAAAAATATGAAGAGATAATTAATAAAACTTTAATCATTAAATTTTAAATAAATACTCCCTAGACATCATATCCGTAGGCTTTATATTTTTTTTTATATAAAAAAAACATATATGTTGTTGTTATTTATTATTATTATTATTATTATATTATTATTATTATTATTATTATTATTATTATTATTATTATTATTATTATTATTATTATTATTATTTATTTTATTTTTTTTTAATAATAAAATTTTCATTAAACATAGTAAATTTTACATAAAGTTGGATGGGAGTCTAGACACAAGTTGTGCTCCCACTCCTTTCTGAATACAAAAGCTAACTCTATGAAAGATAAAAACACCACTTTTAGCATTATTTGAGTGATTATTGGCAATAGACTTAATACGTGAAAGTGTGTTCAAAGCCTCTGTGTCGAATTCCCCAAACGTAGAAAAGGAAAAAGGTATGAACTTGTATCAATTGTCCTCACATTTGGATGCATACTTTCTATTTTTCTTCTCCACAGCATTGTGTAAGGCTACCCCAGGAGCCCATGAAGTCGCCCCACTTTTAGCATTATTATTATTATTATTAATATTATTATTATTATTATTATTATTATTATTATTATTATTATTATTATTATTATTATTATTATTATTATTATTATTATTATTTCTTTTTTTTTTATAAAACATCACTATATTAGAAACTCAAAGGATTTACAAGAAGTTAGTAGGGAGCCGAGATACTAACTGGGCCCCCACTCCTCTAGCTATAGAAAAGCTAATCCTACTAAAAATATGAGCAGCAGCACGCGCTCCAATGTCTTGAGTCGTCGAGAACTGTCGAATTCGTTTCAGTAAGGTCACTGCATCCTTCTCAAGTTCACCAAAAGAATAGAAAGAGAAGGGGAGGAACCCATATCCAATATGTGCGCACTTAGCCTCATACTTAACGCGTTTACGTTGTGCAGCTTCAATTACCGCACGACCCGGCACAAAATCCGTCATAGCAGTTTGCGTCAAGGGCGATGATCCAGTCAAATCAACACATACATCAAGACCTCCGTCCCACGAATAAAGCAACATATCAGCTGGACGTAAGGATTTGTCCCTTTCACCACAAAGCCCAATATCAACCTCTTTACGAACCGAAACCCCGGACCGAGAACATATGTCAACAAGAACATCACATACCACGTTATGCCGATGTTTAATACCGATAATTCCAGCACAAGATACAGCATGGTCCCCATAAATATCCCCAGTAAAGACCCTGGAACAAGCTGAACACGGCATCTGAACAGAGAATAGGGGAACACCGAGCCGATAACATAATACGCACCGATAGGTTCTAGCATTCATAGTCTGTCCCAACCCAGATATCGGAACCACCCTGAGCCAGTCTGAAGTGTAGTCCTCCATTTGCGATTTCCATAACGCCATCTGTCGGGTAGATAAAGAAAATGTAGATTCGGCAGTTTGGGTAACACGTGTGAAATATATATCTGCCAGTTTCTTCATGAGTTTGGGGGCAGCGATCTCACATGGATTACTCAAAAGGTCAATCTCCATTTTCGCATTAAAATCACATAAGGCATTATCAAAGGAAGGCCCAGAAATTACGATACCAGAATGTCGAAGCAACTTAGTCTGTAAGCTAGCAGATTGAAGTCTAGACACAAGAAATGCATAGTTCAAGACGTCACCTGCAGAGTAAACACCAAGTCCCCCGAATGCAAAGGGTAAAGTAGCAAGCCTCCATTGCCAATCACCAAAACCAGGTCCAGAAGCAGTGACAATACGCTCTAGAGTAGAACGAAGAGCCACATCAAAAGAAATCTGAGCACGCTCAAAGACCCGGGGAGAGCAAGTACGCATGGCAAAATATAATTTGGAAATACCGGCACAAGCACGAAGGAGCAATAATTCACACTGAGGGTCATTAATCTTAGCATCAGCACTCATAAGCTCAATGGTTTTGGCAACTCTTTTCATAACAAGCTCACTACTAAAATCAAAATCCATACTAACAGGCCCACCCAGTAATTTAACACCGTGTAAAGGTCGGGCAATATTAGGTGGGAAAACACCCACAAGCCTGCTTCTAGGATCTTCCTTAGGCCAAAAAACCTCAGTTTTATCAACATTGAGGTGCAAACCACAACGAGGTCCATCCAACATGATAAGTTCTAAAACATCCCCCACAACCAAAGTATCTCCAATAATAGTGCCATCATCCAGGTACCAAGCATGAAGGGAAATTGTGATATATATTAAATTAATATATATGCACAAGTTATTGTGATATGTAAATGAATACATGAAATTGCACAAGTTATTATTATTATTATTATTATTATTATTATATTATTATTATTATTATTATTTATTATTATTATCAAATTATTATTATTATATTATTTATTTATTATTATTATTATTATTATTATTTATTATATTATTATTTATTATTATTATTATTATTATTATCAAATGAAAGCACAAGTTATGTGATATGTAAATGAATACATGAAATTGCACATGTATACGAACTACTCATGTTATTCCTCTTCATAAGATTAAGTAAGAATGTCCGAAAAATGTTTTTTTTTTAATCCACGTTCTAACAACTCGTGTTAGACCTCTTTATAAGTTTAACCAGCGCGTACACACGTTTAAATATGGCTAAAATTATTGTAGGAACGGGCCCACAGGGTGAGATGAATGTAAATATGAGATTGTACAAAAATCTATTCGGATTTTTTTTTCAAAGGGTCATTACGTGTTGTTAGACACTCATAATGTCAAACATGGTACCAGAGTTAAATGCTGAAGTATTAATGCTGCCAGAGTTAAAGTTTAGTGCTGCTGGAGTATTGATTAGTGCTGTTGATGTATTACGTCGGTTTATGTGTAAGATAAGTATAGTAATACCGTGTAACACGTTTAGATAAATATATAAAAGATTTATCTTGCATAGAAAGTTATTGTAAGCCGACTAGGACTCCTTAGTCTATAAAAGGATGTCCTAGGGCATAAAGATATATGTATTTCATTGAGTTATAGAGTTATAGCTTCAAGGTTGTAAAACCCTAATACTGTTGAGTATTCGTATTATAGTCAATAATATTGAAGCGTTTTGTTAGATATAATTGTGTTCTTTGTTTACTGTTACATTGTTACAAAGTTCTTCTTAAGATCAAGTACAAGATTCCACATTGTATTTGATAAACTCAAAGACAGTTTCTATACTTAGTTGTATTGAATTTATTCAAGATAACTAAACCTTTACAAGCTAAGGGATTCGATCAAGTGCATAACTGGGATCAACAAGTGGTATCAGAGCTTGTGATCTAGAACCTGTGATCAAGAAGAACCTGTTTAAACTCAAGTAAAGACATGGATTCAGAGTCTACACATATGATTGCTGCATCAAAGGTACCAACGCTCAAGCCTGGTGAGTATGAGTTCTGGAGAATGAGAATCGAGCAGTATATTCAGATGATTGACTACTCTATGTAGGAGGTCATAGAGATTGGTGATAGCTTACCAAAAACCGAAACATCTGATGCTGGTGTTGTGACTATTTTACCTATCAAAACTGCTGAAGAAAAGGCACAAAGAAGATTAGAGGTAAAGGAAAGAAGTACTCTCATGATATGCATTCCTAATGAACATCAGTTGACTTTTAATTCTATCAAGGATGCTAAGTCTTTGTTAGCAGCTATTGAGAAGAGATTTGGAGGGAATGCTGCTACTAAGAAGACAACGAAGAATCTATTGAAGCAACAATATGAGAAATTTGCTGCTTCAAGTTTTGAGAATCTTGATCAGACCTTTGACAGACTTCAGAAGCTTGTCAGTCAATTAGCACTTTTGGGAGAAACAATTTCACAAGAAGATATAAATCAAAAATTTCTAAGAAGCTTGTCACCAGAGTGGCATACACATACTGTGATGTGGAGAAATAAAGATGATCTAGACACAATGAGTATGGATGACCTTTACGACAATCTTATTAAAGTGTTTGAACTTGAATGTGGAAAACTAGATGGGGGGTTGAATAGTTTTTACCGTTTTAAAATTCTTTCGTTTGAATACTTAACGTGATTTCAACTAGTGCAAATAATAAGCAATATATAACATGCAAGTAAGGAAAGAAACGATCAAACCACAACACGGTTGTTTATAGTGGTTCAGTCTACAAGGACTCTCTTCCTTGCCCTACTCCACTCCTAGATCCTCTAACTCGAGAGTTTTTCTTCACTAAGAATAAGCTCCTTTCTCGGCGGAGAAAACCTTTACAAACGTCGCTTACACTTTTTCTGGTACAAAGCTAAATACCGAGTTCTTTTACAAGGGCACAACCACTCCCGATACTCTATGTATTTTGAGGACTAAAATACTAACCGATCACTACAGAGGTATATGATTGTTTGGTACAAACAATGATGTGTGAAAAACAACAAATTCACACTATGACTAATCTAACAAGTCTTGCAACGCTTTGTTGAAGCTTGTGATGCTTTGATCTTTTTGCTACAAAGAAAGATCACTAACAATAAAATATGAAATATGAATGGGTTAGAAATGAATGATGTTGTTTATGCTTATTGTTATCCCTTAATATCAAACTCTATCATACACTATATAACTTGTATAAAGCACTAAATGGATCGTATGTATGTTATGTATACCGTGAGTCTATTAAAGAGAGTAAGAGATGAAGAGAAAAATATCTTATTAATAGAAACACATACTACACACTTAAGCTCACACACACGCCCTCCTTTAGAATGAGGTGAAGTGTGCTTTATATAGTACAAAGCTAACGAGCCACATTGGCTTTCTATGGGCCGGATATAACATGGATTGGACTATAATTACAACTTACATAAAATGGACTAGCTTGGCTTAACTATTAACCAATTAGCTTAGCCCAATCCATGAGCCCTTTGACTATTCTATTTCATTTACTATAACACGTTACAAAGTTATAAATATCTAAATGACCATCACTTTCTATTAAAGCTAACAATCTCCCCCTAAGGGATGGTCATTCAAATGATGCTCCATATGATTAGGTCTTTCGTCTTTTTGTTCTTGAATTTTGTGTGTCGTTGTAGAATAGTCTTGATTCTTTGTTCCTTCATGCTATGTGATCTTCAAAGTATCGTCTTTTGATCATTCTTGCCTTTGATCAACATCTTCACAGTTTTGCAGTGTCGTCTTTTCCAACATACTCATACTTCTTGAAAATATTTTGAACTTCATACTTATGTCTTCCTCATATGATACATGAACTTGTTCTTGACCTCTTGATTAATTTCTTGACTTTGTCGTAACACTCTGTCATTAACTTGATCTTATTGTCTTGAACATTCTTCACTTAAGTTTGTTGAGGGTGATCTCCATAAGTATGAGTATGAGGAAACGTAGCTGTTGAGATATATGATGGTGGTAAATGGTCTTTCCTCAGTACCTGCATAAACATTGTCAGTAATAAAGCATCCATCACTTACAGGTTCGGACTTCGAGATCATTAACAGCATAGTGTGAAAACTTTCTCTAATCCTTGCCCTAGCCGTTCCTGAACCAGATGCCCCCGAGAGAGCTAACTCAGATACACAGAAGTGTATCAACGATTCAGGTGAGCCGCTGAAGTATACCGGAGTATCACTTCACGACTGTAGTCCATTTGAATCAAATAACCATCATGATAGATAAGGCAAGATCCGTAGATCTCATAAAGACTCTTGCAACTTGTGTTCCTTTTGGCGAATACAAGTGTATTATATTGGAAGTGTGTCCTAAGAGATCTTTTAATGAATCTCATGGCTCTAGACTCGATTATGTGCGTTTTGGTTTTAGTGGTCGGAGGCATGGAGCAGAGTGCCACCTTTTCAATATCAACACATCTCGGAGTGAGAGGCCGATAGATTATGCAAGGTTCTCCGTGAGAAAAGAAACAAATATCTTTTAAGAGATATCTGAGTGTCTAGGAGGGGTTGTGCAGCGCGTCACTGGGTCCATGACGTCTTGTCTTCAATATCAGTATCAACTTTGTGATTACCGATAGCAGATGTATTGACCCGGTTACTGCACTAATTTTTCATGGAGGGCTATTTCTTTTCACCCTTTCATAAACTTTTCTTTTTAATTCTTCAACCCCTTTTTTCTCCTTTCTCTTTTACTCCTTTTTCAATCATACCTAAGGACTTCTAATTCTAATCTATTGGAATTGTCCTTGGGTAGATCCCTCCGGCTCTGGCGGATCATAGGACATAAGCCTAACCATAATCACCTTATTACTCCATGATTATCCTAGATTTATTGATCACTTGACATAAAACCATTTGTAAAAATCTCTCAAAGTGTTTATGAGTAAAACACATTTTGGTTAACACTTCGAGAGTTTTACATTTTCTGAAATATTCCCCCTTCACATGTGCTCATAAGTTTTAAGATAAATTTGCACATGTTAGGTAGAGTTCGCACATTTGAATTGATTGATTTTCAGTGAATATGACCGTTGCGAGACACGTTTACATCACTAGTTAGACTAGCTTAAAATTATTACCCGTCCAGGTCATATTCAAAGATAATCTCTTGAATTGGTACAGTCTACTCAGACAAGTCCTTTGCGAGACACACTTACATCACTGGATGAACCAGCTTGAAATTATTACGCTTCGTCAATTCATTGGTACTATCTAAGTCGAGCTCTTTTGAGATTCAACTACGATCTTTAAACCTTTTGATCACATTTTAATCACGTCTTCTCCCCCTCAAAAATAGCATATCATGATATTTTTGATATCAACTGATTAAAAGAAAGCATTTGGAGAGATAGAAGGATTTGATTTTGGATGAAATCGGAACATTTTTGTTTTTCATTTTTATACTCCCCCTTAAAGAAAGCATGTTTTTAAACATAGAGTTTAAAATCAATTCTAAGGGTTTGGAGGGAGTTATCTTGAGCACAGAATAATTTGAAAGATTTTGAAAAATCTTGATCATGTGCTCAAGGATTCTTTATTTTGTCTTTGAAATTACGAGTCCTGATCTGAAATAATCAGAAGTCATCATTGTAGCCCGGGTTTCGTACTGAAGTATACGAAAGCCATAGAGAAGAAATTTTGAGAAACGACATGTTTTAAAAAACATTTTAGTGAACTCTCGCTCAAGCATCTGTACATGTCCGTATCATTGTTGAATGACATTTCTAGATACGTACAGAATATCGATTATACGAGAGACATGTCGTGAGAAGAATATTTTTGTATTTTTTTGATTTTATATTGTTTTTTGTATTTTTGAAATTTTTTCTATTTTTATATTTTGTTTTTGTTGGTTTTTCAAATTTTGTATTTGGTTTTCAAATTTTGTATTTGGTTTTTCAAAAATATTTGCAGCGAAGCTATTTTTGAACATATTTTCAAGAAGATTCGAGAAGACGTTCTAGCTCCTCAGGAGTTAGGATTCGCATGCCAATCATCGAACTAAATCGTCAAACCTTTCTTTTGAAAGGGCTTTAGTAAATTGATCGGCGAGTTGGTAATCTGTCTTCACAAAAAATAATTCAACAGTACCCTCTTCTACATGTTATTTGATGAAGTGATAGCGGACTCTAATATGCTTGGTCTTCGAGTGTTGTACTGGATTGCACGAGATGGCTATGGCACTTTTCAAATCACAATACAAAGGTATTCTGTCGAAAGTAAAGCCATAATCTATGAGTTGTGTCCTCATCCATAGAACTTGGGCACAACACGCAAATAGAGACACATACTCGGCTTCTGCGGTTGATAATGCAGTACAGTCTTGTTTCCTTGATGACCCGCCTACTAGTTTTTCACCCAAAAATTGTGCTCCACCTGATGTACTTTTTGCTGTAACTTGGCAACCTGCATGGCCGGCATCTGAAAACGCTATTAGTTTAAACTCGAAATCCTTCAGATACCAAATTCCCATGTTAATGGTTCTTCGTAGGTGCCGAAAGATCTGTTTGACCTCTTGGAGGTGAATTTCGGTAGGCCTTGCCTGAAATCGTGCTAATAAGCAAACAGCAAAATGAATATCGGGTCTACTAGCAGTAAGGTACATGAGAGAACCAATCATGCTCTGATATTTCTTCGGATCGATGGGTTTCCCAATTAAATCAGCACCGATTTTTTTGGTGAAGTGACCATTGGTGTACCAACAGAGTCACAATTATCCATACCATGTTTTTTCAAAATCTCAATAGTATATTTAGCTTGATTAATAAAAATTCCACGAGGGTATTGGTGTATTTGTAAACCAAGAAAGAATTTTAGTTCCCCCATCATGGACATTTCAAATTTTCTTTTCATGAGATTTTCAAAATGTTTTGAATGTTTCGGATTAGTGGACCCAAAAATAATGTCGTCCACATAAATCTGAACAATCAAAATGTCATCTTTATATTTTCTTGTAAACAAGGTAGAATCAATAGTTCCTTTGGTGAAATTGTTTTGGATCGGGAAAGATGATAGTTCGTCATACCACGCTCTTGGAGCTTGTTTTAAACCATAAATGGCTTTCTTTAGCTTGTAGACATAGTCAGGATGTTCTTTGTCAATGAATCCTCCTGGCTAACTCACATACACTTCTTCTTTTAGAGTTCCATTCAAGAATGCAGTTTTGATGTCCATCTGATAGACAGTGATGTTTTGTGAGCTGCATAGGCCAAGAAAATCCGGACTACTTCAAGTCTTGCTACTGGCGCGAATGATTCTTCAAAATCTATCCCTTCTTTCTGTCTGAATCCTTTTGCCACGATACGAGCTTTGTAGCGAATCACAGTCATTTCTTCATCCTTTTTATTCTTCCAAAACCATTTAAGATCAATGACAAGTTCTATTTCTTCTTTCAACTACCCCATTCTGCTGTGGAGTTCTAAAAACGGATGTCTGATGTGTGATTCTAGCATCTTCAAAATAAGTTCTTAACTCCTGATTTGTGAATTATGTACCATTATCTGTTTTTACAATTCTTACTAGAGCTTGAAGTAGGACTTGAATACACTTCAGAAAGGTGATGATGATGCCTGGTGCTTCGTCTTTTGACCTCATAAACTTTACCCATGCATATCTTGAAAAGTCATCGACAATAAAAAGAATATACTTCTTCCCATTAATGCTTTCAACTCTCATTGGGCTGCATAAGTCCATGTGCAACATATGTAACTTTTCTTCCGAACTGGGTACGGTTTTAGGTTTATATGATGCTCTTTTGCTTTTTCCTTGTTCGCATGATGGACATAAGTGATCCTTGGTGTATTTGAACTTAGGAAGTCCGTTGATGATGTTGTCTTTGGCTAGTTTGTTAATGGTGTCAAAATTGAGATGGGATAATCTTCTATGCCACAGCCATGACTTTGTTTCGCATGCTCTTGTCATAAGACAAATTGGTGATGAAGAGGCCATTTGGTTGATGTCGATAGCATATAGGTTGGTGCCACGATTCCCAGTTAAGAGATCATCGCCAACCAAATTTCTAACAAAGCATGTGTTTCTCCTAAATGCAACCTCTAAATCTACATCACAAAACTGTCCAACTGAAAATAAGTTGTGCCCCAACCCTTTGACGTAGTAAACTTGAGTGATTAAATAATTTCCAAATTGAAGATCTCCATAACCCAGAATAGCTGCTACATGATCATTTCCAAAGCGTACGGTGCCCATGAATTTCCAAACGAAATTGATCAGCAGCTTTAGATTCCCGGTCATGTGCTTGTACAAAACATTGTGTTCTTTCTGAGCTTTCTTGAGAGTATAAGGGTTTTCACAACCGATAGCCATTTTCTTCATTGTGTGCAAAATCGGGTTTGGATCTTTAATTAGCATATGAATTGTTTGAGCAGAATGACCCGTTTTCACAAGCAAATCTTCCAAATTTTTAATTGTTTCTTGTTTCTCAATGTTTTCATCAAGAAGATCACTTTCTCGTTTTGAAAAATCTACTTTCAATTGTTTCTTTTCTTTTTCAAGATCAGAACAAGTTGGATTTTGTATAGAAAGTTGGTTTTTCAAATCTGAAATTTCCGCGTTTAAGGATTTTATTTTCATGTTTAAATTAACATCAATTGTGTCAAACTTGATTTGCAATTATTTTTCTCTTAAAACAGAGTTTTGATAACCAGTTTCTTATTCTGACTGTCGTTTTTGATGAAATTCAAAAGCTTTTTCGTTTTCCTTATACCTTTCAAGCTCAGCGGTCATTTTCTTATTCGCGGATTTAACATCGCGATTGACCTTTTTTACTTTCTCAATTTCAATACTACAATTATTCAATAATGATTCAAAGAGAGCACGTGTTTCCTCATCATTCTTAGCATGCTGTGAAGCCAAGCCTCCATTATGATTCATATCTGGAGTTGCCAAATCAATATTGCTACTACTTGGCGTGTCCAGGTATGTATCATAAGTGGGTGCTAGAATCTCAGAATGATGTTCCTCATGAGGAGACATATCAAATATTTCATTATTTTGGCATATATTGAATGATGGTACCTCAAAGACTGCATTGGTGTCATAAACAGGAGGTATATCAGAATCCGTGTTATACTTAGCCTCCTGAAGATTTGCCATAAATATGCAGTTTGCATTGATGTCCTCCATGTCTTCCATGTCATCCATGAGAGCCATAAAATCATTTTCCTCAGCATTCAACTGAAACCCTGCCACTTCCTTTTGTGCCAACAGCAATACTTTCAGCAGATAAGCTGGATCTTTCTTTTTCGACTTAGTAGGAGAGTTCCTTGCCATATGACCGATACCCTGACAGTTGAAACACTTGATCGGATTTCCCTGATTCATATTTCCATAATTCCCAGCAACTAGAGCAGTAACATTCCCAATCTGATTACCCACTATCTGATTCCCAATATTCTGACCCATCTGATTTCCAACTACTTGACCCATCTGATTCCCTGCATACTGACCCATCTGATTTCCTGCATACTGCCCTTGATTACCCATCTGAAATCTGGTAGCATATCCTTGCTGATTCCCAGTAACCCCAACCATGTGTCCTCCTTGACCCATATTGAAACTCGGCTGAGCAATCTGCCTGTTGCGAGTATTTAATGAAATCCTTTGGTTGCTGTTGGTTGGTGTAGAATAGCGTCCTTGTAATGCCTTTGTCAAATAAGCAAATGCTTGTGTCAAAGCAGCAGTAGACTCATCATTGTCAGTGAATTCTGGTTCTTGGAATTGTGGGTATTGTTGTTGTTGTGGGTAGAATTGTTGTTGTAGAATTACAGCAGTTTGTTGTTGTGGAATGTATTGTTGTTGCATGTAGTTGTGAGTGGAAGATGATGATGGTTGATGTTGTGTGTTCACTAGTAAAGGTGTTGGTGTTTGAGCAATGAGTGCAAGAGGATCATGATTCTTTGCCAATCTTTCTTTCCTGACTTCATTAGCCTCAGCTTGGTTTTGCTTTAGAAAATCATAGAGCTGATCATAATTCACCTGATGTAGATCTTTGGTTTGGTTAACAATAGTGACATATCGTCCCCATTCTTCTTGAAGATTGTTGATGAACTTGATGTTGCTCATGATTATTCTTGGTGTCAACTTGTTTCTGATTAGCTCATTCATTAGAGTGCAGAACCTGGTATAGTATGATTCAATGGATTCTCCTGGAGTTGATGTAAACTTCTCCCATTCAGTTAGTAGCTTGTTTTCAACATCTTGTTGCCCAATTTTTGTGCCATGACCTAGCCTTCTAACTCGTTCCCACATGTCATAGGCAGTTTCACAACTATCGACAGCAACAAAAATCTCTCGTGGTAATCCTAGTTGGATTAAGTGCATTGCCATATCATCAGCTGCAATCTGCTTCCTGTCTTCTTCTGTGTATTCTGCTTCTGATTATTACGAAAGAATGGTAGAACAGGAGGTGTTCCATTTGGTTCTCCAGGGTCTTGAATTTGTCGAGGCTTGAAGGGTCCATTCTTAATAGATTGGAGCAGGAGTTTACCATCAGGTTTAGTTTTGATGTAGCGAAGCATACGGCTTGTCCATGGAAGATACCCACCTTTTTCAAGCATAGGAGGATGGTTTTCCGCACCGGCTGCATGAATGTCTTGCTGAGTTGCCATTGATGAAGTTCTGTATGATAAAGTTGATCTTGGATCGGTGCAACGATATAGGAGTTGTGTTTGGCGAAGGTTAAATTCAGTTGTTATAGTGAAATTCTGGTCTTAGACTTATGGTCGTTTGAAGTTTAGTCATACACAAAAACCAGAAGTCAATTCCGATGGATTATCTTGAATTCCGATGGATTTTATTCGAATTCCGATGGATTTTGGTGAATTTCGGTGGATTACTTGCAATTTCGATGAGTTAGGGCAATTCCGATAAAAAGTGGAAGTAGCAATTCCGACAAAAATTACAATTCCGATGAAAATTTTCAATTTCGATGAAATTATACAATTTCGGTGAAATTTTAATTTCAATGAAATATGCAATTTCGATGAATTTGCAATTCCGATAAAATCTATCTAATTCGTACAAATTAGAAGATATTTTCTCAATCGAAGTATTCCACACACTTATACAAGTACAAGAATACTGAGTACTCTTTGGATCTTGAAGTAACCGTGTTCTTGTTGAATTCCGATGGCCAATTCCGATAAACCCTACAAATCCAATTCTGATAAACCCTCAAATCTGAATTCCCACAAACCCTTAAATCTGAATTCCGACAAACCCTTAAAACTACAATTCCGACGGATTAACTGTTTGTTTGGAAATCAATATTACGACGAAATAGCAAACTTCTATACTGTTTCTATCGATCAAAAACTTTCAAAAGCTCTTAAATAACTATAAAGTTTCAACCTTTAACGTTTATAACTACTTTTGACAAATTTCGATAAAAGTCCAAAACTTTCTTGCACGATACGAAACAAGTTTTTGATGATATTGATTCGATTTATATGCCAAAACTCACTAATAATAAGTAGATCAAAATGAAAGACAACAACTTTTAACCTAAAGGACGTAAAAAATCAAAGCTTTTGGACAAAAAGCTAACATTTTTATGAAGAAAAAAATGCAACTTTTTGCTAAACTTTGATAATAAAAAAAAACGAGACACAATCAATCCTAAATCGTTGTTAGGCGATTGATACCACTTGTTATCCCTTAATATCAATAAAGCATTAAATGGATCGTATGTATGGTGACACTATGTTGATATGTATGCTGTATATATTATAGAGTAAGAGATGAAGAGAACATGATTTCATATATAAGAGCACACAAACAAACACACACACGTCCTCCTTTAGAATGAGGTGAAGTGTGCTTTATATAGTACAAAGCTAACGAGCCACATGGGCTTTCTATGGGCCGGATATAACATGGATTGGACTATAATTACAACTTACATAAAATGGACTAGCTTGGCTTAACTATTAACCAATTAGCTTAGCCCAATCCATGAACCCTTTGACTATTCTATTTCATTTACTATGACACGTTACAAAGTTATAAATATCTAAATGACCATCACTTTCTATTAAAGCTAACACTTATGAGTGATGAGAAAACATGAATGTGTGGCTTGCTATTTATAGGCCAACTGCCTTGGCAAACCACGGATGTGACGGATCCAATTTTAGGGATCCGTCTGTGTTGTTGTTTGGTTCCGTGGGAACCTGACAGCAAATCTCCAAGTGTCTTCACCAAATCTAACCAAGATATTTCCATATCTTTTCTTTGAGTAAAGATCAATCCAAGATATTCAGATGATCTTCAAAATCTTCTAAAGATTTCAAAGTGATACATGCCATGATGTCATTGTACAATTTCCAAATTTAGTATTAAAATGTAAATGAATGTAACTTTGTAAATGTATATATGAATGTAACATGTATATACTAGTGATCATGTATGTAGCATGTAGATAATGTTATAAGTTTAAAAGCTTGTGACTATATATGTAAAAGACTTAACTATATTTATGCTTTGCTAAAAAATAAAGTTTATAATTGTCATTAACAAAATATAGCAAAGATCATAAAATATAAATAACATTTTTTAGACGATATTTGTATTAACAATCTCCCCCTTTTTGTTGAGGACAAAACATAAAGTTTATTTTTAAGCAATGAAATAAATAGAGTGCAAGACTTTTAAAAATATGGATTAAACTTGTTTTATGCAATTTTTAAAATCAATTTAGGCATTTTAAATTGTATAAAACATGTGATGTATGGGTTTAATATTATCTCCCACTTTTTGTTGAAACAAAAAGAAGAAATGCATAGCGGAATGTAGTGCAAGGCCCTTGGTCAATACTCTCCCCAATTGGTGTGCCAAGTACGATGATGCATGGATTTTGAGTGCTTTAATAGCTCCCCCTTGGACAATACTCCCCCTAGTTGGAGTGCCAAATATATGATGCATGAATTAAGAAAGCTACAAAAACAAAGGTTAGTGCTTGATTAGCTCCCCCTTGGTCAATACTCCCCCTTGTTAGGGTGCCAAAGTATATGATGCAAGGATGAAGAATGCTACAAAACAAAGGTTAGTTGTAAATAGTGCAAGCCAACCAAGTATAATGATGCATGAATAATGAGAGCTACAAAACAAAGATTAGTTAATAAGTAGTTCAAACCAACCAATCAACACACAAACAACAAACATCTTTCATTTCAAAATTATTTGTGAAAAAAGTCACAAATTGAGATGCTACTGTAACACCCCGACCCGACAAGGGTAAAGATATCACAACAATGGATCCATATCAGATCAAAACAAAGCATACTAATACAGTAATACAAAAATTCAAGGATTACAAATGAAATATTGAATCTAAATGGTTACAATTAAAACTTCCAAAACTAATTCTAAATATAATGTCTTCAATCCAACTCTAACCCAGCATAGCTATCCAATCTTCTAAATCCAAGGTACACTCTTCACTCATTCCCAGCTTCCTACTAATACCTGCCGCGTGAAAAAGAAAACGCGGCTGAGCTACGAGAGCTCAGTGAACAGATATATAGATAACGGAAACAAATAGCAGGTAGCAAATACAAAAGCAAATCAGAAATACAAATCATACCAATACGAAGTCAAAATGAAAGGAATGAGAAGTGGATCATGAATGAAAGAAAAGAAAAAAAGTGAATAAGATTTAAGAAAAACAGGAACACAGGAATCTATCACGAGCCCAGATAACATAGCATACAAATAATAAACAAACCTGTGTAGAGTGATCAGCTCTCCGATAATGTGAAAGACGTGTATCGCACACACCATCAGTCACCAGATATAATAATCATAATCATATAACATATACAGATAACAGGTCAAATCTAGGATGCACCCATACGCCCCACAGACAATCAACAATCATAATTATAATGGCCATAGCAAATAATAAATAAGGGACGGAACAGGTCATCACTCTCCTGCCCTAGAGTCATGTCAGAGGTGCGTCAATGACATGGACATGAAACCCTCATGCCTAGTGATTGGCTCGTAATATCAAACTGTAGGTCAAAGGTCAAATGTACTATCAAATAATCAAAAGGTCATATCCTAAGGGTACATGGCAAGGGTTCATGTCAAACAGTTTATAAATAAATGTCAAAAGTTCAAATCAAAGTTTATCAGATTAAGTTTTATATCAAAGTTTAAGTTCAGATTAAAAGGACTATATCAACTGGTTCAAAAGAGTATGACAAGAGTCTATAATCAAAGTTTCATAGCAACAGTTTATTTACAAAGGTTTCTATTTAAAATTCATTTAAGACCCTCCTTAAAAAATGGTTTTCATAACAACTGATCTTACAAAATAGTTTTCATAGAAATGGTCTTCCAAGACTTTTAGTAATTTCCATTAAAAGTGATATTACTTATTTCAAAGTAGCTTTTCTCAAAACGTTTCATATGTAGTTTAAGAACGGTTCAAAACCAATTAGGTTTAAATAAGGATTTAACAGATTAAGGTTTATATCAAAACCAATTTAGTTTTATAACAAGTATATTAGATTAAGGTTCAAAACAAGATTCACAGATCAGGGTTCGGGACAAGAGATCAAACACAAGGTTCATGAAGGTTCACAAAACAAAAGATCACATGGAAGGTTCACAAACAAGAGATCACATGAAAGGTTCACAAACAGCAGGGAACATAGCAATGGTATAGGGGATCCTAATAAGGAAAACGAGAACTGAAGGAAAAAGAAAATGAACACCCTTACTGAAAGAGGGCAGAATATATGTACCTTATTATGAATGCAAGAACACAGAGATAAACGCTGATAGAGATTAGATTACTCCTTCCTCGAACCTAAGGGAGTAGAAGACAAAATGACAAGTGGGTTTTAGTTATCTTTCCATTTTAAGTAAATTTCTAGATTTAGTAACTTTCTATTCTTAGCAGGTTTCCAGGATTAGCAGATTTCTATTATTAGTAAGTTAATAATATCACCGATTAGGTTAAGTCATTATTTCAAGATTATTATGGGATTAAGGTACATTTTATCAAGTTACAAAAGTTTGGGGTTAACTATGGCAAGTTTATATAGTTTAGGGTTTTAACTATAATTTTATATAATTCAAAGGTTTAACATGAAAATACTTTAAGTTACTGAATTAAATACTCATAATATTCAGAATGACATTTTAATCTCTTTAGTTTTACACTTTACAGTTTATACCCCTCTAGTTATATAATTTACAAAACAAACCCTACATTTACATAATTCATGATTTAATCCCTATTATATCCATATTTACCAAACAAGCATCTTATTTTACAAAATTACAAAATGTCTTATCAGAATTAAGTATATTACAGATTAGACCCCTCAGAATTTGGAATTTACATAATTTGTCCCTTAACTTTACAAACTTACAATTTAGACCATAACTTATTAATAATTACATATCAATCCCATAAATACTCAAAATTACACATTACTCCCTTAATGACATTATTTACACAGTATAACTTCAAGTTTCTAGAATTTACACTTTTAGTCCCTCTATTTTAATTAATTACAAAATAACCCTTATAAATACACTTAATTCATTATCTTGAAATATTTACACTTAGAACCCTCAAGTTATATTTTTCCTACATTCCTACAGACTTATATGACATTACAAAAATATCCCAGAAGTTTCAAAGTTGGCAAAACATACCTTTATAATTTTTAAAACCCAATCGTATATACTTTTAATGTGCAAAACCAAACCCTAATACATCTAATCATTAAGCCATCATTCCCCAATCATTGAATGCATTTATTACTCAGATCTAAACCACAAAAACATAACCCTAATTCGTTCTAGGGTTTTTCTCTAGTTTTCCTTATTATTTCACATGATCCGATTTAAACAATAATTAGCATCAATTAATCTAGGCTTCTAAAAATCAATTGGCTATTGATGAACTCAAATAAGTACATTTTATTACTACCATTTATCCTATTAATTTGACTTGTTTTACTATATTATGTATGAGGATTGATACTTAATTGTTTACTTTTGTAATTCTCAGGTAAAAACAAGCATTTGGTGAAACTTAGCGATTATGGACTAATAATGGAGCAAAACGTGCATAAAGTGAAAGTCTACTGACATGGACAAGATCAAGTCAATTCTGCTCCAGATGCGCCGCATCTCACTCTCGAAATGCGCCGCATCTCTATCAAGATATCACCAGATACGATCCAAGATACAAGAGGACATGCGCCGCATCTAATCAAGAGTTACGCCGCATCTTCTGGCGGTGTACGAATATTCCTGAATATTATAATCTTGGACCCCACGCGAAGTTAAGTACATACGCCGCATCTACTTAGTAGATGCGCCGCATCTTCCCTCAGACAGAAACTATAAATACCCCGTAGACCAGACGAATTTAAGAGTTCGAAACCCTAAAACCGAAGTTCGGACAGCAGAGCAAAAGGACGAATTCAGTCAAGGAGGCAGCACAAGACACACCCAAATCGAAGATACAAGAGCTGTAAGAAGGTGCTGCATGTATTTAATTCATTAAGTAGTTTTGTTTTATTGTGTTAGCAAACTTTAATTCATCAGGATTGGTGGCTTGTGTAATGTGACAACGGAAAGATTGCACTCCCTTTAATACTTGCTTTCCCATCAATTAAAGTTTATATGTTGATGTCTTTGGTTACTACTTATTAGTGCATTGATAACCTCTGTGTTTATTAGTGGCTTGCGGGCATTTGACTACGGGACAAGATGTGGCTCCCACGGTTGTTTCTAAATTGATCACTTAGGAACAACTTTTAGACATAAGTAATCATTAAGGGTTTACTCGCCGATAAGAATAGGACCAACGAGAAAGGATTAACTACATACACTTCATATAAAGCTATCAATAAAACAAGTGACAAACTACTTAATCATAAGGACAGCCCTCTTATTGTCTCAAGTATCTATCTGTGTACGTGTGTGCTACTTGCTGATTCGCGCCTATTTGTTTATTTTATTATTTAATTGCAAACAAAATCGTGTCAGTCTCTCAGGCTGAAACCCCCCTTGCGTTAGGATATTAAAATACTGATTAGAATAACTAGATAATACGTTCCACTCTTAGTGATCGACACTCTACTTACCATTATCTTCATACTGACCGGGTACACTGCTCGTTAAGTGTGTGTGTTATTGATAAGTCGGCTAAATATAAATTTAAAACTTGAGTAGGCATTAAAACTGCTAAACCGCAACGACACATCACGCGCATCAAGTTTTTGGCGCCGCTGCCGGGGAGTGAATTGTTATTATCTGTTAATTTGATTAGTATTTTAATTAGGTTTTTCTTTTTATTAGATTAATTGCATCATTGTACTATTTTGCATATTTGTTGTATTGTGTGTTAATTGTTTTCTTTTATTTTTGTGTGTTTATTTTCGTTTGTGTGTTTAATTTTTGTTTTTATTTTTTTTATTTTTCTGTTCTGCTATCGTTGTACTGTGCTAAATCAAACGATACGGCGCATCTGATCTCTCAGATACGGCGTATTGCGTTTAATTTTTTTTAATACAACGCGTTTAATTAATTCGATACGACGCATCTTTTCCCCAAGATACGGCGTATCTGTTTTTAACAAGAAAATTTTTCTAAGCGATAAAGTAATACGACGCATCTTCTTTTGAAGATACGGCGTATCTGTTTTTAATAAAAAAAATTTTTCTAAAACATTAACGCCATACGACGCATCTTCTTTTGAAGATACGGCGTATCTATTATTTTAATTAAAAACAGTTTGCGAATTATTAAACAGATACGACGTATCGATCTCTATCGATACGGCGCATCTTTCTGAATCAAAAATCTTTTATTTTTAAACGTAACGAAAATACGGCGCATTAACTTTCGTTAATACGACGCATTTAATTTTAATTAAATAAGTTGATTTTTGATTAATTAATTCGATACGGCGCATTCATAAATTTAAAGCGGCGTATCTATTTTCTGGATAAAGTCTGATTAAATTTTTAACGATTATAAGATACGGCGTATCCAACTTTTAGGATACGGCGCATCGTCTGCAGATATCAGCAACTCTTGTTCTTTTCTAATTTCCGAACGGAAAATATTCTGACTTACCCTTATACTTGGAAGCTTTTACTTTGAAATCTTCTTGTTCTTAATTTTCAGGATCAATGTTCAATATTTTCCCAAACTGGTTCGGAAGACCCCAAAGAAACCTTACTATGGAAGAGTTTGCACTACTAATCGCTCAAACCAATGAACAAGTATATCATGAGGCAAGGAACTTTATCACCGAATTCAAAGGCAGTCATGAGCTATTACTAAAGGAACAAAACAATTTGATCAATGGTTTGGCAATTGAAGTGCACCAATTGTCAACAGTACTTAACAAGGTTCTTTTGGTAAGGCACGATCTGAAAGGAATTACAACTAGAGGCGGAAAGTCAACCTTTCAAATCGGAGAAACACCCGAGGATGACAGTATAAACAAAATTTCCCCTGAATCTTTACCACCTGAGCAAGAGCAACCAAATGAGACTGATCCAGAACCTGTAATTAGAAGAGAACCTTCTGTTGAACCTAAACGATCAACACCACCCTTCCCACATAGGGTAAAGAAAGAGAAAGAAGATGCCTATCAAAAGAAGTTCCTGGAGAATCTCAAGCAGCTGCAGCTAAGCATACCATTTATGGAAGCCCTAGTGCAAATGCCGAAATATGCTAAATATCTGAAAAGCTTGCTTACAAACAAGTCTAAACTCGAAGAGGCTTGCACCATAACAATGGGGAAAAGAAGCTCAGCGGCATTGCTCAACAAACTTCCATCTAAAGAAAAAGATCCAGGGAGTTTCACTATTCCTTGTCAAATTAAAAATTTGCGTATTGAAAAAGCCTTAGCCGACCTAGGAGCTAGTATAAGTCTTATGCCCTCTTCTATGTATGATAAATTAGGTCTTGGTGAACCAAAACCTACTAGGATGTGCTTAGAACTAGCTGATAGGTCCATACAATACCCATTAGGAATAGCGGAAAATATATTAATAAAAGTTGATAAATTTGAATTACCTATCGACTTCGTTATCCTTGATATGCCTGAAAATTCTAGAACTCCTATAATATTAGGACGACCATTTTTAGCCACTGCTAGGGCCATGATCGATGTTTTTAATAAAAAGATAACTCTTACCATAGGAAAAGATGAGGTTGAGTTTAACATGGAACAATCTATGAGTAAAGATAATTCCGATGATGATGAATGTTATAATATCGATGTTTCTGATGACACGATTAATCAATTTACTCAGAAATTGTTAAAAAGTAATTTGCTTGATTCTTTTCTGCTTAAAAATTTGGAAAACACAATTGCTATAGAAGATCAAGTTGATGAGAATACTATTGATTATAATTTAGCTGCTGATTCTGCTGTGTGTAACGAGATACGGCGCATCGAAAACCTCGATGCGGCGCATCTATCTGATGACAGCAGCGATGTGATTAAAGAACAGGTTTATTCCGCTAGTGCTACTGAAATTGATAATGTTAAATCTGTGCTTAAGGATCTTCCTTCTACTTTGGAATATGCTTATTTAAACGGAAATACTAATTCACCCGTTATTATTGCATCTGACTTAACGCCGAAAGAAAAAGAGTCTCTTTTGCAGGTACTTTATAAACGAAGAGGAGCATTAGCGTGGAGTATGTCTGATATTAAGGGAATTAGCCCGTCATTTTGTACACATAAAATCCTTATGGAGGATGAATTCAAACCAACTATCCAACCTCAAAGGCGTTTGAATCCAAAAGTCCAAGATGTGGTGAAAAATGAAATCGTTAAGTTACTTGACTCCGGACTTATCTACCCAATTTCCGACAGCTCGTGGGTCAGTCCTATCCACGTTGTACCGAAAAAAGGAGGAATGACGGTAGTACTCAATGACGACAATGAGCTCATACCTTCAAGAACCGTTACCGGATGGAGAGTTTGCATCGACTACCGCAAACTCAATGATGCTACGCGAAAAGATCACTTCCCTCTTCCATTTATTGATCAAATGTTAGAAAGACTATCAGGATATGATTATTATTGTTTTTTGGATGGTTTTTCAGGTTTCTTCCAAATACCCATTGCCCCCGAGGATCAAGAGAAGACGACTTTCACCTGCCCTTATGGAACCTTCGCCTATAGGAGAATGCCGTTCGGACTATGCAACGCCCCTGCTACTTTCCAACGTTGTATGACGGCTATCTTCCATGATATGGTAGAAGACTTTATGGAAGTCTTCATGGACGACTTCTCGGTGTTCGGTAACTCATTTAGTGATTGTCTCTTTAAACTTGATAAAATGCTTGCTAGGTGTGAAGAAACTAACCTTGTTCTTAATTGGGAAAAATGTCACTTTATGGTTAGAGAGGGAATTGTGTTAGGACATAAGATTTCTGGGAAAGGTATAGAAGTCGATAAAGCTAAAATTGATGTAATTGCTAAACTACCTTACCCCACTAACGTAAAAGGCGTTAGAAGTTTTTTAGGGCACGCTGGATTTTATCGTAGATTCATAAAGGATTTTTCAAAAATATCTAGGCCTATGACCCAATTATTGCTAAAGGATGCAAAGTTTGATTTTTCTGAAGATTGCAAAAAGGCATTTAATACACTTAAAGAAAAACTAACTTCTGCACCCATTATAATTTCGCCGGATTGGAATCTGCCTTTTGAACTAATGTGTGATGCTAGTGATTATGCTGTTGGAGCCGTACTTGGCCAAAAGATAGATAAGAAATTTAAGCCAATTTATTATGCTAGCAAAACATTGAATAATGCCCAAGAACACTACACCACCACGGAAAAAGAACTTTTAGCAGTAGTTTTTGCATTCGATAAATTTAGATCATATCTTATATTGTCAAAAACTATGGTTTACACTGACCATTCTGCTTTGAAGTATTTGTTCAATAAACAGGATGCCAAGCCAAGGCTTATTAGGTGGGTTTTATTGCTCCAAGGATTCGATATTGAAATTAAAGATAAAAAGGGTGCCGAAAATCTAGCTGATGACCACTTATCTAGACTTGAAAACCGTGATATGGAGGTGCTTGACGAAAGGGAAATAGCTGATGACTTCCCTGATGAACACCTTATGATGGTAGGAATTAAGAGCAATAATAATGGACCATGGTACGCCGATTTTATAAACTTTATTGTTGCAAATGAAATTCCAAAAGGGCTAACATCCGACGAGAAAAGGAGGTTTATAACTCGCTCTAGCGAGTATATTTGGGATGAACCTTATGCCTTTAAATTATGTCCTGACAATATTATACGAAGATGCGTAGATGGTGACGACATTCCTGCAATATTGGCACATTGCCATTCAGGGCCAACGGGGGGGCATCACGGTGCAGTCGTCACAAGAAGAAAAATCCTTGACGCGGGATTTTATTGGCCCACTATGTTGGAGGATGCGAAAGATTATATAAAAGGATGTGACGCGTGTCAACGATCTGGAAATATTACATCAAGGAACGAAATGCCGCAAAACTATATCCATGTATGTGAAGTTTTCGACATATGGGGATTAGACTTCATGGGACCGTTTCCTGAATCTAAAGGTAATAAATATATTTTAGTTGCTGTTGATTACGTATCAAAATGGGTCGAAGCGCAAGCATCTCCAACAAACGACAGCAAGGTAGTACTTAAATTTTTGCAAAATTTGTTCTCTAGATTTGGAATTCCTAAAGCATTAATTAGTGATAGGGGAACGCACTTTTGTAATCACCATCTGGGAAAAGCCTTGCAAAAATATGGAGTATATCATAGGGTTTCCACCGCATACCATCCTCAATCAAATGGTCAAACTGAAGTAACCAATAGAGCTATAAAACGAATTCTTGAAAAAACGACTGGGTATAATCCTAAAGGGTGGTCTGACAAGTTAAATGATGCTTTATGGGCATTCCGTACAGCCTATAAGACACCAACGGGATGCACTCCATTTCGTCTTGTATACGGAAAAGCATGCCACCTACCGGTCGAAATTGAACAAAGTGCATATTGGGCTTTGACAAATTGTAATATGGATATGGAAGCTGCAACGAAGGACCGTTTCATGGAACTTAATGAACTCTATGAACTAAGAGATGAGGCCTACAAAAATACTAAGATCTACAAAGAAAGAACTAAAAGATGGCATGACTCGAGGTTACGTGGGGATAAAACGTTTGCTATTGGAGAGAAAGTGCTACTATTTAATTCCAGATTAAAGATGTATCCTGGTAAACTTAAATCAAGATGGACGGGACCATTCGTTGTCAAGAAAGTGTATCCATACGGAACTATTGAAATATGCGATAAAAATGGTTATATATTCAAAGTGAACGGGCAACGTGTGAAGAAATACTTTGATAATAGAATCGATGATAATGAGAATGAGGTGGTGGAGTTTGAACCCGACATATTGGAATGAAGAGCCGAACGTGAGTCTAACTTGAAGACTCTGGAATAAAGACAAATGCTTACCGGGAGACAACCCGGATTTATCTTTTATTATTCTGTTTTCTGTGTCGAGTCAGTCCAGGCCGCACGAAGATACGGCGCATCTCAGTCCTGCGATGCGACGCATCCTCTGCAATGGTCATATCTTATTTTATTTTTCTGCATTTTTATTTTCGACTTTAAAACTATTTATCAGTTTATTTTAATGCGGCGCATCCCTGGTTAAGGATGCGGCGCATCTTTATTCTGATCCGTATTATTCCAGGCTCGATACGGCGTATCTTCTTCAATAAGATACGGCGCATCGACTGACCTGATGATTTTCAGTTTTAATTTTTAAGTTTTATTTTTCCTAACTACTAATGTATTATGCAAGTTTGAACCTTTCTTATCTTAGGTGTGTTTTAAAGTGTTGGTGGTATTATAGTTTCCTGGATTTCCTGTGGATACATCAAGTATGAAGCTTTAACGTTCTAATCCACATGGAAGTTGATTTTTGCTCTTATACTAATGGAGGATCATACCGAGCAAATCTCAGGGGAATTTTTCCGTTCTAATTCTTTTATTTTCCAGTTTTTAACCTTTTATACAAACAACGAGGACGTTGTTTAACTTAAGTGGGGGGATTGGAGAATTAGAACACTTAACACTTACTTGTCCTACTTTTTCAAAAATTATGCTTAAAATATGCTTAATATATCAAACTTAAAATTTTTTTTTTAGCATGTTTTTGTTTAAGATCTAAGTTACATAACTGCACACATGACATTATTTTCAAAAATTGTGATTTTTCAAAATTCACAAATCTATGAGTGTGCCGGTGACTTGTAAACTTTAGAACTTGGCTTGTATACTATTCGAGACCACCATAATGAGTATTATTTATATAATTGGAATGACTTGTCTAACTTGGTAAAATTCTAGGATTACACCAAATAGCCTTTATATGTTATGTGTTATTGACTAACTACACTGGTTAGTTAACCCCCGTATAAAACCTTTTGTTACTCTCATTTTTAGAGTAAGATACCCCTAGAAAAACACTCAGAGCCATTCCTTTCGTTTCTTACACCTATGTTTAAAATGTTTCGTTACACCTTAAACCTTAGCCTACCCTGTAGATTAGAATCCGTGGTTGGTTAATTGCTATAGGCAGAGTGTGTTTCCTTACATTACCTGTGTTCGCGTGCGTAATTCATTATCTATGGTTAGGTCGGGAAATTGCACAATGCAATTGGAGTGAAAGTAAATATTGTATATCTTTGAGTTTATTTTTCGTGTGTTTACTACTTTCACTATTACCGTTATTTCTGAAAGTATGAAAAGTATAAAAAAATTATCCGGAAAGAAAGTTGTAGTGATGTGGTGAAATTTTACACATCTATGTTTATGTTTCAAGTTAAAAAAAAAAAAAAAAAAAAAAAAAAAAAAAAAAAAAAAAAAAAAAAAAAAAAAAAAAAAAAAAATAAGAAAAGAAAAAGAAAAGAAAAAAAGAGTTGGATGTTTATTTTAAGCCAACGATGTAGAGTTATGTAAGTGGTCGATATCACCACTATTTGTTGTATTATATCTATGGATTGAATGGGAATTGGCAGTTATGGGAGTGCCAATTAAGGTTTATTCTTTGATTAAGATTTTGTTGAGTATAATTCGTGTCTACCTAAAGCGTGTGTTTCAAGTGTTAAAGCGTGAGTTATTCAATGATATGAGTCTTATTCATGGGATGGTTGGGATAGTGATTAACCACACTTAGGATTTTAATTTATTTGTTTTGTTTTGTTTATTTTTATTTTTACACCAATTTATATCCCAAATGTTATTCATACCCTTTATTGTTCTTTATCCAACCGAACCTTTGATTTATTGAGATTAGGGATTTGAGCAATCTTAAGTATCGTAGTCGTGGATTCGGCTATGTATTTATGATTTTGTCGCCCTTTTTGATATATTATTATTGGTGAAGTTTGGACCTATCTTTAGCCTATTCGAGTTAAGGATTTGAGCAATTGCAAGTATCGTGTTCGTGGATTCGATCATGTATTTGTGATTTTGTCGCCTTTTCTGGAATTTGAGATCGATAGTGTAAATAAGAATAATTAACCCTTTAGCCTAAAAACCCTTTTTACCGCTTTAGACTTGTTATTCCTTAGCTTTAGTGGTGGAGATGTGTATACTTGCCAAGCTTATGATAGAATATTCGTCGCGACTGGACAGTTAAACGATTAGATTTGCTTTTATCGACTTATTTTATTTTACTTCTAATTCGTTAAGTGTTTAGTTGTGTGATTATGAAATAAACGAATACATGCTTAAATATAAAAATAAATCCTAATACATCTTTTAGGATACATTTTCATAAGTTTTAATCTAAGGTTTACTTGGGGACAAGTAAAGTTCAAGTGGGGGGATATTTGATGAACTCAAATAAGTACATTTTATTACTACCATTTATCCTATTAATTTGACTTGTTTTACTATATTATGTATGAGGATTGATACTTAATTGTTTACTTTTGTAATTCTCAGGTAAAAACAAGCATTTGGTGAAACTTAGCGATTATGGACTAATAATGGAGCAAAACGTGCATAAAGTGAAAGTCTACTGACATGGACAAGATCAAGTCAATTCTGCTCCAGATGCGCCGCATCTCACTCTCGAAATGCGCCGCATCTCTATCAAGATATCACCAGATACGATCCAAGATACAAGAGGACATGCGCCGCATCTAATCAAGAGTTACGCCGCATCTTCTGGCGGTGTACGAATATTCCTGAATATTATAATCTTGGACCCCACGCGAAGTTAAGTACATACGCCGCATCTACTTAGTAGATGCGCCGCATCTTCCCTCAGACAGAAACTATAAATACCCCGTAGACCAGACGAATTTAAGAGTTCGAAACCCTAAAACCGAAGTTCGGACAGCAGAGCAAAAGGACGAATTCAGTCAAGGAGGCAGCACAAGACACACCCAAATCGAAGATACAAGAGCTGTAAGAAGGTGCTGCATGTATTTAATTCATTAAGTAGTTTTGTTTTATTGTGTTAGCAAACTTTAATTCATCAGGATTGGTGGCTTGTGTAATGTGACAACGGAAAGATTGCACTCCCTTTAATACTTGCTTTCCCATCAATTAAAGTTTATATGTTGATGTCTTTGGTTACTACTTATTAGTGCATTGATAACCTCTGTGTTTATTAGTGGCTTGCGGGCATTTGACTACGGGACAAGATGTGGCTCCCACGGTTGTTTCTAAATTGATCACTTAGGAACAACTTTTAGACATAAGTAATCATTAAGGGTTTACTCGCCGATAAGAATAGGACCAACGAGAAAGGATTAACTACATACACTTCATATAAAGCTATCAATAAAACAAGTGACAAACTACTTAATCATAAGGACAGCCCTCTTATTGTCTCAAGTATCTATCTGTGTACGTGTGTGCTACTTGCTGATTCGCGCCTATTTGTTTATTTTATTATTTAATTGCAAACAAAATCGTGCCAGTCTCTCAGGCTGAAACCCCCCTTGCGTTAGGATATTAAAATACTGATTAGAATAACTAGATAATACGTTCCACTCTTAGTGATCGACACTCTACTTACCATTATCTTCATACTGACCGGGTACACTGCTCGTTAAGTGTGTGTGTTATTGATAAGTCGGCTAAATATAAATTTAAAACTTGAGTAGGCATTAAAACTGCTAAACCGCAACGACACATCACGCGCATTGATTGGCTATTTTTCCTAGCTTATATTAACGTCAAAGAACATATAGAAAATATGGTTGCACCTCAGAAAATTCATATAGCATGGTTTACGAATTTCGTTGTGTTTTAACTATTTAATTATCATACGCCATATTAAGCTTGCGTGATTCATATTTCTTATTTTTCCTGAGTTATATTCGACCTAAGGATCATTAGAAAAATGCTAATTAAATTTTAGAACGTAAAGATTGAACGAAAGACCGAACAAAATAATTGTACTACGATTGAACGAAAGCTTCAATACTCCAACTCCTATTTTTCGTGGCTCCTTTACACTCCAAAGAACTCCAGAAAATTGTTAGATCAGGTCTAGAAATCGTGTGGAGGGTTGGGTCGATTTTGAGGTTGTCGACTTTAGGGTTTCGGTTAGGGTTTAATAAAATAATTGGGATTTGTTAACTAAATGAGATATAAGCCGAGAATTTGGAGGGGGATGGGCTTAAGAACCGGCCTAAATCAGATAAAATCAAAAAGATTTGATTTGGTATTGATTTCCTATTTTATTTTGCATTTATCTCTTTATAATGATTTTACAAAATATAATTAAATTAAATAATTATATATTTCGGATTATATGTATGTACATGTGTGAATTAATAATTTTTGGGACATTCAAAATATTATAATGTTGTCTCAGAATTTATTTTATTTCATATGTAGTTCGTTTTCAGAAGTTTGGAATCGTTTCAGGATTTTTTTTTTATAAGTGATTTAATTAAGTTTTAAGTTTTCAGGGGTATTTTGGTCATTTACATGCTTTCTAAATTTCAGGTATTACAACTTCTTCCCCACTAACAAAAAAATTTCGTCCTCGAAATTTGCAGAAAGAAAAGAGAACGGAACACAAAACAAGGACATACCAGGCCTAATAGATGATGATCGGATTCTCTCGGAAGAGACGTAAGAATTACACAGGATTTTGACGGATATGCCGTCCACAGGATTTGATTTGACAAGTCAGATTAGAACGTACAGGAATAGATTATCGATAACATCAATTGGTAGAAGTTCTATAACAGAACCTAAGATTTTTATCGGGAGTCCAGAGGTCAGCAGAATGCGTGACGAGAATCCAGACGTATCAATTTGTATAACGGCGAAAGCTGATTACGCATAAAGGTAGAATGAACTTAAATTCTTACTAACGCAGATGATCTCAAACAGTTATCAGGATTTCTAAAGCTCTAAGGCACTTCTCGAAATATCCGATGCCCACAACAAGTGCACGTTATATGATGTAAGTATTATCACGTTGGCCAGACGTCATAATACTGGCATCATATAAATATGCCCTCATGATGGTCATACTTTATCTCAAGTCGTGAACAGAACAACTTATCTTAATCCACCTAGTCTTCCTACGGTCTCAGAGGTCACAAAAATCAAATACCTTAACTAAGAGGAGAACGAATCACTCGAAGGAGTTAACGGAACCAATCTAGAATGTTTATCAGAATTTTAGGCACATCATCAAAAGCATCAGGTCATCCATCATTCGTCAAATTTGACATATCAAAGCCATCGTCCTTCATACGCGGAATGAACACAAAGCGGAATTACTAGTAGAGAACCTAAACCATTCAAAGGATTTTATCATCAGGTAACCGAAATTTAAATAGGTCAAACGGAAGTGAACTACGTCATCCATTCAATACATGCTCTTAAATCTTTCTCGATTCCAGGCAGTCTGTCTATGTATGTCCATATGATCATCGGGTGAAAAGGATTTATAACTTGAGTCTGATCCCTCAAGCCTTCGGCACTTCTTCTTGGAACTGTGGTGTGGTAACATGAATCTCTGACCTAGTCGCTGTGTATTACCCATTTACGAGCCTGCTTCTACTCTCAATTCATCTTAGTACAACTAAAATGAATAGAGAAGTAAGGCTGTGTGTCTTTGACAGGTCTCCTAGCACAAATCGAGATTCGCCAACTCTGATTGCTGTCGTCACCGGATGTCTGGTAGTATTGTCTGCTACAATCTCTGAAAGCCAAGCAATTTACTCGTCCAGAACAAAGGGTCATTCCTTAATACGAAAATGGTCTACATGTTCCTCGTTCGTCTCAGAGCACAAACATGTTGTCATACTATGACAATTGTCCCATTACTCGTGCAAACATGATTCTTATTAACCAATACTATTGGCATTATTTAAGACTCACAATTGGTCACAATGAGTACGAACACAGTTTTCATGAATCGTTTCAAGGAAAACTTCATATCTAATTCACATCACCCATCTTTACTAATAAAACTGAAATACTTTACGGAAGTTGCTCTCAGTTAGTCATCTCCCATCTTAGGAGTTCTTGTGGTTGCTTCTTCAGTCCTTCAAACATTAATGAGGTTGTCTGATACAGGGTTTCAAGGTAGAACAATTTAATCAGTGACACGTAGAATTGAAAAGTGATTACGGTTAAAATTATGGTTAGGTTTATGATAGTTGATATGCAGACGCAAAAATTTTCTCCTTCTTCTTCATAAATTAAAAGAGTATTTAAAAAGGAACATCGAGGTGGACAAAAACATATTACATCAGCTTCTTCAATCTCTCAATTTCAACAGTATCATGGTTCGTCAGCTGATATCGGTTCAAAGCCAATTTTACTTCTCAATCAGGAGAGATACCCAAAAGTTTCATCAGAAGCACCAGAAAATTTGTACAACAAAACTTCCAATGCCAAAACTTTCTAATGGTGGATACTAATAGGTGTCAGGAGAATTTGATGATCAAATGAGATCAGGGTAAGTATTTCCATAGCAGTTCTAAGCTTAACATATCTGAGCGGTTAAAGGTTATCATAGCAAAAGTAGGGTGGAACAGATTTAAGGATCACATTTCAATTACGGTAGTCTTATGGTAGCTCTTACGAAGAGTCAGCCCATCAATAACCAAAGATCTCCAAAATCAAGTATATCAAAAGGAAATGGATTCGTGAATTCAATACGGTCGTCAATCGAGACGGGTAGTTCATGTGTCAAAGTCAAGTACATGGTTCATCATTGAGTTGAGATATATAGGCGAACAATTCAAGGTGTTGAAATCTTATTAGCTGTTTAACACAAGTGGCAAGTAGGTTGCGAATAATCGGTAATACGAACATCGTATACTGTCAAAGTGAGACGTATAGAAATATCAGTTATCAGCATCATCATGCTCTTTTAACAATTTCCTACGGAGATAGTATTTGCATCAAATCCTTCCAAAGGAAAACTGATTGGCAAATAAGATTCGTCATTCAAGGAATAAACTTCCTAAATTCATGGTTAATATTCATTAGAGCTCTCATGGGAGTAGTGTGGAATTTGCAAGACAGAATAGTATCGGATGATACATTTATATCCAGCATGGAAAATGATTTATAGAAAGTGTCAACCACATTAGGGTTAAACGGCCCTCAGAATGGTCGGAAAATATGAACTGTTTATCAAACGGATTGGAAGTGAAAGTCAAAATCAGGTAGCGGTAGCAAGATTTAACAATCGGTAATCATGGTAAGGGTTTCAAAATTGTTTTAAACGCCAAAGGTGAGACATAAGAGGATAGTCGTCAATATTAGATGATCAGTCAATCAATCCTTATAAGAACACTAGACTTCTTATGGAAACAGGGATGGTTAAGACGAAATTAAATAGTGTCAAAAGTTTCATAGATGATCATCGGAAGCAAGAAACAACTGACGGAATGTATCAAGTACATCATTGTCAAGGGAATTCTCAGAACGCCCGAAGAGGCATCAGGATGATTAACAAAAGGTTCGGAGGTTGGAATCGGAATCTGAAAGCAAGGATCAAATAGTGTCGGATGACTACTATGCAATTTTCAATGCTTCAGGTTTTATTTAGGTTCAATTCTTAGGTGGTGCAAGGCATAAGCTCTAAATTTCCAAGTGTGTTTTCAATAGGCTTTAACCAAAGGCAAGGCACGAATCAGAGTGATGCGGAAGCAATACTACTTAAACATATGACTTATAGTCTACCCATTCCTCACTGGTCAGAATTTAAGTTCCTATAGGAAAATCCTAAAGCAAATTCTCAAAGGTTGTCCTACGAGCGCCTACAGTGGAAACTTAGTGGTCTAGGATTCACAGGTCAAGGGTAAATGTATTACGAGTCGCAGCCTGTTAGCTCTGATACCATAAATTGTAACACCCCGACCCGACAAGGGTAAAGATATCACAACAATGGATCCATATCAGATCAAAACAAAGCATACTAATACAGTAATACAAAAATTCAAGGATTACAAATGAAATATTGAATCTAAATGGTTACAATTAAAACTTCCAAAACTAATTCTAAATATAATGTCTTCAATCCAACTCTAACCCAGCATAGCTATCCAATCTTCTAAATCCAAGGTACACTCTTCACTCATTCCCAGCTTCCTACTAATACCTGCCGCGTGAAAAAGAAAACGCGGCTGAGCTACGAGAGCTCAGTGAACAGATATATAGATAACGGAAACAAATAGCAGGTAGCAAATACAAAAGCAAATCAGAAATACAAATCATACCGATACGAAGTCAAAATGAAAGGAATGAGAAGTGGATCATGAATGAAAGAAAAGAACAAAAGTGAATAAGATTTAAGAAAAACAGGAACACAGGAATCTATCACGAGCCCAGATAACATAGCATACAAATAATAAACAAACCTGTGTAGAGTGATCAGCTCTCCGATAATGTGAAAGACGTGTATCGCACACACCATCAGTCACCAGATATAATAATCATAATCATATAACATATACAGATAACAGGTCAAATCTAGGATGCACCCATACGCCCCACAGACAATCAACAATCATAATTATAATGGCCATAGCAAATAATAAATAAGGGACGGAACAGGTCATCACTCTCCTGCCCTAGAGTCATGTCAGAGGTGCGTCAATGACATGGACATGAAACCCTCATGCCTAGTGATTGGCTCGTAATATCAAACTGTAGGTCAAAGGTCAAACGTACTATCAAATAATCAAAAGGTCATATCCTAAGGGTACATGGCAAGGGTTCATGTCAAACAGTTTATAAATAAATGTCAAAAGTTCAAATCAAAGTTTATCAGATTAAGTTTTATATCAAAGTTTAAGTTCAGATTAAAAGGACTATATCAACTGGTTCAAAAGAGTATGACAAGAGTCTATAATCAAAGTTTCATAGCAACAGTTTATTTACAAAGGTTTCTATTTAAAATTCATTTAAGACCCTCCTTAAAAAATGGTTTTCATAACAACTGATCTTACAAAATAGTTTTCATAGAAATGGTCTTCCAAGACTTTTAGTAATTTCCATTAAAAGTGATATTACTTATTTCAAAGTAGCTTTTCTCAAAACGTTTCATATGTAGTTTAAGAACGGTTCAAAACCAATTAGGTTTAAATAAGGATTTAACAGATTAAGGTTTATATCAAAACCAATTTAGTTTTATAACAAGTATATTAGATTAAGGTTCAAAACAAGATTCACAGATCAGGGTTCAGGACAAGAGATCAAACACAAGGTTCATGAAGGTTCACAAAACAAAAGATCACATGGAAGGTTCACAAACAAGAGATCACATGAAAGGTTCACAAACAGCAGGGAACATAGCAATGGTATAGGGGATCCTAATAAGGAAAATGAGAACTGAAGGAAAAAGAAAATGAACACCCTTACTGAAAGAGGGCAGAATATCTGTACCTTATTATGAATGCAAGAACACAGAGATAAACGCTGATAGAGATTAGATTACTCCTTCCTCGAACCTAAGGGAGTAGAAGACAAAATGACAAGTGGGTTTTAGTTATCTTTCCATTTTAAGTAAATTTCCAGATTTAGTAACTTTCTATTCTTAGCAGGTTTCCAGGATTAGCAGATTTCTATTATTAGTAAGTTAATAATATCACCGATTAGGTTAAGTCATTATTTCAAGATTATTATGGGATTAAGGTACATTTTATCAAGTTACAAAAGTTTGGGGTTAACTATGCCAAGTTTATATAGTTTAGGGTTTTAACTGTAATTTTATCTAATTCAAAGGTTTAACATGAAAATACTTTAAGTTACTGAATTAAATACTCATAATATTCAGAATGACATTTTAATCTCTTTAGTTTCACACTTTACAGTTTATACCCCTCTAGTTATATAATTTACAAAACAAACCCTACATTTACATAATTCATGATTTAATCTCTATTATATCCATATTTACCAAACAAGCATCTTGTTTTACAAAATTACAAAATGTACTATCAGAATTGATTATATTACAGATTAGACCCCTCAGAATTAAGGAAATAAATATAGAATAACTTAGAAAGAAAAAAGAGTCCTAAAAAATCCTATAAAAGAAAAAAAAAATTCTAAGATAAAAAGCTCCTAGTTTGAGGATCTATTGAGGTGGGTGCGAAAGAGCGTTGAGGCACTCAAGGATATGGTTTAAGATGAACCTCATCTCATTTTGTAGCTCATGAACCAAAATGTTGGTTCGTTGAGTGAGATGAGCGATTTGCTCACACATGGGGCAACCATGGCGAGGGAAGTTGGGTGGTAGGGTTTGTTCGTTTGTTGGTGGTGGCGGTGGTGGTGGTGGAGGTGGTGGAGCATGAGTTGATTGTTGGTTGTGGTTTGGTGGAGACATGATGGATGCAAGCAATGTGAATTGTAGATCCATTGCTTCATTGAGGTGAGAATCCACCATGTTTGAAAAGGCATAGAGGTGGTCAAGTTCCTCATTTATTTGACTTTGAGTTTGTGGATGGTTAATCCACATTGACTCGTCAATGGCTTGAAGTGTGGAGGTTGGTGAGAAAGGTTGAGTTTGAGGTTGTTGAGGTGGAGCTTGATCATGGTAGAGAGGACCATGGATATCCCTATAAATAGGGTGGAAGAGTAGTGGTTGTTGTTGTGAAAGTTCAACCTCAAATGGCATTGGTGGTGGATTGGTGGATCTTTGAGGTAGGTCTTCCAAGGTTTCTAAGTAGGGGTGTGGAGAGGTTGGTGGAGTGGCAAACAACTCTATTGGTTGTACTCTAGGGGATCTAGGAGGTGATGGTGATTTTGGTATCTGAGATGGTGCGGGAGGTGGTGTGGTGGCCATTGGTGTTTTTGTTGGAGGTGGAGTGGTGATGATGAAATGTGGAGGTGTTGGAGTTGAAAATGTGAGGAAGTTCTCATTATCGATTGGAGATGAGATGTTTAATGATGAGGAGTTGAGATTTACAAAGCAACATGGTCTGACACTCATCCTAGCAGTTCTTCTATGAGGTCTTGATGATGATGAGGAGTTGTTTGACTTTGTCATTGTGGGGAAAATGGTTGAGATATGCAGAAATTTTACTAGAAGTGATGGTGAAGGTGTGAGAAATGATCATCCTAAAGCTTCTAATTTATAGAATCCAAGATTTATGGAAGAGTGTGTTTGGATTTGATGTTAAACCATACAAAAATGGTGGTTTCTAATGATTTGGAAGTGGAAGAGAAGCTTGTCAAATCATCAAAGTCAATCCAATGAGATTGAGTTGAGTGAAATAAAGAAGATATGCAGTTAATGCATAGTAGTGAGTGGGAAATCTTATGATGTAATTGATCCACGGATGGCAAGGAACTATTTTGAGGGATCCTTGCTTGGTGGAGAAAGGTAACTTGAGAGAATTTTTGAAATTTCAAGTTTTGGTGGGAAATATTTTTCCTATTGATCTAAGTGATCTAAGATGATCCTAATATGAGGTATTATCAGTGAAAGTGTCCTAATAACAAGAATGAGTGAACTAGAGTGCGGGATTAATCGAAAATTTAAAAATATGGCTGTTGATTGGTGGAACCAAACAATAACACAGGCGGAACCAAGAATTTGGTTCCGCCTGATCCGTCAGGCAAGTTTTGGCGGTACCAAAAATTTGGACAGACGAAACCAAAAATTTGGTTCCACCCAATCCGCCAAGCGAAAAAAGTAAACCGAGGGGTTTTTTGAAGGCCCGAATCCCGTTCAAATCCCGTAAATTTTCCTAAAACATGTGTAATTAATTAGTTGTGATTGAACAATAACAAAAAAACAGGTATTAACACATGTAAGCATATAGATCAAACTGGGGCTAATGATATTACTAATAATATGAGTTGTGCCAAACAGTGGCTTAGAAATGGAAAATTGATAACATCACAATTTTATCTTCCTGCATGACAACGTTAGTTCACATAATTGTTTAACGATAAGTTATCATCCTACGATCATAAAAACACATCACATCATTGCTAAAAACAATTGTACCAAACACTCATGAAACCTCTCATTGCCTATCTAGTTTCTTGTTCATCTTCGTTAGGAATCGCCCGATGCATTTGAACATCCCTCTCGTTTGGTTAAACTCTTCCGTTTGTTGTTCAATTCTTGGAAGTTGTTGCATATATTCTAGAGGTGGAAGCCTAGAATTTGTGAGTCCATCATCCTCGCTCATAGATGATGATGATGAGGAAGTGGGTGGATGAGGACGTTTTCCTTGTGTTCAGGCTACTCTCTTATCACTCGAGGGTATAAAAATGTGGTCAACAAGGGAGAAGTCGGGGCAAAAACCTCTATCATTTGGAGGGATAGGTGCAAAGGCTCTAATAAGACGGGTGAGAAGCATCCCGTATGGAAGAGCGGTGGTTCCTAACATTGGTATGTCCGCCATCCTTTTGGCGACATAGTAGGCAAGGTTGAAAGGTTGATGAGTTGACAAGCAATAAAGCATGTAGCATAGGCAAGCATTGATATGGTCTCGATTCCCTATGGTGCATAAGACATTGGCTCTAAGAATTTCTTCCCACTTTTTAAATTGTGGCCTAAGTTCATTTAGCTCCATGCCAAACGGGTCTTGGTTGACTTCATTTCCTTATTGGGTGGTTCTAGTGTGGAAGTTCTAGGAAGAAAGAGATGGTCTCGGATAATCTCTTTTGGGGTCAAAGGAGTGTCGTTTGGAGGCATACGATCAACAATAGAATCAAGAATTGACAAAGACCATTTATTCGAGTAAAGGCAAGTACCTTCACACGAAATTCCAAGGACTTCCGCAAATTGGTTAAGGGGAATGTTGAAGTCACTTTGATTGACTTTGAATTGGATAGAGATGAGACCATAGTCATTTGTGGTGAGGATGACACTAGCATAAAACTCTAATACAAATCTAGGACATATTGGTTCGTTAATGTCCAAGAGACCATTAAAGTGAATGGTAGCTAGTTCTTGGCGGATATTGGTTCCTTCTAGAAAGGAAGGGTCTATGGTTCTACCCTCGTGGACATATCGTTTCTCTAAGGCCTTAAAGATTTTTACTTGTGTCGGTGTAAGTCCCTTAATTTTATAGTGTTTTGGAAGGTAGTTTAGGGTATCCTTGTGGTCGTAGAATGTCGCGGGAGGCATGATTGATCCTAGATACAAAAATTACATAGTTTAGTTAAAACTAACGATAGTTTAGATACGATGTTCTAGTGTGTGCCTATATGGGGACAATGTGGAGGTGCGGTTATCTCGACTCTTTTTAATGCATAAAAATTTCATTTAGCAAATTTTATACCAAAACGAGAGATAACCCAAACGCTCCTAATTCAATGTAGCTTCGATTGAATGTACCCGAAAATACATATTAGTTATGTATTTCCTTTAGCATTCAAGAGACATTATGCAAATGATGTTTTAAACATAGCGTTTTTATTTGTATGAACAATGTGAAAAATCATTTTTCCTAATAGTGAGAAGCTTTTTACAAAAAATTTGACATGGGGTTTTAGTGAATTATGATAATGTCTTACAATATGCAATTCCTAACTAAGGAAAACATGATTAGTTATCTAATTAAGCAAATGTACTTCATGATTTTTCAAAAAGATGCATAATCCCCAAGTTTTGGTTTTGTGCAAGAAATAGAAATCCTAGACACAGATCAGGAGTGTAAATATAGTTTGGAAACTTACAGTGTGGATTAGAGCACAAATTTGTTGAAGTAGAATGCCTAAATTCTGAGAATGTTGTGATATGGGGCGAGTTGAAGTTACTTGTGTGTTGTGGGAATGAGAAAAGGAGTGTTTGTTTAATATACTTAAAAACCAACCAGGAACCCACGGATGGGGCGGAACCAAATATTTGGTTCCGTCATTGTTGTCGACGGGTTCCGTGGGACTGTTTTGGTTTTTGGTTATTTTTTGTCGTGTTTGGTTAAGCTAAGGTTTTAACTACACATTTGGTTCCATTAATCCTAAACGAAGTCTAAGAAGGTTAAATGGTTCTCTCTTAAGAGGTTCATTAGGATATCGGCAATGTTGTCTTCTGAGGATAATTTCTCGATTGAGATGTTTCCTTTTTGAACATTGTCGCGAAGAAAGTGGTGACAGATTTCTATGTGTTTGGTTTGAGCATGTTGAACTGGATTCTTACTAAGATCGATAGCTCCTTTGTTGTCGCAAAGAATAAGAACGTCGTTGAGTTGAATTCCGTAGTCGACGAGAGCTTGTTTCATCCACAGAGCTTGTTGGCATGCTTTTCCTGCTGACACGTACTCGGCTTCTGTTGTTGAGATTGCTAGAGCCGTTTGTTTCTTTGCAAACCATGAGATAAGACAATGTCCAACAAAAGTGCAAATACCACTTGTACTTTTTCTATCGACATAGTCACCGGCATGGTCTGAGTCGGCATACACTATGGTTTCAACACCCGTTCCTTTGGGATACCATAATCCTAAGTGTGTAGTACCTTTAATGTATCTAAATATTCGTTTAACGGCTTCAAGATGGGATGTTTTAGGATCTTCTTGAAAGCGAGCACATAGACAAACACTAAACATAATGTCGGGTCTACTAGCCGTGAGATAGAGTAGACTACCAATCATTCCTCTATATTTAGTGTTGTCAATGGATTCACCTTCTTCATCCTTGGTGAGTTTAGTTTCCGAGGACATAGGTGTTTTCATAGGTTTGGAGTCTTCAAGACCAAATTTCTTAAGCATATCTTTGATGTACTTAAATTGGGTAAAGAATATCCCATCTTCTAATTGTTTTATTTGAAGGCCTAAGAAAAAGTTGAGTTCTCCCATCATACTCATTTCAAACTCGTCATGCATGATCTTTGAGAAATCGTCGCATAATTCTTGACAAGTTGATCCGAATATGATGTCATCCACATATATTTGAACTATGATAATATGTGATCCCTTTTTCTTAGTGAAAAGAGTGTTCTCTACTAGTCCCATGGTATACTTATGTTCAACTAGGAATGTCTTAAGTCGATCATACCATGCTTTTGGTGCTTGCTTAAGTCCGTATAAAGCTTTTTTAAGTTTGTAGATATAATTTGGTTTTTCAAAGTCGGCAAAGCCGGGAGGTTGTTCAACATACACTTCCTGATTTATGAAACCATTAAGAAATGCACTTTTGACATCCATTTGAAAGAGTTTAAAGTCATGTGCACATGCATATGCAAGTAATATTCTAATTGACTCGAGCCTAGCAACCGGAGCAAAAGTTTCGTCTTTGTCAATACCTTCTTGTTGATTATAGCCTTGAGCTACTAGCCTAGCTTTGTTTCTAGACACTACACCATTTTCATCCATTTTATTTCTAAAGACCCATTTTGTTCCAATTATGGTTTGACATTTTGGTTGAGGAACTAATGTCCAAACATCATTTCTAACAAATTGGTGCATTGATATGACCCAAGATTCATTTTTTATAGCCTCATTTATATTTTTGGGTTCAATGGTTGAAACAAAAAAAGAAGTTACTTTGGTTTTGGACTTTTAATCTTAATGTTCTTTCATTAATTTCTCCTATGACATTATCTAATGGATGACTTTTAGATTATTTGACATTGACTATTCCCTTATTTAATAGTTCATCTTCCTTGTCATTATCCAGATTCTCTTGGTTTTCAACCATTTGACTTTCAGCTAAGTCATCATCTACCAAAGGTGATGTCTTAGAGGGAGGTGGACTTTCGTCAAATGTTACGTTCAACGATTCCTCGACTCTTAAGGTTTCTTTGTTCAAAATGATATAGGCTTTACTATTTTGCGAATATCCAAGGAACACACCTTCATAAGACTTTTGGTCAAATTTGGTGAGATAATCCTTAGTGTTTAGAATGAAGCACTTGCTTCCAAAAACTCTAAAGTATCCTAATGTAGGCTTTTTGCCTCTATATAGTTCATATGGAGTTTTATTCAAAAATTGTCTTATTAAAACTCTATTTAGAATATAGGTGGATGTGTCAACGACGTTACACCAGAATTTCTGTGGTGTGTTTTGTTCATTTAACATTGCTCTACTCATTTCTTGGAGAGTTATGTTTTTACGTTCTACTACACCGTTTGACTGAGGAGTACGCGGAGTTGAAAAGTTATGTGTTATGCCATTAGCATCACAAAAAGCTCCAAATTGAGTTTCATTATCAAATTCATGACCGTGGTCTGTTCTAATTGACACAATGTTACTTCCTAGTTGATTTTGAATTTTCTTACTTAGAATTTCAAATTTATCAAAAGCTTCATTTTTACTTTTAAAAAATTTAGTCCAAGTGTATCTTGAATAATCATCTACTATGACCAAAGTGTAGAAGTTGCCTCCATAACTTTGTATAGCGGATGGACCAAATAAATCCATATGCAAAATTTCTAGACACCTAGATATGGACACCATATTTTTAGCATTATGGCTATTATGAACTTGTTTCCCAATTTTGCAAGCATTACAAAAGTGTTGGTCATATTTCAACTTGGGTAGGTTCCTAACGAGTTCCTTAGATGATAGGGATTGGATGAGTCTCATATTGGCGTGGCCTAAGCGTCTTTGCCAAAGAGTTGAGTTGTCGTCTAGAGAGGTGAGGCAAAGTTTATCTTTAGATGTTTTATCTATTTTCATAACGTATACGTTATTTTTCAAAACACCTATACCTATGGTTATACCGTCTTTTAGTATTTTACTTCCATTTTTACTGAAAAGGACATCATACTTTTTACAGCATAGTTGGCTAATGCTAAGTAAGTTAAATCCTAGGTTATCAACATGAGCAACATCATCAATAGAGAGAGAGAGTCATGAGAGATAGTACCTTTTCCGACGATTTTGCTTTTTAGCTTGCTACCAAAAGTAACATTACCTCCATCATATTCTTGGTAGGTAGAGAAAAGGCTCTTGTTTCCCGTCATGTACCTTGAACACCCGCTATCTTTTATCCACTCGTCTGGTTCCAAACCAACTTTCAAGCATACCTAAGTTATAGAAAAACTCAAGCATTTGGTCCATAATATCTCATGGGTCCATTTGGGTTAAACATCCCATTAACTTGATTCATGTATGGGAATGGTGGATATGGGTTCCATGGCATGTAGTTGGGACTTTGATAATTCTTAGGAAAGTTTGGGTTCCAACTATTTTGATAAGGAGCTTGTGTGTTGTAGTTGCTCTTTGGAAAGGGGCATTTGGGAATAGTTGTCCTAGGTCTTTGTTGAGTAGTTTTAGCTCTAAATTCATTTTTACCTTGTCCTACTCCTAAAGTAACAGCTGGTTTTTGTTTATTTATAGTTGAGCTAGTACTAGGTTTCCTTGTAACTTTAACGAACTCTGTACGAGCCGAAGTGCAAGCCTTCTGTTCAGCAACAGTTCCCACGGATCCCTTCTCCACTACTGGCGGAACCAAGGATTTGGTTCCGTATGATCCGTGGGTTACTGAAACTGTTGGAACAGTTTCTTGTACTTTTACGGATTGTTTCTTTATACTAATTATATCTCCTAACTTCATAAAGCCTAGTCCAGTTTTGTCATGTGGTAATTTTTGTACTTTCATTATTTCATCTACACAACTAATATTCTTATCAAATCTTTTAAATTTAGAGTTTTGTTTGATAAGAGCGTCCTGTGTGATTTTAAGTTTTTCTAATTCAAGTCTAAGCTCTTGACATGATATACATACCTCGTCAATAGCTTTACCTTTTTCTAATCGTTTAACTTTTTCTTTTAACTCATAAACCTCGTTTTCTAGAAATTCCTTTTTGGTTTTCAAAAACTTATTTTTGTTTATGATTTTTAGGCTAAGTTCATAGAGATTGTTATATTCCTTTTGCAAGGTGTCATCATCAATAGAAGAATAAGACGAGTCAGAATGTACCTCGTTTGAGTCATGAGCCATGAGAGCAACTTCGTCATTCTTAGGCTCTTCGTCATCATCTTCACTTTCACTCCAAGCCCCACTTACAAAAGCTCTTTGAGTTTTGTTCTTGGGTGCCTTAGGAAATTCTCCTATTAGATGATTTGTATCTCCACATCTAAAACACTTTCTTTCTCCTTTTCCTTTCTTGTCATCATGGTCTTTCCGGAAGGATTTTTTTTCTTCACGAGGTTGTCTTACGAACTTTCCTCGTCTTCCAAAGAACTTCTTGAAATCTCTTACGGCCATGGCATATTCTTCATCTTCGTTACCCGAACTAGACTCTTCATCATCACTTGAATCTACTCTAGCTTTTAAGGCAATGGATTTGACTTTTTCCTTTTTGCCCTTAACTATTTCCGAATCTTTTTCCATTACCATCTCATGAACTTTGAGATTTCCGATTAGCTCGTCAAGTGACATGCTTGAAAGATCCTTGGATTCTTCAATGGCCGTCACCTTTGCTCTCTACTTCGGATGGAGTGCCCAGGGAATTTTCGGACAAAGTTCTTACTACAAAAAGATTCATCAAGTTCTTTAAGAGAAGTAATGATAGTATTAAACCTAGCAAATGCACTATCAATGGTCTCATCTTCAGGGATAATAAATTGTTCATATTGTTGAACAAGAAGATCAATTTTGTTATCCTTGACTTGTGAGTTCCCTTGATGAGTGATAATTAAAGATTGCCAAATTTCTTTAGCGGCTTTACACATAAAGACTCTTTCATATTCTTTCATAGGTAAAGCATTGTAAAGCATCATTTTAGCCTCATTATTTTTGGCAATCAACTTCACTTGCTCGTCGAGCAAGTGAAGTATCCTCATCCCGACCACATGATATATCTTTTATTATAGCTTTATGATCACCCTCTATAATAATATACCATAGATCTATGTCTTTTGACTTCACATAAGTTTCAAAGCGGTTTTTCCAATATATAAAACCATTTGGTTCAAATTGTGTTGGTATTTGCATAGATTGCCCCTCTTTGAAATTTTTGAAATTTTCAAAATCCATGGATCGTTCCAAGTTTTAAAATACAATATATTTTAAAAATCTTGAATAACGTAGCTCTTGATGCCAATTGTGGAAAACTAGAAGGGGGATTGAATAGTTTTTACCGTTTTAAAATTCTTTTGCTTTGAATACTTAACGTGATTTCAACTAGTGCAAATAATAAACAATATATAACATGCAAGTAAGGAAAGAAACGATCAAACCACAACACGGTTGTTTAAAGTGGTTCGGTCTACAAGGACTCTCTTCCTTGCCCTACTCCACTCCTCGAGCCTTTAACTCGAGAGTTTTTCTTCACTAAGAAACAAGCTCCCTTCTCGGTGGAGAAAACCTTTACAAACGTCGCTTACACTTTTTTTGGTACAAAGCTAAATACCGAGTTCTTTTATAAGGGCACAACCACTCCCGATACTCTATGTATTTTGAGGACTAAAATACTAACCGATCACTACAGAGGTATATGATTGTTTGGTACAAACAATGATGTGTGAAAAATAACAAATTCATACTATGACTAATCTAACAAGTCTTGCAACGCTTTGTTGAAGCTTGTGATGCTTTGATCTTTTTGTTACAAAGAAAGATCACTAACAATGAAATATGAATGGGTTAGAAATGAATGAAAGAATGAATGATGTTGTTTATGCTTATGAGTGATGAGAAAACATGAATGTGTGGCTTGCTATTTATAGGCCAACTGCCTTGGCAAACCACGGATGGGACGGATCCAATTTTAGGGATCCGTCCGTGTTGTTGTTTGGTTCCGTGGGAACCTGACAGCAAATCTCCAAGTATCTTCACCAAATCTAACCAAGATATTTCCATATCTTTTCTTTGAGTAAAGATCAATCTAAGATATTCATATGATCTTCAAAATCTTTTAAAGATTTCAAAGTGATGCATGCCATGATGTCATTGTACAATTTCCAAATTTAGAATTAAAATGTAAATGAATGTAACTTTGTAAATGTATATATGAATGTAACATGTATATACTAGTGATCATGTATGTAGCATGTAGATAATGTTATGAGTTTAAAAGCTTGTGACTATATATGTAAAAGACTTAACTATATTTATGCTTTGCTAAAAAATAAAGTTTATAATTGTCATTAACAAAATATAGAAAAGATCGTAAAATATAAACAACATTTTTTAGACGATATTTGTATTAACACTGAATTCAAAGGGTCATCTAGCTCATCCTCAAGCTCACAAAACTTGGCTTTTGTGTCCTCCTCCAATAACAGTTCTGGCAGTACTAGTGAAGTAGTTAAAACTACTCATGGAGTTACTACTGCTGGCACTCAAGTTAATGCTGCTAGTTCTACAAACTTTGAAAAATTGAATGATGCTATTATCTATGCATTCTTGGCTGGTCAATCTAATATTTCTCAGATTGTACATGAAGACTTGGAACAGATTCATCCAGATGATCTTGAAGAGATGGACTTGAAGTGGCAGATGGCTATGTTGACAATGAGGGCAAGGAGATTCTTGAAGAGTACAGAAAGACAGCTCAAAGTCAATGGGAATGACAACATGGGGTTTGATAAGTCAAAGGTAGAATGCTACAACTGTCACAGAAAGGGACACTTTGCAAAAGGGTGCAGGGCACCAAGGAGCCAAGACTACAAGAGTGGAAAAAGCTCAAGGAAAACTGTGTCTGTGGAACCAACAAATTTCACAGCTTTGGTGTCTTGTGATGGTTTGGGTGGGTATGATTGGAGTGACCAAGCAGTAGAAGGATCAAACTTTGCACTCATGGCTTATTCTTCTTCATCAAGTTCTGACTCTGAGGTATCTAATGATTCTTGTTGTTCTTATAAATCTTGTTTAGATACTGTTGAGTTGCTTAAGGCTAGGAATGAAAAATTAATTGAAGATTTAAAGAAGTCTGAGTTAGATAATTTAGGCTACAAAGTAGGTTTAAAGTCTGTTGAACAAAGACTTGAATTCTTTAAGCAGAATGAGACTGAGTATGTAGAGAAGGTTAATGTTTTAGAAAGTAAACTCTATGTCAAAGAAAATGTTATTAAAGAGCTTACTAAGAGACTAGAACATACTCAAAAAGAAAATGATGTAGTTCAACAAGAAAAAGGGGGCATTAAAATTAAAGTAAATAGGCTTGAACATGCATCTAAAGGTGTTAACAAGATAATAGAGCGCCAACTTATGAGGAAAGGTAGTGGCATATGCTATAATGAGGTTACCCCTCCCATTACAGGAAAATTTGCACCTCCTTTGCCAGAATTGTCCTGTTTAAATGAGTCTGCTGATAAGCCTGTAGGTGAGAGCAGTAATGCTATGTTTAACGAGGAAAAACCTAAAGTTGAAAAGAAGTATACTGATGCACCAATTATTGAAGATTGGGTATTTGATGATGAGGATCAGGTTGAGTCTACACCTAAGGTTGAAAGAAAAACAGTCAGGCCTAGTGTTGAAAAGACAAATTTTGCTAAACCTAATTCATAGAAACAAAATGCTAGGAGAACTGTTGAGCAACCTAGGATACACACTAACAAGCCTATAGGGAACCAAATAAATTGGAATGATATGATGTCTCATAGGTTAGGAAGTAACTTTGAGATGTTTAACAAAGCTTGTTATGTTTGTGGTAGTTTTGAACATTTGCAGGATAATTGTTATTACTATCAAAAACCTGTGTGGAACTACGCTCAGAGGGTGAATCACCAAAGTTTTGCTCAAAAATCTCACTCCTTTGCTAAAAGAAACATAGTTCCAAGAGCAGTACAAATGAGGTCTGGTTTAGTATCAGTTAATACTGCCAAGGAAAATGTTTCTAAACCAGCAGTATTGATTAATACTGGTAGATCTGTTAGTGCTGCTTCCACAAAAAGAACAGTGAATGGTGCTAAGTCAATATCACAATTTTCAAAAAGAGCACATTCCACTGAAAAGAAGCCCATTCAAAGGAATACAGTTGTTAATTCTACTAAGGAAAAAGCAGTAGTTAATACTGCTAAGCCAAAAGCAGTGCTTGATACTGTTTGTGGTGATCATTTTTATGCTGTTAAGGCCTCAGCTTGCTGGGTCTGAAAACCAAAAGTTAAAGATTTAGATCATGTTTCCAGACACAGCAGTGCATCAATAGTTTTAAAGAAATATAATTATGTTGATGCACAAGGCAGATCTAAGTCAGTAATGGCTTGGGTCCCCAAGAGAAACTGATTTTCTTACTTTATGTGCAGGGCAATACACAGGTGGAGTTACAGGATCAAGGAGTTGTTGATAGTGGATGCTCAAGGCACATGACAGGAAACATGTCCTATCTCACAGATTTTAAAGCAATTGATGGAGGATATGTCGTCTTGGAGAGTAATCCCAAAGAAGGGAAAATCACAGGCAAATGTACAATCAAAACTGGTAAATTAGATATTAAAAGAGAATGCTCCCAAACAGGGGGGGGGAATGAGAGCATGGCTTCAGGGGAGGAAGAGATGAATGATGCACAGTTGGTTGATGAAGGTTTGGTTGCCGATGATAATGAGGAGGTTGTTGAAAGTGATGAGTTTGTTGTTGCAAATCAACAGGGTAATGAAGCAATTATGGATGATGCTGCTAAGTCTGTTACAACTGCTAGTGTTGATATTGAAAAGATGGTTGAAGTGGCTAAAGTGTTGGTTGATGCTGCTACACTTAATACTGCTGATGTTGAAGTTAATATTGCTGGTCTAGAGGTTAATGCTGCTAGTGAAAAAGTTAGTGCTGCTGAGCCTGAAGTTAGTGATGCTGCTACTACAACTGATGAAGTTAGTACTGCTGCTACAACTGATGAAGAATAAACTATAGCTCAATCACTTACGAAGTTAAAGAGCATAAGACCTAAGGCAAAAGGAGTTGTGATTAAAGAGCCAACACCAACATCAACAATAAAACCAACAACTACTTCACAATCATCAACTGATAAAGGCAAAAGCATCCTGATTGAATAACCTAAGAAGAAATTCTTATCACTAAAACAACAACAACAACAACTCATAGAAGATGAAGAACTTGCAAGACAGGTGCAAGCTCAGCTTATTGCTGCAGAAGAAAAGGAAAGAAGAGAGCAAGCTCAAAAGGAAGAAGAAGCTAGTCTTGCATTGATTGACACATGGGAAGACATTCAAGCACATTGTGAGGCTGCTCATATGGTTGCTCAAAGAATGTGGCAAGATGAACAAGAGGAGCTGTCCTTAGAAGAAAAATCAAAACTCTTTATGCAGTTCTTAGCTCAGCAGAAGAAATTCTTTGCACAAAAGAGGGCTGAGGAAAAGAGAAATAAACCACCTACCAAAGCACAACAAAATAAGATAATGCAAACCTACTTGAGAAACATGGATGGATGGAAGCCTGCTCAATTTAAATGCATGAGCTATGAAAGGATTAAAGAGCAGTTTGATAAATTTTCAAGCGGGTCAACACCTTTATTGCTATGAGTACTGAAGAGGTAGTGGGGGGGGTTCTAAGGAAGTAGAAAATGTGCAAGAGAAGAGTTCAAAGAGAGCTGATGAAATTGAGAAGGGAAGCACTAAAAGGCAGAAGATTGATGAGCAATCAAAGCAAGAGCAGAAGGAAGGTGAGTAGAATGAAGGTAATGACAAAGGTTTAGAAGAGATTAAACAATACATTGTGATTGTTTTAGATGATGAAGAAATTCCAATAGACTGTGAACCTTTAGCTACAAAATTGCCTGATATTGTTGGTTGGAGAATATACAATGAGAGTCCAAGGAAAATAATTTATGAAATTAAAAGAGCTAATGGACAGACTTATGTATTCTCAAGGTTTAATCAGATGCTTAGAAGCTTTGACAGAGAAGATTTAGAGACTCTGTGGAAGCTTGTCAAAGAAAAGTATGGACCAACAAAACCATTGAAGCAACCAGTATCAGATCATGACTATTCTTGCGGGGTGACTTGAAGATCATGTTTGAATCTCATGTTGAAGATGAAGTGTGGAAAAGACCTTTCTATAACAGAAAGTGATAAGCTGGAGGTTGATAGATTCATGTGAGGTTCATGAGCTAACAATGGATGCTATGCATATCTACATGTTGGTCGAGAAGAAATATCCACTCACAAAAACAACATTAGGAATGATGCTGGACAGTAAACTTCGAATGGAGCATGACATGAATGAAAGCATGGCAGATGAGCTTATTTGGTTTATCATATGCTTGAAGAATGGCTGCTAAGGTGTTTGAAAGCATCTTCCTGGTGATGGTTTACGCTTAGATTGAAACTTGATGATTTTAGGAGAAAATATCAAGTTTAGGGGAGGATTGTTGGGATTTAAAGGCTTCAAGGTGTTAATGTTGCTCATGATGTTAAGACTGCTCACATGATTAAGACTGCTCAGGTACTTAAATGAAAATACTCTAAGTATGTTTCTACTGCTGGTACAAAGATTAAGACTGCTAGTGTATATTACTACCGCTGGTAATGTTGCTGAACTTCAAAGAAATACACTAAGTATGTTAGTGTTGCTAGAAGAAAAGTTAGTGCTGCTAGTACTAACTTACTACTGCTGAAGTATTAATGCTGCAAGAGTTAAAGTTTAGTGCTGCTGGAGTATTGATTAGTTCTGTTGATGTATTAAGTCGGTTTATGTGTAAGATAAGTATAGTAATACCGAGTAACACGTTTAGATAAATATAGAAAAGATTTATCTTGCATAAAAAGTTATTGTAAGCCGACTAGGACTCCTTAGTCTATAAAAGGAGGTCCTAGGGCATAAAGATATATGTATTTCATTGAGTCATAGAGTTATAGCTTCAAGGTTGTAAAACCCTAATACTGTTGAGTATTCGTATTATAGTCAATAATATTGAAGCGTTTTGTTAGATATAATTGTGTTCTTTGTTTACTGTTACATTGTTACAAAGTTCTTATTAAGATCAAGTACAAGATTCCGCATTGTATTTGATAAACTCAAAGATAGTTTCTATACTTAGTTGTGTTGAATTTATTCAAAATAACTAAACCTTTACAAGCTAAGGGATTCGATCAAGTGCATAACTGAGATCGACATACACTCTTATATAGTAAGAGATTTCCAAAAAATTGAAAATATATGTTGAGAAATTCAATTAGACCAATGGGAGTGCACCATTTTACTTACGTGTCAAAATTGAGTCATCCAGTTGGTCAATAAAAAACCAAAATTGAAATAATTCGGTCAAACACATTTAAATTACTTCCTGAAAAAAGAATATATCTATCAAAACACATATGCTGATTTTGAAAAATATGAGAAGATAATTAATAAAACTTTAATCATTAAATTTTAAATAAATACTCCCTAGACATTATATCCCTAGGCTTTATAATTTTTTTTATAATAAAAAAAAAAAAAAAAAAAAAAAAAAAAAAAAAAAAAACATATATAATGTTGTTATTTATAAATGTTGTTATTTTATTATTATTATTTATTATTATTATTATTATTATTAAATTAATATATATGCACAAGTTATTGTGATATGTAAATGAATACATGAAATTGCACATGTATACGAACTACTCATGTTATTCCTCTTTATAAGATTAAGTAAGAATGTCCAAAAAAAGTATATATATGATATATATATATATATATATATATATATATATATATATATATATATATATATATATATATATAATCCACATTCTAACAACTCGTATTAGACCTCTTTATAAGTTTAACCAGTGCGTACGCACGTTTAAATATGGCCAAAATTATAGTAGGCACGGGCCCACAGGGTGAGATGACTGTAAATATGAGATTGTACAAAAATCTATCCGGATTTTTTTTTTCAAAGGGTCATTACGTGTTGTTAGACACTCATAATGTCAAACATGGTACCAATAGTTAAATTTAAAAAACATCAACCTCAACAATATACCAATTAAACAAAGTCAAATTATTCGTCTAACAAAATTTTTTATAGTATATTAAAAAATTAATGTAAAAACTCACACATGAGTATTATAATTATACAAGTATAAAAGATTTTACATAACGTTATAAAGAATCTTATTTAACAACTCCGTGTATATATGCACCCGTGTATGCTTTACTATGTCAAGATACAAATTTACATTGTTAACCAATTGTATTATTAAAATTAGATAATATACAATTTGTATGTACAAATAATTAAAATTTAGATATGTTGTGACATATTTCAATATACATTAAGATTTATGCCAAAGCACGGTGCGCGCGGGGTTACTATGACGTTTTTACGTGAAACTGATATGTGATAAGCTGAACGTTTCTTAGGAACTAGATATTATAAAGGTTTTGGTTTAAAAACGTGAAAAGTTTCATGTTAGTGTTTTGTTCCTGTGATTCATGGTGGTGGAGGGTCATTCATTATGTAGTGGATGGCGGTTCTTGCCTTGGTTGAAAGAAATGATTGAATTTGTATGAACTATCAAGAACATGTTCATCAGGAACATGATGAGGAACACCAAGAATGAAAGGATCTGAGATAAAAATGGTAAAGATGTCAATAAAGAATGAATGATAACAGTATATAATCTATAAAGTGTCACATAAACTAAATCATTTATAAGTTAATTTAGTTTTTAAGAACGAGTGAGAAATAATTTTCAGGTATTTAATGGCAGATTTAAATATTGCAGATTTCAGAAGGATGAAATAATCAGTTATGATATTTAACGGCTAGGCTGTTAAGTATAACAGTTAAACGACCAAACGTGGAAACAAACAGTGACATCACATCAGGATCCAATATCTAATTTCGAAGAGGGACTGCAATTTTACATCAAACCGCTTGGACGATTAATGTAGTTTAATAATGTTATATGTCGTGCCGTTATCAACACAAATTAGTTCCTATGTTATACTTAATAAACATGTGGTGCAGACTTAATCGTATGTAATAATTCGAAATTAAAGTACAAATTCGCCAAAGAGAAGATGCTTTAAAGCATTTAAAATAAGTTAGGACATAAGAAAACTACAGTACATTTGTGCTTCCTTCCTTCATCACTCGTATCCTCGCACACCATGTGTAATTAGGACTTCAAACCCTGAAGAGTAGTTTTTCCCAAAGCAAAAAAGGCGAGAAAACAATAACGCTTGAAGAACACAAACTTTGACATCAAAGCAGGCGTTGCTTTCCAGCTACTGAATCAACAGTCGATTTGTTTCCTGTTCAATTATGATCAAAATTTAAAGAAAAATTGTGCCAATAACAATAACTTAGCAAGCACAGGAAGATCCCCCAAGCAGAATTGTTAAAATGAGCGGGTCAATTAGTTAGATAAAAATGCTTTGGGTCAAAAATCATCTTTTTGGGTCAAAACAATTGTATCTGTTTGGGTCAAAACAATTATGTTTTTGGGTCAAAGTTATGCATGCTTCTTTCCCAGGTCAATCTTTTGGTTGTTATAGACCTCTAGAACCTAAGGGTGTGTTTGGTAGCAAGAAATGACACTTGAGAAATGGAAATGTGATAAATTCTCTTGTTTGGTGCACTAAAGAAAAGAGAGGGCGGAGATATACAAACTCTCAAGAATCCAATCCTTTGTAAACTAATTTCCATCCATATTGTAATGGAAATGGAATCTTACATGGAGACTTCACATTTTTTTAATAATTAAATAGCTATGTATATAAGCAAAGTCACGTGTTGTGCACATTCACAAAGAAAAATCTAAAAACACTCCAAATCCTATCCATATTTCTTTTTGGCGATTGAAGCTCCTCCTTTCATTTGGAATTGCTCCTTCTTCAAATCAAACATATTAAATTAGTATGACCTCCACCATCAATATATATGTTCTTGGGTTTTGTGAGTTTTATAAATATTTTATGACAACTTTTCCTTTATTTTTCTGCAAATAGATAGATCTGTTCATACTTCATGTAAAGTTGGATTTTTTTTATCTTTTTCTTTTTTTTCATGAGTTTTGTATAACGCCTACATATCTCCAGTGATTTTTTCATGGGTTTTGTGAGTTTTATGAGTTTTGGATTTAAGAACTTGTAACTTGTATGTACTACTAATTATTTCAAGTTCTTTGTTTTGAATTGGATCTCACTTTTGATGTAATTTTATAATCTCCCCATCAACATTATCTTGCTTTAAACTGTTGTTCTTTCACCATACAATAAAAATAGAGTAAATTACAAAGATGGTCCCTGCGGTATGCGTTGACTTTCACTCTTGGTCATTTGACTTTTTTTTTTCACTTAAAGCCACCAACTCTGAAGCCCTTAACATTAATAGTCCCTTGACCAAACGTCCGTTAGGTCAAGGCGTTAAGTTATGACGTGTGCGCAATATTGGAGGGTAGAAATGTCATTTTGGTCCCTCTTTATTTCTTATAATCTTCTTCCAAACCCTAGCCTACCACTCATGCTTCCTCTCTCTCTCCCACTTCCAGCCGCCATCTCCACCCTCGCCGGCCACCACCTGCGCCATCGCCGCCGCTGCTACCAAGACATAAGAAATCAAGAGTTTGAAGGTTCGTGGGTGTTGATCGGGGTTTAGATCGTGTATTTGGGTCGTACGTTGCTCCATCCGTCTCACCTCGCCTCTCTTTTTCTTCTCGATGGTACGTACGACACACTCACAAATCATCTACTCGTTACCTTCTGTTATAATCGATTTAAATAAACCATAAATGATTACAAACGAGTTTCGTGGAAAATAAAACAAATCAAAACCGTTTTAGATTAAAAGTATAACTTTCGGGTAGTAAGCTTAATAAAAATGGTGGTTGTTGTTAATTGGTTCTCGGTCAAGTGTGGTAACCCGAGAGGGTGTGTTGGGTCGGGTTAGTTTAAACTCAGATTCATCTTGGATTGTTTAATATAACTTATTGTGTTTATGGTTTGGTTTCGGATTTGCTTATTTGAAATATAAATGTCGAACTTATTTGGTAAGTTGTGGCTTATGTGGTTTGTCTTTTGTGTCGCAGCTGAAAAAGCACCACCAAGAAGTGGTGTTCGTCTTGCTTAGGTTCTCACCACCGCAGCACCACAAAGTGGTGTCGAGTTTGGTGTCGTCTCGGACCAGTCACAAAAGCCACAAGGGTGGCGTTATTTGATGAAGGTAGCCGGAAATAATGGTGGTGGGAGGTGGGTATTTGTGGGTGAAGCTGAAAAAGAAAGAAGAAGGGTAGTGGTGGGACCTACATTGGTGGAAGAAGATTATAAGAAATAAAGAGGGACCAAAATGACATTTCTACCCTCCAATATTGCGCACATGTAATAACTTAACGCCTTGACCTAACGGACGTTTGGTCAAGGGACTATTAGTGTTAAGGGTTTCAGAGTTGGTGGCTGTAAGTGCAAAAAAAAAGTCAAAGGACCAAGAGTGAAAGTCAACGCATACCACAGGGACCATCTTTGTAATTTACTCATAAAAATATGTTTGACGTAATTTCTCAGATTAATTTCTTTGTTGTAACCAAACAAAGTCAATAAATAAAATTTCTCTATCTATTCCATTTCCCTAAATTTCTATTCTCTACTTTATTTCTTTTCTCTAAGTTTCTCTCTACCAAACATGCCCTAAAGAGTTCTTAAATCAACTTTGAAGATGAATATCAGCTTGATTAACATAATCTAATAAACACTTCTACATCGTAATTGATTTGGCACCAACATCAAAACATCAACTCTAATACTTGTATCTAGAAAGTATACTAACAACAACCATACCCAATCCCGCCGGAGCAAGGTATGGGGAAGGTGAGATGTAAAGGAACTGCCAGAAAGACCTCCGGCAAGTGTGTGTGTGTGCAAGCAAATAGACTTTATGTGTGGTGTGTGAGGATGGAAAAGACAATGACATAAAAGAAAGCATAGAAAGTATACTAAGGGAGCTGAAAAGAGAGCATTAACATACCAGGACCAATAGCAAGAACCGTTCTTGACCCTGCCGATACCTGTGTAAAGCACAAATAACAATAACAATAACAACTAAAAACAAAAATTGTAGGATTTCACTGATGCAATAATCATCTTTTGTTGGATTTTTCCACATGTTGGGCTTTTAACAAGCACTAATCATAATGCGTGATTCCAGAATTGTTACTTTGACTTTAACAGTCAAAGGATCAATTCAAAGACGGAAAACTGTCAAATATTTATATGAATTCTAAGAAAAAACGAGGACTTGTCGTCAAATGATTTAAATGACCAACCTTAGAAAAAATATTAGTCTTGAGAACCAAGATAAGATCATGTCAGTTTTGGAAATGGAAAAGGACAGGTTTGACTAAAAAAAGGCCAATTGATATCTCTAGTTTCTAAATCATACCTGGGTGCGTCCCGCTTCAGCTACAACATAAGTTGGAAGGCCAACTCCCTCAGCCACTTCCTGCAGCTTATTCCTATGATTGCATGATCAATACAAGGACCAGTTGGAAAATGTTCTGAATACTATGTAGAGGTTGCATCAGATCACCTGCTTACATTTCTTGTTGATTTTTACAAGTGACAACTATTTTCGCCTGCCCGCTATGCTCCCACCGATGCAAAAGATTCCGATGGCTAAAATATAAAAACAATCTAATTAGTAAACTATGTAGCTCATTTGCCACAAATTTGATAAAGTTATACATTTAGGTTTTCTTGGTCCCTATTGGCATATAATTGACACTGTGTTGACAACTAATTCTGCTGCCCATAGAGAAAAAGAGATGCATTAATGTACAAAATACAAACAACTTATTCTTGTTCCTTATTATCAAACTTAAAATGCTACATAAATTTGAAGTTTGAGATTTAAAAAAGCACTGATTAGAGTCCAATTTTTAATTTTTGAAAACAATTCAATTTACTTCCCATAAAAGTACTAAAGTAAACGCTTCATGTACCCTTTTGTATCAACAACGTATGTCATTATTAATTTGTGCAAAATGCATAAAAAGCAGTGTACCCCATACATAGCAAAACATGAACCCGACACCCAACTTTGAACTCCAGTTCTATAGCAAAAACTACCAATTCTAAAAATGAATCTTAGGTTTTGGTAAGGGATACTGTTTGATTCATTTGTAGCCATCAACTGATTCCATATACTATCAAGATAGTCCTATTTCACAGCAAAATACAGAGTTCACAAGTAGGGGGAAAAAAAAAAAAAAAAAAAAAAAAAAAAACTAAGATTTTTAACGTTTGTCAACTTCACGAACCAAAGCCCCTCAGCGTCAGGTAATTTATAAATTTCTATCTATATTTATATATTCTTTTTGAGCTATGAGAAAGAAAACATTGTCAGTTGAGGCAAAGAGTTTTGTGTATTAAGAATCTAACTCGTATATGAGAGATGTACTTTGTTCAGTCCCCACACCCAAAACAACATTTGGACAATTAATCACCTAGTTCTAAATACTAACTGCTGATGGTTTCCAATCTCGATAGAATACTCACAAAAGGGAACCAAGATACTTAAAGCAATATACCCAGTTTTTTATAACTAGTGTGAAAATTATCATGCTGAAAGTACTAGATTTAAATTTCAGAATCAGAGTTTGACACTAGCAAGGGAAAATCATTATTATCATTCAAAAGAAACCATAAAGAGCTCAGAAGACTACAAGGGTCTAAAGTGAACCTTTGCATTAGCCTAGAATATAATCCAGTGGCAGCATCTGCAATGCCATAAATAAAAAAAAATAATAAAAATAAAAATTAATCAAGAAACAGATAAAAAGAGAATCCTTAGAGAACAGAATTTGTAGAGATTTCTTACGAGCACATTGAGAAGCAATCTTTCCTTGCCCCATCTTCAAGTCTTGTCTAACAACGAGAACCTACAAACCAAAACCAAAAATAAAAACTAGTCAACTCTTTCTGATAGGTAGCAGATGGAAAATGACTCAAGTAGAAGGTTCTGCACATGTTGACAACAAAGGACACAATATCAACAAGCTGTTATCCGAAATTTTTTTGGAGAAGCTAAAAGAGAATTTTAACAAAATACTATATGAGGTAATTACAACTCTTATCCCAAGGATCGATAAAAATGAATTATGTGCTGCTTATAAGCTTTGGACAGGTGACTATTCATGGCTTAAAAGCTAATCTGGAGGTAATTGGGTTAGTGTAGAGCTTTGGGCATGGACAATTAGTATCATATCATAGTAGTGGTCACATGGAACGGGTACCAATATGGTACGGGATCGAGGATCAGGATCACAGTTCGCTAGGTACCTGACATTAGGTTCAACTGGGGGAGGGGGTTCGTTTGGGATCGCTCCGGCGCCATTTGCCCAATGATTACTATATTCCTAAGGGTTATATAAAATCCAAACATTTATCATATAAAATAGTTTAATATTTATCAAATTTTCATAACTTATAACCAATAGTCAATATCATATATCTCGACTGAATAATACTGTGATTGGGCATGGCGAAAATGGATCGCAGTTCGTTGCCTTTCTAGCGAATTATGTTTCTCTGGGCTGAAATCAAGCATCTATTGCGTAAATTGATTCAGGGAATGTTTAAGCCAACGAGGATATCTGAACTTAAGTGGAAGAACTTGTGATATCTATCCCAAATTGACTATTAAAGTGAAATATATTCCTCTTAGGTGATTGATTGCTAACAACTTCTCACTAAATTTAAGATCTTTTGAATTAATTTAAAGTATATTGGATAAGCGTACATGAGTCCTTAAGAAAGATCGAATAACAATTTGTTTAATACTTACTTAAAATCATGTTCACTACATGATATTTTGTCAGTCACAAATCCTGTAACCATTTCATCCATGTTTTTATCCTATAACTAACACCTTTTAAGAAAAGAAATTTTCATAATGTTGATCTCAAATCACGTTATTCCTAACTATTCATGCAACAAAAGATTACCAAGCCATTAGATTCTTCAAACGAAGCTAAAGTTGCACTCCCAGCCTGGTGGCGATTATTGTATAGGAAATTGATTCGATTCATGTGAAGTATGGGCTTGGCTTACACACATTCATGCTACTCAAATTCATGTCATACTTAGAGAAGCACCCAAACTACGAGTACATATCTTTTGTAATTGCTAAACGTGAACATAAATAAAATATTCCAAATAGCATCCAAGGGTTATTATCGCAATTTGATGATAAGCAATTAAAGGGAGGGATAGCTTGGTAATTCAATGATTAACCCAATACTTAGAAAATCCACTATTTCAAGTCTGTGGGTCTAAAATTGATAACCTAAAAACATTAAATGCGGGTTTTATCAAGTTGTTAGAAAATGCTATACATAAGCACTCATGGGTGGCAAAAGGCTTGTAACTATCATGACTAACATGACAGGTGGCTGAAGTCGCCACGCAAACCTCCTGACAGGGTGGCCTAGTGGCAAAAGGCTTGTTAACTATCATGACTAAAATGTGAGATAGGTGCAAACAACCCTCAAGTCGCCACGCAAACCTCCTGAAGGGAGGACTTTACGTGGTTTGAGTGTCCATGTGATTAGCCGATAGTTACCCAAAAAAACATGCTATACATAGTTAAACGATAAGGTTTATGACATAACACATAAGTAAACTTTTATAAGGGTTTATGATAGTGGATGTTATAAATTGTTATCGAATTGGCTATTTGTGAAAAAGACATAAAAGGATTAGGAATATAAAAACAAACCATTTTAAGATCATCACCATCATCAGCAGAGGTCTTTTTCCTTGAAATATATCTAGAGTTTGTTGATGAGAAGATGGGTTTTGATAAATTGAATAAAATACCGAAAACGAAACCGATTGCAAGTCCAGGGATGAAATTCTCCGCCTTAAAACTCCCACCAAACAACCATCCTCCTTCTCTCTCTTGTTTCTTCTGTTGTATTTATTATTAAGAGTCAGAGTTAAATAATAATAACAAGATTAAAATTAAGAAATACTAATGAAATTCAGCATTAGATGGAGTACATTTTTTGAGTGCTGGGGACGAAATGAACCCCCCGCCATTTTCCTTTTCTTTATTATCTCTTCCGAGGAGGGGGAGACCAAGTTATCACAAATTTTCATTTCTTTTTGCAAACTCAATTAAAAAAAAAAAAAAAAAAAAAAAAAAAAAAAAAAGCCGTATTTGTATTATATAATAACTAGATATAATGGCCCGCGCACGCGCGGGTTTTTTCTAATCATTTAAATAAATTATTATTTTTAATTTCGGGTTTTAATTATTATAACAGGACCTTCAAAACCATTGTATTTTGATTGAGGTATTGAATTAGGGTTATTTAAGAATGCAGTGGGTTTTTAAGATTAATTAGATTTGGAGGAGATGTTCTTGCGTCAATGATTGTGCGTGAATGAATGATAAGAGATCGAGTTTGATTGATGGAGGAGGAATTTGGGAATGTTGGGACTTCAAATATTTAGTAGGAATGATACTGAATTTTAAGTTTCAGCCCAAATCTTTGAAAAACTTGCTCCACCGTTTTCAAGTTTTAATTTTTTATATTTTGACACATATATTTTTGTAAGTTTTTATTGAATGATTACAAATCACATTCTTTTTTTTGTAGAATATGGATAAATTTAGAAGTATTTAGGCTTTTCTTATTTAATATTTTAGAAAATAATAATAATAATAATTTGATTATTACTTAATAAGGTATGATTTGATTTTTTTGAAATGTAAAAGTTCCCACTAGGGGTTTTGTTTTATTATATAAAAGATTAATGAAAATTATATCAATGAAAATACATTTAAAACTCAATTCATTCATATATTTTGCATCAATTAATATATAACACAAATAAAAATATTTAAGGTTAAAGTTGAAAAATAAAGACTAAAGTACTAGACAATAATTATGTGACGGAGTGAGCAATATGTATGAAATTAACTTTTTTGTTATTGTACGTACTCAACTCGCGTTTTCTGTCAATTGTGTGTATTTTGTGACTTTTGCCCCTCCCGGGTAATTGGAGTATTAATAAATTGAAGGGCAAAAAACACAAAATACACATAAGTGACGCAAAATGCAAACTGAGCACATACAATGCAAAAAAATTAATTTGATACATAAAAAATAAGGTGACAAGTAAAATATATTTATAGGCAATTATCCCTAAAAAAATAAGAGTATGCAAATCACCTTATTTTTCTTTAGGTCATATGTAAGCGTATTTATTACTCCCTCCGTCTCAAAATAACTGTTCAGTTTGACTTTTCAGAGTCAAACTGGTTCAACTTTAACCTTAAAATATATTTTATTTTTGTTATATAATACTTGATGAAAAATTATACCAATGAAAAATACACTTAAAACCCAATCCATTCATATATTTTGCATCAAGTATTATATAATACCCGCAAAAATAGAGAAAGTCAAAGTTGAACCAGTTTGACTTTGAAAAGTCAAACTGGACACTTATTTTGGGACGGAGGCAGTAGTATACTATCAGATAGGGCTATATGTAAACGAGAAGAGATCTAATGAAAAGAGAAATAGAAATGAGAACAGTGATAAGAAATTTTAGCTCCATATTTCAAATGTGGGCGAGAAATTTAAGGGGAGATGCATCTATTTTTTAGGTTCATTTGAAATATGCAGTTGTGGTTTTTCTCATACTTCTCATTTTAATTTTATTATCATTTGATCCTAACTCATATTTAAATTTTAGGTAACCGCTGGTTTAGTGTCCCATGATCCCTATCTTGGCAGGAAAGCCTTGAATAGGGTTATTAATGTGGGTTTGACTTGGTCTTATGCAACCTTTGTGATAATATCTTCGAAGGACATACCCCGAAGTATCTTAGACTTCGATTTTTTTTTATTTTTTTATTTTATTTTATTTTGAACGGCAAGTTAATAATTAGTGATTCGAGCCCACAGTGACATCCAATCGGGCAGTATGCAAGCCTCAGACCTTCGCCTTAGAGGATAAACCCCACTCCTGCTTCTATTTATTTCCGCCCCTGAAGGTCCATGTTAGGCTTCGATTGGCGACTTTTCAAAGTAATAATCAATGCTCGTGATTGATTTTATGCCAAAAGAGATTTTAGGGGGTTTATTTGTTACTTTTGGTGCACAAAAGATTATTTTTGTGCACAATCTTTTATATAATAAAATAAAACTCCAAGTGGGGACATTTACATTTCAAAAAAATCAAATCATTCCTTATTAGATTTTTTGTTTAATTATTGTTTATTAAGTTTAAGTATTTTTAATTAAAAAGTATAAATATTTCCATATTTGTCAATAATACTTATAAATTCGTTTTTTCAAAAACATTGTGTATAAAAGTATATGTGTCAAAAGTAAAATGAAAAAAACTTTGAAAAAGCGGAGGTAATTCACAAAGGACTAAGGGGTTAAAACGAAAATTTGAACAAACAAAAGCATATTATTTATATAGTTAGTTCTATTCCTTTTCTTCGTCATTATTTATGTACAAAATCATATTATTTACATTTTTTATTCGAACAGTTTATATATTTAAGTAAGCTACAGCAAGGATAGAAATTGAAGATTAGATCTAATTACAAGGTTTTTCACCTTTAATTTAGATATTCTTAGGTATAAAAAATCTAACTTTAATTTAAGTTGTTCACATAGGATTTGTGTTATCATTTTTTTGATAGTGTTTAGTTTTAGTTATTGGTGGCAGCACATTTGAAATTGAGTTCGGAGTTTCGGACATCAAATTTGATAGATATTAACACGTTCTATTTCTTTTGATAATTTCAGATCATCGTCATGATTGAGGATGTATTTTTGCTATGAAGAACACATGTAAGTTTAAGAGGTCATAACTTTATGCTTACCTTCATGTTATTTAGTTTTAGGGGACACCAAGCGTCTAGTGAAATGCCATGATTGAATTCCATGAAAAAAGGTAACCAAGTGCAATTATCACATTTAGGTCATCATTATGCGTATTGCTTTAGGTGATAAAAATGATCAATACATCATATATACATTAATGATTAATGATATGACACTCACATGTTCTGTGAACATAAAAAAAAATAATAATAAATAAAAAAATCATTTTGATAGTTGGTAAGACATGTTTTGTAACACCCCGCATTTTCGGAGTGTTAAACCCTCTTATTTACCTTATATCAGCGGAAGCGTCTACTCTTACTCGGTCTCAAAATAATATCTTGATTCCTAAGCAGCTCATCTGGGTTGCAAAAATTTTAAAAGAGTTTTAAATATTTTTAATTTTTTATAAGATGTAAAAATAAAATAAAGTGTGAATATTACTTAATTTAGCCAAAATTTTAAAAAAATCTGTTTCCGAACTTAGATGTATTAAAAAGCTAAATATACACATGGGCTTTCAGGCGCTTTTTTCTTTTTTTTTTTTTTTTTTTTTTTTTTTTTTTTTTTTTTTTTTTTTGGTAAAAGGGACGACACCCCGGTAAATTAAGGCGCTTTTTTCATTGTTTTAGACTAAAGTGTAAAATTAAAATAGAAACCGGAATTGCTAAAAAAAGTCAAAACAACCCGGAAAACACATATCAATTTGTTCACCGCCACCTTCAAACACCTCCAGTCATCAGATCGATTCGTCACTGACTTTTTTGATAAACATTCACCACCTCTATTTGACTCACATACCTTCTTTAGCCTTAATTGGGAGTAATTCACAACCTTGGAATAATTATCCATATAAAAAACAATTCACAACCTTAATGTGGCACGGACGGTGGTGGTGGTGGATATTGCTAACTGAGAATTAATAGTTACTGTTGGGTTCGTAAAACACCCAATTATCTTAAACAGGATTTGAACACAAATTAAGCTAAGTGTTTGCTAAACCGAGAACAATTCAAGTCACTGAGAGAACAGTCTCTCAGTGAGTCATCTTCAGGATGCTTAAGGCGAGTTCAATAAAGGACTCACTCTCAGGAAGGCGGTACTCCCTGAGTAGGACTTAAGCCAAAGAAGAAGATGATGGTTCAGTGAGTGTTGGACAAGAACTCACTGAACCCCAGTCTCCTCAACAACAAAGTGATTGAAGACTGAGGAACTAATGCCTGAAGAAAAGGCGGGAACAAAAAGGAAAGATCTGAGAAGATAAAAGTGTCAGACCAAACACTCTTATCTTATCAGATACCAACCTTCCCTATTGCGGCTAAAAGTCATGGAGTGTCAGCCAACAACTCCCAAAGTCTTATTAGCCCTTTCCTATTGGTTCTTGGAAATGACAATTACTATTTGTAATTGTCAGACACGCTACCTCAACAACTTGTAATATTTTAATCACTTATACTTATATTACTTGTGTATAAATAGATCAGATGGAGAGAAGTTAAGAGTGCTTTGTATATTGAAAGCTTAGAACTTTTACAAAGTAACTTCTCTCCTACAAAGAGTATACAACTCACTGAGATAGCTCAGTGGGTATATTGTTACCACTCAAGCAAAACTTGAGTTTCGATAGGAGACACCACAAACCCTTGTCTATTCAATCCCAAGTGTTTGTTCCGCAAAACACTTGGGTAATAGATTCTTGGAATTATTTCTAATAAGAATTTAAACGTTGAAAAATATTGTGTTTTTATATTCACGTTTTATAACTGTTAGATTTAATCATAAACATTGTATTAGTCATAAACACAAATAGATTAACTTTCTAGTTAACTCTAAGCGTGTGAAGGGACCAACAAGTGGTATCAGAGACTCTGGTTTATAAAATCCTTTTAAACTAACCAAGAGTGCTCTAGGTTTTTTAAAAACCAAGATCCTACTATGGCTGATATCAATGTACCCCAGCTAGTCGACAAAAAGGGTGGCAGCTACTCCGCTGTTGCACCCAGACTTGAAGCTGAGAAATTTAGCAAATGGAAGAAGCGTATGATTTGCTATCTAACCGGTATGGAACCCTACTACATCACCTGTATCAGGGATGGCCCATTTGTCCCTAAGACAACCGAAGGGCTAAACAAGCCTGAGGCCCAATGGACCATTGATGAGAGGAGGGTGGTCAATCAAGACCAACGCCTGAAAAGCATCCTTATATCATGTCTTCCTGACGATATAATGGAATCAGTCATCAACTGTCTAACAGCCAAGCAAACTTGGGATGACTTGGTAAACAGCTTTGAGGGTCCCTCAGATACCAAGGAAAATAGGGTCATGGACCTTAAACTTGAGTATAATACTTTCAGGGCAAAAGACTCTGAAAGTCTCTCACAGACCTACACCAGATACAATACTTTGATAAATGAATTATCAAATGATGGTGTTGTACTGTCTAAGCATGAGACAAATGTTGGCTTTGTCAACAGTCTCCCTGAGAAGTGGCTCAACTTCTCACAAGGCCTGAGGAATGCTAACCACATTCAGACTCTTGAGCTCCCTGAAATTTATGGGAAGTTTGTCTATGAAGACAACTTGATCTCAAGGAGATACCCTGACTCAAAAGCTCTTGAGTCCAAAAAGGCCTTAACCTCCACACCCATATCAACTACTTTCTATTCTAATGGTGATGTGCAGGATATTCAAGAGGATTCTGAAGAAGAAATTGATGAAAGGACTGGTGAGGAGTACCTGAACGACTTGAACTTGGAATTCCAAGAAAGGGCACTCCTTGCTAGTTCAAGACGTTTCATCAAAAGAAATCAGTCCAACTTTACAAAACCAAAAGCAAATGAGACCACTGAATGTTTTAAATGTGGTAAAAAGGGTCATTTTGCTAGGGACTGTTATTCTAAAACTATCTCAGAACCCTCTTACAAATTCTCAGGAAACAGTTCCTCAGGAACTAGCAAGTTTCAACCTAAAATGTTTCAGTCCACCCAACAATTTCAAAACAAGGGTCAAAAGGATTTTGAAACAAAATATAGGAAAATCAAAGCTAAACTTGCACTTCTTGAAACTAATCCCATATTGTCTCAGGATGCTCAAACATCTAAACCTATTCAGACAAAGAACAAGGTATTAGTAGCTGAAGCATATGACTGGGATAAAGAAGAGGTTTCCTCAGATGAGGAAATAAGAGTTAGTGCACTGATGGCACTTTCTGAAGAGGATCAGGTGGCTGTGGGAAAAAGCCATGCTAGGAATGGAGAGTGGGTCAACATCACCATGAAGAAGGTAAATACTTTACTTTCTATGGATGATGATTCTGATTGGCAGTCTTACATGAGTTATATTTGTGTTGATCTAAAGTTTGTTGAGGAACAAAGGCTTAACCTGTTTTCAAAATATAACAAAATTGTGTCAGAATTGAATAAATGTAGAGATGAACTGCTTACATTGAAACAAGCCAAACTAGAATCTATCACTCTACAAATTCAGAACACTGAAATTTTGAAACAAAACCAAGCCCTTCAAACTGAACTTAAGAAAGAAAAAGCCGTCATTGAAAGCTGGACCAAAAAGAACCCTAAGGTCTTTGATTCTGTGGGCTTAGTTCCTAAGATAACTATAGGAATTGACCATCTCACTGAAACCTCCAGTGAGAGTCCCAGTGAAATGACCTTTGTTCCAGCTGGCATATCCTTTGAGCAAGAAATGGAACCCAAGTCAAATGACTGGATTGTCAGGGACAACCCAGTCAGTAAATTGCCAAACTTTGAGACTAGAAACATCTTGCTCCCTGAAAGTCAGGCTCTGAAAGGTATACTTGGACTTTTTGACCAACTCAGCATTTCTGATCCAATCAGTGAGCCTGAATCAGAATCAGCTCCTCCACTCCCTTCACTAAATACCCTTCAGGGTGCTGCACCAAGCTTAGACCTCCCACCATTGGTCTACTCCCCACACTCTCCAAATGAGAGATCAGGAAAAGGTAGAATCCTCCTGAGAATACCACCCCTTGAAGTCTCAGTAACTACTGATGACTTATCAACTTCAGTCCCCTCTGAAGTAGCAACCCAAAGTCCTAATCCAAGGATTGATCAGTTGACTGAAATGGTCAGGAAGCTAAGTGAGAAGATTGTATCTTCTGAAAAACCTTCTCAATTAAAGAAGGAACAAAAACTAGCCTCCTCAAAGACCAAACCCAAAACAACCAAACCCCTGAAAAAGTGTGAACTGTGCAACTATACAAATCATCTCACTGATGATTGCTACAGAGTCCTTTATTGCATGATTTGCAAAAAGGAAGATCACAGGACCTCTGATCATAAACAATGCTCAGTCATGTCAAACTTTTCAGGACTTAAGGCTCAGTGCCTGAACTATCCTTCTGATTCTAAGCAGAAACAGAAGCAAAAGGCCAAGCCTTTTCCACCTTGCCCATTGTGTGGATTCAATGACCATCATCCTGATGATTGTCAAAATGACAAACACTGTGAATCTAGTGGAAGTACCACTCAGAAATCCTTTGGAAAAGAAAGGGTCATTCAGTCAAAAAGAGGAAAGAATAAACAATTCTCTCAGACTACTGAGGCTACCCCTGCAATTAAATGCAAAACATGTGGTAGCTCAGTTCACTCAACCACTGACCATGAATCAATTAATACTTTCATAAAGACCTACAAAACCAAACCCTCCATGAAATGGAGTCCTAGAAAGAACTGACCCAGTTTACTAATTGTGCAGAAGCATGCCAGGGATCCTATTTGGCATCTAGACAGTGGATGTTCAAGGAGCATGACTGGTGTTAAGAAGTGTCTGCATAAATATGTGGAAGAACCAGGACCCAAAGTGATATTTGCAGATAATTCAACATTTCTCACTGAGGGTTATGGTTCAGTAAACTGCAATGTTATTGTCTTTACTAGGATAGCTGATGTAAATGGTCTTAAGTACAATCTGATCAGTGTTAGTCAACTATGTGATGCAAAATACATAGTTCAGTTTGATGATAAGCAAGGAACCATCTTCAATGCAAATAAGGAAATTGTCCTCATTGCACCAAGAAGACAAGATGTTTATGTATTAGACATGTCCAGTCTAACTCAGGATGGAACTTGTCTCTTTGCTAAGGCCACTGATACACTCAACTGGCTTTGGCATAAGAGACTCACCCACCTGAACTTTAAAAACATAAACAATCTTGTAAAACAAAACAAGGTCCTTGGCTTACCATCACTTGTGTTTTCAAAGGATAAACCATGCTCAGCTTGTGAAAAAGGTAAACATCACAGAGCATCCTTTAAAACCAAAACCAACTTTTCCATCAGGAACTGCCTACATCTTCTCCATATGTAACCATCAGTCCAAGGTCTATTAACCATGAGAAGTATACTCTGGTCATAGTGGATGAATACTCTAGATACACCTGGGTATTCTTCCTGATCAAAAAGAGTCAGGCAGCTGAAACAATCATGTCCTTTGTCAGGAACATTGAAAATCAAAATGACATTAAGGTCAAACAGATTAGAACTGACAATGGGACTGAGTTCAAAAATTATGAACTTGAATGTTTCTGTGATGAGAAAGGTATTTCCCAAAACTTTTCCTCTCCATACACACCTGAACAAAATGGTGTTGCTGAAAGGAAAAATAGAACACTCATTGAAGCTGCTAGGACAATGCTATGTGGATCAGTCCTTTCCAACCATTTTTGGACTGATGCAGTCAAAACTGTCTGTTATACACAAAACAGATCCATCATTATCAAGAGACATGGGAAAACCCCATATGAGTTATTCAAAGGATGGATCCCTGACATCAGCTACTTTCATGTCTTTGGGTGTCCTGTGTTTATTCATAATCACAAGGATCACTTAGGGAAATTTGATGCAAAAGCTGATGATGGATACTTCCTGGGATACTCACTTGTCTCAAAAGCCTTCAGAGTGTTCAACACAAGAAGACAGCAGACTGAGGAAACATTTCATGTTACCTTTGATGAGAGCACTGATGCAATCAGGTTCTCAACTGCCTCAGTAGAAGAGATAGGAATTGATAACTCTTCAAGATATCCTCCTGATGAATATCTTCCTGAAAACAATCCTTCTACTCAGTATCAAGATGATGCTAATCTCTCCTATTACATAATCCCTCACAACCTACCTAACCCAACCATCACTGAGTTTGTTGAGGCACATGCAAACACTGATAAAATAAATCAGTCTGCTCAAAATACTCAAGAACCAAACCATCTCAGTGAGCTGGTAGACACTCAAGATCCAATCAATGATCATGTGTCTACTCCAGAACCAACCCCTCTACCCAATCAGGGCTCCACAAGTTCAAATCAGTATCCTGGACCTCAAGAAAGTTGGACTAGGTCTCAGGACATTGAACTTGTCAATATTATTGGAGAGCCTACTGAAGGCATGCTCACCAGGAGCATGGCAGCTAGTCTAAGAGCAGCCTCAGCCAATGAATGCCTATTTGTGGACTTCATTTCCACAATTGAACCCAAAAGTGTTAAAGAAGCACTTACACATCCAAGTTGGGTTCAGGCCATGCATGATGAACTGGAACAATTTGACAGAAACAAGGTAATGACCTTGGTCAAATGTCCTGAGAATGTCTCAGTCATTGGCATGAAATGGGTATTCAAGAACAAAACTGATGAAAATGGCATAGTCATCAAAAACAAAGCCAGACTTGTAGCCAAAGGCTATAATCAACAAGAATGCATTGACTATGAAGAAACATTTGCACCAGTAGCTAGGATGGAAGCCATCAGGATCTTCCTTGCTTTTGCTACATACATGAACTTCAGAGTATACCAAATGGATGTTAAAAGTGCATTCTTAAATGGTTTACTGAAAGAAGAAGTTTATGTTCAGCAACCTCCTGGATTTGAAAGCCATGAGTCTCCTGATCATGTCTGTAAGCTTCACAAAGCCCTATATGGACTGAAGCAAGCTCCCAGGGCATGGTATGAGACTCCCTCAGCCTTCTTAATCCAAAACAAATTTTTCAGAGGCAAGATAGACAACACATTGTTTATCTATAAGACAAATAATGATGTCATACTAGTACAAGTGTATGTTGATGACATCATATTTGGCTCAACAAGTTTCAAAATTTGCAAACAATTTGAAAAACTAATGGCAAAGAAGTTTGAAATGAGCATGATGGGAGAACTGACATACTTCCTTGGTCTACAGATCAAGCAGACTGATAGAGGAACCACTATTAGTCAAGAGAAGTATGTAAAGAATCTACTGAAGAAGTATGATCTCAGTGACTGTGCCTCAGTCAAAACTCCCATGGTTCCCCCAAACAACCTTGGTCCTGATCTCACTGGTAAACCAGTAAATCAAACTCTCTTTAGAGGAATGATAGGATCACTGATGTATCTACTTGCATCAAGGCCTGATATTCAATTCTCAGTATGTTTATGTGCCAGATATCAATCTGACCTAAGAGAATCACACATTACTGCTGTAAAAAGGATATTCAGGTACCTGAAAGGCACTCCAAACCTTGGATTATACTATCCAAAGTGCTCAGGACTTGATCTTAAAGGATACTCAGACTCTGACTATGCTGGATGCAACATGGACAGAAAAAGCACCTCAGGCTCTTGCCAAATACTTGGTGGGAAACTAGTTTGTTGGAGTGCTAAGAAGCAACAATCAGTTGCCCTGTCCTCAGCTGAGGCTGAATATGTTGCAGCAGCTAGTTGTTGTGCAAATGTACTCTGGATGAAAAGTCAACTCAGTGACTATGGAATTCAGTATAAGATGGTACCCATCTTTTGTGATAACACAAGTGCAATTGCAATCTCAAACAACCCTGTTCTTCATCAGAGAACAAAACACATTGATATCAGATATCATTTCATCAGGGACCATGTCATGAATGGTGACATTGAATTACACTTCATCCCTACTGAATATCAGTTAGCTGATATCTTCACCAAACCTTTGGATGAACCAACTTTCACAAGGCTGAAAGCTGAATTAGGAATGTTGGATATAGAGAATCAGTCCACTGATTGAATCCTTCCAACTGAAGTGTAAATTCTTAATACCTCAGGTCCCTGACTCAATGTGTACATCAGTGAAAACAAATCACTGAATCCTCAACCTCAGGAACTAAACCCAAGTTCCTGAAATCTTTAGGGTTCAGGAACTAAACCTAAGTTCCTGAATCCTTGTTGCTCAGGAATCATTCCATATTCCTGAATGATCAGTGACTAATCTCAAGTCCCTGAAAAACATCACTGAATGAAAAGTCATTCAGGGCCCTGAAAAGGACATTAAATACTGACTTAAATGCTCTAAGTATCTAGTTAGTAAATGTCCGAGGTTGGTAACTGAACTCTTATTAAATATAAGAATATTTGTTCCTTTGCCTTTCTGGCATACACCTCATGGGCCCCCACTTCCCAACTTGGCATTCAATGCCCTCTCTCACACAATACACTGTGTGATGATGGAAACTCTGCAACTTCTCCTTTTGCAGAAACTGCTCAACTGTTCACTCTGCCAATTGTGAAAAAAGAGAAAAAGTGGAGTGGTGGCATTTAATGCGGATCTCAAACATTTTATTCAAAATAATTTCCAAAACTTATATTTTGATTAAATAAGATCACTCAAATGCCAAAAATACCCCCATCTCCACTATCCTATAAATACCCATCCAAAAGAATTCACACACACGTTTTTGAAAATTATAAGAAAACTCTGCCCTTTTTCTCTCTCAAAACAAATTGTGTGTGTGTTCTTAGCATTTAGAATCATCCGACCATTTTTTTTCGACCAAAACCAGATCATAAAATGGCTTCCTCTAATGCTATAACCACCGCCCCCAATGTGAACTTCACAATGGAGGGCGTGGACCTGACCAAAAACAATGTGGTTGGAAATTTCCACTATCCCCAGCAATATGGGGGTTACAAGGATGTAGTTAAGTATTTACAAAACTGCTTCCTTGCCACAACTTTTACTACTACCCCAGAAGTCATTTATAATGACTATCTCAGGGAGTTTTGGTGTACCGCAACGGCTACTTGCCCTAAGGACACCAAAGAGTCGATCATCACTTTCACTGTGATGAATTGGACTAGGACTCTCTCCCTGAACTACAAGACCTTCATCATGGCCACATGTCTTAACTTTGTTGAGAACTTTGAGGCAAACCCTACTGATCAGGAAATAAAGGCCGAAATGCTTTTCCTAGGGCCTCATGATGTTAGGCGTCCTACCGAGTCCCCTGAAGCCTTGCTGGCAAAGGCTCCAATAGTGAAGACATGGTTTCACCCTGTCTGGAGACTTATGATGACATTCGTCATTCAGGTACTCGGAGGAAACAAATCCTCCACTAAGCAGTTGAACTCATCACAACAATTGATGATGTTCAGTCTCTTGGAGGGTAGAAAAATTGATATCGGAGGAATAATCTTCCGTGACCTCGTGTCAAAGCTCTCAGGGAAACATAGGCAAAGACACATGTCTTATCCTAGGTTCATTTCCTGTGTGCTTCAGGATCTTCTTGGTTCTGACTACTTAAGGTCTGACGATCAAGGTACAAAACCTGACGTCTTGCATAAGACCAACTTTAGTAGTGACATTACTGAGGTACAACCAGTCGCCCTGACCACCTACATGTTAATGGTGATTCAGGGTGAAAATGTATGCTCACCAGTTCCTTCACCAACCAAGAAGGTGAAGAAGACCAAAGGGAAAGGGGGACAATCCAGTAAGGTGGTTAGACCTAAACCACTCGTCACTGAGACTGTTGCCTCAGGCACCAAGAAAGTTGTTGTGACCTTGACCTCTCAGACTCCCATAAAAGAGACCACATTGGCCACAAAACAAACGCCACTGGAGGGTGCTGAGCAATCATCCTCAGTATCCTCGGGCAAACCCTTTCCTAATGTCCCGACTGACAAAAACAAGTCAGAAGGGTCAGGAGCATCCACCCACTCACATCCTAATGAAGGCACTGATAAATCAAAATCAGAGCCTGAGGGAGTTCAGGGTTCTATATCCTCGGTGGAGCAGTACTAATCCACTGAGAAGGGGACCCATACCCATTCACATCCCGTAAACGTCTCTAAGCAATCACACTTAGAGTCTCAGGGAGTTCAGGCCTCTAAATCCCCAAAAGGACAGCACAATCCTGATGGGAAGGGAGGCCATCAACAATCACCAATAGTGCCTCATGATTCCACTAGAAAACACCCATCAGTGGATGAAGGCGCTCAGGGGGACAAAGACTCGGAGGGATATAAACCACTCGCCGATACGGAACCCAAACCCACCTCAGGCACTTTTGTTCTCTCAGGAACTGACCCTAATAGTCAGGCTGGGCAAACCCCTCCAGTTATTATGACTAGTCAGGTTGGTCAAACCCCACCAGTTATTATGACAAAAGAGTCAGGACTTGGCCACAACGAAGGTGAGCCCTCTTCTGAGGGGGAGCCGGATATCCTGAAGGCTCCTTCTCTGGCTGACTATGAAAATTTGTTGGCTGATGAGTCAGAGGAGGAGACGGATTTCGATTTTGGTGAGGATGAACCACTTCCTGATGTTGAGGAGGAAATGGAGGGTCAAATTAACCCTCCTCTGCAGTCTGAGCAACAACTCTCTTCTCCTCATCCTGAGGATCAACAACCCAGTTCACCATCATCTTCATCATCATCTTCATTAGGTGCCTCAGCCACCCCTGAGTGGTTAACCAAGTATGATAATGTTCATCCGCCTTCTGAAAGAAGCATGGCCAAATTCCTTCGCCAAGCCAACGAAGGTCTTTACAATGCTCTTACTGATGAACTAACGGATCAGCATACTGAAGTGGCAGCCTCCTATGCTGACTTCAGGGCCTCTGTGGAAGAATCTCAGGACAAGATTCTTCAGGCTTCCAGGCTCGCTGACAAACAACTTGGAGAACTAACCAAAACCTTTGATGAGACAGCCACTGGTCAGCATCAGGAACTTGCAAACCTCCTCAAGGCCGTTGAATCAGTACAAGAACAACTTTCTGATGATCCCACACTGATTAAATCAATGAAAGACCATATGGCCACTCAGACGACTGCCTCCACCAACCTGACTGAGCTTCTTAAGCTCTTTCAGGGGGTAGATCTCAAAGGTCTCAGGGAAAAGCAGGATTCCATTCATCAGACTGCTATGGAATCCAAGGGGCACCTCAACAAGCTTTCCTCAGCCATTGACCACTACACCGAACTCTCCACCACCCAACAAGTCATGGCTACCGAACTCAGTGCCGTGAAGAATGATGCTTCTGAGACAAAGTCCATGGTCTCTGATATCCTATCACTTCTTCAGGCCTCTCATGTGCCACCACCTCCTCAGTCAGCAGGTCTTTCCACTGAAGCTCCACCATCTGCTGAGGGGGAGAAAAATGATGATCCTCCAATCCCTGACCCTACTTCTGCTTTGGTAACTGTCCCTGAGACATCCACCAGTCAACCTCCTCCCATTGACAAAGGGAAGAAAATCATGGTGACTGAAACAAACCCTCCTCCTGAAGCACGCTTAGTCAAGGCTTCAACTGAAAGACGTGCAGATCCTAATGCACCGTTCTATGTTGATTTAGAGGATGGGAGAAGGGTCTATGGGACTCCTGAACAACTTGCTGAAATTTTACACCAAGAAGAGCTCAGGAAGGAACAAGAGAAAGAGCTGGAACTCAACAGGTCTGAAATTTCTAAGGTTGCCAAAGAAGTGATCAAGGAGTATGAGAAAAAGGACATCAAAGGGGATGAGTTTCTCAAGCTTCAGGCTGAACTCCTTAAGGAACACAACAAACAAGCCAAACTTAAGGAAGAAAAGAGGCAGAGGATATATGAGAGGTATGTATGGCACATGACCAAAACCAAGGATGAAGGCACTATCACTGACATCTCCATTCACAACACAAAACCCCTGAGCATAACGATACATAGAGGTCCAAGAAAGTCTGAACACCTTCCAACAATCAAATTTTTAGACTATAGGTTAAGAGAATGGGATATGATGATGCCCATCCTAAGGAAGAAAACGACAAGCAAGAATGCCCCAAACCTTATCAAGTCTCTGAGTGCCAAGTATGATGAACTCGCAAGAGTGGCCAAGAGTCTCGGAATTGACCATGATAGGGCACTTGCTTCTCAGGGACTGGCTATCCCTGAACTTACTCAGAAGACTGGGAAGAAAAGAAAAGTTGTGGATATTGAACCTGAACAATACATAGCTGCACTTCATTGCAACAGGACTACTCCTCAGGGAGTCAAGTTCCGTCCCAAACTGGTCATCAAGGAACCTGAGTATGGTATCTTCTTTGTGGATGAATTTGGTCAGGAAGCCTTTCAAAGAGTCTCTGACATCGATAAAGTGGAAACGACAACACTCCTTGCTTACAAACTGATGGCGCTTAATATCAGGAGACCTGAAAATGAGGAGTTTGTCAAGCTGATGGATCAAATGATGAAGGATCGACCTGATAAAGAGGTGTTGATGTCAAAGAAGGCGAAACTTGAACTCATAGGTCTTGTTCAGGAACCCTGAGTATTTTGTACTTAGAATAATAGGACTTGTAATGATATGAATAAATTGATGAATGTTTTGCTATATTAATATCCTTATTTATTTTCTAGTACATTCAGTATGAGCAGAAGACTTTAGCTCACTCATACTGATCAAAACACTTAGGCATAATTTATATCCAAATAGGGGGAGATTGTTGGGTTCGTAAAACACCCAATTATCTTAAACAGGATTTGAACACAAATTAAGCTAAGTGTTTGCTAAACCGAGAACAATTCAAGTCACTGAGAGAACAGTCTCTCAATGAGTCATCTTCAGGATGCTTAAGGCGAGTTCAATAAAGGACTCACTCTCAGGAAGGCGGTACTCCCTGAGTAGGACTTAAGCCAAAGAAGAAGATGATGGTTCAGTGAGTGTTGGACAAGAACTCACTGAACCCCAGTCTCCTCAACAACAAAGTGATTGAAGACTGAGGAACCAATGCCTGAAGAAAAGGCGGGAACAAAAAGGAAAGATCTGAGAAGATAAAAGTGTCAGACCAAACACTCTTATCTTATCAGATACCAACCTTCCCTATTGCGGCTAAAAGTCATGGAGTGTCAGCCAACAACTCCCAAAGTCTTATTAGCCCTTTCCTATTGGTTCTTGGAAATGACAATTACTATTTGTAATTGTCAGACACGCTACCTCAACAACTTGTAATATTTTAATCACTTATACTTATATTACTTGTGTATAAATAGATCAGATGGAGAGAAGTTAAGAGTGCTTTGTATATTGAAAGCTTAGAACTTTTACAAAGTAAATTCTCTCCTACAAAGAGTATACAACTCACTGAGATAGCTCAGTGGGTATATTGTTACCACTCAAGCAAAACTTGAGTTTCGATAGGAGACACCACAAACCCTTGTCTATTCAATCCCAAGTGTTTGTTCCGCAAAACACTTGGGTAATAGATTCTTGGAATTATTTCTAATAAGAATTTAAACGTTGAAAAATATTGTGTTTTTATATTCACGTTTTATAACTGTTAGATTTAATCATAAACATTGTATTAGTCATAAACACAAATAGATTAACTTTCTAGTTAACTCTAAGCGTGTAAAGGGACCAACAGTTACATAACTCACTTTTTTTCATTGGAATCAATGTTGAACTTCATTCATCTTACATAATGCACAAGTGAGTTATGCTTTTTAATACTGTTTGATAATGTGGTTTGTGTAGTGATTAGTGTGACTGATTTAATTATCTTTTTCAATTAGTAGTCTCAAAAGAATTTGGCTATTGTCAATTTGTAGCTTCTCCTGAATTACCTATGAGAATCTTGATAACCTTTTGTCCATGTTCTAGCAATCAAATACCCAGTATGCAAAGCGTTCCTAGAAAATGTAAAAAACAATGACATGTTGATTCTTTTTTTCTTTGGCCAGGTTAGCATTTAGTTGTACAGGCATTAGCACAACAACTTTTAATCACTAAACCATCTAATAGTTTATTCAAATCTTAAAAAAAAAAAAAAAAAAAAAAAAAAAAAAAAAAAAAATACATTTTGGTTACATTATAAAAAATAAAAAAATAAATAAAAAATAAATAAAAAAACCTCACCACAGCCAGAATTTTAAAATTTTATTAAAAAAAATCATCGTAAGTTTACGAGAATTCTGACAACACATACTTGAGCAGTTGAGCTATCTTAATCGTATATCATGGTTTATGAAATTTCGTGTAAAAACTTATTAAAAATAAAACCTTGTATAACCACTAACTACTTCATAAAAAAAATAATTAAAACCCAAAATTAAAAATAATAACTTATTTAAAAGATTAGAAAAAACCTCGCGCGTGCGCAGGCATTATATCTAGCATATAACTATAATTTAAACAAGTTGGCGCTCCACGATTAATTAAAGAAGTAATCATATGTTGACAGGTGGTTTTGGTGCACAAACTATTAATTCGAAAAAACATTAATTCGAAAAATTCCTTAATTCAACTATAATTAACATGATTTTTGTATGAATAAAATGTATCGGGGTTGCATCTTGATCCATGATTCGTTGAAAATTCACAAAACCCTTTTGCGGGTTTTCTTTGAAAATTTGCAAAACCCTAATCACTGAATATTTGCGGGGTTTTTTTTTTTTTTTTTTTTTTTCTATGCACAAGTTTAAAAACTTTGCAGGTTTTCAATCTTTGCGAATTTTAGTATTTTCGAGAGCTTCTGTGTAAAATGGGGTTGTGAAAAATGTCCTGTAAGTTTGTGTATTTTGGTATATATTGCTAGATTTCTTAAAATAGCAAAGTTTTGCGAATTTCTTAAAAGAAACACAAAGTTTGTGCTTTTTTAAAAATTCTCAAATGGTCGCAAAGTTTGCAGATTTTTATTGCTATTTTGGGTCTTTGGAAAAAAATTGAGTGTTTTGTGAAGTATATTTGTGAAAATGGTTATTTTTGTCATTTCCCATAATTAAATTAGTACTAGAAGTTATACAATGGTAAATGTTATTATTTAAATTATAAAATTTAGACAATATATACTTAAAAATATAATGAAAAATGAAAGAGATATATTAGTAAGCCTAAGTAATGAACCTAAGAATAGACCTACAAATATGATTGGTGTAATTCAAATTTGATTGGTGAATATGAGGAGAGAGAAATAGTGTTTTTAATACTTGTCAAAATGTGAATGGATTAGGCCTATTTGTAGGTCTATTTATTAAACTTAAATTGTTTTAAATTTGTTCTAGAAAAAGGTTTTAATGATTTCTTTATTTATAAAAAACGAAAATAAAACATATATTTATATAAATTCGGTTTTCGGTTGACGTTTTGCCAAAACCTAAAACTGAATATTTAATTTGATTCATTTTAGGTTTGAGCCATAAATTGGTTAACAAATTCAGTTCGGTTTTATTTCAGTTCGGTTTTATTCGCGTGAGTATTACCCGAATTATGAACACGCATGGAGGCGGATTTTTCATATCTCACAACCCGGGCCAAATATAATGTGATTGGATATGGGTGAGAATTAAATGGGTCGGGTTTTGTTTTAAAAAAAAAAAAAAAACAAACCCACAACACCATCTGCTAGAAAAAAAACACAGACACCGGAGAAAATGGGAGACGACAACTACAGGAAAGTAACTGCAATAGCTGCCGGAGAAGCTCACACTCTCGCTCTAACTGGTACTAATAAAATCCCATCTTTACTATCTTTGCAATTAACTAATCATTGTGTATTTGTGTTGGAATGAATATCAGGTGATGGTAAAGTTTATTCATGGGGTAGAGGAACCTTCGGGCGTCTCGGAAATGCTTCCGATGTCGATCGAGTTATTCCGACTAAAATCGACTTTCATGTAAACAAAATTCTTGCCATTTCTGCTGGTGCTTATCATAGCATTGCTCTTGCTGGTAATTAATATGTCATTTCACTTTGCTAATTGCTTATCAACTTGGATTTTCCGGGATTATGGACTTATTTGAATTTCTTAAAGCTTATTCTATGGGGCGTATCAACTCGAGCTTATGGCTTATTTTCAACTTGATAAGCTTATAACTCAGAAAATGCGACTTTACAAAATAATCCAAACACCGCTGATGTATGCTGGCTCATTTTCCATTATTATCTTATCTCAGATGATGGTTCTGTTTGGAGCTGGGGCTACAATGCGTGTATCCTTTCAAATTATGCTTCTACAAATTCAGCATTACTATATATATTTCAGTTCTAAGCAAAGTAGCGTTACTAGATGTATAGAGCATATAACTATAGGACATTTACAGGCTGTTCGGGAGTGCTTTTTTTTTTTTTTTTTTTTTTTGCTTTACTTCTTATTAACAGAAGCATTTTGCTTTCATCCAAATGCTTCTTTGTATTTTGAGTTAAAATAACTAGTTTCTGCTAAGCACCGAAGGTGTTTATTTCAAAGTGCTTATTTCATATGAAATTAATATTGTTTTTCTGCAACATATGTAACTAAGACCTTTCATGATTACATTTCCAACAAATTATTATTTTTTCGAGTGTTATTACATTCTATACAAAATTCGCAAATCTGAACACTATATTCTGAAGTACTTACTTTTAAGCACAATCATAAGCAGAAAAATCAAGCAATCCCAAACACTCCCTTAGTAATTTGTGTCTTTCAAATTGGATTGTCATCAAGGCTGCTGAAACAAGATATATGTGGCGTTAGTATTATATATTGCATCCTTGACAGTAAGGTAGATGGTCAACTTGGCGTAGATGGAGATAACTCTTTGGTTCCCTATTTGGTAAAGATGCCCATCTCAGATGATGGATCAGTAACTAAGAATGAAACGACACCTAAGGTGGGGACTAACATATACCCGTCTTTTAATCCTTGAGCACCTTGGGATCCACTTATATGTTTTCTGTGTTCTGGTTTTCGATATGGTGTGATTTAGGGTGTGTTTGGATGTTCATTTTGAATTACAGCTGACTACCATTACTTCTAATTTGAAATAATCAATCTGAGTTTACGTCTACATATAAATTATGATCATGTGATTTTTTGGGGTCAAATAATCAGTTTGATACTATCCTTGAGGACCTCAACACATTATTAAAAAATAAAAATAATATAATACTTATATAGTCTTATTTTATCTACTACTTCCTTGAATCATCAGTATTTACATAACACTCAATGCCAGTGAAAGTGATTATTATAACTTAATGCAACACAAGCACATCCCGACATTTGAACACTCTTACACTATACTTTAATTGGATGATTTGAAATCACTTTTAAACCGGATATCTAAACACCGTTTACTTTTCCTCCCAGATTTCTTCAGTGAAAGCTGGAGGCATGATGTCACTGGCAATCGATGATGTTGGGTGTCTTTGGATGTGGGGCAACTGCCCTGTACAAGACACCTCAAATGAAGGCGGATTTTCATTTGCCCCAACACCTACTCCAATACGTGCTTGGAATTTCAATGGCCATAGTGTCATCAAGGTGGCCTGTGGAAGTGAGCACATTGTAGCATTAGCCAATGGTGGAGAAGGAAGTGAGCTCGTATGTTATTCTTGGGGTAATAACAGTCATGGTCAGCTAGGCCTTGGAGACACAGAGGCGAGGCCAAACCCTCAAATGGTTGAGAAATTCAATACCGGATCTTCATGGGCACCTTATAAAATAGCATGTGGATCCTTTCATACTTGTGTACTTGCTTATAGAAAGACTGAAAGCGTATGCTGGACTTTTGGTCGTGGTGATAACGGGCAGCTAGGTCATGGAACTACCAAAAAGTCATTATACCCTGAAATAGTTAAAGGGTTGCCCGAAAATGTGATCTTAATTTCTGTAGACTGTGGCTTATTCCACACAAGTGTAGTTTCGTCATCAGGGAATGTTTGGGCATGGGGAATGGAGAACGGGCTTGGCCTATGTCCTGGAGCTACTTTTACAGAAAGTGACGGTGGAGATGCGCTTACTCCTCGTTTGATTAATGATGTTTTTGGTTCAAAATTTCCTCAACCTGTTCAAGTAGCTTGTGGTGCTGCCCATACTGTTCTTCTTGCAGATAGTGGATACAAGCTTTGGTCTTGGGGTAGAGGAAGCAGTGGGGTCCTTGGAAATGGCCAAGATATTGACTTTTTCGTCCCAAGGGCCGTGTTGTGGCCCCTGCCTGGCAAGGAGGGTCCAGAAACCGTTGCTAACAAACCTGTTGAGGAAATGGATACTAAGGAACGTACAGAGATTGAGAAGAAATTATCTTCCGCCATGGAAGAGATGAATCTCCTGCGGTCTAAGCTTTCTATAATGGAGTGTTATGCGAGTATTCTTCATGGTTCTATATTTGGAATGCCTTTTGAAGAAGATAGAGACATACCACTGTCATTAAGGAACTCAGGCACATTTGATATTGCCAAAGAGTGGGAGGATATGTTGGAATCATCTAAACGTGATAAGCTCATACGTTTACAGATGTTTTATCGTAACATGCTTGCGGGTGTTGAAGATAAGATGATGAAGCAAAGGATTAAGGAGATGATAAAAGAGCATTTTGAATCTTCAGCAAGTACCCATCACTAAACAGAGTTTTGCGCCTTTATATCTTCAGCAAGTACCATACAAGTTATATGTCGATATTTACAAGTAGCGTCATTAAACTGAAATGTTGTACAAGCAATAAATTTTTGTGAACCATAATAATAATAATAATATAAATTCTCATATCGTTGGCTATTAATTCTAAAGTCAGTGACATACATGTATTAAGTTGGTTAAGAAAAATGTGAAAGGGCATGTGGTCATGAACAGAGTTATATATGGATCAAGGTATATGTATCTTCTACTAACTTCTAATGGTGTGTTTACATGGAATAACATGTGTTTTGCATAAAGGTTAAAAAAAATAGTTAATGTGTATTAAAATTGAAAACATATGTAAATTAATATATTTTCGGAGTTTTTTGTTAGACCATTGCAATTTAAAAAGATGTATACACAAATATTGTACTTCCAAACATAAATTACATTAATATGCATATCTCTTGTATACAATTTCAATCTTCACCCATTTTGTTTTCGGTATATCATGCATCTCCAGGTTTTGACATGGTGCAGGTGCACTGTGCACATACAACTATACAAGCTCAAAACACTCGGTAAAAATCAATCTTAAAACTGTCACATTCTGAAATCTATGATTTTAGTTTTTCTAGCTGAAGGACAAGTGCTTTTGATATAGTAACTCCTCCTTTTCTCGCACGGTTTTGTCATTTCGAGATCAAATCACCATTTTATTGCCAAGTCGAATTAATCTTGTCATTTTCACTACCATTTTATGTTCACTTTAACGCAGGTAAGATTTTCCCTTACTTTAATCTGTAATAAGCTTGAATCCAACATCATGAACTTTGAAATAAGTTTGAATCCAACATCACGGAGTACTTATAAATTTTTAAATCTTGTAAAAATCCACAAATACAATAATTACTTCGAAAAATATGTGACTTTTGATGTTGAAATTCTTTTTAGTTATGACAATATTGACTAACTTCTTTCACTTTTAACAGTTGAAAACTTTAATAGGGACATCTTTACTACTTATAAAGCAAATTTGCCTATTCTTGAAACCTAAAAATACTTAAAAAAGAGTAAAGTGATTTGCATAATTTACCCTTTAATACTTAAACTTTTATCTTAAATGCCAACTTTAAAATTATGAACTAATTAAAACAATGTCAACTAAGAAATGAAAACTTATAAAAACAAGATTTAACAATGCCAGAGAATTAAAAATGAAAACTAAGAAATGAAAACTTATAAAAACATGTTTTACAAATATGCGTTACATGCTTCTTTCTAGTTTACAAATATGGATACATGGTTTCATTTTTTTTTTATTATTTTTAAATTAAAAATTATAATAAATAGTTTCAAAATAATCATCTTAATCTCTACTATATTACTTTTATGGTAATTCATAGTTAAGTTGAGGAAAAGAATAATAAAAAAGATGTTGATGTTGATGTTGAGGTTAGTGCATTGTGATCTTTTATTTATCGTTTGTTGTTTTACTGCTTTAGTTCATGGTCGTTTATATAACACATACTTGTGCACTACTTTTGTTTATTTATATACAACTTCATTTCGCTCCCAATCCCGCTCCTGATCCCGATCCCGATCCCGCTCCCGCTCCCAATCCCAATTCGTTTTTCAATCCCAATTTGTTAAACTGGAATTTGATGATGTTATTATAGAATTATATTGTTCCCTGTGTTCTCAAATGATTACAATGCAAGTATATACAGATAATACAATAGGGTAAATAGGTTAGGCCCAATATTAATAAAACACACGAGCCTAATTAACTAATACTGCTAACAGCCCCCGCAGTCAGAGCAGGAGATGGGCGAACGCTCAAACTGGAGCGAAAATCATCAAACAACGCATACGGAAGACCTTTGGTGAAGATGTCCGCGAACTGATAACGCGAAGGAACATGCAACACGCGAACATGACCTGCAGCACCCTGATCACGAACAAAATGGATATCTATCTCTATATGCTTCGTACGTTGATGTTGCACGGGATTGGACGAGAGATATACAACACTAACATTATCACAATAAAACAAAGTAGCAGTCTTCAAGGGGAAATGGAGCTCATGCAATAGATTTCGTAACCAAGCAATCTCAGCAACAACATTAGCAACAACGCATACTCAGCCTTTGCACTAGAGCGAGAGAGAGTGATCTGCCATTTCGAAGACCAAGACAATAAGTTGTTGCCAAGAGAAACAAAATATCCAAAAGTAGAACGACGTGTGGTAGGGCAACCGACCCAATCAACATATGTATAACCAACCAAAGAGCCAGATGAGGAGGAGTGTAGCTGGAGACCATAATCAAGTGTCCCACGAACATAACGCAAGATCCGTTTGAGAGCCGCAAGATGAGGCTCACGAGGATCATGCATATATAAACAAATCTGTTGTACAACATAAGACAGATCGGGACAAGTAAACATAAGATACTTAAGAGCACCCGTAAGACTCCTATAAAGCGTTGGGTCAGAAACACTTACACCATCTGCACCAAGCTTACACTCAGTATCAACAGGTGTGCGACAAGGATGACAATTGAGCATACCAGTTCGCTCCAAAACCTCCAAAGCATATTGCCTCTGATGTAAGAACATACCTGTATCATTACGTGAAACAAAAATACCCAAAAATAGTTCAAAGAACCAAGGCCAATCATGGAAAACTCCTGATGAATAAAATAGATAATCTATTGCAAAAGTGTTGTGGATGAGGCAGTCAATTATAATATCATCAACATAAATCAATAAGTATGCACTGTCAGAACCTTTCGAAGAATAAAGAATGAAGAATCACAACGGCTATGAGTAAACCAACTCTGGTAGCATAACTAGCAAACCGCTGAAACCATGCCCGAGGAGCTTGCTTAAGACCATATAAAGACTTATTCAAAAGACAAACATGATCTGAAAGCTGTGGATCACGAAAATCAGGAGGCTGATGCATATAGACGGTCTCTGAAAACTGACCATGTAGAAAAGCATTCTTGACATCAAGCTGATGAACAAGCCAATGTCGAGATGCCGCTAAAGTCAGTACAGTGTGAATGGTAGCCGGTTTGACAACCGGACTAAAAGTCTCATCACAATCAACACCAAGCTCTTGACTGCGACCATTAGCAACAAGGCGAGCCTTTTATCTGCTAAGGGATCCATCTGCAAAATACTTGTGCTTGAACAACCACATGGAACGAACAATGTTCATGTTAGGTGGTCGAGGCATAAGAGTCCAAGTTCCATTTTTAATAAGCGCACTATATTCATCATGCATAGCAATTTGCCAATTAGGATCGTTAAAAGTTGCAATATAAAACTTTGGAACAGGCGAGATAGTGGAAACATGACAAGTATATTTAGGATTAGGTTTAGTGATACCTAATTGAGAACGTATGACCATGGGATGAGACAACGCATTGTTTGTTTGTGAAGTGCTGGATGTGGCGGAAGCCTGGGTATCGAGATGGGTATTGGGTTGGATTTGGTCGCGGTTGTGAGTGGGTGCTGAAGTGTGGGACGATGGAGAAGGTGATGGTGAGGTAGGGTCGTTGGGCTCAATATGGGTGGGTATAGGCAGAGGTGAACTGGGTTCGTCGGCCCAATAGGTATGGGTATTGACGGAGCAGTAATAGGAGGAGTGTCTGGCTCAACATCAAGAAATGTAAAACCCAGAAATTTTGAACATGTAAAATACCCAGAATACCCCTTTTGATCTCAAATTCATAAAAAAAAACGTTTAAAGCATTAAGACATTTTATTCCGAATATAACCTAAGTATTTAACCGTTAATAATTGAACGAATGAAAGTAACACGATAATAAGACTATGATAAAACAAATGGTACGTATATTAAATCCCACGTCACTAATGCCTAAACGAAATTCTTTGGTGTAGCAATTATTTAAAAATATTAAAATTAAAATTTGTCCCCAAATCAAATCCCACAAATCAAGCAACTGCCATTTGCAAATTACCTTCACACATTTGTATGTTACTGAATAGCGGGCACACGTTTTATTCTGTCAATCATCCCATAAATTGGTGACTTCCCTACTTTGAAAATCCTTTTCTCGTTTCTATTTTATGACCGACACATGCACACACTCTTTTTTATACATTACATACATATTCCTCTAAAATAAAACCCTAAATAATAAACGCTACACCCATTGTGCGGCTACTAATTTCTTCCTTCCTTACTGTTCGATTCAAAAACAAAACAAAGGAGGCTCTCTTGGTGGCTTCTACTTGGTTGGTCGTGGTGCTATACATCAGGCTCGAAGGGTGCGTATTTGTGGTTTCCTTTGGCCATTTATTCTCTTCTTATTCAACGCTTCAAGGGTAAAGTTTATCATCTCGTTTTCCTCTATTTTTGATACCCTCACTAACGCTTAACATGACACCTAAATGCTTATATGAATTGACTATAAATCTTACACATGTATACGTTTTGAATGTCGCATGAAATTATGGAGATAATACATGATATAACAACGTAAAATCTGATGAAACTGATCATGAACGAACTAAAATAAAAGAGTAAACACACATGCTGTTTTATTATCATTTTTGAATATCCCATACTGTGAATAAAGAGGGTGTCAAGTAGTGTGGAGTTCATGATTTTATGTGGGCATTAGAGGGTGTCGTATGCCTGTGTAAAAGGGGTCACTATGTGGGCTATTGTGTGTCGAATTATGCAGGGAACAAGAGTGACTTATGTGTGCATTTCGGTATGTAAACGGGTTGTGGAATGGGTTGAGTTTCATGCGAAATAAATGGGTCTTGTGTGTGTGTCGTGTGGTGCTAAGTGTGTGTCGATAGGGCTGTGACTCACGCGTGTTTTTGTTGTGTCGATAGGGACTGGAAAAGGGTAAAACGTGCTTGTGTATTTCTGTCTCATGTCGTATCATATAAAAATAAAGAGGGTATCGCGAGTTTAGTTGTGTCGTGAAATTTATATTGTGGGTGTGCCGTATGTTTTACAAGTTGGACAAGGTTTGAAAACATTCATATTAATTATTGTCGTGTGAGTAAACGTGTCCCGATGAGGCTGTCTTGTATGCAAGTTTCGTTTTCAATATATGTCATACGAGGAGATAGGAATATGCATGCATGGTAGTTCTTTTGTGGTCTTCCATTTTCGAATCAAAATAGAAGAATGTCTCGGATTGTTTTTGTACAGCATGAATGGTTAAGTAAAATAAGGGAAACTTGATATGTAATTGATAATTTACTTTTTGGACCTTAAGCTTTGTAATATTGACACTTTAGACCCTAAACTAATATAATGGTTATAATAAACTCTAATATGTCATGATAATCTTTTGAAACACTTAAAACATTAAAATGTTAATTATACTCATAAGTGGCTAAACTTACTAAATTTGAAAACTTACTAAAACGGGAAATTCACTAAAGATAGAAAGTTACTAAAAATGGAAAGCCGACTAAAATGAGAAATCTGATTTAAAATAAGTTGTTAACTAAGACGATCATGAATTCGTGTAGATTCGCTGAAGAAGGAGTTTGCTTCTGATCTTTATGTTTCTATTGTGTTTTCACTTGCGGTCTAAGGTACAGATATTCTGACCTTATCTCTTAAGGTTTCTCATGATTCGTACACATCTTTTAGATATTAGCTTTGACTATGATGCCGTTGATCTGAGCCTTCTTATTATGGCTTTCTTATTTGATCTATGCCTTTGCTATGCTCCCTTAGATTGTAAACCATTGATATTGTAACTGGATGTGAAAACCTTTCTAATTATATCATGGAAATGTTTTGAGAAAAACTATTTTAAAATGATGTTTATGAGCACGATGCGTTACCACTTTTATATGGAATTTTACTAACTTTTATGAAAACTACTTTTACGAACTACCTTTATGAGAACCGTTATTAAAGATCATTTTTATGAAAACCATTATTAAGAGATTTCTTTAAATGAACATTTGATAGAAAACTTTGACTATGAACCTTTGCTATGAAACTTATGGACCTTTGATATAATATGATTTTTAAACCCTACAGTTTGATACCCGAGCCACTTTGTTTCTTAGTCATGGGGGTTCCATGGCCGTGTCATTGATGCACCTCTGACATGACTCTAGGGCGGTGGAGTGATGTTCCGTCCCGTCCCTTTTGTTTATTTATTATGAGCTCAATTATTATATATGTTTGGCCACTAATATCTTTGCAGGGGCGTATGGATGAATCCTAGGTACGTTTTGTGTATGCTATGTTTTGATCTGTTTGGTGTTTGATATTGGGTGCCATCCACATCTTCACATTTTGGGAGCTGATCACTCCAATAGTTACTGAGGACTCCCCTCTTTCTTACTTTTGGTATTCCGAGGTCACCCCTTCGAATCCAATGGTTACTATGATATGATTTGATCTGTCTGGCTCGTGGTAGATTACTGACCTTTTTTTTACTCTTGATATCCATACCTTATCTTCTTCCCCAATGCACCATATTATATTCTTGTCCCTTACCTTTCGTTTCATATATATATATATATATATATATATATATATATATATATTATATATATATATATATTATATATATATATATATATATATATATATATATATCTGTTCACTGGGCTTTTTAAGCTCAGCCGCATTTCTTTTCCTGCGGCAGGTTTTAGTTGGAAGCTGGGTTAGGAGTGGAGAGTACTTTGGACTTAGAAGACTATACCTTGATAGCTATTCTGGATTAGAGATGACTAGAAGTGATTATATTTTTAGACTTAGTATTTATTGTAATTCTCATTTGTAACCTTGTAATTCAGATTTTCCCTTTGTAACCTTTGAAATTCATTTGTATTATTTAAGTCATATGCTTGTGTTTGCTTTGATGTGTCACCATAACGTAATACTTCTACCCTTATTGGGTTGGGGTGTTACAAGAAATGTATAGGATGGGGCTGCATTAGGTGTAACGGACCCATAAGGAAAAACAGTTTCGTCAAATGTGACGTTGCGGGAAATGGTGATCTTATTAGTGGCAAGGTCGAGGCATCGGTAACCGCAATGATTTGATGGATAACCAAGGAAAATGCACGGAGTAGCCAAGGGTCCTAGTTTGTTTGTGATGTATTATTCAGCCACAATTTATAGAGTTTACATTAGATGAAACCCTAATGGACCCTAAGCCCACAAACGGGCTCGGGCCTACTAACCTATCATCTAATACTTTCCCACAGTCCAAGCAGCGAAATCGCAAAAGCTCAAACTGAAGTGAAAACTTAAAACTTAAAAGCAATAACTAATTTTGACGACAAGCAAAAGCATATCTTCATAAGCAAATAAGCAAATACAGAAACAGACATCAAAAGCATTAAAACAGTAAGCAATTTGTTGCCGAAGACATCCAAAAATGAAAGGATATAAATATTCAAATTGCAGCATCACAAGCATAATTGACATTGAAGGTTGGCCGACAACAATGACCTTTTGCACAGGAATCGGGCATTGATTGTTTTTATTTAAGAAAGAGGTGTTTGTTTGTTTTGGATATTGAATAAAGGGGTGTTCATTTATTTTGGATATTAAAACTACTAAATCGTAGCATATGCCACATGCAACTAGCAAAAGATGCAAAAGAGAAAAGCTTTTGTTTTGTTTGGTTTGGCTTTTTTTTAAAGCAGAAAGCAAATAATAAAATAATAATAAGTACATTGGATGATTGAATAAAAAGAAATTAGGACAAAGTGAAGGTAGAAATTTAGGGAGGTGGTGGCTATGTTTTTTCTTTCTTTCAGGATAATAGTGACGGCTAGGGTTTGACGGGGTGGTATAGAGGCGTCAGCTATAGGCCGATTAGGTCAAAGGATCGACCTGCTGTGATACCATGTTAGACGTTGTAATTCACCATAGGTTGTGATGTATTATTCACCGACAATTTATAGAGATTACATTAGATGAAATTGTTGGGTCTGAAAAACCAACCCAATTGTCTCCGACAAGTATTTAAACATAGAATAGCCTAATTTACCTTCTGAAGGTCAGAGAGCATCAAGTCTCTGATGACGATCAGAGAGGATGTCACTTCATAACTATCAATGTGAACCTGATAGTTATCAGAAGTGATATACTCCTTAGGAGTAACAGAGAACGTGTCTCTCTGATTATTACTCAGAAGATGACTCACTGATAAAAAAATCAGTGAGTGTTGTATAAAGCTCAAAACGCATGTATGGCTTCAGGGAAGTCGAAGATCAACTGAAGAAAACATCTCACAAACTGATGCGGTGTCAGGGAGTGAGATATAAGGAACTAAAGGCAACACCAATGTCACTAAGATCTGACAAATGTCTCAGTAACTCTGAAGAATTGCTTTTGAATTTCAACCACAACCTCAGAATGAATGGGCGAGAAACTTCCTTGAGAAGATAAGTTCAAGTACTTATCGATATACATGAAACAAGCATTGGAACTATATGTTGTCAAATCGGGAAAGCTGAAAGTACGCTTCAGACTAGCTACTAGGCATGTGCCTATCTATAGCAAGTGGACAACTTACTATGCAACCATAATACAACCACTGTTTCTCATCCTATATATACACTCGGTTGGAACCAAAGTTAAGTAAATATTCCTACAAAGAAAATAATACAAAGTATTATGGTTAGAATCCTCCTCTCCTAGAAACAACAAAGCAGCTAACAGTCTTTTGTTGTTTGATCCTGGAGAGTTTTATTTGTCAACTTGGAGGTAGTTTTCCATAAGCTATCCCTTGTAAATATTTGATTCATTGATAATAAGAGTGTTATTAGCATGTCTGTGTTGTTCTCAAGCAAACCCAACCTCACATATATTGATGTTTATCAGTTTTCCTCGCTTGCTAAAACTGATGTTCCTATCATTCATGGTTTGTGATGCTGGATTTCAGACCAGGTTTTAATATTTTGTTGTGATATTTATTGAATTGATAATACAAAAAAATAAAAGAAGAATGAAGCAAATACAAAACATGAATGAATTAAAAGATAAAGAATGAATTCTACAAAAGATGCAAGATTTTAGAAGATTCCTTTAGAAGATAAAGATTAAAGATTAGGAAAGTTTTTGTTTCCTAATACAATTTTGAGTTCTTTGTAAACCCTAATATCTCTATTATATAAAGAGACATAGGGCATTTGTTTTAGTGTGCACAATTACAATGTAGTCGACTAAATACAAAGTGTGTGTCCTAGGCGTATGGTTTGTGAAAAACGCCTAGAGTAGGATTAGTTGTGTTTAGCTTCAAGGATATTTGATTCCTTGTTACAAGTTGTGTAACACGTTCTACAATCGATCAAGTAGAATTGAAGTTTGTAGTGAATGATATTGAAGAAAAACCTTGTTCAATAACAATTGATTCTTTGTTTGAATATTCCACCATTGTTATTGTTATTCCTATAGCTCAAAACGATCTAAGGAATTATATCAAACTCCTTGTTGATCCCAACAATACACTTGATCGAATTCCTTAGCTTGTAAGTGTTGGTCCATGCAATTCGAGTAAAACAAGAACAGCTTCATTAATAATGAAAACATTGTTACAAGATTACTCAAAACCCACTAGACTACATGATAACATCTTCAACTTCTTAAAGGGGATACTTTCTGTATGGTATCCCCTTTGGGTGACAAATAGACTCTCATTGATCTAAGCTAGCTTGATGATTCAATGAGAGGATGTTCCTATCAACTAATACACTTTGTGTATTCTTTTGTTTGTTTAGGAAAGCATACTATCTCTATTACAACAGACACAATATATACAGGTAACTAAACAAAGACATGTGGGGTAGGTATGAGTAGACATCTACTTGTTGTGAGTTGTCATCCACTTGGTGTGAGTTGTCATCCACCAAGTGGTCCCTCTTCTTCTTCCTCTTTTGTCTTTTTCTGACTTCCTTTTTTCTTTTGGAAGTTCGCGCCCATATTTATCATTCTGCTTGTAGAGATAGTATCTTCAGGGTCACTGAGACATTTGTCAATTCTCAGTGATACTGGAGTTGTTTGTAACTCGTATACTTTACTCACCGACACCATATCAGTAAGTAAGGTGTTTCTTCAACAACGAGCTTTATACAACACTCACTGATTTCTTTATCAGTGAGTAACCCCCTATTTTATCAGTGAGTTAGGCTATTTTATGTTCAAATCTTGTCGGGGTAATTGGGTCAAATTCTTGACCTAACAATCTCCCCCTATTTGAATATACAAATAGCCCAGGTTCAAACCTGCTTGTTCAGGGACTTGGTTTTAGTTCCTGAGGTTCGGGGTTCAGGGACTTGTGTTTTAGTTCCTGAGGTTAGGGGTTCAGGGACTTGGGTTTAGTTCCTGAGGTTAGGGGGTTCAGGGACTTGGGTTTGTTCCTGAGGTTCGGGGTTCAGGGAGTCCAATGACCGGTTCAGTGACTGGGTTCAGGGTTCATGGGGTCCTGAGGGTTCACTTTGACAGGTTCATTATTTGACCGGTTCAGGGACCTGATGGTTCAGGTTCCTATGGGTTCAGGATTCAGTGACTAGGGGTTCAGTCACCCAGGTTCAGTGACTTGTTTTAGCCACGGGTTCAGGGACCTGGTTCAGGGTTCAGGAAGTGGTTTTATTTGACCACTGATTTCAGATGTCAATTCCTCATCTTATAACTCTCTAATATCTTACCATTCCCTGATACAAATTCTAATCCCTAATTCGAACAACTCCCTGATGAGTAACCCATTTTTCTAACTCGGCTACTTCCATTAAACTGATTTTCCCCCATTTTTCAGAGTCTAGATTCAGCTTTTTTTTTTTTTTTTTTTGGAACCCACTGATTCTAAAAAATAGCCTAACCTATTTTCCATCACTTCCCTGAAGCTTATCAGTGACACCATTCATTGGCCTGAGTTATACCAGGACCCTGAATAATACTCCACTCCCTGATACTTATCAGGGTCACTCTTTTCACTCCCTGATTCACACTTCTCTCACCACAACCTGAGTTTTAGCACAACCTTGATTCGGGTTCAAGCTGTACTACTCATAACCACTGATCTTTAACACATCTTAATACCACCTTCGTTCAGACCCACTCTCTTAACACTCTTAATCCCACATTACACATTCGATCCAATCCCTTTTTTTTTCAATCACCTCGACAATGATAATCCCAAACCATCTCAGCTTGAGTCATCAACACCCTGAATCAATTTCAATCACCACCAACAGTGACTTTATCAACTTCAGAAACCCATCAAAATCGATTCAAACCTAATCCCAAACTTCACATTCGATCTAACCCCATCTCAGTTTCTATTAAAACTGAATAAACCCAACAAAAATCTTCTTTTCAACCCTAATAAAAAACCATCTCCTTTGTTTCAACTTCTTCACCGAGTCTTTGCCGGAATGAGTGAACGAGTGCGGGTTTTTTTTTATGGTAATGATTTTTGGATGTGGGTTTGTTGTGAGAGTATCGATTTACAATCTTAGAAGAACCTGTGATTCATGATTTGTAGATCGATTGGTTTTTTTTTTATTATAGATCGATTTGATGTTTGTGTTTGATGTTTGTGTTTGATTGAGTTTTTTTTTGTGTCAGTTTTTGATGATGGATCGATTTGGATGATAACTGAAGATGTTAACATTTGTTCATCAAATGTGTTTTTTTTATGATAGATCGATTTGGATTTTGGATTTTCAGATCTTTTTTTTTTTTTTTTTTTTTTTGTTTTGGGGTGTGTGTTTAGGATAAGGATGTGGGTATTTGTGTGGTGGGGATAAGATTTGTGTGGTGGGTGTTGTTTTGTGGGGTTCAGGGAGGGTTTTGGTGTTTGTCAGTCATCAATAAATGTGTTTCTCCCCCTCAAAAACTGCTATATCAGTAGCAGTTTTTGAAGATCACATTTATTTAATTTTTGAAGAATGTTATCAGCAATCATGAACGGATCTGGATCATAAGAATAATCACCCCCTTTGATACCACTTGTTGGTCCATGCAATTCGAGTAAAACAAGAACAGCTTCATTAATAATGAAAACATTGTTACAAGATTACTCAAAACCCACTAGACTACATGATAACATATTCAACTTCTTAAAGGGGATACTTTCGGTATGGTATCCCCTTTGGGTGACAAATAGACTCTCATTGATCCAAGCTATGCTTGATGATTCAATGAGAGGATGTTCCTATCAACTAATACACTTTGTGTATTCTTTTGTTTGTTTAGGAAAGCATGCTATCTCTATTACAACAGACACAATATATACAGGTAACTAAACAAAGACATGTGGGGTAGGTATGAGTAGACATCCACTTGTTGTGAGTTGTCATCCACTTGGTGTGAGTTGTCATCCACCAAGTGGTCCCTCTTCTTCTTCCTCTTTTGTCTTTTTCTGACTTCCTTTTTTCTTTTGGAAGTTCGCGCCCATATTTATCAGTCTGCTTGTAGAGATAGTATCTTCAGGGTCACTGAGACATTTGTCAATTCTCAGTGATACTGGAGTTGTTTGTAACTCCTATACTTTACTCACTGACACCGTATCAGTAAGTAAGGTGTTTCTTCAACAACGAGCTTTATACAACACTCACTGATTTCTTTATCAGTGAGTAACCCACTATTTTATCAGTGAGTTAGGCTATTTTATGTTCAAATCTTTTCGGGGTAATTGGGTCAAATTCTTGACCCAACAATCTCCCCCTATTTGAATATACAAATAGCCCAGGTTCAAACCTGCTTGTTCAGGGACTTGGTTTTAGTTCCTGAGGTTCGGGGTTCAGGGACTTGTGTTTTAGTTCCTGAGGTTAGGGGTTCAGGGACTTGGGTTTAGTTCCTGAGGTTAGGGGGTTCAGGGACTTGGGTTTAGTTCCTGAGGTTCGGGGTTTAGGGAGTCCAATGACCGGTTCAGTGACTGGGTTCAGGGTTCATGGGGTCCTGAGGGTTCACTTTGACAGGTTCATTATTTGACCGGTTCAGGGACCTGATGGTTCAGGTTCCTGTGGGTTCAGGATTCAGTGACTGGGGGTTCAGTCACCCAGGTTCAGTGACTTGTTTTAGCCACGGGTTCAGGGACCTGGTTCAGGGTTCAGGAAGTGGTTTTATTTGACCACTGATTTCAGATGTCAATTCCTCATCTTATAACTCTCTAATATCTTACCATTCCCTGATACAAATTCTAATCCCTAATTCGAACAACTCCCTGATGAGTAACCCATTTTTCTAACTCGGCTACTTCCCTTAAACTGATTTTTCCCCCATTTTTCATAGTCTAGATTCAGCCTTTTTTTTTTTTTTTTTTTGGAACCCACTGATTCTAAAAAATAGCCTAACCTATTTTCCATCACTTCCCTGAAGCTTATCAGTGACACCATTCATTGGCCTGAGTTATACCAGGACCCTGAATAATACTCCACTCCCTGATACTTATCAGGGTCACTCTTTTCACTCCCTGATTCATACTTCTCTCACCACAACCTGAGTTTTAGCACAACCTTGATTCGGGTTCAAGCTGTACTACTCATAACCACTGATCTTTAACACATCTTAATACCACCTTCGTTCAGACCCACTCTCTTAACACTCTTAATCCCACATTACACATTCGATCCAATCCCTTTTTTTTCAATCACCTCGACAATGATAATCCCAAACCATCTCAGCTTGAGTCATCAACACCCTGAATCAATTTCTATCACCACCAAAAGTGACTTTATCAACTTCAGAAACCCATCAAAATCGATTCAAACCTAATCCCAAACTTCACATTCGATCTAACCCCATCTCAGTTTCTATTAAAACTGAATAAACCCAACAAAAATCTTCTTTCAACCCTAATAAAAAACCATCTCCTTTGATTCAACTTCTTCACCGAGTCTTTGCCGGAATGAGTGAACGAGTGCGGGTTTTTTTTTATGGTAATGATTTTTGGATGTGGGTTTGTTGTGAGAGTATCGATTTACAATCTTAGAAGAACCTGTGATTCATGATTTGTAGATCGATTGGTTTTTTTTATTTATATAGATCGATTTGATGTTTGTGTTTGATGTTTGTGTTTGATTGAGTTTTTTTTGTGTCAGTTTTTGATGATGGATCGATTTGGATGATAACTGAAGATGTTAACATTTGTTCATCAAATGTGTTTTTTTTTATGATAGATCGATTTGGATTTTGGATTTTCAGATCTTTTTTTTTTTTTTTTTTTTTTTTTTTTGTTTTGTTTTGGGGTGTGTGTTTAGGATAAGGATGTGGGTATTTGTGTGGTGGGGATAAGATTTGTGTGGTGGGTGTTGTTTTGTGGGGTTCAGGGAGGGTTTTGGTGTTTGTCAGTCATCAATAAATGTGTTTCTCCCCCTCAAAAACTGCTATATCAGTAGCAGTTTTTGAAGATCACATTTATTTAATTTTTGAAGAATGTTATCAGCAATCATAAACGGATCTGGATCATAAGAATAATCCACCCCCTTTGATACCACTTGTTGGTCCATGCAATTCGAGTAAAACAAGAACAGCTTCATTAATAATGAAAACATTGTTACAAGATTACTCAAAACCCACTAGACTACATGATAACATATTCAACTTCTTAAAGGGGATACTTTCGGTATGGTATCCCCTTTGGGTGACAAATAGACTCTCATTGATCCAAGCTATGCTTGATGATTCAATGAGAGGATGTTCCTATCAACTAATACACTTTGTGTATTCTTTTGTTTGTTTAGGAAAGCATGCTATCTCTATTACAACAGACACAATATATACAGGTAACTAAACAAAGACATGTGGGGTAGGTATGAGTAGACATCCACTTGTTGTGAGTTGTCATCCACTTGGTGTGAGTTGTCATCCACCAAGTGGTCCCTCTTCTTCTTCCTCTTTTGTCTTTTTCTGACTTCCTTTTTTCTTTTGGAAGTTCGCGCCCATATTTATCAGTCTGCTTGTAGAGATAGTATCTTCAGGGTCACTGAGACATTTGTCAATTCTCAGTGATACTGGAGTTGTTTGTAACTCATATACTTTACTCACTGACACCGTATCAGTAAGTAAGGTGTTTCTTCAACAACGAGCTTTATACAACACTCACTGATTTCTTTATCAGTGAGTAACCCACTATTTTATCAGTGAGTTAGGCTATTTTATGTTCAAATCTTTTCGGGGTAATTGGGTCAAATTCTTGACTCAGCAGTACTAACACTTTATTCTGGCAGCATTAAGTCTTCAGCAGTAGTAACTTAGAGCTAGCAGCACTAAGTTTCCTTCTAGCAGCATTAACTACTTAGAGTATTTTTCCTTGAAGTCTGTCAGTAGTCTTAATGTACTCTAGCAGTCTTAACTTCCATTAGAAGCTTTAATCATCATAACTAGCAGCAGTAATGACTTTGAGCATTTCCTGTGTAAACCATGAGCAATCTTAATCATGTAAGCAACAGTAACTCAAGAAACCTTTAAAACCCAACAATCCTCCCCTAAACTTGATATTTTCCCTTAAAATCATCAAGTTTCAATCTGTAACACCCCGAAAATCGGGTCCAGCGGAAGCATACATGTCACTGGGGCGCTACTCAATTGGTATCACAACACAAAGTATAAAGAATGGTTTTACCTCAACCATTTAAAATAGATTTCATATTCAAAACTGATTTGTTTACAACATTTCAAAAATAGTGCGGAAATATAAGCCCATAAAAGATTTCAAGTGGTCCCAAATATATCAGAGTCTTCTATGACCATGCCATGCCATGCCAAAAGCCTTCATAACTAGATTGTCGCCTTAAACCTGAAAATACATGCTAAAAAGTGTCAACACGAGGTTGGTGAGTTCATAGGTTTTAGTGGAAAATGTAAAGCATTTGAATAATGATTTCCCGGCAAAGGCATTGTAAATCCACTCAGTCACAAGTCCCGCCCATACAAGACTTGCAACCTGTGTGTTTACAACCCGTTGCCAAATAAGAGTTGTTCATGGTAAACAGAGGTAATATATTGCTTGGTTAAGCGGTACACTCGTAATGACCATTACACTTGGTAGTATGTCCGTTACACTCGGTAATGTGACCGTTACACCCGGTCATGTGACCGTTTCGCTCCGTCATGTGACCGTTACACCCGGTCCTGTTATATGTGTTTGTCCAGTACCCCTGGTCAATGTGTGTGTTATGTGTGCATATAATGCAGTCTAGTGAACATTCAAGTATTTCAGCCAAACAGTCAAATATGGAGTAAACAGTTTGCATTTTCCAAATAAACAGTTATCGAGTTTAATTAAAAACGAGCATGTATTCTCCCCCAAAACAGTTGTAAAACAAGTAAAAGTAGGGGCCATGAACTCACCTTGGCTTGCAGCAATGCAAAATATCACAGTGGTCACAACTGGCATCAAGAGCTAAACACAATGATATCGAGGGTGCAGGCACAACGGTGCCAGATCGGCACAACCTAGTATGTATATAGTTAACTTAGAATATGTCTCGTAAAGTAAAAAAGTTTTTAGAAGAAAAGCGTCTTAGTTTTCGTGGATTACTCGTGTCAAAGTTTGTAAAAAGTTTAGTGTTAACGTTTCGTGTGGTGGTAAGATAGCATAGACTCAAGAATACTCACGCCAAATAGGAATAGAAAATCGACACAGTCGAGAAAAGTACGGACGAGAACTTGAGTCGAGAAATGAATGACAAAAGAAGTCAAGGAGAATAGCGACAAAAGAAAATGTCAATAAAATAAGTCAATTAGTACGTTTCGGTATCTACTCCATAAGCCCAAGTAGTTTGTTTAAAACACAGTTATTTTACAAGTATCATTAAGTTGGGACTTACAATTCCAATAATAAAAGGTTTTACAATTTAGGTTAAACAATTCGGCGACTGATGAAGTTGTTTATAAAGGACTTTTTTGGAAAAATAGCGTTTAAGTATAGAAGTTTTATAAAATTTCGCCATGACCCGTTCGTCCATAGGACGTTCCCAAGTTAAGAGACTTCAATGAAATCAACTTTTCCCAAATCAATATTTTCCAACAATTTCCAATAACAACATTTCTCATTTGATCAAACCCGTTTAAAACAATATGTTTAACTACAAATTAGGTTGATTAATTAAGTTTCAATATTCTTAAGCCCGTTACGGGTTTGTTATTTCTAATAAACCAAGTCCGTTTCAATTCCAATAATTTGTCCACTTGATTCGATGCAAGTCAAATGATTTGTCCAAATAATTCGAGTCACAATCTGTTATATATTGCCCATTAAGTATATGTTTAGTCCGTATTCAAGTATCATTTATAATTCATTAAGTATCCGTTTTGTTCAAGTCCAAATTATATCCGAAAAATACCAACGATTACCAAATAACTCAAACACCTTAGTGAACCAAGTATATCTCGACCAAACAATAATACATGTTGACCAATTTTTATATCCTAACGCACTTTTAAATATTTTACTAGTGGGCTAGGCTTGTAGTCCAAGCCTTAACCAAACCAAAAGGACCCTATCTCACGGGCTGTTAACACGTTACGCACAAACACAATTCGCAAAACCAGATACAAGCATAAGCACAAAAGTAGAAATATGAAGTTAAGATCCCTTGGTGCTATAGTTAACCGAGACAACACATGACCATCCTTGTGGTGCTGTTGACGAACCGAACCAAGACCAACTAAATACACAAATCCAACTCCATTTCGTGACTAAAACAAACAACCAACAAACACCCTACGGGTGGTTTCTCCTTGACCGAAAGTGAGTCAAACAACCCCTCGAGTTTTTTTGGTTTTTACCGAGCACAAGCAAACACCCCTTTGGGTGAGTCTGATTTAAGGACAACAAACAAGCACAACAAACACCACCCTTGTGGGATGGCGTTGAACCGTGAGCTGACAACACAAACTGGGTCGCACGGGTTTGACCCGACCCGTGAGACAGTCAAATCAAAATGAGCACCCTCTTAATAATTTTTAACCACACGAAATTAGATTCAAAAGGTTTTTAACGTAGTTTTTATCCACGAAAATCAAAGATATTGATTTATAATCGGTTTTAAATAAATCAAAAAGAATAGTAACAAAAGTGAGTTGGGTGTCGTCATACCAGATGGGAGGAAGGACGAGTGAGAGGATCGAAGATGGCGATGACGGCTGTGGTGGCTCACGGTGGTGTTGAACGCGAACCAAACAAGGAAAAACAAACTCCAACGCTCGATCTACAAACCTCAACAAAACACAGCCTTCAAAAACGGCGAGGGTGGCGCGTGTTGTATATGGGATTGATGGGGAGGTCGTAAGCATCAAGATGGTGGTGGTCGTGGGATGTGACGCGCGACGATGGTGGGGCGTTGGCCGGTTTTTGTCGCTGGTAAATGAGAGGGAGGAGAGAGAGGAGGGTGGGAGCGGCTGGAAGAAGAGATGGGTTTTAAACCCTAAAATTATTATAACATGGTATTTATAGTGTGAGGGTAGGACTAAGGACAAACCCTAACGCGCCCTCAGAGACTGAAAGTGTCAATCTTCTCATATTTTTAACGAAAAGCCAACGAGTCCAATAAATCGTGTTATAAATATTTCCCGGGCACCCGAAAGTTATTCCATAAGTTTTAAAAGTGTTTTTCCACTAAGTTTGATTATAAACACGTGTACCTTTATTCCTCGTGGCCCGAATAAATTAATATTCACGTTTAGAATAATTTTTCCAATAAAACGACCATTCATACGCCTCGTTTCTTACGAATAATAAAATAATCAAAACAATTCGTCGGTTGTGCCAGTACGCGTTGTGTACGAATTTCACGTTTCGCGAGATAAATTTCACGTTTTCAAATCAAATTAGTTCAGAAAGGTTCGTAAATGAAAAACTGAGATAATCTCGTATAAAGATGAATCTGGAAAATTGCGGGTTGTCACAGCCTCACCTCCTTAACGAAATCGCGACCTCGCGATTCAATTCAAGTTACTCGTTACGGTTGAAAAGGAATGAGTATATACATACGAGGATTCATTGTTGCGTTCTCATGTGGATTCAAGACCTTTTTCGCGAGCTTCGAAGAGCTTTGTCGGTACGGATGCGACTTTACGAAAGTCGTTCGACTTCACGGTTCATGATTTCGACAGGTTTCTCAACAAGGTTCAAATATTCCTCAATCTAGATCTCTCCCCAAGGAGTAGTGGTTGCCTCATTGGCAAGTCATTTCTTCACAATGCGCATAAAAACGTTAAACGTTGCGAACACTGCTGAGTCTTGACGGTAGTTCAAGCTTATGTGCTACCGGTTCAACTCTAGCAAGGATTTCAAAAGGATCAATACAGCGAGATTAAGCTTTCCACGTTTACCAAACGTATCACACCTTCACATGGTGAGTCTTTAAGCATCATCTCGGCTTTAACTGGGAATTCAAGAGGTTTACGTCATTTGTCAGCATAACTGTTCGGATGATTCGGGAGTAGCTTGCAACTCGGTTTCGATCTGAACGATCTTCTCAGTAGTCTCAATGACCAAATTCGGGGTCAGTGAGTTGGGTACCACCAACTCCTACCCATCAAGTCGGCGAACGGTACTTGCGGCCATAAAGTGGCTCATATGGTGCTGTCGAAATACTGGAGTCGTAAGTATAGTTATGAGAGGATGTGACCAACGGAAGGTGTCTACCCCAACGATTTCCACACTCGATTACTCAGGTGGAGGTGCGTGATTCGCTTCTGAATTCTAGTTTCTGATATAGTAGCAAAAACAGCAATTCAACTTACAAAATGATTTGTGAAGTGAATTTGTGAAGTAACTTATAGGATAATAGGAAAATAATTTCATTGTTTATAAAATTTGTAGTAAAGTCAAAGTTTTGATTTTTAAGTTTGATTAGTGACATCGTAACAAAGCAACAAAACGTTTTATGAAATCGTTTTGCTAAATGATTTGTAGAGAGTTTACGGGGCAACAGGAAAGCGGCTCGCCATTTATAAAATGGTAGTAAGATCAAAATTTTGATTTTTGCAAAAATAGTAGTAAAACATTTTGTAGGATGACCGCAAATGGTCGATGAAAAAAATCAAATGTAGTTTGTAAATTAATGGCAAAACAGTTTATTATCCTATAAGAGGTTAGCAAAGATAACTGGTATTCCCGAGGGACGAGAGAAAAGTTGAGTGATTGTAAAAGAGTTTATAAAATGACTTGTAAAACAGTCCATAAGGTACTAGGAAAACAATTTATTATTAGTAAAATAATAACAACTGTGGTTTAGCTTGTGATATAGTACTGAGGTAACAAATCGGTTTATAAAATAACTGTAATTTGATTTGTAAAATAGTTTATAGAACGAGAACCATTCGTTGTTTAAAATAGTTGTAAGGTCGAAATTTTGATTTCATAAAGTAGGAGTAAAACATTCGTAGGGTGACCGCGAGAAATCAGTTTGTATGATATTAGCGACATGGTTTATTATATTATGAGAGGGTAGCAAAAATAGCTGATATTCCCGAGGGACGAGAGGAGGATTAGGTGATTGTCCCAAGGAACGCGGTTAAGGTTATTCTTTAGGGTCTTAAGGTTTCTGTCGGGCGCAGAATCTCTGCCGAATAGGGAGTTTAGCGAGTTCAGAGTACGACTCTGAAGGAGGATGTTGATTGTTATTAGCAATCGGTTGGCTGTCTCAGTGGCGTACTTAGTGTTTAACGCGGAAAGTACAACATCATTTGAGTGTAGGGTTGAGGTGGAGGTGACTGTAACGAAAACAAAACATGGTTCAGGTTTAAGCTGGAATGACAATTCCAAATTCAGGAATGAGGTTCAGATTTAAACATGGTCAAAACCAATTCTGATGCTCCAATAAGCTAAAATGGGCTTTTTACAAATAAGCAATATGGGTCCAAACGATGCCAGTCGGGTCTAACTGGCCCGATGCAAATTACAGTCAGACGGTGACAAATAGAAATTCCGTATAAATGGAGGAGTATAGCGGTGCCGGTGTATTACAGTTCATAAGGTGTTGTGATGCCAGTGTGTTGTGTGTAGATGTGAATGTTCATGTTAGGCAGTGATTATGTACACCCACAGAATTTTAAGTCTTTCAAAGATCAAGTAGGAAATCAATCTGGACATAACTCTAGTATAACTACTCTGAGTATTGCAAAATTTACCTCTGAGTCGGACATAGGTGATCAGGCTATGTCCCACTGTCCCTGGTCGAATATAGGTGATCAGTCTATATTCCACCGAGGTTCAATAAATTTTGGAATAGTCAGCTTAGTTACACCAGTAATATATCCCTTACTTTTAAAAGAATATGTCTTATCATAAGTAAGGCAGCAGGCTTGGCAGGCAGGCATGTGGCGGTCATAGGGTTAAGTTTTCGTAAAAGCGGTTATAGTCTAGGTTTTTAAAATACCCAGTTCTCTATAACCTAGGCTCTGATACCAATCTGTAACACCCCGAAAATCGGGTCCAGCGGAAGCATACATGTCACTGGGGCGCTACTCAATTGGTATCACAACACAAAGTATAAAGAATGGTTTTACCTCAACCATTTAAAATAGATTTCATATTCAAAACTGATTTGTTTACAACATTTCAAAAATAGTGCGGAAATATAAGCCCATAAAAGATTTCAAGTGGTCCCAAATATATCAGAGTCTTCTATGACCATGCCATGCCATGCCAAAAGCCTTCATAACTAGATTGTCGCCTTAAACCTGAAAATACATGCTAAAAAGTGTCAACACGAGGTTGGTGAGTTCATAGGTTTTAGTGGAAAATGTAAAGCATTTGAATAATGATTTCCCGGCAAAGGCATTGTAAATCCACTCAGTCACAAGTCCCGCCCATACAAGACTTGCAACCTGTGTGTTTACAACCCGTTGCCAAATAAGAGTTGTTCATGGTAAACAGAGGTAATATATTGCTTGGTTAAGCGGTACACTCGTAATGACCATTACACTTGGTAGTATGTCCGTTACACTCGGTAATGTGACCGTTACAACCCGGTCATGTGACCGTTTCGCTCCGTCATGTGACCGTTACACCCGGTCCTGTTATATGTGTTTGTCCAGTACCCCTGGTCAATGTGTGTGTTATGTGTGCATATAATGCAGTCTAGTGAACATTCAAGTATTTCAGCCAAACAGTCAAATATGGAGTAAACAGTTTGCATTTTCCAAATAAACAGTCATCGAGTTTAATTAAAAACGAGCATGTATTCTCCCCCAAAACAGTTGTAAAACAATTAAAAGTAGGGGCCATGAACTCACCTTGGCTTGCAGCAATGCAAAATATCACAGTGGTCACAACTGGCATCAAGAGCTAAACACAATGATATCGAGGGTGCAGGCACAACGGTGCCAGATCGGCACAACCTAGTATGTATATAGTTAACTTAGAATATGTCTCGTAAAGTAAAAGAGTTTTTAGAAGAAAAGCGTCTTAGTTTTCGTGGATTACTCGTGTCAAAGTTTGTAAAAAGTTTAGTGTTAACGTTTCGTGTGGTGGTAAGATAGCATAGACTCAAGAATACTCACGCCAAATAGGAATAGAAAATCGACACAGTCGAGAAAAGTACGGACGAGAACTTGAGTCGAGAAATGAATGACAAAAGAAGTCAAGGAGAATAGCGACAAAGGAAAATGTCAATAAAATAAGTCAATTAGTACGTTTCGGTATCTACTCCATAAGCCCAAGTAGTTTGTTTAAAACACAGTTATTTTACAAGTATCATTAAGTTGGGACTTACAATTCCAATAATAAAAGGTTTTACAATTTAGGTTAAACAATTCGGCGACTGATGAAGTTGTTTATAAAGGACTTTTTGGAAAAATAGCGTTTAAGTATAGAAGTTTTATAAAATTTCGCCATGACCCGTTCGTCCATAGGACGTTCCCAAGTTAAGAGACTTCAATGAAATCAACTTTTCCCAAATCAATATTTTCCAACAATTTCCAATAACAACATTTCTCGTTTGATCAAACCCGTTTCAAACAATATGTTTAACTACAAATTAGGTTGATTAATTAAGTTTCAATATTCTTAAGCCCGTTACGGGTTTGTTATTTCTAATAAACCAAGTCCGTTTCAATTCCAATAATTTGTCCACTTGATTCGATGCAAGTCAAATGATTTGTCCAAATAATTCCTGTCACAATCTGTTATATATTGCCCATTAAGTATATGTTTAGTCCGTATTCAAGTATCATTTATAATTCATTAAGTATCCGTTTTGTTCAAGTCCAAATTATATCCGAAAAATACCAACGATTACCAAATAACTCAAACACCTTAGTGAACCAAGTATATCTCGACCAAACAATAATACATGTTGACCAATTTTTATATCCTAACGCACTTTTAAATATTTTACTAGTGGGCTAGGCTTGTAGTCCAAGCCTTAACCAAACCAAAAGGACCCTATCTCACGGGCTGTTAACACGTTACGCACAAACACAATTCGCAAAACCAGATACAAGCATAAGCACAAAAGTAGAAATATGAAGTTAAGATCCCTTGGTGCTATAGTTAACCGAGACAACACATGACCATCCTTGTGGTGCTGTTGACGAACCGAACCAAGACCAAGACCAACTAAATACACAAATCCAACTCCATTTCGTGACTAAAACAAACAACCAACAAACACCCTACGGGTGGTTTCTCCTTGACCGAAAGTGAGTCAAACAACCCCTCGAGTTGTTTTGGTTTTTACCGAGCACAAGCAAACACCCCTTTGGGTGAGTCTGATTTAAGGACAACAAACAAGCACAACAAACACCACCCTTGTGGGATGGCATTGAACCGTGAGCTGACAACACAAACTGGGTCGCACGGGTTTGACCCGACCCGTGAGACAGTCAAATCAAAATGAGCACCCTCTTAATAATTTTTAACCACACGAAATTAGATTCAAAAGGTTTTTAACGTAGTTTTTATCCACGAAAATCAAAGATATTGATTTATAATCGGTTTTAAATAAATCAAAAAGAATAGTAACAAAAGTGAGTTGGGTGTCGTCATACCAGATGGGAGGAAGGACGAGTGAGAGGATCGAAGATGGCGATGACGGCTGTGGTGGCTCACGGTGGTGTTGAACGCGAACCAAACAAGGAAAAACAAACTCCAACGCTCGATCTACAAACCTCAACAAACACACAGCCTTCAAAAACGGCGAGGGTGGCGCGTGTTGTATATGGGATTGATGGGGAGGTCGTAAGCATCAAGATGGTGGTGGTCGTGGGATGTGACGCGCGGCGATGGTGGGGCGTTGGCCGGTTTTTGTCGCCGGTAAATGAGAGGGAGGAGAGAGAGGAGGGTGGGAGCGGCTGGAAGAAGAGATGGGTTTTAAACCCTAAAATTATTATAACATGGTATTTATAGTGTGAGGGTAGGACTAAGGACAAACCCTAACGCGCCCTCAGAGACTGAAAGTGTCAATCTTCTCATATTTTTAACGAAAAGCCAACGAGTCCAATAAATCGTGTTATAAATATTTCCCGAGCACTCGAAAGTTATTCCATAAGTTTTAAAAGTGTTTTTCCACTAAGTTTGATTATAAACACGTGAACCTTTATTCCTCGTGGCCCGAATAAATTAATATTCACGTTTAGAATAATTTTTCCAATAAAACGACCATTCATACGCCTCGTTTCTTACGAATAATAAAATAATCAAAACAATTCGTCGGTTGTGCCAGTACGCGTTGTGTACGAATTTCACGTTTCGCGAGATAAATTTCACGTTTTCAAATCAAATTAGTTCAGAAAGGTTCGTAAATGAAAAACTGAGATAATCTCGTATAAAGATGAATCTGGAAATTTGCGGGTTGTCACACAATCAAAGCTTCAACCTTCACCAGGAGGATGCTTCCAAACACTCTATTTTCTCATCTTCTTATAATCAGCAGCATAGAGTTGTTTCTCCAATTTCTTGAGCAACTGATAAACCATCTCAGACCAATAATCAATCTTCAGTTTAACATTTTTATTCAGCATCATGTCAAGTGTAGCTTTGTTCAAGGGATAATCTTTCTCAACCAACATGTAGATTTGTAATTCTCCTCTCATCATCACAGTATGTACTCTACATGTTTGAAAAAGTTTCCAAAGTACAACTTTATTTCCAATCTGTTCTTTCCATACACTATCCTCATGATGCCATTCAAACATTATCTTTAGATCACCCCTGAGAATTCTATCCAAAATATTTTCAGGCCTAGTTAATCCATACTTAGCTTTAACTAGTCTCCACAATGTCTCTAGGTCTTCTCTGTCAAACTTCCTGGGCATTTGTGCAAAAGTAACAAATCTTTGAGATGTTCCACCAACCCTTATAATTTCCCACCATGCAGTTTTTCCATGATGTCCTGTCTTCCAGTCAATAATGGGTACCTTGGTCTTCAATGGAACAACATCAATGATTTCTTCATCATGGTCTGAAGCAAGTTCAGTTAAATGTATTAACTTAGCTTTTTCTTCTTCTTGCTCCTTCTTTGCCTGCTCAGCCTCTAAGCTTCTCAATTCTTCAATTTTCTGCTTCTTAAGACTTTCCATCTCTAGCTTTTGTTTCTTAATTTGCTCTGCTTGCTCTGTTTGCACATCACCTTCAGTTGTCATTGCTACTATCTCTAGCTTCTGCTTCTTGCTGCTTTCAGACTCTAACTCTGACCCTGTTCTTTTATTGTCACTTTCTTCAGTTGTCTTAACTTTCTTTGAACTCCCCACTACTTCATATGAACTCATAGCAATGAAAGTATTTGTTCTTCTGAAAACTATGTCAAACTCTTCTTTGATTCTGTTATAACTCATCCCTTTAAATTGAGCTTGTTTCCATCCTCCCATATTTTTCAGATAGGTTTGCATATAATTCTTTCTTTGTGCCTGAGTAGGTGGTTTGTTCCTTTTAGCTTCAGATCTCTTCCTTGCAAAGAACTTCTTTTGGTCAGCTAAAAATTTCATGAAGAGCTTTGCCTTTTCCTCCAATGATAGTTCTTCCTGTTCATCTTGCCACATTTGTTGAGCTAACATATGACCAGCTTCACATTTAGCTTGAATGTCATCCCATTCATTTAATTCATCTATCATAGCAAGACTAGCTTCTTCCTCTTTTCTTCTTTGCTCAAGTATTCTCTGATTTTCAGCATCATACTCTTCTTGTTGTTTCCTTGCTGTCTCAGCATCTAAGAGCATTTGCTTTGATCTTAAAAGAATCTATTTAGGCTCTTCAGATTCTACCATAATACCTTTTCCTTTTCCCTGTGGTGGTGGTTGTGATTGTGTTGTTTTTGTTGTTGTAGATGTTGGCTCTTTGATCACTACACCTTGTTCTTTAGGCTTTGTCATCTTTAGATCAATCATGGCTTGTGCTAAAGTCCAGTCTTCATTATCATCATCATTGATAGCAGCAGCATTAACATTTAACTCAGCAGCTGAAACATTTTCACTAGCAACATTAACTTGCTCACTAGCAGCACTAATATCTTTACCAGCAGCACTAATGTATTCAACATTCTCACTGACAGTAGTAACTCCAGTAACAGCATTAACCAAAACTTTAGCCACTTTAACCACTTTCTCAGCATCAACTTCAGCAACACTATCAACCTTAGCAGCAGCATCCAAAATAATTTCATTCCCTTGTTGATCTGCTACCACAAAATCATCACCACCAGAAAGAACCGCTTCATCAATATCTTCACAACCAATAAGAGTAACTGCAGCCTCATCTTTATCCAAAACAATATCCTCCCCTGAAGCCAAGCTCTCTTTTCCATTCCTCCCCTGTTTGGAAGCATCCTTCCCCAATCTAGCATCAGAAGAAGAACTAACTCTCTGAGTAGTTCCTACTTTGTGAAGTCTTTTGAGTTGTTGTGCCCTTGACCTTTGCCTTCCTTCAAGATATTAACCCTTCTCTTTAATCCCTTTATTTCATCATTCTGAGAAGCTGTTAAATTTTGAAGATCAAGGACATCTTGTGACAGTTTTGTACATGTAGCCATCAATTCCTTAATAAGTTCAATGCTATCCTCACCACTTCGGCTTGTGTTACCTAGCCCGAGAGGTAGATCACTGGAAATGTTAAGCTCACCTCAACCCTATATTGAGCATCTGAGCCCCCCATAGTATCCATTTGACTGGGTCCTTCACTCGAATCAGTTCCATGGGAACTAGACTCATTAGAAGTTGTCTTGGTTTGGGTCTTATGGATGTTACCACTGTCCTGTGCTGCTGCTAAGCTAGACACAGTAGTGGCAGCCCTTACCAATCTGTGACCCCTCTCCTCATGCACAGCCTCATCTGCAACCATCCTAACACTAGCCTGAGGAAGCTCAGTGTCCTTATTTTGTGATTTCCTACGATTATAGGTCTTTTTAGGTTGTGATGATGATGCTAAAACAGTGGGTGTGTGATAGGTTTTAGTTTGATTTCCTGAACCTTCACCCTGATTTTGACCTAGTTCCAACATTGTTTGAAACAATGGTGTAACTATGCTAGAAAATTCCTTACCCTCTCTCTTCATATTAGAAAAGACCTTTTTAGTATGAGAGAGAGCAGGATAAACCTTGTTATGAACTTTCTTATTTGTAAATTGTTTGTCCATAAGAAGTTGCAAAAACCTTGGATACAAGTAATATTTGTTTGAATAACTATCCAAGCCCTTAACCACACTATCAAAAATTAATTTTGAAAAATTGAATCTTTGATTTTTAGCTAAGCAGATAATGGCAGAAGCCATATTACTACTGAACTCATTCCAACCAGTAGTCTTTGGACTAAGACACTGTAAGATAGTGTGAATTAAGAATTTCCACTGAGGAGAGAAGGCACCTTTTAAAAATTTTAAAGAATCACTTTGCCTTTCATACCCAATCAGTGCAAGGTTTTCAAAAATTGTAGAATTTGGAAGACTTTCAATTCCTTCAGCATCTGCTAGATAAAGAATTTCCCTAACAGATGCCTCAGTGATGAGAATCTTCTGCCCATCCACAAGGGCATGTATCTTTGTTTCCCCATCAATAGTTTTGACCTTAGCAGTAGCCCAAAACTGTTTGATGTTGGAAATATATATGGTAGGATTTACTGTTAATGCATACTTAATGTGAGTAGCATTGAGAAAATCAATGATTTCAGTAAAACCTTCACTTTCTCTGGGTTTTTGCAAAAATGCGATCATGTTATGTTGATCTGCAAAAGATAGAGTCGACATTGTAAAAAAAAATTGTAGGGTTTTGCTGGGATTTGTAATTAGTTGATAAAAAGGCGTTAGGGTTTATGTTTGAGAGAGTTTTGATCGGATAAAAACACTTGTGTGAATGATTGAAGGATATAAACCCTTAATCGTTCATATTTCAAAAACAGTACCCTGCACTCTCAAACATAGCAGTAGAAACCTAGTAGCACTAAGTTAGGCTTAGCAACACTAACTTATGCCTAGCAGCACAAAGTCAGTTTCCACTCCAAACAGCTTAATTTTCATCACTCCATCACTTTTCTCAGCTTATCCTACAAAAGATTAGTCCCAAAACACAAAAACCCAAACATAACACAATACCCAATAATCATATTATCAATTATACTTGGCAGTACTAAGTATAATTGGCAATATTAATCATAGCAGTTCTAAGTATAACTAGCAACACTAAGTATATTCAGCAGTAGAAACAAATTATTGACCTAATAACAGTACTAATCCTTACCAAACTTTACAAAAACACAAAGAGATAAGAATTTTCAAAGATTTAACATTCCAATACTTGCAATTAAGAATTGAAATCTACCTACATCAAAAGCTTTTGTGAGCAAATCTGCAACATTATTGTCAGTATGGATTTTAACAATTTGAATTAACTTCTTTTCACAGCAATCTCTTATAAAATGATGTCTTATCTCAATATGCTTTTTTTTTTAGTGATAAACAAGATTTCTAATTATGCACATAGTACTGCTATTATCAATAAATATTTTGGTATGCATAAAATTGTACCCATAATCCAGCAATTGATTTTGAATCCAGAGCACATGTCCACAACAACTAGAAGCAGCCACATACTCAACTTCTGTTGTGGAATTAGCAACCACAGTTTGTTTCTTGCACTGCCATGAAATCAACCTGCACCCTAGAAATTGACAACCTCCAGTTGTGGATTTCCTATCCAAGCTAGCTCCAGCATAACCACTATCAGTGTATGCTACCAAATCAAAAAGTGAATCTTTTGGATACCAAAGGCCCAATTTAGGTTGACCTTTCAAGTATCTGGAAATTCTTTTCACAGCATTAAGATGTGAAACTTTTGGTGTAACTTGATATCTAGCACAGGCACACACTGCAAACATAATGTCAGGTCTTGAAGCTGTAAGATACATCAATGAACCAATAATTGATCTATATAAGTGAACATCAACTTCTTCACCATCTTCATCTTTGAGCAAGGGCTTGGAAGTTTCCATTGTTGTCTTTGCAGGTTTCACATCAGTAAACCCAAACTTCTTCAAAATTTCAGCTACATACTTATCTTGACTGGTAAATATGCCATTCTCTTTCTGCTTGACTTGTAATCCTAAGAAGAATGTGAGTTCACCCATAGAACTTATCTGAAACCTTTCATACATAAGTTTCTCAAATTGAACACATAACTCCTTGTTTGTTGATCCAAAGATAATATCATCAACATAAACTTAAACTAGCAAGATATCATCTTTGTGTCTTCTGATAAACAAAGTCTTGTCAATCTTCCCTCTACAGAAACCATTTTCTAGTAGATATGTTGACAATGTATTATACCAAGCTCTAGGAGCTTGATGTAAACCATAAAGTGCTTTCTCAACCTTGTAAACCTTGTCAGGAAAATTAGGATCTTCAAAACCAGGTGGTTGAGAGATATAAACTTCTTCATCAATTGTCCCATATAGAAAAGCATTCTTCACATCCATTTGATACACTACAAAGTCTTTGTATGAAGCATAAGCCAAGAATAACCTTATAGCTTCAATTCTTGCAACTGGAGCAAATACTTCATCATAATCAATGTCTTCTTCTTGAGTGTATCTCTGAGCTACTATCCTTGCCTTGTTTCTAATCACAATACCTCTTTCATCCTTTTTGCATCTGAAAACCCACTTAGTACCGATTGCCCTCTTCTATTAGGCAAATCTACTAGAGTCCAAACTTCTTGAAGCTTGAATTGTAAAAGCTCTTCTTGCATAGCAAATCCAAGAGAAAACACAAAAGTTCTTCAACCGGAAAACTTTCTCCTTCTCGAGAAGGAGATCAGCTAGGCAGGCTTGGTGAGCAGCCTCGTGCCTATTAGCCGAGTTAGCCGAGCTTACCGCTCAGTCTGTCTCAGCAATGAGGTCGGCTTGGCATTGTTGTAATGTCGACTCTAGCTGGTGGATGTTCCTCTGCAAAAAAGGTATCACAACCCTAGATCTTAAACACATAGGTGGATCGTACCACCCTAGGAATGGACAGGTTGAACCCTAAACGTAAAAAATAAAAAGTTACTGTACATAAAACTTACCACTAAAACTTTAAACTGAAACTTAAACCACTATTGTTACTGTTTACAAAGAACCATTAAAGAACATGAAACTTACAAGTTAAACATCAAAAAAAAAAAAAAAAAAAAAAAAAAAATCCTAACCTGTCGTGGACATGCATAGAATCGCCGTCAAGGATGAACATTCTTCCATCAAGTTTTGACCACAGTTGGTCTCGAACAACTGCAACGAACCATTTTCAGATTTGATGATAAGAATGGTAAAAAGATAAGATTTTTGGAGAGAAAAAGTTTAGGGATCGGATGAGTGGTGATAAGAAGAGTTCACTATTAATAGGGGAGAAGATCACTGTAGCTTGTCAAGTGGTAGATAGACGTGATTTACTCTTTACTAAGTGTTAATTAATTTATGAAATGACCATTATGCCCTCAGACTAAAAACAAAACGCGATAATAAATTACGAAGTTGACCGAGGAATAACGGTCAAAGGGATCTTGGGTGATAAAAAAAAGGGGAAAAAAAGACCTCTAGTGATATATATATATATATATATATATATATATATATATATATATATATATATATATATATATATAGAATGGGATAGCTTGGCTACAATTTTTGTAGCCAATCGGCTACAATCCTTCACAAAAAATACACAAGTAATAAATCAGGGACCCACAGAAAAGAATCAGTACCCATACAAAAAATCAGGAGCCCACATTTATAGCACAAAATTGTAGCCAATTGGCTACAATTAATTGTAGCTAATATATATATATATATATATAAAATATATATAAGGGTCCCTTTCTTACGAGAACCATTTTAACTGCAAGAACTGCGAAAACCACCTTTTTACAACTAATAATACACAATGTACACCATTTAATGCTCCATATGATTTTGTTATTTTTATTTAATTCAAAAGGGCATATTAATAAAAGACATTTTCATATTATTTTTGTTTTTTTTATATAATTTCCGTTTTTTTTTAAATCTTAAAATTCGGAGTTTTTTTTTTTTATGGTAACATGTTTTCAAATAGTCATGGTGCATACATGTTTTTTATACCTAATCATTAGTTATTTTAAAATCTCATGGTGCAAGCATGTTTTTTTTTCCCCAAATAGTCAAGGTGCATACATGTTTTCAGTTAGTCCAAAGTGCATATATGTTTTTTTTTCCCTTTCAAGGTGCATATAGCTTTTTTTATATAATGAAATTTATAACAAACCAAGAACATAAATGTTATATACAAACTTCGATATCGATTGAAATACAATTAAAATACAAATTTCTAAAATCATAAATACATGAATCTAATCGATCTATACACGTGAGCACTAATAGCCGTCAACATTTTTTCAAAAGTCGGACATACATGCACACTTGTAGCCGTGACCATTCTTGTAATTACACCTGATACAAAGAAAAGTACAAAAATTAGCAACCATAATATTATTAAAAATTATACATGTACATGAGTATATGTATGTTTTAGGAAACATACTTGTTTGGCAAACACAAAACATATATGTTATACGTAAACATATAATCCAAACATAAAACATATATGTTCTATAATCCAAATAAAAACAAGCATTTACATGTACGAACCCAAATAAAAACAAGCAGTTACACTAATCGAACATACCTGTTTTACTAATCGAACATACATGTTCACCCCAGTTACACACATGTTTTACTGATTCGAACATCCTTACAAACATATCTTTACTGATCGTGGTTTTATTTTTCTATTTTTTTTACAATACACAACTATTTCTTTACAGATCCAAAACCAATCTTTTCATATCTATTTTTTTCCAAATCGAAACCAATATATCAAAACCACAAAAATCAACCTACTTTACTAAAAACAATGAATCAATATAAAAGAAAAATGAAGCATATTAAGAAAACCAACCTCATAACATGCGTGTTTATTAAAATAAGGAGGATTCAAAATGGTATGTGCGGCTGGGAACGCGAGTCTATTCTGATTTCTGATCATGGTGTTTATGGTAGTTAATCACGATGATATAGAGGGGTGATCGAAACTTTTTTTTCATTTTTTTTGTGGATCGACAAGAACAAACCTTTTGTGATTTCTTTGACACTAGATTGACAAGATGATATAGATTGTGTTTCACTGTTTCTTTGATAATGCATCGAGAAGATGAAACTTTTATATAAATTGTGTTTCTTTGATAATGGATCGACAAGATGCGGGGTGATCGAAATTTTTTTTTATTGTTTTTTCTGGATCGACAAGAGTTATGGTGGGATGATTGTGGATGGAGGCGTGAATGAGAGAGAGATAAAGAAGGGAATGAGCTTTTGACCTAATATTTTGGAGATATAGGGCCTGTTTGGTAGGGGCTTTTTGGGGGAGCTATTAGCTTTTTGTTACAAAATAATCTCATCTAAACTAAGTAGCTCCGTTTGGATACATTAACTTCAAGCTTTTATTTCAAACAAATAGCTCCTAAATGAAAAGCTGATTCATGAAGCTTTTTAAACATCTTGGAGCTGTTAAAACTTTAAATTACTGATATACCCTCCAAACATTTATTTACAATTATAAATATGTCATTTTATGTCATTTTACATCTTAAAATTACATTTAACAGCTAACTTACCAAACACTTTTATTAAAAAAAAGATACAGTTTGTAGCTCATGTTAACAGCTTTGCAGCTTACAGCTTACAGCCTACAGTTTACAGCTTACAGCTAGTTTTGCCAAACATACCCATATTTGTTTAACCGCAACAGTTTTTGAAAAGCACAAATGCGAAATTCCTTTAATACCCTTCTCCTAATTAAAGCTTAAATTTTAGATTTTGATTTATTACAATTATGCCACACATCATTTAAACCATTGATTCATTCATCTAATGGTTAAAAATTAGTTTTCGCAGTTCTTGCAGTTAAAATGGTTCTCGTTTGAAAGTTACACTATATATATATATATATATATATATTCCCATATATATATATATATATATATATAATGTTATTTAAACTCATAATGTTTTAGGACAAGTTTAAGGACGAAGGGTGTATTTTACTCATAAAATTATTACACACTACGATAATGATAATGAGATATTATGTTTGTCAAGTTTTGAATTAACTTAAAGTTGATAATATTTGGAAAATTGAAAATAGAAAGGTTTGATAAACAAAAAAGGGAGATAGGAGTTACTACTGTACTAATTAGGTAAAGTTATTGTAAGATAGTCGGTTACCCACTTTAAAAAGTGGTTAAATCTGGAACAACAATTCACTTTGTTTGCATACAAAGTGGTGGTTCTTGATCTGATCTAATCAGATAAAAGAAAAAATGGCCACACCAAATTTCATTAATAAGATGAATAACTCCAAGACAAAATTCGATTCCTCTGTTATCAAACACAGAGTTGTCTCTTCTTCTGGTACTGCCGGTTCTTCCATTGATTCCAAACCCAAGTTTACATCTACTTCTAAATCTACCGAGGTATATTTATTTATTTATTTATTTTATGTTTGTTTGTTGTTGACTTGCCTTGTGGACTACGTGAATTGGATTACAACAGGGTTACCGTTAACTTGTTCTGTTATATAACTAACTCCCTCACGTCTCTACTTAGAATCTTTATTGCCTTAAATTATTAATCTTCCATCATTTATTCATTTCGAATTCGAATGCAATAACAACTAGAAGAAGAAAAATTAAATATGGAGATTTCAACTGCCTCTACCTCGGCTTTACCTGCCCCGCCGCAGTATCCACCTGAGCCTCTGACGGAACGAGTGTTGCGTGCTCTTGAACATCGCTTACGTCTCCTTCACCGTGCTAATTCGGAGTTTTTTGTATTAGGTGCTACGGGGAATGTTTATACTGTTAATATATCGTCTGCTCCGTCTTGTAGCTGCCCTGACCGTACTACTCCGTGCAAACATATTCTGTTTGTTTATATTCGTGTGCTTTCCGTTTCCTTAGATGACCCTTGTCTGTGGTGTCAAACGCTTGATCCACGTCAGGTTGCGAGTCTTCTTTCGTTGCCTATCGCGCTTGATGCTGTTGCGGGTGTTGTGATAAGGCAACGCTTTCAAGAGATGTATATGCACCGGGCTGTGACGCATCCGGATGGGAAGGTGCCGCCTGTAGTAGCCGAAGAAGGGTCAATGTGTCCGGTTTGTTTGGAGGATATGGGAGGAGGGGAGAAGAAACTGGTGGCGTGTGGGACGTGTAAGAATCCGATACATGAAGAGTGTTTGTTGGCATGGAAAAGGAGTAGTAGAAGACGATCGACGAGCTGTGTCATATGCAGAGCAAGGTGGAGGGATCGAGCTGAACAAGAAAAGTATATTAACCTTTCTGCTTATGTTAGCGAAGATGAAAATACCAGTGATGATGCCCAAAATGATTATTGTGGGGTGAATTTGATTAATTAGAACTTCTAATTAATAGAGTTGTATATGCTTTCAATTCCGTAGTTTAATTTGTTAGATGTCATGGGATTTATTGATTTAAAATATTTGTAAAATATAAACATTCATTCTTATTCAGTACTCCAAATATTATGTCCCTCGACAGTACCTATAGCTTTTATTGATAGTTGTGAGTCGTGCGCGCTAGAGCTTTAAGTTGTATATAGTTGTTTGACAAAGTACTTATAGCTAGTAATTTTTAACAAATCTCGAACGTTGTTTCGCTTACAAAACTCTTTCTTTGTTGGTTTGTCGCGTTAATAGAACTTTAACACAACAGTATATATGACACGGATATAGAATTTTACTTTTTTTAGAAAAGAAATCTTACGCGCACACACCTAAGCTATTCATTTTCACATACCTACATAAACTACACATATGTCCTTGATGGGACTTGAACCTTCAACTTCTTGGTTGAGGAAATAAATCTCACCCGGACACCACTAGAGCAAAGGCCCCTTGGTAACACAGTGAGAAATTAGAAGGATTCAGACAATAATAAGGTTTTAGATCTGATCCGATCAGATCAGAGATGACCACAGAAACCAAATCTAATTTGGTTGATAAGATGATACCCGATGATAATAGCATAGTTCGAGATGAAAAAACTAAATTTGATCCATCTGTTATCAAGAACAGAGTTGGTGATGTTTCCGTTGATCCCATAGAGAAATTTACAACCACCGCTACCAAATCTGAGGTAGATCAGTTACAATTTTCATGTTGATTGAATAATTTAGTATTAGTTGCTTGAAATTGAAATTGATTAATCTATATATGGTCAATAAGATTTGATCTAATTATTGGTATAGCCAATTGAATTGCAATTTCTTACATATGTTGGTAGCCGCGAGAATGATTCTCCAATTTGATTGCCAAATTTAGAAATGAAAATCTTATTTAACTCTTTATCTAATTACTAGTGTTAAATTCTGATCGTGATTTACAAGCATCGCATATCCAAACATCCCTAATTTAGGTTCTATATGCAGTTTTCCGAAACATATACAGTGTATCTTTGTTGTTTATGTGTTGTACTACATTGGACTATATGTTATCTTACTAAATTGGTCGGTAAATTGTTTCTTGTGCCTGTTTGTTGAAGGCTAAAGGAAAATCGATTGTGACTTCATCAAAGACCAAAACAACAACAGTCGTCACAAAAAGAGAAAAGAAAGTTTACTCCTTGCCTGGCCAGAAGTTTGACGTTCCAGAAGAGGTACACCATGTTTTTTGTTCATTTTCATATGTACTAATCGATGTATTCGTCATGATTATAACATTTACCTTTTGGTGTAATTCATGTGTGACAGCGAGAACCTCTAAGGATTTTTTATGAGTCATTGTCCAAACAGATACCTTCTAGCGAAATGGCGGAGTTTTGGTAAGTTTACTTCTAAACATGAAGCATAAAAGGTTTCTATGAAATATGATTATCTTGAACAGTTAACAGATATACTTCTTTTATAAGATAGTCGGGGAGGGAGGTGGTTGGATGTGCGTTTAAAGTGATATTTAGATTAAGTGTTTGTCTAAAACTGACTATAATGCCAGTTTTTTAATAGTATTAATCAGACTTAAATAATTAGCTTGGGAGTTGGTATAAAAAAAACTGGTTATTACCAGGTCAAGTTTGAATGCAGGCAGTTCATTTGTAATTTGTCAGGTTGGGTACCCAAAATATATGATTTTTGCTTGGGATTCACTAAATTTGAAATGATACAATACAATTTATTCCTTATAATTAAATTTTGGTCACAATGCAAGCCTTTATTTGTGGAAGAGAATAATTGGGAGCACAATGGGTGGGTCATGTGGGGCTGGGTTGGGTACTTGGATCAAAACGCGTAAGCTTGGGTTGACCTAGCCGACATTAGTTTCTCTGGTTGTTTTGAGTTCCATAAATAATCAATACTTGAGATGTTGTTAACTATTATCACTGCTCATATTAATCTGATAAAACAGTTTAGGAGGTTGTAAACACCTGAGTGTGAATGCCATGGGTGACTGCGTTTGACACCTCGTCTTTATAGCTAAGTTTGTCAATAATACGAACTTTACTTAGCAATAGAACACAAACTGAAATCGACCTACTTATACATTTCCTAGTGCAATGGGTACACTTGGTTCATACTTGTTTAATCAACTGATAGTCAAACTGATCACTAGCTTCGTAATATAATAACCAAGCCAAGAGAGGTTCAGTTCGTTCGGTTTTTCTGAAGCAAGGCGGGGATGAGTCATGATTTTACCAACTCGAGTGGATTAGATATAATAACGGAGAATTATAATTTATTATTAGCATCAAATCATATAAAGTGCCAAAATGCTAACTTAAGTCAATCAGTCATTGAGAATAGTCCGTACAGAGCTTTGGAATCATTAATTCAGAACTTGATTGCACTCTTTTATCAAACTGACCCTATCTGTGTATGGAAGATGAGTTGTGTTTAATTGCATCTGGTTTTGCAGGCTGATGGAACATGGTATGTTGTCACCTGAGAGGGCAAAAAAGGCATATGAGAAAAAACAGAGGAGACAAAAGCAAATAAGAATGGGAACACCTATCAAATCTCCACCACCAAGCAGAGGCGAAAGTTCAAAGAAGCCTCAACAGTTTTCGCCACCTAATAGAGGCGAAGGTTCAAAGAAGCCTCAACAGTTTTCGCCACCTAATAGAGACGAAGGTTCAAAGAAGCCTCAACAGTTTTCGCCACCTAATAGAGACGAAGGTTCAAAGAAGCCTCAACAGTTTTCGCCACCTAATAGAGGCGAAGGTTCAAAGAAGCCTCAAACAGTTTTTGCCACCTAGTAGAGGGGAAAGTTCAAAAAAGCCCCTACAGTTTTCGCCACCAAGTAGAGGCGAAAGTTCAAAGAAGCCACAACCCGTCTCAAAGAACGGGGATGCAAAACCACAGAATCGAGTTATAAATGATAGCGATGATGATGATGATGATTTTGTATTGAGCCACAAAAGGAGGAAATGAGTATAGTTCATTCAACGGTCTCTTTATAGATTGATAAACTTATAAGAGTATGTTGTTGACTTGTTTGATTTAGACCAAGATGACTATCATAGCAATAACATATATATGGACTTGAACATTACTATATACTTTTATTTCCAGATTTTATAAATGATCAAAAGAAGAAAATTACAGCAGAAGAGTGAGATCCTAAACTCAAACTCACGTTTAAGTCATTAACTCAATGATCCTTAACTAGTGATGATGAAATTGTTCCATTAATTTAGTCCTCTTCTTGTTACTTGAGCTTTGCTCCTCCCATGAATTAAGTAACTTTAGGTTGATGTTCGATTATCCCATATGAGCGTTCATGTGTTGCGATGTGGAACTTTGAAAATCCCATGGACTCGGTGAAATTCACGGTAGCATATCTAATTGCTTACAAACGAGTCGATGATATGCCATCCATATCAATATGTTATATATGTACTTGATACACGGGTTATTTCATGCATAAATTGCAAATATCATGTTTAGTTAGGACGATATATAAAACATTGGCTACAGTTAACAATAATGTATGCATAAAAACATTACGTTAGTTTTTGAGTCATGACTGCATTGTGCAACATTCACATAAACGCATACATTAGTTTTCAGCCATCCTGTAACAGGGTTTTTGAGTCATGACTGCATTGTGCAACATTCACATAAACGCATACATTAGTTTTCAGCCATCCTGTAACAGGATCAAAAGTAGAATTAGTGATGGTAACGGGACCGGGATTACGGGAAATTGTTGTTCCCATCCCCGTCCCCGATTCCCCATACCCGTCCCCATCTCCGTCGGGGAATATGATTACATCCCCATCCCCGTCCCCTACACGGATGGGGGACCTCATCGGGGAATTAGGGATTTTTCTTCATCGACAAAACATTCATGCTTTTTTTTTCATATACGCTACGGAGTACTATTTTTTTATAGAAACTTGTAAAATTACAACGTTATGAGTTTTCCAGCTAATAACTATATTTTTGTATGTGAACCATTTCGCTTATCTTCGAGTTATAACTATAGGTTTTATTAATGCTCAAAAACAACGAAAGATAACTCGAAAAAATAATAACGAAGATTAAAAAAGATTTTATGGGAATTCTTTAATATATTTCTTTATGTCACGTAAAGGCTTTAAATTTCTTTTATATTGTTTGAGGTGTTATTACTTAGTTACTTTATTCACTTATCATCATATAAAGTTCTCACGTTACTTTTACATACTAGTATTATATAAGATTACAAGTTACGTCATTTTTACGTACTATATAAGATTACAAGTTGTTATAAAGTCGTGCATGTTAATTAAAATTAGTTTCCTTGGAAATAAAATTAGTTTCTTTGGAAATAAAAGGCACCCGGATCAGGGTGTTTCCGCCGATCTACACCTTTTGTGGAATTAAAATTAGTTTCTTTAGAAATAATACTCATATTATTTAATGACTTGGGTTATCCTATACCTTCGTACACATTTTTTTTAAATAAATTATACATACTTTGGTACTTGGGTTCAGGGTCGGGTATCCGGTTCGCCATCGGGTACGAATTTTTCTGTCATCTCTATTTATGTTCATACAAATTTCACATGGACAATGCACTAGGTTTCCATATAAGAATCCCGAGAATTTAAGACACAAATGAGTTTTACATTTTGTATGAACATCATCCAACAGCTTCAGTAACTGACTTGGCTGGCAATCAGGCATTAAAATCATTAATAATACGAGCAAATATTAAGATTTGAATGACAGAGGCCATTAAAATGGATCAAAGAAAACAAATGAGGACAGTTACAATTAAGGGGTTGTATGTGTGTTTTGAATACGAGTGTTTGACAAAACAATCTGATTATCAGAAGCAAAATTTGTTCATCAAAACCGACAGAAGTCGTTTTTAAAAGCAAATTCGCATGACATGACTTTTATACTTCGACACTTTATGGGTCAATAAGACAATAAATGATGATGCTTTACATAATTAAACCATGGATGATCAGCAGTAACTTGTTCTTTGACCCAACTCAGCGGAGAAACAGTCGAGTAAGCTGTGCTTTATTTCACGTACTTGATAACCCTGGATTTTGGAAGGAAGTTCACCAGGCCTGAAAGAACCATATTCATATATCGCAAATCCAATGTTCCTGTTTTCAATACAAAGAATGATTTAGCAACCATAAGTCCATAACCCTTTCGTGTATCCAATTATTGACCCACAAAAAATACAAGTACTAGAAAGAGTAATATATCCAGTTTCGTACCAATTCGTCTAAGGTACATATCATTTTCTGTGACAAAAATGGACAGTGTCCGGTCCCCGCATCCCATAGCAGCATAAGTCACTTTTTACTATCAGTTTTCATTCTTACGAGTAACTCATTCCCGTCCCACTTCACTTGTTTATTCAAACTTGGACACATATTCAGCTCCTGATCAGATGATTATGATATTAAAAGAGGAGGTGGCAATACCGGGTTGTGTTTTATCTCAAATCGAGTCAATTAGATCAAAGAACAAAACTGGATAACTACTGTAACAATATAAATATTAGTAAAAAAGTAGCTTATAAAAAGATATATTTGGCCAAGAAGTGTTTTGGATCAACAAGACCTTACCTAATTGTCCATTCCAGGCTCGATGCCGAATATGCCACATCTATCCTTCTCTATCAAAGATCCCCCAAGGATTATCTGGATAAGAAAAACTTGTCTATCAAAGAAATAGATGTGTATTTCTTTGTTTGTGAAGGAGCACATAAGACTTGAGGTAAGAGCCAAGCATATAACCTAAGTTCCCTTACATAGGCAACCAAATATTATGATTTGGATCAATGCTATGGAAAGGATGGACATGGCGAATAAAGCATTTGTGAGCCGGACATGAAGCATAGACTATTTTTTGGAAAGGCACATGAAGCACATACTTGACTCATATTACTCAGATGGTAGAGGTTACAGTAAATACATGAATTGGTCGTAGAAACCAGGAAGATGATATAAATCACCAAATTAACATTATGAATCTCAATAAATTTTGTACGTACTTTCATGGTGCCATAACCATGAAACCACTTTATACTCCTCTTATGAAAGAGTCTTGTTTTGAAATTAAACATCAAAACAAATTTTATTTATTTATTTTTATTTTTTATCTAAATCATTCTTGATTAGGCTCACTAAATAGAGACTAATCATTTTACTAATATGCCATAACTCAACACTAATATTGTCCAGAAATAGTGTTAGGTATACTTCTAAATCTTAGAGTGAAATTACTTATTTAGACCCGGGGAAGGTTAAACAATTTGCAATCCTCACGGCCATCTTGTATACATGGACCCATATGAAGAGCTGCAATATATACAACACCCTGGCATCAAACCCAGTTTGTATACATGGACCCATATCAATGCTTATGCATAATTACCTTGGAACCTCCCAAGAGAAAATATCTAAACTTTGTAATTACCTTGGTTGGCTTTGCTGTTCAGGTTCTTCTAACATCCATTTATACAGGAACCTGAATAGTATAAGAAAATATGAAATCAGAGGCGAAAAAAATTCTTGCATACAACTTCATCATCAGAGTTTCTGGTACTTAAAAGAATGGTTTGCATATAATATACCTTAAATATGCCATACACATTCAGAAGAACTCTGGTACCAATGTTAGAACTGAAATGATAAACATCAAGAAACTCTGATTTATAAAAATTAATATAAACAGAATATAATAAAAAGTTTTGGCCCCAAGTATATAAACAAATACAAAGGTAGCAAATTTTCTATTTTAAGAAAGAAAGAATTGTAAAAATCTGTACAACATTATCCTCAGTAGAACATGCAACAAGCATAGTCATAAATGACCTACTTATGTGAACACAATCAAACCTTAACAGGAAACAAATTCAAGCACCACATGTTGTGCTTGGTAATCACCTTAAGAAATTACATGTGTGATCCAGAGCGGAAGCATCCAAGCAATTACTTCAAGGTGACAAATGTTTGAGACTGCTGGTAGATCCTCACCGCATGTTTTGATAGGCCAAATGAAACTGCTTAGTGATTGATTGCTTGATAACTTTGATCTGCCAAAGAAGATTTGTGCATTATGCTGCAGGCACATGCTACCAATTCCGGAAGTGAATCTTGTAATCAATTACTTGGTAGAAGAAATACCATGCAAAGATCGCATCCAACTACTTTAAGCACCAGCGGGCTTTTTACCAAGACCATGGTCAACTTTTGTAGTATCGACAGGTGGTCTGGAGGTGACACCCATAGAGAATGACATAGACGCCTTTGGTCCACTACCTATCATCTGCAACAATCAAAGTCAGTAGTAATCAAAAAAGTGTTCGTTCACAGTGAATACAATCGATATCGGCATCATTAAAAAAACAAAGATACATAAAGCCTTCCATAATAAGCAAATGGTTGGGAATATCCATAGGTTAATGGCACTCTCGAGGAAATATTGCATGAAAAGGTAACCAAGTTTGGTAAATTTTCTACTTCATCTAACAATGACTTACATGTTTTCCAGGTGTGATATTATCGTTAAGTTCGTACTGTGGTCTTGTTTTATTATGCATGTCACGACGAGCGGGATTGCTTGATTTTCTTCGTTCTGCTGCTCCAAGTTGGTAGCAATCATCATTAACCCCTAACAAATAACCAAGATAAGAGTAGCGATAACAAATTATACCCAATTGATAGCATATACAATGTAATGTCTTCATGCATCGGAAAATATGATGTGGATATTAAACCCGACTCTGTCCAGTCAAAAACATATCCAACAAACTGAAGCTAAAATTTATGGCAATCCTTTTCCAACTTTTATTCAACTTTTCCCATCCCATGATACATTATTGTTTGGAAAGCTTTACATGCTCAGTATCTTTTTTCGGAATTTTATAAATGACCTAGTTACCCCTATAGAAATCATGATCATTACCAACTTAAGAATGATATATAATTTTAACAAAATTGCAAATCAGTTTATTTATCAGATGAAGAGATTAAACATATGTCAAAAGTTTTTTCTCTATGTCCTTGGAACTAGACAAATGGTCCCTCTATCACGATGATCTCCTATTCAATCTTGACCATATAAATTCACTTATACAACAAATGGACCATAATGTAACTATCTAAATCTAAAGCAAAAAACGAAGATCAACTGTAAGATCATCCCAGGACAATAGTAATGAACATAGTTGTTTAATTTGATCCTCAATCTTGCATTTTCTAAACAATCTCAAATTAACCAACATGTTTGGTCCAAAATAACACTCATTACAACGAATTTCTACAAAAAATTCATCTGTGAATATGATATGGACATAGTGGTTTGCTCAAAACTAAGAAATTGGTCCCTCACCATTACAAGTAATAACTGATATGGTCCCAAGAAAACTGTTGCACCTTTAGTCCCTTGCTGATACTAATTACAGATGTGAACGAAGTATGAAAGCACAGTGTGTTTTAAAGGACCATTATGTAATTATTTATTTTTTCAAAAAAGCTATTTGAGACCTTTAAACACTTGATTATGCCATGGTTGACTTTAAATCCATTTAGACCCATTTTCTAATTAGTTCATAATTACCCCTTTCGACCCAATGGTAAAAATATATAACGTGAAATGACCAATCTCTGACAAATTAAGAGTGTGTCCCCTGGTTCCATCATATGCCTCCCACTGAATATGTGAGTAGATAGCAGTGGTACAAAAAGAGAAATATCTCCTAATAATCTTATATCTTTAAGGTCTAAAACAATAGGGTGAGATAACTTAAACAATTTAGCCTCTCTGACCAGCACTACCAGATCCTGAGAAATATATGCATATAAAAAAAACATGTTCCAATCCTCTGTGTGCTACCTAGAGGCTTAACACACGTTATAGTACAGAACTACATTTAGGGGGAAAACTAGCGTCCTAGTAAAATTCCCTAATTAGATGAAATACCTTGACGCTTATTTGAATGTGGCGTTGTTCTATTAATCACTCCTGGAACTGGTCGACTCTGCATCATAATCAAAGTACTAGTTGAATACAAGG